>OX422221.1:505347474-505992047 GCA_949130495.1 Sambucus nigra | reverse complement strand
AGTTCCTACAAGTTACATTGGTCCGGTGCGAGGTGTTCGTGCCCCCTACGGGATCGTTTGGGGGGTGGTTTGGTTTTAACCCTTTAACGTCTTGTTTTTAAGTTTGTGTGCTGATTTTTGCAATTATCGTCATACTCTCAAACCGAGAGACCTGGGACTACGCGATCAGTTCCTACAAGTTACATTGGTCCCGTGCGAGGTGTTCGTGCTTCCTACGGGGTCGTTTGGAGGTTGGTTTGGGTATTCACCCTTTGACGACATGTTTTTAATAAAGTGTTATTTTTGCAAATTCTCATCATATTCAAAACCGGGAGACCCGTGACTACGCAGTCAGTTCCTACAAGTTACATTGGTCCCGTGCGAGGTGATCGTGCCGCCTACGGGGTCGTTTGGGGGGTGGTTTGAGTTTTCACCCTTTAACGGCATGTTTTTTAGTTTAAGTGTTGATTTTTGTAAATTATCATCCTATTCACAAACCGGGAGACCCGGGATTATGCAGTCAGTTCCTACAAGTTACATTGGTCCCGTGCGAGGTGTTCGTGCCCCCTACGGGATCGTTTGGGGGGGGGGGTGGGTTTTCACCCTTTAACGACTAGTTTTTAGGTTTTAGTGCTGATTTTTGCAAATTTTCGTCATACTCTCAAACCGAGAGACCCGGGACTACGCGATCAGTTATGACAAGTTACATTGGTCCCGTGCGAGGTGTTCGTGCCCCCTACGGGGTCGTTTGGGGGGTTGTTTGAGTTTTCACCCTTTAACGGATTGTTTTTAAGTTTAAGTACTGATTTTTGCAAATTATCATCATATTCACAAACTGGGAGACCCGGGACTACGCGGTTATTTCCTACAAGTTACATTGGTCTCGTGCGAGGTGTTCGTCCCCCCTACGGGGTCGTTTGGGGGTTGGTTTGAGTTTTCACCCTTTGACGACTTGTTTTTAACTAAGTGTGATTTTTGCAAATTATCGTCATATTCACAAATCGGGAGACCCGGGACTACGCGATCAGTTCCTACAAGTTGTATTGGTCCCGTGCGAGGTGTTCGTGCCCCCTACGGGGTGGTTTTGGTTTTCACCCTTTAACGGCATGTTTTTAATTTTAGGTGATGATTTTTTAAAATTATCATCATATTCACAAACCGGGAGACCCGGAACTACGCGGTCAGTTCCTACAAGTTACATTGGTCCCATACGAGGTGTTCGTGCCTCCTACGGGGTCGTTTGGGGGGTGGTTTGGGTTTTCACCCTTTGACGGCTTATTTTTAACTAAATGTGATGAATGGAAATTATCGTCATACTCACAAATCGGGATGCCCGGGACTACGCGGTCAGTTCCTACAAGTTACATTGGTCCCGTGCGAGGTGTTCGTGCCTCCTACGGTGCCATTTGGAGGTTGGTTTGAGTTTTCACCCATTAACGGCATGTTTTTAAGTTTAAGTGTTGATTTTTGCCAATTATCGTCCTATTCACAAACCGGGAGATCCGGTACTACGCGGTCAGTTCCTACAAGTTACATTGGTCCCGTGCGAGGTGTTCGTGCCCCCTACGGGATCGTTTGGGGGGGGGGGGGTTTGGGTTTTCACCCTTTAACGGCATATTTTTAAGTTTAAGTGCTGATTTTTGCAAATTATCATCATACTCTCAAACCGAGAGACCCGGGACTACGCGGTCAGTTCCTACAATTTACATTGGTCCCGTACGAGGTGTTCGTGCCCCCTACGAGTTTGTCTGGGCGGTGGTTTGAGTTTTCACCCTTTAACGGCTTGTTTTTAACTAAGTGTGATATTTGCAAATTATTGTCATACTCAAAAACCGGGAAACTCGGGACTACGCGGTCAGTTCCTACAAGTTACATTGGCCCCGTGCGAGGTGTTCGTGCCCCCTACGGGGTCGTTTGGGCGGTGGTTTGAGTTTTCACCCTTTGACGGCTTGTTTTTAACTAAGTGTGATTTTTGCAAATCATCGTCATATTCACAAACCGGGAAACCCGGGACTACGCGGTCAGTTCCTACAAGTTACATTGGTCCCGTGCGAGGTGTTCGTACCTCCTACGGGATCGTTTGGGGCGTGGTTTGGGTTTTAAAACCATTAACGGCATGTTTTTAAGTTTAAGTGATGATTTTTGCAAATTATCGTCATATTCACAAACCGGGAGACCTGACACTACGCGGTCAGTTCCTACAAGTTACTTTGGTCCCGTGCGAGGTCTTCGTGCCTCCTACGGGGTCGTTTGGGGGGTGGTTTGGGTTTTCACCCTTTAACGAAATGTTTTTAAGTATAAGTGTTGATTTTTGCAAATTATCATCATACTCTCAAACCGAGAGACCCGGGACTACGCGGTCAGTTCCTACAAGTTACATTGGTCCCGTGCGAGGTGTTCGTGCCCCCTACGGGGTCGTTTGGGCGGTGGTTTGAGTTTTCACCCTTTGACGGCTTGTTTTTAACTAAGTGTGATTTTTGCAAATCATCGTCATATTCAAAAACTGGAAACCCGGGACTACGCGGTCAGTTCCTACAAGTTATATTGGTCCCGTGCGAGGTGTTCGTGCCCCCTACGGGGTCGTTTGGGGGGGGGGTGGTTTAGGTTTTCACCCTTTAATGGCTTGTTTTTAAGTTTAAGTGCTGATTTTTGCCAATTATCGTCCTATAAACAAACCAGGAGATCCAGGACTACGCGATCAGTTCCTACAAGTTACATTGGTCCCGTGCGAGGTGTTCGTGCCTCCTACGGGGTCGTTTGGGGCGTGGTTTTGGTTTTCACCCTTTGACGGCTTGTTTTTAACTAAATGTGATGAATGGAAATTATCGTCATACTCACAAACTGGGAGACCCAGAACTACGCAGTCAGTTACTACAAGTTACATTGGTCCCGTGCAAGGTGTTCGTGCCTCTTACGGGGTCGTTTGGGGGTTGGTTTGAGTTTTCACCCTTTAACGACATGTTTTTAAGTTTAAGTGTTAATTTTTGCCAATTATCATCCCATTCACAGACCAGGAGATCCAGGACTACGCGGTCAGTTCCTACAAGTTACATTGGTCCCGTGCGAGGTGTTCGTGCTTCCTACGGGGTCGTTTGGGGGTTTGTTTGGGTATTCACCCTTTGACGGCTTGTTTTTAACTAAATGTGATGAATGGAAATTATCGTCATACTCACAAACTGGGAGACCCAGGACTACGCGGTCAGTTCCTACAAGTTACATTGGTCCGGTGCGAGGTGTTCGTGCCCCCTACGGGATCGTTTGGGGGGTGGTTTGGGTTTTAACCCTTTAACGTCTTGTTTTTAAGTTTGAGTGCTGATTTTTGCAAATTATCGTCATACTCTCAAACCGAGAGACCTGGGACTACGCGATCAGTTCCTACAAGTTACATTGGTCCCGTGCGACGTCTTCGTGCTTCCTACGGGGTCGTTTGGGGGCTGGTTTGGGTATTCACCCTTTGACGGCATGTTTTTAATAAAGTGTTATTTTTGCAAATTCTCGTCATATTCAAAACCGGGAGACCCGGGACTACGCGGTCAGTTCCTACAAGTTACATTGGTCCCGTGCGAGGTGATTGTGCCGCCTACGGGGTCGTTTGGGGGGTGGTTTGAGTTTTCACCCTTTAACTGCATGTTTTTAAGTTTAAGTGTTGATTTTTGTAAATTATCATCCTATTCACAAACCGGGAGACCCGGGACTACGCGGTCAGTTCCTACAAGTTACATTGGTCCCGTGCGAGGTGGTGGTTCGGGTTTTCACCCTTAACGACTTGTTTTTAAGTTTAAGTGCTGATTTTTGCAAATTATCATCCTATTCACAAACCGAGAGACCCGGGATTATGCAGTCAGTTCCTACAATTTACATTGGTCCCGTGCTAGGTGTTCGTGCCCCCTACGGGTTCGTTTGGGGGGGGGGGGTGGGTTTTCACCCTTTAACGACTAGTTTTTAAGTTTAAGTGCTGATTTTTGCAAATTTTCGTCATACTCTCAAACCGAGAGACCCGGGACTACGCGATCAGTTCCTACAAGTTACATTGGTCCCGTGCGAGGTGTTCGTGCCCCCTACGGGGTCGTTTGGGGGGTGGTTTGAGTTTTCACCCTTTAACGGATTGTTTTTAAGTTTAAGTACTGATTTTTGCAAATTATCATCATATTCACAAACTGGGAGACCCGGGACTACGCGGTTAGTTCCTACAAGTTACATTGGTCCCGTGCGAGGTGTTCGTCCCCCCTACGGGGTCGTTTGGGGGTTGGTTTGAGTTTTCACCCTTTGACGACTTGTTTTTAACTAAGTGTGATTTTTGCAAATTATCGTCATATTCACAAATCGGGAGACCCGGGACTACGCGATCAGTTCCTACAAGTTGCATTGGTCCCGTGCGAGGTGTTCGTGCCCCCTACGGGGTGGTTTGAGTTTTCACCCTTTAACGGCATGTTTTTAAGTTTAAGTGTTGATTTTTGTAAATTATCATCCAATTCACAAACCGGGAGACCCGGGATTATGCAGTCAGTTCCTACAAGTTACATTGGTCCCGTGAAAGGTGTTCGTGCCTCTTACGGGGTCGTTTGGGGGTTGGTTTGAGTTTTCACCCTTTAACGACATGTTTTTAACTAAATGTGATGAATGGAAATTGTCATCATACTCACAAATCGGGAGACCCGGGACTACGCGGTCAGTTCCTACAAGTTACATTGGTCCCGTGCGAGGTGTTCATGCCTCCTACGGTGTCATTTGGAGGTTGGTTTGAGTTTTCACCCATTAACGACATGTTTTTAAGTTTAAGTGTTGATTTTTGCCAATTATCATCCTATTCACAAACCGGGAGATCCGGTACTCCGCGGTCAGTTCCTACAAGTTACATTGGTCCCGTGCGAGGTGTTCGTTCCCCCTATGGGATCGTTTGGTGGGGTGGTTTGGGTTTTCACCCTTTAACGTCATATTTTTAAGTTTAAGTGCTGATTTTTGCAAATTATCATCATACTCTCAAACCGAGAGACCCGGGACTACGCGGTCAGTTCCTACAAGTTACATTGGTCCCGTACGAGGTGTTCGTGTCCCCTACGGGTTTGTCTGGGCGGTGGTTTGAGTTTTCACCCTTTGACGGCTTGTTTTTAACTAAGTGTGATATTTGCAAATTATTGTCATATTCAAAAACTGGGAAACTCGGGACTACGCGGTCAGTTCCTACAAGTTACATTGGTCCCGTGCGAGGTGTTCGTGCCCCCTGCGGGGTCGTTTGGGGGGGTGGTTTGGGTTTTCACCCTTTAATGGCTTGTTTTTAAATTTAAGTGCTAATTTTTGCCAATTATCGTCCTATTCACAAACTGGGAGATCCAGGACTACGCGGTCAGTTCCTACAAGTTACATTGGTCCCGTGTGAGGTGTTCGTGCCTCCTACGGGGTCGTTTGGGGCGTGGTTTGGGTTTTCACCCTTTGACGGCTTGATTTTAACTAAATGTTATGAATGGAAATTATCGTCATACTCACAAACCGGGAGACCCGGGACTACGCGGTCAGTTCTACAAGTTACATTGGTCCCGTGCGAGGTGTTCGTGCCTCCTACGGGGTCGTTTGGGGGGTGGTTTGAGTTTTCACCCTTTAACGACATGTTTTTAAGTTTAAGTGTTGATTTTTGCAAATTATCATCCTATTCACAGATTGGGAGACCCAGGACTACGCGGTCAGTTCCTACAAGTTACATTGGTCCCGTGCGAGGTGTTCGTGCCCCCTACGGGATCGTTTGGGGGGGTGGTTTGGGTTTTCACCCTTTAACGTCTTGTTTTTAAGTTTAAGTGATGATTTTTGCAAATTATCGTCATAATCTCAAATCGCGAGACCCGGGACTACGCGATCAGTTCCTAAAAGTTACATTTGTCCCGTGCGAGGTGTTCGTGCTTCTTACGGGGTCGTTTGGGGGTTGGTTTAGGTATTCACCCTTTGACGGCATGTTTTTAACTAAGTGTTATTTTTGCAAATTCTCATCATATTCACAAACCGGAAGACCCGGGACTACGCGGTAAGTTCTTACAAGTTACATTGGTCCCGTGCGAGGTGTTCGTGCCGCCTACGGGGTCGTTTGGGGGGTGGTTTGAGTTTTCACCCTTTAACGGCATGTTTTTAAGTTTAAGTGTTGGTTTTTGCAAATTATCATCCTATTCACAAACCGGATGACCCGAGACTATGCGGTCAGTTCCTACAAGTTACATTGGTCCCGTGCGAGGTGTTCGTGCCCCCTACGGTATCGTTTGGGTGGTGGTTTGGGTTTTCACCCTTTAACGACTTCTTTTTATGTTTAAGTGCTGATTTTTGCAAATTTTCGTAATACTCTCACACCGAGAGACCCGGGATTACGCGATCAGTTCCTACAAGTAACATTGGTCCCGTGCTAGGTGTTCGTGCCCCCTACGGGGTCGTTTGGAGGGTTGTTTGGGTTTTCACCCTTTGACGACTTATTTTTAAGTTTAAGTGCTGATTTTTACAAATTATCGTCATACTCTCAAAACGAGAGACCCGGGACTACGCGGTCAGTTCCTACGAGTTACATTTGTCAAGTGCGAGGTGTTCGTGCCCCCTACGGGGTCGTTTGGGGGGTGGATTGGGTTTTCACCCTTTGACGGCTTGTTTTTAACTAAGTGTGATTTTTGAAAATTATCGTCATATTCACAAACCGGGAAACCTGGGACTACGCGGTCAGTTCCTACAAGTTACATTGGTCCCGTGCGAGGTGTTCGTGCCCCCTACGGGGTCGTTTGGGGGTGGGGGGGTTTGGGTTTTCACCCTTTAATGGTTTATTTTTAAGTTTAAGTGCTGATTTTTACTAGTTATCGTCCTATTCACAAACCAGGAGATCCAGGACTACGCGGTCAGTTCCTACAAGTTACATTTGTCCCGTGCGAGGTGTTCGTGCCTCCTACGGGGTCGTTTTGGGGTGGTTTGAGTTTTCACCCATTGACGGCTTGTTTTTAACTAAGTGTGATTTTTGAAAATTATCGTCATATTCACAAACCGGGAGACCCGGGACTACACGGTCAGTTCCTACAGGTTACATTGGTCCCGTGCGAGGTGCTCGTGCCCCCTACAGGGTCGTTTGGTGGGGTGGTTTGGGTTTTCACCCTTTAACGACTTGTTTTTAAGTTTAAGTGCTGATTTTTGCCAATTATCGTCCTATTCACAAACCGGGAGATCCAGGACTACGCGGTCAGTTCCTACAAGTTACATTGGTCCCGTGCGAGGTGTTCGTGCCTCCAACGGGGTCGTTTGGGGGGGTGGTTTGGGTTTTCACCCTTTGACGGCTTGTTTTTAACTAAATTTGATGAATGGAAATTATCGTCATACTCACAAACCGGGAGACCCGGGACTACGCGGTCAGTTTTTACAAGTTACATTGGTCCCGTGCGAGGTGTTCGTGCCTCCTACGGGGTCGTTTGGGTGGTGGTTTGAGTTTTCACCCTTTAACGACTTGTTTTTAAGTTTAAGTGTTGATTTTGGCCAATTATCATCCTATTCACAAATCGGGAGACCCGAGACTACGCGGTCTGTTCCTACAAGTTACATTGGTCCCGTGCGAGGTGTTCGTGCCCCCTACGGGATTGTTTGGGGGGTGGTTTGGGTTTTCACCGTTTAACGGCTTGTTTTTAAGTTTAAGTGTTGATTTTTGCAAATTATCGTCATACTCTCAAACCGAGAGACCCGAGACTACGCGATCAGTTCCTACAAGTTAGATTGGTCCCGTGCGAGGTGTTCATGCTTCCTACGGGGTCGTTTGGGAGTTGGTTTGGGTATTCACCCTTTGACGGCATGTTTTTAACTAAGTGTTATTTTTACAAATTATCATCATATTCACAAACCGGGAGACCCAGGACTACGCGGTCAGTTCCTTCAAGTTACATTGGTCCCGTGCGAGGTGTTCGTGCCCCCTACGGGGTCTTTTGTGGGGTGGTTTGAGTTTTCACCCTTTAACGGCATGTTTTTAAGTTTAAGTGTTGATTTTTGCAAATTATCATCCTATTCACAAACCGTTAGACCCGGGAATACGCGGTCAGTTCCTACCAGTTACATTGGTCCCATGCGAGGTGTTCGTGCTTCCTACGGGGTCGTTTGGGGGTTGGTTTGGGTATTCACCCTTTGACGGCTTGTTTTTAACTAAATGTGATGAATGGAAATTATCGTCATACTCACAAACCGGGAGACTCGGGACTAGGCGGTCAGTTCCTACAAGTTACATTGGTCCCGTGCGAGGTGTTCGTGCCTCCTACGGGGTGGTTTAGGGGGTGGTTTGAGTTTTTACCCTTTAACGACATGTTTTTAAATTTAAGTGTTGATTTTTGCCAATTATCATCATATTCACAAATCGGGAGACCCGGGACTACGCGGTCAGTTCCTACAAGTTACATTGGTCCCGTGCGAGGTGTTCGTGCCCCCTACGGGGTCGTTCGGGGGGTGGTTTGAGTTTTCACCCTTTGACGGCTTGTTTTTAATTAAGTGGGATTTTTGCAAATTATCGTCATATTCACAAACCGAGAAACCCGGGACTACGCGGTCAGTTCCTACAAGTTACATTGGTCCCGTGCGAGGTGTTCGTCCCCCTACGGGGTCGTTTGGAGGGGTGGTTTGGGTTTTCACCCTTTAATGGCTTGTTTTTAAGTTTAAGTGATATTTTTGCCAATTATCGTCCTATTCACAAACTGAGAGATCTAGGACTACGCGGTCAGTTCCTACAAGTTACATTGGTCCCGTGCGAGGTGTTCGTGCCTCCTACGGGGTCGTTTGGGGTGTGGTTTGGGTTTTCACCGTTTGACGGCTTATTTTTAACTAAATGTGATGAATGGAAATTATCGTCATACTCACAAACCGGGAGACCCGGGACTACGCGGTCAGTTCCTACAAGTTACATTGGTCGCGTGCGAGGTGTTCGTGCCTCCTACGGAGTCGTTTGGGGGTTGGTTTGAGTTTTCACCCTTTAACGACATGTTTTTAAGTTTAAGTGTTGATTTTTTCCAATTATCATCCTATTCACAGATCGGGAGACCCAAGACTACGCGGTTAGTTCCAACAGGTTACATTGGTCCCGTGCGAGGTGTTCGTGCCCCCTACGGGATCGTTTGGGGGGTGGTTTGGGTTTTCACCCTTTAACGGCTTGTTTTTAAGTTTAAGTGCTGATTTTTGCAAATTATCGTCATACTCTCAAACCGAGAGACCCGGGACTACGCGATCAGTTCCTACAAGTTACATTGGTCCCGTGTGAGGTGTTCGTGATTCCTACGGGGTCGTTTTGGGGTTGGTTTGGGTATTCACCCTTTGACAGCATGTTTTTAACTAAGTGTTATTTTTGCAAATTCTTATCATATTCACAAACTGGGAGACCCGGGACTACGTGGTCAGTTCCTACAAGTTATATTGGTCCCGTGCGAGGTGTTCGTGCCCCCTACGGGGTCGTTTGGGGGGTGGTTTGAGTTTTCACCCTTTAAAGGCATGTTTTTAAGTTTAAGTGTTGATTTTTGCAAACTTTCATCATACTCTCAAACCGAGTGACCCGGGACTACGCGAGCAGTTCCTACAAGTTACATTGGTCCCGTGCGAGGTGTTCGTGCCCCCTACGGGGTCGTTTGGGGCGTGGTTTGGGTTTCACCCTTTAACGACTTATTTATAAGTTTAAGTGCTGATTTTTGCAAATTATCGTCATATTCGCAAACCGGGAGACCCGGGACTACGCGATGAATTCCTACAAGTTACATTGGTCCCGTGCGAGGTGTTCGTGCCTCCTACGGGGTCCTTTGGGGGGTGGTTTGGATTTTCACCCTTTGACGGCTTATTTTTAACTAAATATGATGAATGGAAATTATTGTCATACTCACAAACCGGGAGACCCTGGACTACGCGGTCAGTTCCTACAAGTTATATTGATCCCGTGCGAGGTGTTCGTGCCTCTTACGGGGTCGTTTGGGTTGGTTTGAGTTTTCACCCTTTAATGACATGTTTTTAAGTTTAAGTGTTGATTTTTCCCAATTATCATCCTATTCACAAACCGGGAGATCCGGGACTACGCGGTCAGTTCCTACAAGTTACATTGGTCCCGAGCGAGGTGTTCGTGCCCCCTACGGGATTGTTTGGGGGGTGGTTTGAGTTTTCACCCTTTAACGGCTTGTTTTTAAGTTTAAGTGCTGATTTTTGCAAATTATCGTCATACTCTCAAATCGAGAGAGCCGGGACTACACGCTCAGTTCTACAAGTTACATTGGTCCCATGCGAGGTGTTCGTGCCCCCTGCGGGGTCGTTTGGGGGTGGTTTGAGTTTTCACCCTTTGACGACTTGTTTTTAACTAAGTGTGATTTTTGCAAATTATCGTCATATTCACAAACCGGGAGACCCGGGACTACGCAATCAGTTCCTACAAGTTACATTGGTCCCGTGCGAGGTGTTCATGCCCCCTGCGGGGTCGTTTGGGGGGTGGTTTGGGTTTTCACCCTTTAACGGCATGTTTTTAAGTTTAAGTGATGATTTTTGCAAATTATCGTCATATTCACAAACCGGGAGACCTTACACTACGCGGTCAGTTCCTACAAGTTACTTTGGTCCCGTGCGAGGTGTTCCTGCCTCCTACGGGGTCGTTTGGGGGGTGGTTTGGGTTTTCACCCTTTAACGAAATGTTTTTAAGTTTAAGTGTTGATTTTTGCCAATTATCGTCCTATTCACAAATCGGGAGATCCGGGACTACGCGGTCAGTTCCTACAAGTTACATTGGTCCCGTGAGAGGTGTTCGTGCCCCCTAAGTATCGTTTGGGGGGTGGTTTGGGTTTTCAACCTTTAACGGCTTGTTTTTAAGTTTAAGTGCTGATTTTTACAAATTATCATCATACTCTCAAACCGAGAGACCCGGGACTACGCGGTCAGTTCCTACAAATTACATTGGTCCCGTGCGAGGTGTTCGTGCCCCCTACGGGGTCGTTTGGGCGGTGGTTTGAGTTTTCACCCTTTGACGGCTTATTTTTAACAAAGTGTGATTTTTGCAAATCATCGTCATATTCACAAAGCGGGAAACCCAGGACTACGCGGTCAGTTCCTACAAGTTACATTGGTCCCGTGCGAGGTGTTCGTGCCCCCTACGGGGTCGTTTGGGGGAGGGGGGGGGGTTTGGGTTTTCACCCTTTAATGGCTTGTTTTTAAGTTTAAGTGCTGATTTTTTCCAATTATCGTCCTATAAACAAACCAGGAGATCCAGGACTACGTTGTCAGTTTCTACAAGTTACATTGGTCCCGTGCGAGGTGTTCGTGCCTCCTACGGGGTCGTTTGGGGCGTGGTTTGGGTTTTCACCCTTTGACGGCTTGTTTTTAACTAAATGTGATGAATGGAAATTATCGTCATACTCACAAACTGGGAGACCCGGGACTACGCAGTCAGTTCCTACAAGTTACATTGGTCCCGTGCAAGGTGTTCGTGCCTCGTACGGGGTCGTTTGGGGGTTGGTTTGAGTTTTCACCCTTTAACGACATGTTTTTAAGTTTAAGTTTTAATTTTTGCCAATTATCATCCTATTCACAAACCGGGAGATCCGGGACTACGCGGTCAGTTCCTACAAGTTACATTGGTCCCGTGCGAGGTGTTCGTGCTTCCTACGGGGTCGTTTGGAGGTTGGTTTGGGTATTCACCCTTTGACGGCTTGTTTTTAACTAAATGTGATGAATGGAAATTATCGTCATACTCACAAACTGGGAGACCCGGGACTACGCGGTCAGTTCCTAGAAGTTACATTGGTCCCGTGCGAGGTGTTCGTGCCTCCTACGGGGTCGTTGGGGGGTGGTTTGAGTTTTCACCCTTTAACGACATGTTTTTAAGTTTAAGTGTTGATTTTTGCCAATTATCATCCTATTCACAGATCGGGAGACCCGGGACTACGCGGTCAGTACCTACAAGTTACATTGGTCCAATGCGAGGTGTTCGTGCCCCCTACGGGATCGTTTGGGGTGTGGTTTGGGTTTTAACCCTTTAACGTCTTGTTTTTAAGTTTGAGTGCTGATTTTTGCAAATTATCGTCATACTCTCAAACCGAGAGACCCGGGACTACGCGATCAGTTCCTACAAGTTACATTGGTCCCGTGCGAGGTGTTCGTGCTTCCTACGGGGTCGTTTGGGGGTTGGTTTGGGTATTCACCCTTTGACGGCATGTTTTTAATAAAGTGTTATTTTTGCAAATTCTCATCATATTCAAAACCGGGAGACCCGGGACTACGCGGTCAGTTCCTACAAGTTACATTGGTCCCGTACGAGGTGTTCGTGCCCCCTACGGGATTATTTGGGTGGTGGTTTGAGTTTTCACCCTTTACAGGCATGTTTTTAAGTTTAAGTGCTGATTTTTGCAAATTATCATCATATTCACAAACTGGGAGACCCGGGACTACGCGGTTAGTTCCTACAAGTTACATTGGTCCCGTGCGAGGTGTTCGTCCCCCCTACGGGGTCGTTTGGGGGTTGGTTTGAGTTTTCACCCTTTGACGACTTGTTTTTAACTAAGTGTGATTTTTGAAAATTATCGTCATATTCACAAATCGGGAGACCCGGGACTACGCAATCAGTTCCTACAAGTTACATTGGTCCCGTGAGAGGTGTTCGTGCCCCCTACGGGGTCGTTTGGGGGGTGGTTTGGGTTTTCACCCTTTAACGGCATGTTTTTAAGTTTAAGTGCTGATTTTTGCCAATTATCGTCCTATTCACAAATCGGGAGACCCGAGACTACGCGGTCAGTTCCTACAAGTTACATTGGTCCCGTGCGAGGTGTTCGTGCCCCCTACGGGATTGTTTGGGGGGTGGTTTGGGTTTTCACCCTTTAACGGCTTGTTTTTAAGTTTAAGTGTTGATTTTTGCAAATTATCGTCATACTCTCAAACCGAGAGACCCGAGACTACGCGATCAGTTCCTACAACTTAGATTTGTCCCGTTCGAGGTGTTCATGCTTCCTACGGGGTCGTTTGGGGGTTGGTTTGGGTATTCACCCTTTGACGGCATGTTTTTAACTAAGTGTTATTTTTACAAATTATCATCATATTCACAAACCGGGAGACCCAGGACTACGCGGTCAGTTCCTACAAGTTACATTGGTCCCGTGCGAGCTGTTCGTGCTCCCTACGGGGTCTTTTGGGGGGTGGTTTGAGTTTTCACCCTTTAACGGCATGTTTTTAAGTTGAAGTGTTGATTTTTACAAATTATCATCCTATTCACAAACCGTGAGACCCGGGACTACGCGGTCAGTTCCTACTAGTTACATTGGTCCCGTGCGAGGTGTTCGTGCTTCCTACGGGGTCGTTTGGGGGTTGGTTTGGGTATTCACCCTTTGACGGCTTGTTTTTAACTAAATGTGATGAATGGAAATTATCGTCATACTCACAAACCGGGAGACTCGGGACTACGCGGTCAGTTCCTACAAGTTTCATTGGTCCCGTGCGAGGTGTTCGTGCCTCCTACGGGGTGGTTTAGGGGGTGGTTTGAGTTTTTACCCTTTAACGACATGTTTTTAAATTTAAGTGTTGATTTTTGCCAATTATCGTCATATTCACAAATCGGGAGACCCGGGACTACGCGGTCAGTTCCTACAAGTTACATTGGTCCCGTGCGAGGTGTTCATGCCCCCTACGGGGTCGTTTGGGGGGTGGTTTGGGTTTTCACCCTTTAACGGCATGTTTTTAAGTTTAAGTGATGATTTTTGCAAATTATCGTCATATTCACAAACCGGGAGACCTGACACTACGCGATCAGTTCCTACAAGTTACTTTGGTCCCGTGCGAGGTGTTCGTGCCTCCTACGGGGTCGTTTGGGGGGTGGTTTGGGTTTTCACCCTTTAACGGCTTGTTTTTAAGTTTAAGTGTTGATTTTTGCCAATTATCGTCCTATTCACAAACCGGGAGATCCGGGACTACGCGGTCAGTTCCTACAAGTTACATTGGTCCCGTGAGAGGTGTTCGTGCCCCCTAAGTATCGTTTGGGGGGTGGTTTGGGTTTTCAACCTTTAACGGCTTGTTTTTAAGTTTAAGTGCTGATTTTTGCAAATTATCATCATACTCTCAAACCGAGAGACCCGGGACTACGCGGTCAGTTCCTACAAGTTACATTGGTCCCGTGCGAGGTGTTCGTGCCCCCTACGGGGTCGTTTGGGCGGTGGTTTGAGTTTTCACCCTTTGACGGCTTATTTTTAACTAAGTGTGATTTTTGCAAATCATCGTCATATTCACAAAGCGGGAAACCCAGGACTACGCGGTCAGTTCCTACAAGTTACATTGGTCCCGTGCGAGGTGTTCGTGCCCCCTACGGGGTCGTTTGGGGGGGGTGGTTTGGGTTTTCACCCTTTAATGGCTTGTTTTTAAGTTTAAGTGCTGATTTTTGCCAATTATCGTCCTATAAACAAACCAGGAGATCCAGGACTACGTTGTCAGTTTCTACAAGTTACATTGGTCCCGTGCGAGGTGTTCGTGCGTCCTACGGGGTCGTTTGGGGCGTGGTTTGGGTTTTCACCCTTTGACGGCTTGTTTTTAACTAAATGTGATGAATGGAAATTATCGTCATACTCACAAACTGGGAGACCCGGGACTACGCAGTCAGTTCCTACAAGTTACATTGGTCCCGTGCAAGGTGTTCGTGCCTCTTACGGGGTCGTTTGGGGGTTGGTTTGAGTTTTCACCCTTTAACGACATGTTTTTAAGTTTAAGTTTTAATTTTTGCCAATTATCATCCTATTCACAAACCGGGAGATCCGGGACTACGCGGTCAGTTCCTACAAGTTACATTGGTCCCGTGCGAGGTGTTCGTGCTTCCTGCGGGGTCGTTTGGGGGTTGGTTTGGGTATTCACCCTTTGACGGCTTGTTTTTAACTAAATGTGATGAATGGAAATTATCGTCATACTCACAAACTGGGAGACCCGGGACTACGCGGTCAGTTCCTAGAAGTTACATTGGTCCCGTGCGAGGTGTTCGTGCCTCCTACGGGGTCGTTGGGGGGTGGTTTGAGTTTTCACCCTTTAACGACATGTTTTTAAGTTTAAGTGTTGATTTTTGCCAATTATCATCCTATTCACAGATCGGGAGACCCGGGACTACGCGGTCAGTACCTACAAGTTACATTGGTCCAATGCGAGGTGTTCGTGCCCCCTACGGGATCGTTTGGGGTGTGGTTTGGGTTTTAACCCTTTAACGTCTTGTTTTTAAGTTTGAGTGCTGATTTTTGCAAATTATCGTCATACTCTCAAACCGAGAGACCCGGGACTACGCGATCAGTTCCTACAAGTTACATTGGTCCCGTGCGAGGTGTTCGTGCTTCCTACGGGGTCGTTTGGGGGTTGGTTTGGGTATTCACCCTTTGACGGCATGTTTTTAATAAAGTGTTATTTTTGCAAATTCTCATCATATTCAAAACCGGGAGACCCGGGACTATGCGGTCAGTTCCTACAAGTTACATTGGTCCCGTACGAGGTGTTCGTGCCCCCTACGGGATTATTTGGGTGGTGGTTTGAGTTTTCACCCTTTACAGGCATGTTTTTAAGTTTAAGTGCTGATTTTTGCAAATTATAATCATATTCACAAACTGGGAGACCCGGGACTACGCGGTTAGTTCCTACAAGTTACATTGGTCCCGTGCGAGGTGTTCGTCCCCCCTACGGGGTCTTTTGGGGGGTGGTTTGAGTTTTCACCCTTTAACGACATGTTTTTAAGTTTAAGTGTTGATTTTTGCCAATTATCATCCTATTCACAGATCGGGAGACCCGGGACTACGCGGTCAGTACCTACAAGTTACATTGGTCCAATGCGAGGTGTTCGTGCCCCCTACGGGATCGTTTGGGGTGTGGTTTGGGTTTTAACCCTTTAACGTCTTGTTTTTAAGTTTGAGTGCTGATTTTTGCAAATTATCGTCATACTCTCAAACCGAGAGACCCGGGACTACGCGATCAGTTCCTACAAGTTACTTTGGTCCCGTGCGAGGTGTTCGTGCCTCCTACGGGGTCGTTTGGGGGGTGGTTTGGGTTTTCACCCTTTAACGGCTTGTTTTTAAGTTTAAGTGTTGATTTTTGCCAATTATCGTCCTATTCACAAACCGGGAGATCCGGGACTACGCGGTCAGTTCCTACAAGTTACATTGGTCCCGTGAGAGGTGTTCGTGCCCCCTAAGTATCGTTTGGGGGGTGGTTTGGGTTTTCAACCTTTAACGGCTTGTTTTTAAGTTTAAGTGCTGATTTTTGCAAATTATCATCATACTCTCAAACCGAGAGACCCGGGACTACGCGGTCAGTTCCTACAAGTTACATTGGTCCCGTGCGAGGTGTTCGTGCCCCCTACGGGGTCGTTTGGGCGGTGGTTTGAGTTTTCACCCTTTGACGGCTTATTTTTAACTAAGTGTGATTTTTGCAAATCATCGTCATATTCACAAAGCGGGAAACCCAGGACTACGCGGTCAGTTCCTACAAGTTACATTGGTCCCGTGCGAGGTGTTCGTGCCCCCTACGGGGTCGTTTGGGGGGGGGGGTGGTTTGGGTTTTCACCCTTTAATGGCTTGTTTTTAAGTTTAAGTGCTGATTTTTGCCAATTATCGTCCTATAAACAAACCAGGAGATCCAGGACTACGTTGTCAGTTTCTACAAGTTACATTGGTCCCGTGCAAGGTGTTCGTGCCTCTTACGGGGTCGTTTGGGGGTTGGTTTGAGTTTTCACCCTTTAACGACATGTTTTTAAGTTTAAGTTTTAATTTTTGCCAATTATCATCCTATTCACAAACCGGGAGATCCGGTACTACGCGGTCAGTTCCTACAAGTTACATTGGTCCCGTGCGAGGTTTTCGTGCTTCCTACGGGGTCGTTTGGGGGTTGGTTTGGGTATTCACCCTTTGACGGCTTGTTTTTAACTAAATGTGATGAATGGAAATTATCGTCATACTCACAAACTGGGAGACCCGGGACTACGCGGTCAGTTCCTAGAAGTTACATTGGTCCCGTGCGAGGTGTTCGTGCCTCCTACGGGGTCGTTGGGGGTTGGTTTGAGTTTTCACCCTTTAACGACATGTTTTTAAGTTTAAGTGTTGATTTTTGCCAATTATCATCCTATTCACAGATCGGGAGACCCGGGACTACGCGGTCATTACCTACAAGTTACATTGGTCCAATGCGAGGTGTTCGTGCCCCCTACGGGATCGTTTGGGGTGTGGTTTGGGTTTTAACCCTTTAACGTCTTGTTTTTAAGTTTGAGTGCTGATTTTTGCAAATTATCGTCATACTCTCAAACCGAGAGACCCGGGACTACGCGATCAGTTCCTACAAGTTACATTGGTCCCGTGCGAGGTGTTCGTGCTTCCTACGGGGTCGTTTGGGGGTTGGTTTGGGTATTCACCCTTTGACGGCATGTTTTTAATAAAGTGTTATTTTTGAAAATTCTCATCATATTCAAAACCGGGAGACCCGGGACTACGCGGTCAGTTCCTACAAGTTACATTGGTCCCGTGCGAGGTGATCGTGCCGCCTACGGGGTCGTTTGGGGAGTGGTTTGAGTTTTCACCCTTTAACGACATGTTTTTAAGTTTAAGTGTTGATTTTTGTAAATTATCATCCTATTCACAAACCGGGAGACCCGGGATTATGCGATCAGTTCCTACAAGTTACATTGGTCCCGTGCGAGGTGTTCGTGCCCCTTACGGGGTCGTTTGGGGGTGGTTTGAGTTTTCACCCTTTAACGGATTGTTTTTATGTTTAAGTGCTGATTTTTGCAAATTATCATCATATTCACAAACCGGGAGACCCGGTACTACGCGGTTAGTTCCTACAAGTTACATTGGTCCCGTGCGAGGTGTTCGTCCCCCCTACGGAGTCGTTTGGGGGTTGGTTTGAGTTTTCACCCTTTGACGACTTGTTTTTAACTAAGTGTGATTTTTGAAAATTATCGTCATATTCACAAATCGGGAGACCCGGGACTACGCAATCAGTTCCTACAAGTTACATTGGTCCCGTGAGAGGTGTTCGTGCCCCCTACGGGGTCGTTTGGGGGGTTGTTTGGGTTTTCACCCTTTAACGGCATGTTTTTAAGTTTAAGTGCTGATTTTTGCCAATTATCGTCCTATTCACAAATCGGGAGACCCGAGACTACGCGGTCAGTTCCTACAAGTTACATTGGTCCCGTGCGAGGTGTTCGTGCCCCCTACGGGATTGTTTGGGGGGTGGTTTGGGTTTTCACCCTTTAACGGCTTGTTTTTTAGTTTAAGTGTTGATTTTTGCAAATTATCGTCATACTCTAAAACCGAGAGACCCGAGACTACGCGATCAGTTCCTACAACTTAGATTTGTCCCGTGCGAGGTGTTCATGCTTCCTACGGGGTCGTTTGGGGGTTGGTTTGGGTATTCACCCTTTGACGGCATGTTTTTAACTAAGTGTTATTTTTACAAATTATCATCATATTCACAAACCGGGAGACCCAGGACTACGCGGTCAGTTCCTACAAGTTACATTGGTCCCGTGCGAGGTGTTCGTGCTCCCTACGGGGTCTTTTGGGGGGTGGTTTGAGTTTTCACCCTTTAACGGCATGTTTTTAAGTTTAAGTGTTGATTTTTGCAAATTATAATCCTATTCACAAACCGTGAGACCCGGGACTATGCGGTCAGTTCCTACCAGTTACATTGGTCCCGTGCGAGGTGTTCGTGCTTCCTACGGGGTCGTTTGGGGGTTGGTTTGGGTATTCACCCTTTGACGGCTTGTTTTTAACTAAATGTGATGAATGGAAATTATCGTCAAACTCACAAACCGGGAGACTCGGGACTACGCGGTCAGTTCCTACAAGTTACATTGGTCCAGTGCGAGGTGTTCGTGCCTCCTACGGGGTGGTTTAGGGGGTGGTTTGAGTTTTTACCCTTTAACGACATGTTTTTAAATTTAAGTGTTGATTTTTGCCAATTATCGTCATATTCACAAATCGGGAGACCCGGGACTACGCGGTCAGTTCCTACAAGTTACATTGGTCCCGTGCGAGGTGTTCATGCCCCCTACGGGGTCGTTTGGGGGGTGGTTTGGGTTTTCACCCTTTAACGGCATGTTTTTAAGTTTAAGTGATGATTTTTGCAAATTATCGTCATATTCACAAACCGGGAGACCTGACACTACGCGGTCAGTTCCTACAAGTTACTTTGGTCCCGTGCGAGGTGTTCGTGCCTCCTACGGGGTCGTTTGGGGCGTGGTTTGGGTTTTCACCCTTTAATGGCTTGTTTTTAAATTTAAGTGCTAATTTTTGCCAATTATCGTCCTATTCACAAACTGGGAGATCCAGGACTACGTGGTCAGTTCCTACAAGTTACATTGGTCCCGTGTGAGGTGTTCGTGCCTCCTACGGGGTCGTTTGGGGCGTGGTTTGGGTTTTCACCCTTTGACGGCTTGATTTTAACTAAATGTTATGAATGGAAATTATCGTCATACTCACAAACCGGGAGACCCGGGACTACGCGGTCAGTTCTACAAGTTACATTGGTCCCGTGCGAGGTGTTCGTGCCTCCTACGGGGTCGTTTGGGGGGTGGTTTGAGTTTTCACCCTTTAACGACATGTTTTTAAGTTTAAGTGTTGATTTTTGCAAATTATCATCCTATTCACAGATTGGGAGACCCAGGACTACGCGGTCAGTTCCTACAAGTTACATTGGTCCCGTGCGAGGTGTTCGTGCCCCCTACGGGATCTTTTGGGGGGGTGGTTTGGGTTTTCACCCTTTAACGTCTTGTTTTTAAGTTTAAGTGATGATTTTTGCAAATTATCGTCATAATCTCAAATCGCGAGACCCGGGACTACGCGATCAGTTCCTAAAAGTTACATTGGTCCCGTGCGAGGTGTTCGTGCTTCCTACGGGGTCGTTTGGGGGTTGGTTTAGGTATTCACCCTTTGACGGCATGTTTTTAACTAAGTGTTATTTTTGCAAATTCTCATCATATTCACAAACCGGAAGACCCGGGACTACGCGGTAAGTTCTTACAAGTTACATTGGTCCCGTGCGAGGTGTTCGGGCCGCCTACGGGGTCGTTTGGGGGGTAGTTTGAGTTTTCACCCTTTAACGGCATGTTTTTAAGTTTAAGTGTTGATTTTTGCAAATTATCATCCTATTCACAAACCGGATGACTCGAGACTATGCGGTCAGTTCCTACAAGTTACATTGGTCCCGTGCGAGGTGTTCGTGCCCCCTACGGTATCGTTTGGGTGGTGGTTTGGGTTTTCACCCTTTAACGACTTCTTTTTATGTTTAAGTGCTGATTTTTGCAAATTTTCGTAATACTCTCAAACCGAGAGACCCGGGATTACGCGATCAGTTCCTACAAGTAACATTGGTCCCGTGCTAGGTGTTCGTGCCCCCTACGGGGTCGTTTGGAGGGTTGTTTGGGTTTTCACCCTTTGACGACTTATTTTTAAGTTTAAGTGCTGATTTTTACAAATTATCGTCATACTCTCAAAACGATAGACCCGGGACTACGCGGTCAGTTCCTACGAGTTACATTTGTCAAGTGCGAGGTGTTCGTGCCCCCTACGGGGTCGTTTGGGGGGTGGATTGGGTTTTCAGCCTTTGACGGCTTGTTTTTAACTAAGTGTGATTTTTGCAAATTATCGTCATATTCATAAACCGGGAAACCCGGGACTACGCGGTCAGTTCCTACAAGTTACATTGGTCCCGTGCGAGGTGTTCGTGCCCCCTACGGGGTCGTTTGGGGGTGGGGGGGTTTGGGTTTTCACCCTTTAATTGTTTATTTTTAAGTTTAAGTGCTGATTTTTACTAGTTATCGTCCTATTCACAAACCGGGAGATCCAGGACTACGCGGTCAGTTCCTACAAGTTACATTTGTCCCGTGCGAGGTGTTCGTGCCTCCTACGGGGTCGTTTTGGGGTGGTTTGAGTTTTCACCCATTGACGGCTTGTTTTTAACTAAGTGTGATTTTTGAAAATTATCGTCATATTCACAAACCGGGAGACCCGGGACTACACGGTCAGTTCCTACAGGTTACATTGGTCCCGTGCGAGGTTCTCGTGCCCCCTACAGGGTCGTTTGGTGGGGTGGTTTGGGTTTTCACCCTTTAACGACTTGTTTTTAAGTTTAAGTGCTGATTTTTGCCAATTATCGTCCTATTCACAAACCGGGAGATCCAGGACTACGCGGTCAGTTCCTACAAGTTACATTGGTCCCGTGCGAGGTGTTCGTGCCTCCAACGGGGTCGTTTGGGGGGTGGTTTGGGTTTTCACCCTTTGACGGCTTGTTTTTAACTAAATTTGATGAATGGAAATTATCGTCATACTCACAAACCGGGAGACCCGGGACTACGCGGTCAGTTTCTACAAGTTACATTGGTCCCGTGCGAGGTGTTCGTGCCTCCTACGGGGTCGTTTGGGTGGTGGTTTGAGTTTTCACCCTTTAACGACTTGTTTTTAAGTTTAAGTGTTGATTTTTGCCAATTATCATCCTATTCACAAATCGGGAGACCCGGGACTACGCGGTCAGAACCTACAAGTTAGATTGGTCCCGTGCGAGGTGTTCGTGCCCCCTACGGGATTGTTTGGGGGGTGGTTTGGGTTTTCACCGTTTAACGGCTTGTTTTTAAGTTTAAGTGTTGATTTTTGCAAATTATCGTCATACTCTCAAACCGAGAGACCCGAGACTACGCGATCAGTTCCTACAAGTTAGATTGGTCCCGTGCGAGGTGTTTATGCTTCCTACGGGGTCGTTTGGGGGTTGGTTTGGGTATGCACCCTTTGACGGCATGTTTTTAACTAAGTGTTATTTTTACAAATTATCATCATATTCACAAACCGGGAGACCCAGGACTACGCGGTCAGTTCCTTCAAGTTACATTGGTCCCGTGCGAGGTGTTCGTGCCCCCTACGGGATCTTTTGTGGGGTGGTTTGAGTTTTCACCCTTTAACGGCATGTTTTTAAGTTTAAGTGTTGATTTTTGCAAATTATCATCCTATTCACAAACCGTGAGACCCGGGAATACGCGGTGAGTTCCTACCAGTTACATTGGTCCCATGCGAGGTGTTCGTGCTTCCTACGGGGTCGTTTGGGGGTTGGTTTGGGTATTCACCCTTTGACGGCTTGTTTTTAACTAAATGTGATGAATGGAAATTATCGTCATACTAACAAACCGGGAGAGTCGGGACTACGCGGTCAGTTCCTACAAGTTACATTGGTCCCGTGCGAGGTGTTCGTGCCTCCTACGGGGTGGTTTAGGGGGTGGTTTGAGTTTTTACCCTTTAACGACATGTTTTTAAATTTAAGTGTTGATTTTTGCCAATTATCGTCATATTCACAAATCGGGAGACCCGGGACTACGCGGTCAGTTCCTACAAGTTACATTGGTCCCGTGCGAGGTGTTCGTGCCCCCTACGGGGTCGTTCGGGGGGTGGTTTGAGTTTTCACCCTTTGACGGCTTGTTTTTAACTAAGTGTGATTTTTGCAAATTATCGTCATATTCACAAACCGAGAAACCCGGGACTACGCGGTCAGTTCCTACAAGTTACATTGGTCCCGTGGGAGGTGTTCGTCCCCCTACGGGGTCGTTTGGAGGGGTGGTTTGGGTTTTCACCCTTTAATGGCTTGTTTTTAAGTTTAAGTGATGATTTTTGCCAATTATCGTCCTATTCACAAACTGAGAGATCTAGGACTACGCGGTCAGTTCCTACAAGTTACATTGGTCCCGTGCGAGGTGTTCGTGCCTCCTACGGGGTCGTTTGGGGTGTGGTTTGGGTTTTCACCGTTTGACGGCTTATTTTTAACTAAATGTGATGAATGGAAATTATCGTCATACTCACAAACCGGGAGACCCGGGACTACGCGGTCAGTTCCTACAAGTTACATTGGTCGCGTGCGAGGTGTTCGTGCCTCCTACGGAGTCGTTTGGGGGTTGGTTTGAGTTTTCACCCTTTAACGACATGTTTTTAAGTTTAAGTGTTGATTTTTGCCAATTATCATCCTATTCACAGATCGGGAGACCCAAGACTACGCGGTTAGTTCCTACAGGTTACATTGGTCCCGTGCGAGGTGTTCGTGCCCCCTACGGGATCGTTTGGGGGGTGGTTTGGGTTTTCACCCTTTAACGGCTTGTTTTTAAGTTTAAGTGCTGATTTTTGCAAATTATCGTCATACTCTCAAACCGAGAGACTCGGGACTACGCGATCAGTTCCTACAAGTTACATTGATCCCGTGTGAGGTGTTCGTGATTCCTACGGGGTCGTTTTGGGGTTGGTTTGGGTATTCACCCTTTGACAGCATGTTTTTAACTAAGTGTTATTTTTGCAAATTCTTATCATATTCACAAACTGGGAGACCCGGGACTACGTGGTCAGTTCCTACAAGTTATATTGGTCCCGTGCGAGGTGTTCGTGCCCCCTACGGGGTCGTTTGGGGGGTGGTTTGAGTTTTCACCCTTTAAAGGCATGTTTTTAAGTTTAAGTGTTGATTTTTGCAAACTTTCATCATACTCTCAAACCGAGTGACCCGGGACTACGCGAGCAGTTCCTACAAGTTACATTGGTCCCGTGCGAGGTGTTCGTGCCCCCTACGGGGTCGTTTGGGGCGTGGTTTGGGTTTCACCCTTTAACGACTTATTTTTAAGTTTAAGTGCTGATTTTTGCAAATTATCGTCATATTCGCAAACCGGGAGACCCGGGACTACGCGATCAATTCCTACAAGTTACATTGGTCCCGTGCGAGGTGTTCGTGCCTCCTACGGGGTCCTTTGGGGGGTGGTTTGGATTTTCACCCTTTGACGGCTTATTTTTAACTAAATATGATGAATGGAAATTATTGTCATACTCACAAACCGGGAGACCCTGGACTACGCGGTCAGTTCCTACAAGTTATATTGATCCCGTGCGAGGTGTTCGTGCCTCTTACGGGGTCGTTTGGGTTGGTTTGAGTTTTCACCCTTTAATGACATGTTTTTAAGTTTAAGTGTTGATTTTTCCCAATTATCGTCCTATTCACAAACCGGGAGATCCGGGACTACGCGGTCAGTTCCTACAAGTTACATTGGTCCCGAACGAGGTGTCGTGCCCCCTACGGGATCGTTTGGGGGGTGGTTTGAGTTTTCACCCTTTAACGGCTTGTTTTTAAGTTTAAGTGCTGATTTTTGCAAATTATCGTCATACTCTCAAATCGAGAGAGCCGGGACTACACGCTCAGTTCTACAAGTTACATTGGTCCCGTGCGAGGTGTTCGTGCCCCCTGCGGGGTCATTTGGGGGTGGTTTGAGTTTTCACCCTTTGACGACTTGTTTTTAACTAAGTGTGATTTTTGCAAATTATCGTCATATTCACAAACCGGGAGACCCGGGACTACGCAATCAGTTCCTACAAGTTACATTGGTCCCGTGCGAGGTGTTCATGCCCCCTGCGGGGTCGTTTGGGGGGTGGTTTGGGTTTTCACCCTTTAACGGCATGTTTTTAAGTTTAAGTGATGATTTTTGCAAATTATCGTCATATTCACAAACCGGGAGACCTTACACTACGCGGTCAGTTCCTACAAGTTACTTTGGTCCCGTGCGAGGTGTTCCTGCCTCCTACGGGGTCGTTTGGGGGGTGGTTTGGGTTTTCACCCTTTAACGAAATGTTTTTAAGTTTAAGTGTTGATTTTTGCCAATTATCGTCCTATTCACAAATCGGGAGATCCGGGACTACGCGGTCAGTTCCTACAAGTTACATTGGTCCCGTGAGAGGTGTTCGTGCCCCCTAAGTATCGTTTGGGGGGTGGTTTGGGTTTTCAACCTTTAACGGCTTGTTTTTAAGTTTAAGTGCTGATTTTTGCAAATTATCATCATACTCTCAAACCGAGAGACCCGGGACTACGCGGTCAGTTCCTACAAATTACATTGGTCCCGTGCGAGGTGTTCGTGCCCCCTACGGGGTCGTTTGGGCGGTGGTTTGAGTTTTCACCCTTTGACGGCTTATTTTTAACAAAGTGTGATTTTTGCAAATCATCGTCATATTCACAAAGCGGGAAACCCAGGACTACGCGGTCAGTTCCTACAAGTTACATTGGTCCCGTGCGAGGTGTTCGTGCCCCCTACGGGGTCGTTTGGGGAGGGGGGGGGGGGTTTGGGTTTTCACCCTTTAATGGCTTGTTTTTAAGTTTAAGTGCTGATTTTTTCCAATTATCGTCCTATAAACAAACCAGGAGATCCAGGACTACGTTGTCAGTTTCTACAAGTTACATTGGTCCCGTGCGAGGTGTTCGTGCCTCCTACGGGGTCGTTTGGGGCGTGGTTTGGGTTTTCACCCTTTGACGGCTTGTTTTTAACTAAATGTGATGAATGGAAATTATCGTCATACTCACAAACTGGGAGACCCGGGACTACGCAGTCAGTTCCTACAAGTTACATTGGTCCCGTGCAAGGTGTTCGTGCCTCTTACGGGGTCGTTTGGGGGTTGGTTTGAGTTTTCACCCTTTAACGACATGTTTTTAAGTTTAAGTTTTAATTTTTGCCAATTATCATCCTATTCAGAAACCGGGAGATCCGGGACTACGCGGTCAGTTCCTACAAGTTACACTGGTCCCGTGCGAGGTGTTCGTGCTTCCTACGGGGTCGTTTGGGGGTTGGTTTGGGTATTCACCCTTTGACGGCTTGTTTTTAACTAAATGTGATGAATGGAAATTATCGTCATACTCACAAACTGGGAGACCCGGGACTACGCGGTCAGTTCCTACAAGTTACATTGGTCCCGTGCGAGGTGTTCGTGCCTCCTACGGGGTCGTTGGGGGGTGGTTTGAGTTTTCACCCTTTAACGACATGTTTTTAAGTTTAAGTGTTGATTTTTGCCAATTATCATCCTATTCACAGATCGGGAGACCCGGGACTACGCGGTCAGTACCTACAAGTTACATTGGTCCAATGCGAGGTGTTCGTGCCCCCTACGGGATCGTTTGGGGTGTGGTTTGGGTTTTAACCCTTTAACGTCTTGTTTTTAAGTTTGAGTGCTGATTTTTGCAAATTATCGTCATACTCTCAAACCGAGAGACCCGGGACTACGCGATCAGTTCCTACAAGTTACATTGGTCCCGTGCGAGGTGTTCGTGCTTCCTACGGGGTCGTTTGGGGGTTGGTTTGGGTATTCACCCTTTGACGGCATGTTTTTAATAAAGTGTTATTTTTGCAAATTCTCATCATATTCAAAACCGGGAGACCCGGGACTACATGGTCAGTTCCTACAAGTTACATTGGTCCCGTACGAGGTGTTCGTGCCCCCTACGGGATTATTTGGGTGGTGGTTTGAGTTTTCACCCTTTACAGGCATGTTTTTAAGTTTAAGTGCTGATTTTTGCAAATTATCATCATATTCACAAACTGGGAGACCCGGGACTACGCGGTTAGTTCCTACAAGTTACATTGGTCCCGTGCGAGGTGTTCGTCCCCCCTACGGGGTCGTTTGGGGGTTGGTTTGAGTTTTCACCCTTTGACGACTTGTTTTTAACTAAGTGTGATTTTTGAAAATTATCGTCATATTCACAAATCGGGAGACCCGGGACTACGCAATCAGTTCCTACAAGTTACATTGGTCCCGTGAGAGGTGTTCGTGCCCCCTACGGGGTCGTTTGGGGGGTGGTTTGGGTTTTCACCCTTTAACGGCATGTTTTTAAGTTTAAGTGCTGATTTTTGCCAATTATCGTCCTATTCACAAATCGGGAGACCCGAGACTACGCGGTCAGTTACTACAAGTTACATTGGTCCCGTGCGAGGTGTTCGTGCCCCCTACGGGATTGTTTGGGGGGTGGTTTGGGTTTTCACCCTTTAACGGCTTGTTTTTAAGTTTAAGTGTTGATTTTTGCAAATTATCGTCATACTCTCAAACCGAGAGACCCGAGACTACGCGATCAGTTCCTACAACTTAGATTTGTCCCGTGCGAGGTGTTCATGCTTCCTACGGGGTCGTTTGGGGGTTGGTTTGGGTATTCACCCTTTGACGGCATGTTTTTAACTAAGTGTTATTTTTACAAATTATCATCATATTCACAAACCGGGAGACCCAGGACTACGCGGTCAGTTCCTACAAGTTACATTGGTCCCGTGCGAGCTGTTCGTGCTCCCTACGGGGTCTTTTGGGGGGTGGTTTGAGTTTTCACCCTTTAACGGCATGTTTTTAAGTTTAAGTGTTGATTTTTGCAAATTATCATCCTATTCACAAACCGTGAGACCCGGGACTACGCGGTCAGTTCCTACCAGTTACATTGGTCCCGTGCGAGGTGTTCGTGCTTCCTACGGGGTCGTTTGGGGGTTGGTTTGGGTATTCACCCTTTGACGGCTTGTTTTTAACTAAATGTGATGAATGGAAATTATCGTCATACTCACAAACCGGGAGACTCGGGACTACGCGGTCAGTTCCTACAAGTTACATTGGTCCCGTGCGAGGTGTTCGTGCCTCCTACGGGGTGGTTTAGGGGGTGGTTTGAGTTTTTACCCTTTAACGACATGTTTTTAAATTTAAGTGTTGATTTTTGCCAATTATCGTCATATTCACAAATCGGGAGACCCGGGACTACGCGGTCAGTTCCTACAAGTTACAATGGTCCCGTGCGAGGTGTTCATGCCCCCTACGGGGTCATTTGGGGGGTGGTTTGGGTTTTCACCCTTTAACGGCATGTTTTTAAGTTTAAGTGATGATTTTTGCAAATTATCGTCATATTCACAAACCGGGAGACCTGACACTACGCGGTCAGTTCCTACAAGTTACTTTGGTCCCGTGCGAGGTGTTCGTGCCTCCTACGGGGTCGTTTGGGGGGTGGTTTGGGTTTTCACCCTTTAACGGCTTGTTTTTAAGTTTAAGTGCTGATTTTTGCAAATTATCATCATACTCTCAAACCGAGAGACCCGGGACTACGCGGTCAGTTCCTACAAGTTACATTGGTCCCGTGCGAGGTGTTCGTGCCCCCTACGGGGTCGTTTGGGCGGTGGTTTGAGTTTTCACCCTTTGACGGCTTATTTTTAACTAAGTGTGATTTTTGCAAATCATCGTCATATTCACAAAGCGGGAAACCCAGGACTAAGCGGTCAGTTCCTACAAGTTACATTGGTCCCGTGCGAGGTGTTCGTGCCCCCTACGAGGTCGTTTGGGGGGGGTGGTTTGGGTTTTCACCCTTTAATGGCTTGTTTTTAAGTTTAAGTGCTGATTTTTGCCAATTATCGTCCTATAAACAAACCAGGAGATCCAGGACTACGTTGTCAGTTTCTACAAGTTACATTGGTCCCGTGCGAGGTGTTAGTGCCTCCTACGGGGTCGTTTGGGGCGTGGTTTGGGTTTTCACCCTTTGACGGCTTGTTTTTAACTAAATGTGATGAATGGAAATTATCGTCATACTCACAAACTGGGAGACCCGGGACTACGCAGTCAGTTCCTACAAGTTACATTGGTCCCGTGCAAGGTGTTCGTGCCTCTTACGGGGTCGTTTGGGGGTTGGTTTGAGTTTTCACCCTTTAACGACATGTTTTTAAGTTTAAGTTTTAATTTTTGCCAATTATCATCCTATTCACAAACCGGGAGATCCAGGACTACGCGGTCAGTTCCTACAAGTTACATTGGTCCCGTGCGAGGTGTTCGTGCTTCCTACGGGGTCGTTTGGGGGTTGGTTTGGGTATTCACCCTTTGACGGCTTGTTTTTAACTAAATGTGATGAATGGAAATTATCGTCATACTCACAAACTGGGAGACCCGGGACTACGCGGTCAGTTCCTAGAAGTTACATTGGTCCCGTGCGAGGTGTTCGTGCCTCCTACGTGGTCGTTGGGGGGTGGTTTGAGTTTTCACCCTTTAAGGACATGTTTTTAAGTTTAAGTGTTGATTTTTGCCAATTATCATCCTATTCACAGATCGGGAGACCCGGGGCTACGCGGCCAGTACCTACAAGTTACATTGGTCCAATGCGAGGTGTTCGTGCCCCCTACGGGATCGTTTGGGGTGTGGTTTGGGTTTTAACCCGTTAATGTCTTGTTTTTAAGTTTGAGTGCTGATTTTTGCAAATTATCGTCATACTCTCAAACCGAGAGACCCGGGACTACGCGATCAGTTCCTACAAGTTACATTGGTCCGGTGCGAGGTGTTCGTGCTTCCTACGGGGTCGTTTGGGGGTTGGTTTGGGTATTCACCCTTTGACGGCATGTTTTTAATAAAGTGTTATTTTTGCAAATTCTCATCATATTCAAAACCGGGAGACCCGGGACTACGCGGTCAGTTCCTACAAGTTACATTGGTCCCGTGCGAGGTGATCGTGCCGCCTACGGGGTCGTTTGGGGAGTGGTTTGAGTTTTCACCCTTTAACGACATGTTTTTAAGTTTAAGTGTTGATTTTTGTAAATTATCATCCTATTCACAAACCGGGAGACCCGGGATTATGCGATCAGTTCCTACAAGTTACATTGGTCCCGTGCGAGGTGTTCGTGCCCCTTACGGGGTCGTTTGGGGGTGGTTTGAGTTTTCACCCTTTAACGGATTGTTTTTATGTTTAAGTGCTGATTTTTGCAAATTATCATCATATTCACAAACCGGGAGACCCGGGACTACGCGGTTAGTTCCTACAAGTTACATTGGTCCCGTGCGAGGTGTTCGTCTCCCCTACGGGGTCGTTTGGGAGTTGGTTTGAGTTTTCACCCTTTGACGACTTGTTTTTAACTAAGTGTGATTTTTGAAAATTATCGTCATATTCACAAATCGGGAGACCCGGGACTATGCAATCAGTTCCTACAAGTTACATTGGTCCCGTGAGAGGTGTTCGTGCCCCCTACGGGGTCGTTTGGGGGGTGGTTTGGGTTTTCACCCTTTAACGGCATGTTTTTAAGTTTAAGTGCTGATTTTTGCCAATTATCGTCCTATTCACAAATCGGGAGACCCGAGACTACGCGGTCAGTTCCTACAAGTTACATTGGTCCCGTGCGAGGTGTTCGTGCCCCCTACGGGATTGTTTGGGGGGTGGTTTGGGTTTTCACCCTTTAACGGCTTGTTTTTAAGTTTAAGTGTTGATTTTTGCAAATTATCGTCATACTCTCAAACCGAGAGACCCGAGACTACGCGATCAGTTCCTACAACTTAGATTTGTCCCGTGCGAGGTGTTCATGCTTCCTACGGGGTCGTTTGGGGGTTGGTTTGGGTATTCACCCTTTGACGGCATGTTTTTAACTAAGTGCTATTTTTACAAATTATCATCATATTCACAAACCGGGAGACCCAGGACTACGCGGTCAGTTCCTACAAGTTACATTGGTCCCGTGCGAGGTGTTCGTGCTCCCTACGGGGTCTTTTGGGGGGTGGTTTGAGTTTTCACCCTTTAACGGCATGTTTTTAAGTTTAAGTGTTGATTTTTGCAAATTATCATCCTATTCACAAACCGTGAGACCCGGGACTATGCGGTCAGTTCCTACCAGTTACATTGGTCCCGTGCGAGGTGTTCGTGCTTCCTACGGGGTCGTTTGGGGGTTGGTTTGGGTATTCACCCTTTGACGGCTTGTTTTTAACTAAATGTGATGAATGGAAATTATCGTCAAACTCACAAACCGGGAGACTCGGGACTACGCGGTCAGTTCCTACAAATTACATTGGTCCCGTGCGAGGTGTTCGTGCCTCCTACGGGGTGGTTTAGGGGGTGGTTTGAGTTTTTACCCTTTAACGACATGTTTTTAAATTTAAGTGTTGATTTTTGCCAATTATCGTCATATTCCCAAATCGGGAGACCCGGGACTACGCGGTCAGTTCCTACAAGTTACATTGGTCCCGTGCGAGGTGTTCGTGCCCCCTACGGGGTCGTTCGGGGGGTGGTTTGAGTTTTCACCCTTTGATGGCTTGTTTCTAACTAAGTGTGATTTTTGCAAATTATTGTCATATTCACAAACCGGGAAACCCGGGACTACGCGGTCAGTTCCTACAAGTTACATTGGTCCTGTGCGAGGTGTTCGTCCCCCTACGGGGTCGTTTGGAGGGGTGGTTTGGGTTTTCACCCTTTAATGGCTTGTTTTTAAGTTTAAGTGATGATTTTTGCCAATTATCATCCTATTCACAAACCGAGAGATCTAGGACTATGCGGTCAGTTCCTACAAGTTACATTGTTCCCGTGCGAGGTGTTCGTGCCTCCTACGGGGTCGTTTGGGGCGTCGTTTGGGTTTTCACCGTTTGACGGCTTATTTTGAACTAAATGTGATGAATGGAAATTATCGTCATACTCACAAACCGGGAGTCCCGGGACTACGCGGTCAGTTCCTACAAGTTACATTGGTCGCGTGCGAGGTGTTCGTGCCTCCTACGGGGTCGTTTGGGGGTTGGTTTGATTTTTCACCCTTTAACGACATGTTTTTAAGTTTAAGTGTTGATTTTTTCCAATTATCATCCTATTCACAGATCGGGAGACCCAAGACTACGCGGTTAGTTCCTACAATATACATTGGTCCCGTGCGAGGTGTTCGTGCTTCCTACGGGGTCGTTTGGGGGTTGGTTTGGGTATTCACCATTTGACGGCATGTTTTTAACTAAGGGTTATTTTTGCAAATTATCGTCATATTCACAAACCGGGAGACCCACGACTACGCGGTCAGTTCCTACAAGTTACATTGGTCCCGTGCGAGGTGTTCGTGCCCCCTACGGGGTCGTTTGGGGGGTGGTTTGGATTTTCACCCTTTAACGACTTGTTTTTAAGTTTAAGTGCTGATTTTTGCAAATTATCGTCATACTCTCAAACCGAGAGACCCGGGACTACGCGATCAGTTCCTACAAGTTACAATGGTCCCGTGTGAGGTGTTCGTGATTCCTACGGGGTCGTTTGGGGGTTGGTTTGGGTATTCACCCTTTGACAGCATGTTTTTAACTAAGTGTTATTTTTGCAAATTCTTATCATATTCACAATCTGGGAGACCCGGGACTACGTGGTCAGTTCCTACAAGTTATATTGGTCCCGTGCGAGGTGTTCGTGCCCCCTACGGGGTCGTTTGGGGGGTGGTTTGAGTTTTCACCCTTTAACGACATGTTTTTAAGTTTAAGTGTTGATTTTTGCAAATTATCATCCTATTCACAAACCGGGAGACCCGGGACTATGCAGTCAGTTCCTACAAGTTACATTGGTCCCGTGCGAGGTGTTCGTGCCCCCTACGGGATCGTTTGGGGGGTGGTTTGGGTTTTCACCCTTTAACGGCTTATTTTTAAGTTTAAGTGCTGATTTTTGCAAACTTTCATCATACTCTCGAACCGAGTGACCCGGGACTACGCGATCAGTTCCTACAAGTTACATTGGTCCCGTGCGAGGTGTTCGTGCCCCCTATGGGGTCGTTTGGGGTGTGGTTTCGGTTTCACCCTTTAACGACTTATTTTTAAGTTTAAGTGCTGATTTTTGCAAATTATCGTCATATTCACAAACCGGGAGACCCGGGACTACGCGATCAATTCCTACAAGTTACATTGGCCCCGTGCGAGGTGTTCGTGCCTCCTACGGGGTCGTTTGGGTGGTGGTTTGGATTTTCACCCTTTGACGGCTTATTTTTAACTAAATATGATGAATGGAAATTATCGTCATACTCACAAACCGGGAGACCCTGGACTACGCGGTCAGTTCCTACAAGTTATATTGATCCCGTGCGAGGTGTTCGTGCCTCTTACGGGGTCGTTTGGGTTGGTTTGAGTTTTCACCCTTTAATGACATGTTTTTAAGTTTAAGTGTTGATTTTTCCCAATTATCGTCCTATTCACAAACCAGGAGATCCGGGACTACGCGGTCAGTTCCTACAAGTTACATTGGTCCCGAGCGAGGTGTTCGTGCCCCCTACTGGATCGTTTGGGGGGTGGTTTGAGTTTTCAGCCTTTAACGGCTTGTTTTTAAGTTTAAGTGCTGATTTTTGCAAATTATCGTCATACTCTCAAATCGAGAGACCCGGGACTACACGCTCAGTTCTACAAGTTACATTGGTCCCGTGCGAGGTGTTCGTGCCCCCTACGGGGTCGTTTGGGGGGTGGTTTGAGTTTTCACCCTTTGACGACTTGTTTTTAACTAAGTGTGATTTTTGCAAATTATCGTCATATTCAAAAATCGGGAGACCCGGGACTACGCAATCAGTTCCTACAAGTTACATTGGTCCTGTGCGAGGTGTTCATGCCCCCTACGGGGTCGTTTGGGGGGTGGTTTGGGTTTTCACCCTTTAACGGCATGTTTTTAAGTTTAAGTGATGATTTTTGCAAATTATCGTCATATTCACAAACCGGGAGACCTGACACTACGCGGTCAGTTCCTACAAGTTACTTTGGTCCCGTGCGAGGTGTTCGTGCCTCCTACGGGGTCGTTTGGGGGGTTGTTTGGGTTTTCACCCTTTAACGAAATGTTTTTAAGTTTAAGTGTTGATTTTTGCCAATTATCATCCTATTCACAAACCGGGAGATCCGGGACTACGCGGTCAGTTCCTACAAGTTACATTGGTCCCGTGCGAGGTGTTCGTGCCCCCCAAGGATCGTTTGGGGGGTGGTTTGGGTTTTCACCCTTTAACGGCTTGTTTTTAAGTTTAAGTGCTGATTTTTGCAAATTATCATCATACTCTCAAACCGAGAGACCCGGGACTACACGGTCAGTTCCTACAAGTTACATTGGTGCCGTGCGAGGTGTTCGTGCCCCCTACGGGGTCGTTTGGGCGGTGGTTTGAGCTTTCACCCTTTGACGGCTTATTTTTAACTAAGTGTGATTTTTGCAAATCATCGTCATATTCACAAGCCGGGAAACCCAGGACTACGCGGTCAGTTCCTACAAGTTACATTGGTCTCGTGCGAGGTGTTCGTGCCCCCTACGGGGTCGTTTGGGGGGGGGGGGGTGGTGGTTTTGGTTTTCACCCTTTAATGGCTTTTTTTTATGTTTAAGTGTTGATTTTTGCCAATTATCGTCCTATAAACAAACCAGGAGATCCAGGACTACGCTGTCAGTTTCTACAAGTTACATTGGTCCCGTGCGAGGTGTTCGTGCCTCCTACGGGGTCGTTTGGGGCGTGGTTTGGGTTTTCACCCTTTGACGGCTTGTTTTTCACTAAATGTGATGAATGGAAATTATCGTCATACTCACAAACTGGGAGACCCGGGACTACGAAGTCAGTTCCTACAAGTTACATTGGTCCCGTGCAAGGTGTTCGTGCCTCTTACGGGGTCGTTTGGGGGTTGGTTTGAGTTTTCACCCTTTAACGACATGTTTTTAAGTTTAAGTTTTAATTTTTACCAATTATCATCCTATTCACAAACCGGGAGATCCGGGACTACGCGGTCATTTCCTACAAGTTACATTGGTCCCGTGGGAGGTGTTCGTGCTTCCAACGGGGTCGTTTGGGGGTTGGTTTCGGTATTCACCCTTTGACGGCTTGTTTTTAACTAAATGTGATGAATGGAAATTATCGTCATACTCACAAACTGGGAGACCCGGGACTACGCGGTCAGTTCCTACAAGTTACATTGGTCCCGTGCGAGGTGTTCGTGCCTCCTACGGGGTCGTTGGGGGGTGGTTTGAGTTTTCACCCTTTAACGACATGTTTTTAAGTTTAAGTGTTGATTTTTGCCAATTATCATCCTATTCACAGATCGGGAGACCCGGGACTACGCGGTCAGAACCTACAAGTTAGATTGGTCCCGTGCGAGGTGTTCGTGCCCCCTACGGGATCATTTGGGGGGTGGTTTGGGTTTTAACCCTTTAACGTCTTGTTTTTAAGTTTGAGTGCTGATTTTTGCAAATTATCGTCATACTCTCAAACCGAGAGACCCGGTACTACCCGATCAGTTCCTACAAGTTACATTGGTCCCGTGCGAGGTGTTCGTGCTTCCTACGGGGTCGTTTGGGGGTTGGTTTGGGTATTCACCCTTTGACGACATGTTTTTAATAAAGTGTTATTTTTGCAAATTCTCATCATATTCAAAACCGGGAGACCCGGGACTACGCGGTCAGTTCCTACAAGTTACATTGGTCCCGTGCGAGGTGATCGTGCCGCCTACGGGGTCGTTTGGGGGATGGTTTGAGTTTTCACCCTTTAACGGCATGTTTTTAAGTTTAAGTGTTGATTTTTGTAAATTATCATCCTATTCACAAACTGGGAGACCCGGGATTATGCAGTCAGTTCCTACAAGTTACATTGGTCCCGTGCGAGGTGTTCGTGCCCCCTACGGGATCGTTTGGGGGGGGGTGGGTTTTCACCCTTTAACGATTAGTTTTTAGGTTTTAGTGCTCATTTTTGCAAATTTTCGTCATACTCTCAAACCGAGAGACCCGGGACTACGCAATCAGTTCCTACAAGTTACATTGGTCCCGTGCGAGGTGTTCGTGCCCCCTACGGGGTCGTTTGGGGGGTGGTTTGAGTTTTCACCCTTTAACGGATTGTTTTTATGTTTAAGTGCTGATTTTTGCAAATTATCATCATATTCACAAACCGGGAGACCCGGGACTACGCGGTTAGTTCCTACAAGTTACATTGGTCCCGTGCGAGGTGTTCGTCCCCACTACGGGGTCGTTTGGGGGTTGGTTTGAGTTTTCACCCTTTAACGACTTGTTTTTAACTAAGTGTGATTTATGCAAATTATCGTCATATTCACAAATCGGGAGACCCGGGACTACACGATCAGTTCCTACAAGTTGCATTGGTCCCGTGCGAGGTGTTCGTGCCCCCTACGGGCTGGTTTGGGGGGTGGTTTGGGTTTTCACTCTTTAACGGCATGTTTTTAAGTTTAAGTGATGATTTTTTAAAATTATCATCATATTCACAAACCGGGAGACCGTGTGTGGTGTTCGTGCCTCATACGGGGTCGTTTGGGGCGTGGTTTGGGTTTTCACCCTTTGACGGCTTGATTTTAACTAAATGTGATGAATGGAAATTATCGTCATACTCACAAACCGGGAGACCCGGGACTATGCGATCAGTTCTACAAGTTACATTGGTCCCGTGCGAGGTGTTCGTGCCTCCTATGGGGTCGTTTGGGGGGTGGTTTGAGTTTTCACCCTTTAACGACATGTTTTTCAGTTTAAGTGTTGATTTTTGCCAATTATCATCCTATTCACAGATTAGGAGACCCGGGACTACGCGTTCAGTTCCTACAAGTTACATTTGTCCCGTGCGAGGTGTTCGTGCCCCCTACTGGATCGTTTTGGGGGGTGGTTTGGGTTTTCACCCTTTAACGTCTTGTTTTTAAGTTTAAGTGATGATTTTTGCAAATTATCGTCATAATCTCAAATCGAGAGACCCGGGACTACGCGATCAGTTCCAACAAGTTACATTGGTCCCGTGCGAGGTGTTCGTGCTTCCTACATGGTCATTTGGGGGTTGGTTTGGGTATTCACCCTTTGACGACATGTTTTTAACTAAGTGTTATTTTTGCAAATTCTCATCATATTCACAAACCGAAAGACCCGGGACTACGCGGTAAGTTCTTACAAGTTACATTGGTCTCGTGCGAGGTGTTCGTGCCGCCTACGGGGTCGTTTGGGGGGTGGTTTGAGTTTTCACCCTTTAACGGCATGTTTTTAAGTTTCAGTGTTGCTTTTTGTAAATTATCATCCTATTCACAAACCGGATGACCCGAGACTATGCGGTCAGTTCCTACAAGTTACATTGGTCCCGTACGAGGTGTTCGTGCCCCCTACGATATCGTTTGGGTGGTGGTTTGGGTTTTCACCCTTTAACGACTTCTTTTTAAGTTTAAGTGCTGATTTTTGCAAATTTTCGTAATACTCTCAAACCGAGAGACCCGAGATTACACGATCAGTTCCTACAAGTAACATTGGTCCCGTGCGAGGTGTTCGTGCCCTCTACGGGGTCGTTTGGAGGGTTGTTTGTGTTTTTACCCTTTGACGACTTGTTTTTAAGTTTAAGTGCTGATTTTTCCAAATTATAGCCATACTCTCAAAACGAGAGACCCGGGACTACGCGGTCAGTTCCTACGAGTTACATTGGTCAAGTGCGAGGTGTTCGTGCCCCCTACGGGGTCGTTTGGGGGGTGGTTTGAGTTTTCACCTTTTAACGGCTTGTTTTTAACTAAGTGTGATTTTTGCAAATTATCGTCATATTCATAAACCGGGAAACCCGGGACTACGCGGTCAGTTCCTACAAGTTACATTGGTCCCGTGCGAGGTGTTCGTGCCCCCTACGGGGTCGTTTGGGGGGGGGGGTGGTTTGGGTTTTCACCCTTTAATGGCTTATTTTTAAGTTTAAGTGCTGATTTTTGCCAGTTATCATCCTATTCACAAACCGGGAGATCCAGGACTACGCGGTCAGTTCCTACAAGTTACATTTGTCCCGTGCGAGGTGTTCGTGCCTCCTACGGGGTTGTTTTGGGGTGGTTTGAGTTTTCACCCATTGACGACTTGTTTTTAACTAAGTGTGATTTTTGCAAATTATCATCATATTCACAAACCGGGAGACCCGGGACTACACGGTCAGTTCCTACAGGTTACATTGGTCCCGTACGAGGTGCTCGTGCCCCCTACAGGGTCGTTTGGTGGGGTGGTTTGGGTTTTCACCCTTTAACGACTTGTTTTTAAGTTTAAGTGCTGATTTTTGCCAATTATCGTCCTATTCACAAACCGGGAGATCCAGGACTACGCGGTCAGTTCCTACAAGTTACATTGGTCCCGTACGAGGTGTTCGTGCCTCCTACGGGGTCGTTTGGGGGGTGGTTTGGGTTTTCACCCTTTGACGGCTTGTCTTTAACTAAATTTGATGAATGGAAATAATCGTCATACTCACAAACCGGGAGACCCGGGACTACGCGGTCAGTTTCTACAAGTTACATTGGTCCCGTGCGATGTGTTCGTGCCTCCTACGGGGTGGTTTGGGTGGTGGTTTGAGTTTTCACCCTGTAACGACATGTTTTTAAGTTTAAGTGTTAATTTTGGCCAATTATCATCCTATTCACAAATCGGGAGACCCGAGACTATGCGGTCAGTTCCTCCAAGTTACATTGGTCCCGTGCGAGGTGTTCGTGCCCCCTACAAGATTGTTTGGGGGGTGGTTTGGGTTTTCACCCTTTAACGGCTTGTTTTTAAGTTTAAGTGTTGATTTTTGCAAATTATCGTCATACTCTCAAACCGAGAGACCCGAGATTACGCGATCAGTTCCTACAAGTTAGATTGGTCCCGTGCGAGGTGTTCATGCTTCCTACGGGGTCGTTTGGGGGTTGGTTTGGGTATTCACCCTTTGACGGGATGTTTTTAACTAAGTGTTATTTTTTCAAATTTTCGTCATATTCACAAACCGGGAGACCCAGGACTACACGGTCAGTTCCTACAAGTTACATTGGTCCGGTGCGAGGTGTTCGTGCCCCCTACGGGGTCTTTTGGGGGGTGGTTTGAGTTTTCACCCTTTAACGGCATGTTTTTAAGTTTAAGTGTTGATTTTTGCAAATTATCATCCTATTCACAAACCGGGAGACCCGGGACTACGCGGTCAGTTCCTACCAGTTACATTGGTCCCGTGCGAGGTGTTCGTGCTTCCTACGGGGTCGTTGGGGGGTTGGTTTGGGTATTCACCCTTTGACGGCTTGTTTTTAACTAAATGTGATGAATGGAAATTATCGTCATACTCACAAACCGGGAGACTCGGGACTACGCGGTCAGTTCCTACAAGTTACATTGGTCCCGTGCGAGGTGTTCGTGCCTCCTACGGGGTGTTTTGGGGGGTGGTTTGAGTTTTTACCCTTTAACGACATGTTTTTAAATTTAAGTGTTGATTTTTGCCAATTATCGTCATATTCACAAATTGGGAGACCCGGGACTACGCGGTCAGTTCCTACAAGTTACATTGGTCCCGTGCGAGGTGTTCGTGCCCCCTACGGGGTCGTTCGGGGGGTGGTTTGAGTTTTCACCCTTTGACGACTTGTTTTTAACTAAGTGTGATTTTTCAAATTATCGTCATATTCACAAACAGGGAAACCCGGGACTACGCGGTCAGTTCCTTCAAGTTACATTGGTCCCGTGCGAGGTGTTCGTGCCCCCTACGGGGTCGTTTGGAGGGGTGGTTTGGGTTTTCACCCTTTAATGGCTTATTTTTAAGTTTAAGTGCTGATTTTTGCCAATTATCGTCCTATTCACAAACCGAGAGATCTAGGACTACGCGGTCAGTCCTACAAGTTACATTGGTCCCGTGCGAGGTGTTCGTGCCTCCTACGGGGTCGTTTGGGGCGTGGTTTGGGTTTTCACCGTTTGACGGCTTATTTTTAACTAAATGTGATGAATGGAAATTATCATCATACTCACAAACCGGGAGACCCGGGACTACGCGGTCAGTTCCTACAAGTTACATTGGTCACGTGCGAGGTGTTCGTGCCTCCTACGGGGTCGTTTGGGGGTTGGTTTGAGTTTTCACCCTTTAACGACATGTTTTTAAGTTTAAGTTTTGATTTTTGATAATTATCATCCTATTCACAGATCGGGAGACCCAAGACTACGCGGTTAGTTCCTACAAGTTACATTGGTCCCGTGCGAGGTGTTCGTGCCCCCTACGGGATCGTTTGGGGGGTGGTTTGGGTTTTCACCCTTTAACGGCTTGTTTTTAAGTTTAAGTGCTGATTTTTGCAAGTTATCGTCATACTCTCAAACCGAGAGACCCGGGACTACGTGATCAGTTCCTACAAGTTACATTGGTCCCGTGTGAGGTGTTCGTGATTCCTACGGGGTCGTTTGGGGGTTGATTTGGGTATTCACCCTTTGACAGCATGTTTTTAACTAAGTGTTATTTTTGTAAATTCTTATCATATTCACAAACTGGGAGACTCGGGACTACGTGGTCAGTTCCTACAAGTTATATTGGTCCGGTGCGAGGTGTTCGTGCCCCCTACGGGGTCGTTTGGGTGGTGGTTTGAGTTTTCACCCTTTAACGGAATGTTTTTAAGTTTAAGTGTTGATTTTTGCAAATTATCATCCTATTCACAAACCGGGAGACCCGAGACTACGTAGTCAGTTCCTACAAGTTACATTGGTCCCGTGCGAGGTGTTCATGCCCCTTACGGGATCGTTTGGGGGGTGGTTTGGGTTTTCACCCTTTAACGGCTTATTTTTAAGTTTAAGTGCTGATTTTTGCAAATTTTCATCATACTCTCAAACCGAGTGACTCGGTACTACGCGATCAATTCCTACAAGTTACATTGGTCCCGTGCGAGGTGTTCGTGCCCCCTACGGGGTCGTTTGGGGCGTGGTTTGGGTTTTCACCCTTTCATGACTTATTTTTAAGTTTAAGTGCTGATTTTTGCAAATTATCGTCATATTCACAAAACGGGAGACCCGGGACTACGCGATCAATTCCTATAAGTTACATTGGTCCCGTGCGAGGTGTTCGTGCCTCCTACGGGGTCGTTTGGGGGGTGGTTTGGATTTTCACCCTTTGACAGCTTATTTTTAACTAAATATGATGAATGGAAATTATCGTCATACTCACAAACCTGGAGACCCTGGACTACGCGGTCAGTTCCTACAAGTTATATTGATCCCGTGCGAGGTGTTCGTGCCTCTTACGGGGTCGTTTGGGTTGGTTTGAGTTTTCACCCTTTAATGACATGTTTTTAAGTTTAAGTGTTGATTTTTCCCAATTATCGTCCTATTCACAAACCGAGAGATCCGGGACTACGCGGTCAGTTCCTACAAGTTACATTGGTCCCGTGCGAGGTGTTAGTGCCCCCTACGGGATCGTTTGGGGGGTGGTTTGAGTTTTCACCCTTTAAGTTTAAGTGCTGATTTTTGCAAATTATCGTCATACTCTCAAATTGAGAGACCCGGGACTACACGCTCAGTTCTACAAGTTACATTGGTCCCGTGCGAGGTGTTCGTGCCCCCTACGGGGTCGTTTGGGGGGTGGTTTGAGTTTTCACCCTTTGACGACTTGTTTTTAACTAAGTGTGATTTTTGCAAATTATCATCATATTCATAAACCGGGAGACCCGGTACTACGTGATCAGTTCCTATAAGTTACATTGGTCCCGTGCGAGGTGTTCGTGCCCCCTACAGCGTCGTTTGGGGGGGGGTGGTGGTGGTGGTGGTTCGGGTTTTCACCCTTAACGACTTGTTTTTAAGTTTAAGTGCTGATTTTTGCAAATTATCATCCTATTCACAAACCGGGAGATCCAGGACTACGCGGTCAGTTCCTACAAGTTACATTGGTCCCGTGCGAGGTGTTCGTGCCTCCTACGGGGTCGTTTGGGGGGTGGTTTGGGTTTTCACTCTTTGACGGCTTGATTTTAACTAAATGTTATGAATGGAAATTATCGTCATACTCACAAACCGGGAGACCCGGGAATACGCGGTCAGTTCCTACAAGTTACATTGGTCCCGTGCATGGTGTTCGTGCCCCTTACGGGGTCGTTTGGAGGTTGGTTTGAGTTTTCACCCTTTAACGACATGTTTTTAAGTTTAAGTGTTAATTTTTGCCAATTATCGTCCTATTCACTAACCGGGAGATCCGGGACTACACGGTCAGTTCCTACAAGTTACAATGGTCCCGTGCGATGTGTTCGTGCCCCCTACGGGATCGTTTGGGGGGTGGTTTGGGTTTTCACCCTTCAACGGCTTGTTTTTAACTTTAAGTGCTGATTTTTGCAAATAATCGTCATACTCTCAAACCGAGAGACCCGAGACTACGCGGTCAGTTCCTACAAGTTACATTGGTCCCGTGCGAGGTGTTCGTGCCCCCTACGGGGTCGTTTGGGGGGTGGTTTGAGTTTTCACCCCTAGACGGCTTGTTTTTAACTAAGTGTGATTTTTGCAAATTATCGTCATATTCACCAACTGGGAGACCCGGGACTACGCGGTCAGTTCCTACAAGTTACATTGGTCCCGTACGAGGTGTTCGTGCCCCCTACGGGGTCGTTTGGGGGGGGGGGGGGTGGTTTGGGTTTTCACCCTTTAACGGCTGGTTTTTAAGTTTAAGTACTGATTTTTCCCAATTATCGTCCTATTCACAAACCGGGAGATCCAGGACTACGCGGTCAGTTCCTACAAGTTACATTGGTCCCTTTCGAGGTGTTCGTGCCTCCTACGGGGTCGTTTGGGGGGTGGTTTGGGTTTTCACCCTTTGACGGCTTGTTTTTAACTAAATGTGATGAATGGAAATTATCATCATATTCACGAACCGGGAGACCCGAGACTAAGCGGTCAGTTCCTACAAGTTACATTTGTTCCGTGCGAGGTGTTCGTGCCCCCTACGGGATCGTTTGGGAGGTGGTTTGGGTTTTCACCCTTTAACGGCTTGTTTTTAAGTTTAAGTGGTGATTTTTGCAAATTATCGTCATACTCTCAAAACGAGAGACCCAGGACTACGCGATCAGTTCCTACAAGTTACATTGGTACCGTGCGAGGTGTTCGTGATTCCTACGGGGTCATTTGGGGGTTGGTTTGGGTATTCACCCTTTGACGGCATGTTTTTAACTAAGTGTTATTTTTGCAAATTATCGTCATATTCACAAATTGGGAGACCCGAAACTACGCGGTCAGTTCTTACAAGTTACATTGGTCCCGTGCGAGGTGTTCGTGCCCCCTACGGGGTCTTTTGGGGGGTGGTTTGAGTTTTCACCCTTTAACGGCATGTTTTTAAGTTTAAGTGTTGATTTTTGCAAATTATAATCCTATTCACAAACCGGGATACCCGACACTACGCGGTCAGTTCCTACAAGTTACATTGGTCCCGTACGAAGTGTTCGTGCCCCCTACGGGATCGTTTGGGGGGTGGTTTGGGTTTTCACCCTTTAACGTCTTTTTTTTAGGTTTAAGTCCGGATTTTTGCAAATTATCGTCATACTCTCAAACCGAGAGACCCGGGACTACGCGATCAGTTCCTACAAGTTACATTGGTCCCGAACGACGTGTTCGTGCTTCCTAAGAGGTCGTTTAGGGGTTGGTTTGGGTATTCACCCTTTGACGACTTGTTTTTAACTAAGTGTTATTTTTGCAAATTATCGTCATATTCACAAATTGGGAGACCCGAAACTACGCGGTCAGTTCTTACAAGTTACATTGGTCCCGTACGAGGTGTTCGTGCCCCCTACGGGGTCTTTTGGGGGGTGGTTTGAGTTTTCACCCTTTAACGGCATGTTTTTAAGTTTAAGTGTTGATTTTTGCAAATTATCATCCTATTCACAAACCGGGAGACCCGGGACTACGCGGTCAGTTCCTACAAGTTACATTGGTCCCGTGCGAGGTGTTCGTGCCCCCTACGGGATCGTTTGGGGTGTGGTTTGGGTTTTCACCCTTTAACGGCTTGTTTTTAAGTTTAAGTGTTGATTTTTGCAAATTATCGTCATACTCTCAAACCGAGAGACCCGGGACTACGCGATCAGTTCCTACATGTTACATTGGTCCCGTGCGAGGTGTTCGTGCTTCCTACGGGGTCGTTTGGGGGTTGGTTTGGGTATTCACCATTTGACGGCATGTTTTTAACTAAGTGTTATTTTTGCAAATTATCGTCATATTCACAAACCGGGAGACCCAGGACTACGCGGTCAGTTCCTACAAGTTACATTGGTCCCGTACGAGGTGTTCGTGCCCCCTACGGGGTCTTTTGGAGGGGGGAGGTGGTTTGGGTTTTCACCCTTTAACAACTTGTTTTTAAGTTTAAGTGCTGATTTTTGCCAATTATCGTCATACTCTCAAACCGAGAGACCCGGGACTACGCGATCAGTTCATACAAGTTACATTGGTCCCGTGCGAGGTGTTTGTGCTTCCTACAGGGTCGTTTGGGGGTTGGTTTGGGTATTCACCCTTTGACGGCATGTTTTTAACTAAGTGTTATTTTTTCAAATTATCGTCATATTCACAAACCGGGAGACCCGGAACTACGCGGTCAGTTCCTACTAGTTACATTGGTCCCGTGCGAGGTGTTCGTGCCCTCTACGGGATCGTTTGGGGGGTGGTTTGGGTTTTCACCCTTTAACGGCATGTTTTTAAGTTTAAGTGTTGATTTTTGCAAATTATCATCCTATTCACAAACCGGGAGACCCGGGACTACGCAGTCAGTTCCTACAAGTTACATTGGTCCCGAGCGAGGTGTTCGTGCCCCCTACGGGATCGTTTGTGGGGTGGTTTGGGTTTTCACCCTTTAACGACATGTTTTTAAGTTTAAGTGCTGATTTTTGCAAATTATCATCATACTCTCAAACCGAGAGACCCGGGACTACGCGGTCAGTTCCTACAAGTTACATTGGTCCCGTGCGAGGTGTTCGTGCCCCCTACGGATTCATTTGGGGGGTGGTTTGAGTTTTCACCCTTTAACGCCTTATTTTTAAGTTTAAGTGCTGATTTTTTCCAATTATCGTCCTATTCACAAACCGGGAGATCCAGGACTACGCGGTCAGTTCCTACAAGTTACATTGGTCCCGTGCGAGGTGTTCGTGCTTCCTACGGGGTCGTTTGGGGGTTGGTTTGGGTATTCACCCATTGATGGCATGTTTTTAACTAAGTGTTATTTTTGCAAATTATCGTCATATTCACAAACCGGGAGACCCAGGACTACGCGGTCAGTTCCTACAAGTTACATTGGTCCCGTGCGAGGTGTTCGTGCCCCCTACGGGGTCTTTTGGGGGGTGGTTTGAGTTTTCACCCTTTACAAGCATGTTTTTAAGTTTAAGTGTTGTTTTTTGCAAATAATCATCATATTCACAAACCGGGAGACCCGGGACTACGCGGTCAGTTCCTACAAGTTACATTGGTCCCGTGCGAGGTGTTCGTGCCCCCTACAGGATCGTTTTTGGGGTGGTTCGGGTTTTCAGCCTTCAACGAAATATTTTTAAGTTTAAGTGTTGATTTTTGCCAATTATCATCCTATTCACAAACCGGGAGATCCGGGACTACGCGGTCAGTTCCTACAAGTTACATTGGTCCCGTGCGAGGTGATCGTGCCCCCTACGGGATCGTTTGGGGGGTGGTTTGGGTTTTCACCCTTTAACGGCATGTTTTTAAGTTTAAGTGCTGATTTTTGCAAATTATCATAATACTCTCAAACCGAGAGACCCGGGACTACGCGGTCAGTTCCTACAAGTTACATTGGTCCCGTGCGAGGTGTTCGTGCCCCCTACCGGGTCGTTTGGGGGGTGGTTTTGGTTTTCACCCTTTAACGGCTTGTTTTTAAGTTAAAGTGCTGTTTTTTGCCAATTATCGTCCTATTCACAAACCGGGAGATCCAGGACTACGCGATCAGTTCCTACAAGTTACATTGGTCCCATGCAAGGTGTTCGTGCCTCCTACGGGGTCGTTTGGGTTTTCACCCTTTGACGGCTTGTTTTTAACTAAATGTGATGAATGGAAATTATCATTATACTCACAAACCGGGAGACCCGGGACTACGCGGTCAGTTCCTACAAGTTACATTGGTCCCGTGCGAGGTGTTCGTGCCCCCTACGGGATCGTTTGGGGCTTGGTTTGGGTTTTCACCCTTTGATGACTTGTTTTTAACTAAATGTGATGAATGGAAATTATCGTCATACTCACAAACCGGGAGACCCGGGACTACGCGGTCAGTTCCTATAAGTTACATTGGTCCCGTGCGAGGTGTTCGTGCCTCCTACGGGGTCGTTTGGGGGTGGTTTGAGTTTTCACCCTTTAACGACATGTTTTTAAGTTTAAGTGTTGATTTTTTCCAATTATCATCCTATTCACAAATCGGGAGACCCGGGACTACGCGGTCAGTTCCTACAAGTTATATTGGTCCCGTGCGAGGTGTTCGTGCCCCATACGGGATCGTTTCGGGGGTGGTTTGGGTTTTCACCCTTTAACGGCTTGTTTTTAAGTTTAAGTGCTGATTTTTGCCAATTATCATCCTATTCACAAACCGGGAGATCCAAGACTACGCGGTCAATTCCTACAAGTTACATTGGTCCCTTGCGAGGTGTTCGTGCCTCCTACGGGGTCGTTTGGGGCGTGCTTTGGGTTTTCACCCTTTGACGACTTGTTTTTAACTAAATGTGATGAATTGAAATTATCGTCATACTCACAAACCGGGAGACCCGGCACTACACAGTCAGTTCCTACAAGTTACATTGGTCCCGTGCGAGGTGTTCGTGCCCCCTACGAGATCGTTTGGGGGGTGGTTTGGGTTTTCACCCTTTAACGGCTTGTTTTTAAGTTTAAGTGTTGATTTTTACAAATTATTGTCATACTCTCAAACCGAGAGACCCGGGACTACGCGATCAGTTCCTACAAGTTACATTGGTCCCGTGCGAGGTGTTCGTGCTTCCAACGGTGTCGTTTGGGGGTTGGTTTGGGTATTCACCCTTTGACGACATTTTTTTAACTAAGTGTTATTTTTCCAAATTATCGTCATATTCACAAACCGGGAGAACCAGGACTACGCGGTCAGTTCCTACAAGTTACATTGGTCCCGTGCGAGGTGTTCGTGCCCCTACGGGGTCTTTTGGGGGTGGTTTGAGTTTTCACCCTTTACAGGCATGTTTTTAAGTTTAAGTGTTGATTTTTGCAAATTATCACCATATTCACAAACTGGGAGACCCGGGACTACGCGGTCAGTTCCTACAAGTTACATTGGTCCCGTGCGAGGTGTTCGTGCCCCCTACGGGATCGTTTTGGGGGTGGTTTGGGTTTTCACCCTTTAACGACATGTTTTTAAGTTTAAGTATTGATTTTTGCCAATTATCGTCCTATTCACAAACCGGGAGATCCGGGACTATGCGGTCAGTTCCTACAAGTTACATTGGTCCCGTGCGAGGTGTTCGTGCCCCCTACGGGATCGTTTGGGGGGTGGTTTGGGTTATCACCCTTTAACGACATGTTTTTAAGTTTAAGTGCTGATTTTTGCAAATTATCATAATACTCTCAAACCGAGAGACCCGGGACTACGCGGTCAGTTCCTACAAGTTACATTGGTCCCGTGCGAGGTGTTCGTGCCCCCTACGGATTCGTTTGGGGGGTGGTTTGAGTTTTCACCCTTTAACGTCTTGTTTTTTAGTTTATGTCCTGATTTTTGCAAATTATCGTCATACTCTCAAACCGAGAGACCCGGGACTACGCGATCAGTTTCTACAAGTTACATTGGTCCCGTGCGAGGTGTTCGTGCTTCCTACGGGGTCGTTTGGGGGTTGGTTTGGGTATTCACCCTTTGATGGCATGTTTTTAACTAAGTGTTATTTTTGAAAATTTTCGTCATATTCATAAACTGGGAGACCCGTAACTATGCGGTCAGTTCCTATAAGTTACATTGGTCCCGTGCGAGGTGTTCGTGCCCCCTACGGGGTCTTTTGGGGGGTGGTTTGAGTTTTCACCCTTTAACGGCATGTTTTTAAGATTAATTGTTGATTTTTGCAAATTATCATCCTATTCACAAACCGGGAGACCCGGGACTACGCGGTCAGTTCCTACAAGTTACATTGGTCCCGTGCGAGGTGTTCGTGCCCCCTACGGGATCGTTTGGGGGGTGGTTTGGGATTTCACCCTTTAACGGCATGTTTTTAAGCTTAAGTGCTGATTTTTCCAAATTATCGTCATACTCTCAAACCGAGAGACCCGGGACTACGCGATCAGTTCCTATAAGTTACATTGGTCCCGTGCGAGGTGTTCGTGCTTCCTACGGGGTCGTTTGGGGGTTGGTTTGGGTATTCACCCTTTGACGGCATGTTTTTAACTAAGTGTTATTTTTGCAAATTATCGTCATATTCACAAATCGGGAGACCTAGGACTATGCGGTCAATTACTACAAGTTACATTGGTCCCGTGCGAGGTGTTCGTGCCCCCTACGGGGTCTTTTGGGGGTGGGGGGTTGGTTTGGGTTTTCACCCTTTAAGGTCTTGTTTTTAAGTTTAAGTGCTGATTTTTGCCAATTATCGTCATACTCACAAACCGAGAGACCCGGGACTACGTGATCAGTTCCAACAAGTTACATTGGTCCCGTGCGAGGTGTCCGTACTTCCTACGGGGTCGTTTGGGGGTTGGTTTGGGTATTCACCCTTTGACGGCATGTGTTTAACTAAGTGTTATTTTTGCAAATTATCGTCATATTCACAAACCGGGAGACCCGGAACTACGCGGTCAGTTCCTACAAGTTACATTGGTCCCGTGCGAGGTGTTCGTGCCCCCTACGGGATCGTTTGGGGGGTGGTTTGGGTTTTCACCCTTTAACGACATGTTTCTAAGTTTAAGTGTTGATTTTTGCCAATTATCATCCTATTCACAAATCGGGAGATCCGGGACTACGCGGTCAGTTCCTAGAAGTTACATTGGTCCCGAGCGAGGTGTTCGTGCCCCCTACGGGATCGTTTGGGGGGTGGTTTGGGTTTTCACCCTTTAACGCATGTTTTTAAGTTTAAGTGTTGATTTTTGCAAATTATCTTCATACTCTCAAACCGAGAGACCCGGGACTACGCGGTCAGTTCCTACAAGTTACATTGGTCCCGTGCCAGGTGTTCGTGCCCCCTACGGGATCGTTTTGGGGGTGGTTTGGGTTTTCACCCTTTAACGACATGTTTTTAAGTTGAAGTGTTTATTTTTTCCAATTATCATCCTATTCACAAACCGGGAGATCCGGGACTACGCGGTCAGTTCCTATAAGTTACATTGGTCCCGTGCGAGGTGTTCGTGCCCCCTACGGGGTCTTTTGGGGGGTGGTTTGAGTTTTCACCCGTTAACGGCATGTTTTTAAGTTTAAGTGTTGATTTTTGCAAATTATCATCATATTCACAAACCGGGAGACCCGGGACTACGCGGTCAGTTCCTACAAGTTACATTGGTCCCGTGCGAGGTGTTCGTGCCCCCTACGGATTCGTTTGGGGGGTGGTTTGAGTTTTCACCCTTTAACGCCTTGTTTTTAAGTTTAAGTGCTGATTTTTGCCAATTATCGTCCTATTCACAAACCGGGAGATCCAGGACTACGCGGTCAGTTCCTAAAAGTTACATTGGTCCCGTGCGAGGTGTTCGTGCTTCCTACGGGGTCGTTTGGTGGTTGGTTTGGGTATTCACCCTTTGACGGCATGTTTTTAACTAAGGGTTATTTTTGCAAATTATCGTCATATTCACAAACCGGGAGACCCAGGACTACGCGGTCAGTTCCTACAAGTTACATTGGTCCCGTGCGAGGTGTTCGTGCCCCCTACGGGGTGTTTTGGGGGGTGGTTTGAGTTTTCACCCTTTACAGGCATGTTTTTAAGTTTAAGTGTTGATTTTTGAAAATTATCATCATATTCACAAACCGGGAGACCCGGGACTACGCGGTCAGTTCCTACAAGTTACATTGGTCCCGTGCGAGGTGTTCGTGCCCCCTACGGGATCGTTTTGGGGGTGGTTTGGGTTTTCACCCTTTAACGACATGTTTTTAAGTTTAAGTGTTGATTTTTGCCAATTATCATCCTATTCACAAACCGGGAGATCCGGGACTACGCGGTCAGTTCCTACAATTTACATTGGTCCCGTGCGAGGTGTTCGTGCCCCCCTACGGGATCGTTTGGGGGGTGGTTTGGGTTTTCACCCTTTAACGGCATGTTTTTAAGTTTAAGTGCTGATTTTTGCAAATTATCTTAATACTCTCAAACCGAGAGACCCGGGACTACGCGGTCAGTTCCTACAAGTTACATTGGTCCCGTGCGAGGTGTTCGTGCCCCCTACCGGGTCGTTTGGGGGGTGGTTTGGGTTTTCACCCTTTAACGGCTTGTTTTTAAGTTTAAGTGCTGTTTTTTGCCAATTATCGTCCTATTCACAAACCGGGAGATCCAGGACTACGCGATCAGTTCTTACAAGTTACATTGGTTCCGTGCAAGGTGTTCGTGCCTCCTACGGGGTCGTTTGGGGTTTCACCCTTTGACGGCTTGTTTTTAACTAAATCTAATGAATGGAAATTATCATTATACTCACAAACCGGGAGACTCAGGACTACGCGGTCAGTTCCTACAAGTTACATTGGTCCCGTGCGAGGTTTTCGTGCCTCCTACGGGATCGTTTGGGGGGTGGTTTGGGTTTTCACCCTTTAACGTCTTTTTTTTAGGTTTAAGTCCGGATTTTTGCAAATTATCGTCATACTCTCAAACCGAGAGACCCGGGACTACGCGGTCAGTTCCTACAAGTTACATTGGTCCCGAGCGAGGTGTTTGTGCTTCCTAAGAGGTCGTTTGGGGGTTGGTTTGGGTATTCACCCTTTGACGGCTTGTTTTTAACTAAGTGTTATTTTTGCAAATTATCGTCATATTCACAAATTGGGAGACCCAAAACTACGCGGTCAGTTCTTACAAGTTACATTGGTCCCGTGCGAGGTGTTCGTGCCCCCTACGGGGTCTTTTGGGGGGTGGTTTGAATTTTCACCCGTTAACGGCATGTTTTTAAGTTTAAGTGTTGATTTTTGCAAATTATCATCATATTCACAAACCGGGAGACCCGGGACTACGCGGTCAGTTCCTACAAGTTACATTGGTCCCGTGCCACGTGTTCGTGCCCCCTACGGGATCGTTTTGGGGGTGGTTTGGGTTTTCACCCTTTAACGACATGTTTTTAAGTTTAAGTATTGATTTTTGCCAACTATCGTCCTATTCACAAACCGGGAGATCCGGGACTACGCGGTCAGTTCCTACAAGTTACATTGGTCCCGTGCGAGGTGTTCGTGCCCCCTACGGGATCGTTTGGGGGGTGGTTTGGGTTATCACCCTTTAATGACATGTTTTTAAGTTTAAGTGTTGATTTTTGCAAATTATCATAATACTCTCAAACCGAGAGACCCGGGACTACGCGGTCAGTTCCTACAAGTTACATTGGTCCCGTGCGAGGTGTTCGTGCCCCCTACGGATTCGTTTGGAGGGTGGTTTGAGTTTTCACCCTTTAACGTCTTGTTTTTTAGTTTAAGTCCTGATTTTTGCAAATTATCGTCATACTCTCAAACCGAGAGACCCGGGACTACGCGATCAGTTTCTACAAGTTACATTGGTCCCGTGCGAGGTGTTCGTGCTTCCTACGGGGTCGTTTGGGGGTTGGTTTGGGTATTCACCCTTTGATGGCATGTTTTTAACTAAGTGTTATTTTTGAAAATTATCGTCATATTCACAAACCGGGAGACCCGTAACTATGCGGTCAGTTCCTATAAGTTACATTGGTCCCGTGCGAGGTGTTCGTGCCCCCTACGGGGTCTTTTGGGGGGTGGTTTGAGTTTTCACCCTTTAACGACATGTTTTTAAGATTAATTGTTGATTTTTGCAAATTATCATCCTATTCACAAACCGGGAGACCCGGGACTACGCGGTCAGTTCCTACAAGTTACATTGGTCCCGTGCGAGGTGTTCGTGCCCCCTACGGGATCGTTTGGGGGGTGGTTTGGGATTTCACCCTTTAACGGCATGTTTTTAAGCTTAAGTGCTGATTTCTCCAAATTATCGTCATACTCTCAAACTGAGAGACCCGGGACTACGCGATCAGTTCCTATAAGTTACATTGGTCCCGTGCGAGGTGTTTGTGCTTCCTACGGGATCGTTTGGGGGTTGGTTTGGGTATTCACCCTTTGACGGCATGTTTTTAACTAAGTGTTATTTTTGCAAATTATCGTCATATTCACAAATCGGGAGACCTAGGACTATGCGGTCAATTACTACAAGTTACATTGGTCCCGTGCGAGGTGTTCGTGCCCCCTACGGGGTCTTTTGGGGGTGGGGGGTTGGTTTGGGTTTTCACCCTTTAAGGGCTTATTTTTAAGTTTAAGTGCTGATTTTTGCCAATTATCGTCATACTCACAAACCGAGAGACCCGGGACTACGCGATCAGTTCCAACAAGTTACATTGGTCCCGTGCGAGGTGTTCGTACTTCCTACGGGGTCGTTTGGGGGTTGGTTTGGGTATTCACCCTTTGACGGCATGTTTTTAACTAAGTGTTATTTTTGCAAATTATCGTCATATTCACAAACCGGGAGACCCGGAACTACGCGGTCAGTTCCTACAAGTTACATTGGTCCCGTGCGAGGTGTTCGTGCCCCCTACGGGATCGTTTGGGGGGTGGTTTGGGTTTTCAACCTTTAACGACATGTTTCTAAGTTTAAGTGTTGATTTTTGCCAATTATCGTCCTATACACAAATCGGGAGATCCGGGACTACGCGGTCAGTTCCTAGAAGTTACATTGGTCCCGAGCGAGGTGTTCGTGCCCCCTACGGGATCGTTTGGGGGGTGGTTTGGGTTTTCACCCTTTAACGCATGTTTTTAAGTTTAAGTGTTGATTTTTGCAAATTACCTTCATACTCTCAAACCGAGAGACCCAGGACTACGTGGTCAGTTCCTACAAGTTACATTGGTCCCGTGCGAGGTGTTCGTGCCCCCTACGGATTCGTTTGGGGGGTGGTTTGAGTTTTCACCCTTTAACGCCTTGTTTTTAAGTTTTAGTGCTGATTTTTGCCAATTATCGTCCTATTCACGAACCGGGAGATCCAGGACTACGCGGTCAGTTCCTACAAGTTACATTGGTCCCGTGCGAGGTGTTCGTGCTTCCTACGGGGTCGTTTGGGCGTTGGTTTGTGTATTCACCCTTTGACGGCATGTTTTTAACTAAGTGTTATTTTTTCAAATTATCGTCATATTCACAAACTGGGAGACCCAGGACTACGCGGTCAGTTCCTACAAGTTACATTGGTCCCGTGCTAGGTGTTCGTGCCCCCTACGGGGTCTTTTGGGGGGTGGTTTCAGTTTTCACCCTTTACAGGAATGTTTTTAAGTTTAAGTGTTGATTTTTGAAAATTATCATCATATTCACAAACCGGGAGACCCGGTACTACGCGGTCAGTTCCTACAAGTTACATTGGTCCCGTGCCAGGTGTTCATGCCCCCTACGGGATCGTTTTGGGGGTGGTTTGGGTTCTCACCCTTTAACGACATGTTTTTAAGTTTAAGTGTTTATTTTTTCCAATTATCATCCTATTCACAAACCGGGAGATCCGAGACTACGCGGTCAGTTCCTATAAGTTACATTGGTCCCGTGCGAGGTGTTCGTGCCCCCTACGGGGTCTTTTGGGGGGTGGTTTGAGTTTTCACCCGTTAACGGCATGTTTTTAAGTTTAAGTGTTGATTTTTGCAAGTTATCATCATATTCACAAACCGGGAGACCCGGGACTACGCGGTCAGTTCCTACAAGTTACATTGGTCCCGTGCGAGGTGTTCGTGCCCCCTACGGATTCGTTTGGGGGGTGGTTTGAGTTTTCACCCTTTAACGCCTTGTTTTTAAGTTTAAGTGCTGATTTTTGCCAATTATCGTCCTATTCACAAACTGGGAGATCCAGGACTACGCTGTCAGTTCCTAAAAGTTACATTGGTCCCGTGCGAGGTGTTCGTGCTTCCTACGGGGTCGTTTGGGGGTTGGTTTGGGTATTCACCCTTTGACGGCATGTTTTTAACTAAGGGTTATTTTTGCAAATTATCGGCATATTCACAAACCGGGAGACCCAGGACTACGCGGTCAGTTCCTACAAGTTACATTGGTCCCGTGCGAGGTGTTCGTGCCCCCTACGGGGTGTTTTGGGGGGTGGTTTGAGTTTTCACCCTTTACAGGCATGTTTTTAAGTTTAAGTGTTGATTTTTGAAAATTATCATCATATTCACAAACCGGGAGACCCGGGACTACGCGGTCAGTTCCTACAAGTTACATTGGTCCCGTGTAAGGTGTTCGTGCCCCCTACGGGATCGTTTTGGGGGTGGTTTGGGTTTTCACCCTTTAACGACATGTTTTTAAGTTTAAGTGTTGATTTTTGCCAATTATCATCCTATTCACAAACCGGGAGATCCGGGACTACGCGGTCAGTTCCTACAATTTACATTGGTCCCGTGCGAGGTGTTCGTGCCCCCCTAAGGGATCGTTTGGGGGGTGGTTTGGGTTTTCACCCTTTAACGGCATGTTTTTAAGTTTAAGTGCTGATTTTTTCAAATTATCATAATACTCTCAAACCGAGAGACCCGGGACTACGCGGTCAGTTCCTACAAGTTACATTGGTCCTGTGCGAGGTGTTCGTGCCCCCTACCGGGTCGTTTGGCGGGTGGTTTGGGTTTTCACCCTTTAACGGCTTGTTTTTAAGTTTAAGTGCTGTTTTTTGCCAATTATCGTCCTATTCACAAACCGGGAGATCCAGGACTACGCGATCAGTTCCTACAAGTTACATTGGTCCCGTGCAAGGTGTTCGTGCCTCCTACGGGGTCGTTTGGGTTTTCACCCTTTGACGGCTTGTTTTTAACTAAATGTGATGAATGGAAATTATCATTATACTCACAAACCGGGAGACTCGGGACTACGCGGTCAGTTCCTACAAGTTACATTGGTCCCGTGCGAGGTGTTCGTGCCTCCTACGGGGTCGTTTGGGGGTGGTTTGAGTTTTCACCCTTTAACGGCATGTTTTTAAGATTAATTGTTAATTTTTGCAAATTATTATCCTATTCACAAACCGGGAGACCCGGGACTACGCGGTTAGTTCCTACAAGTTACATTGGTCCCGTTCGAGGTGTGCGTTCCCCCTACGGGATCGTTTGGGGGGTGGTTTGGGATTTCACCCTTTAACGGCTTGTTTTTAAGCTTAAGTGCTGATTTTTCCAAATTATCGTCATACTCTCAAACCGAGAGACCCGGGACTACGCGATCAGTTCCTACAAGTTACATTGGTTCCGTGCGAGGTGTTCGTGCTTCCTACGGGGTCGTTTGGGGGTTGGTTTGGGTATTCACCCTTTGACGGCATGTTTTTAACTAAGTGTTATTTTTGCAAATTATCGTCATATTCACAAATCGGGAGACCTAGGACTATGCGGTCAGTTCCTACAAGTTACATTGGTCCCGTGCGAGGTGTTCGTCCCCCCTACGGGGTCTTTTTTGATGGGGGGGGTGGTTTGGGTTTTCACCCTTTAACGGCTTGTTTTTAAGTTTAAGTGCTGATTTTTGCCAATTATCGTCATACTCTCAAATCGAGAGACCCGGGACTACGCGATCAGTTCCTACAAGTAACATTGCTCCCGTGCGAGGTGTTCGTACTTCCTACGGGGTCGTTTGGGGGTTGGTTTGGGTATTCACCCTTTGACGGCATGTTTTTAACTAAGTGTTATTTTTGCAAATTATCGTCATATTCACAAACCGGGAGAACCAGGACTACGCGGTCAGTTCCTACAAGTTACATTGGTCCCGTGCGAGGTGTTCGTGCCCCCTACGGGGTCTTTTGGGGGGTGGTTTGAGTTTTCACCCTTTACAGGCATGTTTTTAAGTTTAAGTGTTGATTTTTGCAAATTATCATCATATTCACAAACTGGGAGACCCGGGACTATGCGGTCAGTTCCTACAAGTTACATTGGTCCCGTGCGAGGTGTTCGTGCCCCCTACGGGATCGTTTGGGGGGTGGTTTGGGTTTTCACCCTTTAACGACATGTTTTTAAGTTTAAGTGCTGAGTTTTGCAAATTATCATAATACTCTCAAACCGAGAGACCCGGGACTACGCGGTCAGTTCCTACAAGTTACATTGGTCCCGTGCGAGGTGTTCGTGCCCCCCTACGGGATCGTTTGGGGGGTGGTTTGGGTTTTCACCCTTTAAGGGCATGTTTTTAAGTTTCAGTGCTGATTTTTGCAAATTATCATAATACTCTCAAACCGAGAGACCCGGGACTACGCGGTCAGTTCCTACAAGTTACATTGGTCCCGTGCGAGGTGTTCGTGCCCCCTACCGGGTCGTTTGGGGGGTGGTTTGGGTTTTCACCTTTTAACGGCTTGTTTTTAAGTTTAAGTGCTGTTTTTTGCCAATTATCGTCCTATTCACAAACCGGGAGATCCAGGACTACGCGATGAGTTCCTACAAGTTACATTGGTCCCGTGCAAGGTGTTCGTGACTCCTACGGGGTCGTTTGGATTTTCACCCTTTGACGGCTTGTTTTTAACTAAATGTGATGAATGGAAATTATCATTATACTCACAAACCGGGAGACTCGGGACTACGCGGTCAGTTCCTACAAGTTACATTGGTCCCGTGCGAGGTGTTCGTGCCTCCTACGGGGTCGTTTGGAGGTGGTTTGAGTTTTCACCCTTTAACGGCATGTTTTTAAGATTAATTGTTAATTTTTGCAAATTATTATCCTATTCACAAACCGGGAGACCCGGGACTACGCGGTCAGTTCCTACAAGTTACATTGGTCCCGTTCGAGGTGTGCGTTCCCCCCACGGGATCGTTTGGGGGGTGGTTTGGGATTTCACCCTTTAACGGCTTGTTTTTAAGCTTAAGTGCTGATTTTTCCAAATTATCGTCATACTCTCAAACCGAGAGACCCGGGACTACGCGATCAGTTCCTACAAGTTACATTGGTTCCGTGCGAGGTGTTCGTGCTTCCTACGGGGTCGTTTGGGGGTTGGTTTGGGTATTCACCCTTTGACGGCATGTTTTTAACTAAGTGTTATTTTTGCAAATTATCGTCATATTCACAAATCGGGAGACCTAGGACTATGCGGTCAGTTCCTACAAGTTACATTGGTCCCGTGCGAGGTGTCCGTGCCCCCTACGGGGTCTTTTTTTTGGTGGGGGGTGGGGGGTGGTTTGGGTTTTCACCCTTTAACGGCTTGTTTTTAAGTTTAAGTGCTGATTTTTGCCAATTATCGTCATACTCTCAAACCGAGAGACCCGGGACTACGCGAGCAGTTCCTACAAGTTACATTGGTCCCGTGCGAGGTGTTCGTACTTCCTACGGGGTCGTTTGGGTGTTGGTTTGGGTATTCACCCGTTGACGGCATGTTTTTAACGAAGTGTTATTTTTACAAATTATCGTCATATTCACAAACTGGGAGAACCAGGACTACGCGGTCAGTTCCTACAAGTTACATTGGTCCCGTGTGAGGTGTTCGTGCCCCCTACGGGGTCTTTTGGGGGGTGGTTTGAGTTTTCACCCTTTACAGGCATGTTTTTAAGTTTAAGTGTTGATTTTTGCAAATTATCATCATATTCACAAACTGGGAGACCCGGGACTACGCGGTCAGTTCCTACAAGTTACATTGGTCCCGTGCGAGGTGTTCGTGCCCCCTACGGGATCGTTTTGGGGGTGCTTTGGGTTTTCACCCTTTAACGACATGTTTTTAAGTTTAAGTATTGATTTTTTCCAATTGTCATCCTATTCACAAATCGGGAGATCCGGGACTACGCGGTCAGTTCCTACAAGTTACATTGGTCCCGTGCGAGGTGTTCGTGCCCCCTACGGGATCGTTTGGGGGGTGGTTTGGGTTATCACCCTTTAATGACATGTTTTTAAGTTTAAGTGCTGATTTTTGCAAATTATCATAATACTCTCAAACCGAGAGACCCGGGACTACGCGGTCAGTTCCTACAAGTTACATTGGTCCCGTGCGAGGTGTTCGTGCCCCCTACCGGGTCGTTTGGGGGGTGGTTTGGGTTTTCACCCTTTAACGGTCTTGTTTTTAAGTTTAAGTGCTGTTTTTTGCCAATTATCGTCCTATTCACAAACCGGGAGAATCTGGACTACGCAGTCAGTTCCTACAAGTTACATTGGTCCCGTTCGAGGTGTTCGTGCCTCCTACGGGGTCGTTTGGGGGTTGGTTTGAGTTTTATCCCTTTAACGACATGTTTTTAAGTTTAAGTGTTGATTTTTGGCAATTATCGTCCTATTAACAAATCGGGAGATCCGGGACAACGCGGTCAGTTCCTAGAAGTTACATTGGTCCCGAACGAGGTGTTCGTGCCCCCTACGGGATCGTTTGGGGGGTGGTTTGGGTTTTCACCCTTTAACGGCATGTTTTTAAGTTTAAGTGCTGATTTTTTCAAATTATCATAATACTCTCAAACCGAGAGACCCGGGACTACGCGGTCAGTTCCTACAAGTTACATTGGTCCCGTCCGAGGTGTTCGTGCCCCCTACCGGGTCGTTTGGGTGGTGGTTTGGGTTTTCACCCTTTAACGGTCTTGTTTTTAAGTTTAAGTGCTGTTTTTTGCCAATTATCGTCCTATTCACAAACCGGGAGATCCAGGACTACGCGATCAGTTCCTACAAGTTACATTGGTCCCGTGCAAGGTGTTCGTGGCTCCTACGGGGTCGTTTGGATTTTCACCCTTTGACGGCTTGTTTTTAACTAAATGTGATGAATGGAAATTATCATTATACTCACAAACCGGGAGACTCGGGACTACGCGGTCAGTTCCTACAAGTTACATTGGTCCCGTGCGAGGTGTTCGTGCCTCCTACGGGGTCGTTTGGGGGTGGTTTGAGTTTTCACCCTTTAACGGCATGTTTTTAAGATTAATTGTTAATTTTTGCAAATTATTATCCTATTCACAAACCGGGAGACCCGGGACTACGCGGTCAGTTCCTACAAGTTACATTGGTCCCGTTCGAGGTGTGCGTTCCCCCCACGGGATCGTTTGGGGGGTGGTTTGGGATTTCACCCTTTAACGGCTTGTTTTTAAGCTTAAGTGCTGATTTTTCCAAATTATCGTCATACTCTCAAACCGAGAGACCCGGGACTACGCGATCAGTTCCTACAAGTTACATTGGTTCCGTGCGAGGTGTTCGTGCTTCCTACGGGGTCGTTTGGGGGTTGGTTTGGGTATTCACCCTTTGACGGCATGTTTTTAACTAAGTGTTATTTTTGCAAATTATCGTCATATTCACAAATCGGGAGACCTAGGACTATGCAGTCAGTTCCTACAACTTACATTGGTCCCGTGCGAGGTGTCCGTGCCCCCTACGGTGTCTTTTTTTTGGTGGGGGGGGGGGGTGGTTTGGGTTTTCACCCTTTAACGGCTTGTTTTTAAGTTTAAGTGCTGATTTTTGCCAATTATCGTCATACTCTCAAACCGAGAGACCCGGGACTACGCGAGCAGTTCCTACAAGTTACATTGGTCCTGTGCGAGGTGTTCGTACTTCCTACGGGGTCGTTTGGGGGTTGGTTTGGGTATTCACCCGTTGACGGCATGTTTTTAACTAAGTGTTATTTTTACAAATTATCGTCATATTCACAAACCGGGAGAACCAGGACTACGCGGTCAGTTCCTACAAGTTACATTGGTCCCGTGCGAGGTGTTCGTGCCCCCTACGGGGTCTTTTGGGGGGTGGTTTGAGTTTTCACCCTTTACAGGCATGTTTTTAAGTTTAAGTGTTGATTTTTGCAAATTATCATCATATTCACAAACTGGGAGACCCGGGACTACGCGGTCAGTTCCTACAAGTTACATTGGTCCCGTGCGAGGTGTTCGTGCCCCCTACGGGATCATTTTGGGAGTGCTTTGGGTTTTGACCCTTTAACGACATGTTTTTAAGTTTAAGTATTGATTTTTTCCAATTATCGTCCTATTCACAAACCGGGAGATCCGGGACTACGCGGTCAGTTCCTACAAGTTACATTGGTCCCGTGCGAGGTGTTCGTGCCCCCTACGGGATCATTTGGGGGGTGGTTTGGGTTATCACCCTTTAATGACATGTTTTTAAGTTTAAGTGCTGATTTTTGCAAATTATCATAATACTCTCAAACCGAGAGACCCGGGACTACGCGGTCAGTTCCTACAAGTTACATTGGTCCCGTGCGAGGTGTTCGTGCCCCCTACGGATTAGTTTGGGGGGTGGTTTGAGTTTTCACCCTTTAACGTCTTGTTTTTTAGTTTAAGTCCTGATTTTTGCAAATTATCGTCATACTCTCAAACCGAGAGACCCGGGACTACGCGATCAGTTTCTACAAGTTACATTGGTCCCGTGCGAGGTGTTCGTGCTTCCTACGGGGTCGTTTGGGGGTTGGTTTGGGTATTCACCCTTTGATGGCATGTTTTTAACTAAGTGTTATTTTTGAAAATTATCGTCATATTCACAAACCGGGAGACCCGTAACTATGCGGTCAGTTCCTATAAGTTACATTGGTCCCGTGCGAGGTGTTCGTGCCCCCTACGGGGTCTTTTGGGGGGTGGTTTGAGTTTTCACCCTTTAACGACATGTTTTTAAGATTAATTGTTGATTTTTGCAAATTATCATCCTATTCACAAACCGGGAGACCCGGGACTACGCGGTCAGTTCCTACAAGTTACATTGGTCCCGTGCGAGGTGTTCGTGCCCCCTACGGGATCGTTTGGGGGGTGGTTTGGGATTTCACCCTTTAACGGCTTGTTTTTAAGCTTAAGTGCTGATTTTTCCAAATTATCGTCATACTCTCAAACCGAGAGACCCGGGACTACGCGATCAGTTCCTATAAGTTACATTGGTCCCGTGCGAGGTGTTCGTGTTTCCTACGGGGTCGTTTGGGGGTTGGTTTGGGTATTCACCCTTTGACGGCATGTTTTTAACTAGGTGTTATTTTTGCAAATTATCGTCATATTCACAAATCGCGAGACCTAGGACTATGCGGTCAATTACTACAAGTTACATTGGTCCCGTGCGAGGTGTCCGTGCCCCCTACGGGGTCTTTTGGGGGGGGGGGGTTGGTTTGGGTTTTCACCTTTTAACGGCTTATTTTTAAGTTTAAGTGCTGATTTTTGCCAATTATCGTCATACTCTCAAACCGAGAGACCCGGGACTACGCGATCAGTTCCTACAAGTTACATTGGTCCCGTGCGAGGTGTTCGCACTTCCTACGGGGTCATTTGGGGGTTGGTTTGGGTATTCACCCTTTGACGGCATGTTTTTAACTAAGTGTTATTTTTGCAAATTATCGTCATATTCACAAACCGGGAGACCCGGAACTACGCGGTCAGTTCCTACAAGTTACATTGGTCCCGTGCGAGGTGTTCGTGCCCCCTACGGGATCGTTTGGGGGGTGGTTTGGGTTTTCACCCTTTAACGACATGTTTTTAAGTTTAAGTGTTGATTTTTGCCAATTATCGTCCTATTCACAAATCGGGAGATCCGGGACTACGCGGTCAGTTCCTAGAAGTTACATTGGTCCCGAGCGAGGTGTTCGTGCCCCCTACGGGATCGTTTGGGGGTGGTTTGGGTTTTCACCCTTTAACGGCTTATTTTTAACTAAATGTGATGAATGGAAATTATCTTCATACTCACAAACCGGGAGAATTTGGACTACGCAGTCAGTTCCTACAAGTTACATTGGTCCCGTTCGAGGTGTTCGTGCCTCCTACGGGGTCGTTTGGGGGTTGGTTTGAGTTTTATCCCTTTAACGACATGTTTTTAAGTTTAAGTGTTGATTTTTGGCAATTATCGTCCTATTAACAAACCGGGAGATCCGGGACAACGCGGTCAGTTCCTAGAAGTTACATTGGTCCCGAGCGAGGTGTTCGTGCCCCCTACGGGATCGTTTGGGGGGTGGTTTGGGTTTTCACCCTTTAACGGCATGTTTTTAAATTTAAGTGCTGATTTTTGCAAATTATCATCATATTCTCAAACCGAGAGACCCGGGACTACGCGGTCAGTTCCTACAAGTTACATTGGTCCCGTGCGAGGTGTTCGTGCCCCCTACGGATTCGTTTGGGGGGTGGTTTGAGTTTTCACCCTTTAACGTCTTGTTTTTAAGTTTAATTGTTGATTTTTGCAAATTATCATCATATTCACAAACCGGGAGACCCGGGACTACGCGTTCAGTTCCTACAAGTTACATTGGTCCCGTGCGAGGTGTTCGTGCCCCCTACGGGATCGTTTTGGGGGTGGTTTGGGTTTTCACCCTTTAACGACATGTTTTTAAATTTAAGTATTGATTTTTGCCAATTATCGTCCTATTCACAAACCGGGAGATCCGGGACTACGCGGTCAGTTCCTACAAGTTACATTGGTCCCGTGCGAGGTGTTCGTGCCCCCTACGGGATCGTTTGGGGGGTGGTTTTGGTTATCACCCTTTAACGACATGTTTTTAAGTTTAAGTGCTGATTTTTGCAAATTATCATAATACTCTCAAACCGAGAGACCCGGGACTACGCGGTCAGTTCCTACAAGTTACATTGGTCCCGTGCGAGGTGTTCGTGCCCCCAACGGATTCGTTTGGGAGGTGGTTTGAGTTTTCACCCTATAACGTCTTGTTTTTTAGTTTAAGTCCTGATTTTTGCAAATTATCGTCATACTCTCAAACCGAGAGACCCAGGACTACCCGATTAGTTTCTACAAGTAACATTGGTCCCGTGCGAGGTGTTCGTGCTTCCTACGGGGTCGTTTGGGGGTTGGTTTGGGTATTCACCCTTTGATGGCATGTTTTTAACTAAGTGTTATTTTTGAAAATTATCGTCATATTCACAAACCGGGAGACCCATAACTATGCGGTCAGTTCCTACAAGTTACATTGGTCCCTTGCGAGGTGTTCATGCCCCCTACGGGGTCTTTTGGGGGGTGGTTTGAGTTTTCACCCTTTAACGGCATGTTTTTAAGATTAATTGTTGGTTTTTGCAAATTATCATCCTAGTCACAAACCGGGAGACCCGGGACTACGCGGTCAGTTCCTACAAGTTACATTGGTCCCGTGCGAGGTGTTCGTGCCCCCTACGGGATCGTTTGGGGGGTGGTTTGGGATTTCACCCTTTAACGGCTTGTTTTTAAGCTTAAGTGCTGATTTTTCCAAATTATCGTCATACTCTCAAACCGAGAGACCCGGGACTACGCGATCAGTTCCTACAAGTTACATTGGTCCCGTGCGAGGTGTTCGTGCTTCCTACGGGGTCGTTTGGGGGTTGGTTTGGGTATTCACCCTTTGACGGCATGTTTTTAACTAAGTGCTATTTTTGCAAATTATCGTCATATTCACAAATCGGGAGACCTAGGACTATGCGATCAGTTCCTACAAGTTACATTGGTCCCGTGCGAGGTGTTCGTGCCCCCTACGGGGTCTTTTTTTTGGGGGGGGGGTGGTTTGGGTTTTCACCCTTTAACGGCTTATTTTTAAGTTTAAGTGCTGATTTTTGCCAATTATCGTCATACTCTCAAACCGAGAGACCCGGGACTACGCGATCAGTTCCTATAAGTTACATTGGTCCCGTGCGAGGTGTTCGTACTTCCTACGGGGTCGTTTGGGGGTTGGTTTGGGTATTCACCCTTTGACGGCATGTTTTTAACAAAGTGTTATTTTTGCAAATTATCGTCATATTCACAAACCGGGAGACCCGGAACAACGCGGTCAGTTCCTACAAGTTACATTGGTCCCGTTCGTGGTGTTCGTGCCCCCTACGGGGCCGTTTGGGGGTTGGTTTGAGTTTTAACCCTTTAACGACATGTTTTTAAGTTTAAGTGTTAATTTTTGACAATGATCGTCCTATTAACAAACCGGGAGATCCGAGACTACGCGGTCAGTTCCTAGAAGTTACATTGGTCCCGAGCGAGGTGTTCGTGCCCCCTACGGGATCGTTTGGGGGGTGGTTTGGGTTTTCACCCTTTAATGGCATGTTTTAAAGTTTAAGTCCTGATTTTTGCAAATTATCATCATACTCTCAAATCGAGAGACCCGGGACTACGCGGTCAGTTCCTACAAGTTACATTGGTCCCGTGCGAGGTGTTCGTGCCCCCTACGGATTCGTTTGGGGGGTGGTTTGAGTTTTCACCCTTTAACGTCTTATTTTTAAGTTTAAGTGTTGATTTTTTCCAATTATCATCGTATTCACAAACCGGGAGATCCAGGACTACGCGGTCAGTTCCTACAAGTTACATTGGTCCCCTGCGAGGTGTTCGTGCTTCCTACGGGGTCGTTTGGGGGTTGTTTTGGGTATTCACCCTTTGACGGCATGTTTTTAACTAGGTGTTATTTTTGCAAATTATCGTCATATTCACAAACCGGGAGACCCAGGACTACGCTGTCAGTTCCCTCAAGTTACATTGGTCCCGTGCGAGGTGTTCGTGCCCCCTACGGTGTCTTTTGGGGGGTGGTTTGAGTTTTCACCCTTTACAGGCATGTTTTTAAGTTTAAGTGTTGATTTTTGCAAATTATCATCATATTCACAAACCGGGAAACGCGGGACTACGCGGTCAGTTCCTACAAGTTACATTGGTCCCGTGCGAGGTGTTCGTGCCCCCTACGGGATCGTTTGGGGCTTTGTTTGGGTTTTCACCCTTTGACGACTTGTTTTTAACTAAATGTGATGAATGGAAATTATCGTCATACTCACAAACCGGGAGACCCGGGACTACGCAGTCAGTTCCTACAAGTTACATTGGTCCCATGCGAGGTGTTCGTGCCTCCTACGGGGTCGTTTGGGGGTTGGTTTGAGTTTTCACCCTTTAACGGCAAGTTTTTAAGTGTAAGTGTTGATTTTTGCAAATTATCATCCTATTCACAAACTGGGAGACTCGGGACTACGCGGTCAGTTCCTACAAGTGACATTGGTCCCATGCGAGGTGTTCGTGCCCCCTACGGGATCGTTTGGGGGGTGGTTTGGGTTTTCACCCTTTAACGGCATGTTTTTAAGTTTAAGTGTTGATTTTTGCCAATTATCATCCTTTTCACAAACCCGGAGACCCGAGACTACGCAGTCAGTTCCTACAAGTTACATTGGTCCCGTGCGAGGTGTTCGTGCCCCCTACGGGATCGTTTGGGGGCTGGTTTGGGTTTTCACCCTTTAACGACTTGTTTTTAAGTTTAAGTGCTGATTTTTGCAAATTATCATCATACTCTCAAACCGAGAGACCCGGGACTACGCGATCAGTTCCTACAAGTTACATTGGTCCCGTGCGAGGTGTTCGTGCTTCCTACGGGGTCGTTTATGGGGTCGTTTATCGTCCTATTCACAAATCGGGAGACCCGGGACTACGCGGTCAGTTCCTACAAGTTACATTGGTCCCGTGCGAGGTGTTCGTGCCCCCAACGGGATCGTTTGGGGGGTGGTTTGGGTTATCACCCTTTAACGACATGTTTTTAAGTTTAAGTGCTGATTTTTGCAAATTATCGTCATACTCTCAAACCGAGAGACCCGGGACTCGCGATCAGTTCCTACAAGTTACATTGGTCCCGTGCGAGGTGTTCGTGCTTCCTAAGGGGTGGTTTGGGGGTTGGTTTGGGTATTCACCCTTTGACGGCATGTTTTTAACTAAGTGTTATTTTTGCAAATTATCGTCATATTCACAAATTGGGAGACCCGGAACTACGCGGTCAGTTCTTACAAGTTACATTGGTCCCGTGCGAGGTGTTCGTGCCCCCTACGGGGTCTTTTGGGGGGTGGTTTGAGTTTTCACCCTTTAACGGCATGTTTTTAAGTTTAAGTTTTGATTTTTGCAAATTATCATCCTATTCACAAAGCGGGAGACCCGGGACTACGCGGTCAGTTTCTACAAGTTACATTGGTCCCGTACGAGGTGTTCGTGCCCCCTACGGGATTATTTGGGTGGTGGTTTGAGTTTTCACCCTTTACAGGCATGTTTTTAAGTTTAAGTGTTGATTTTTGCAAATTATCATCATATTCACAAACCGGGAGACCCGGGACTACGCGGCCAGTTCCTACAAGTTACATTGGTCCCGTGCGAGGTGTTCGTGCCACCTATGGGATCGTTTGGGGGTGGTTTGGGTTTTCACCCTTTAACGACATGTTTTTAAGTTTAAGTGTTGATTTTTGCCAATTTTCGTCCTATTCACAAACCGGGAGATCCGGGACTACGCGGTCAGTTCCTACAAGTTAAATTGGTCCCGTGCGAGGTGTTCGTGCCCCCTACGGGATCGTTTGGGGGGTGGTTTGGGTTTTCACCCTTTAACGGCATGTTTTTAAGTTTAAGTGCAGATTTTTGCAAATTATCATAATACTCTCAAACCGAGAGACCCGGGACTACGCGGTCAGTTCCTACAAGTTACATTGGTCCCGTGCGAGGTGTTCGTGCCCCCTACGGATTCGTTTGGGGGGTGGCTTGAGTTTTCACCCTTTAACGTCTTGTTGTTTTAGTTTAAGTCCTGATTTTTGCAAATTATCGTCATACTCTCAAACCGAGAGCCCCGGGACTACGCGATCAGTTCCAACAAGTTACATTAGTCCCTCGCGAGGTGTTCGTGCTTCCTACGGGGTCTTTTGGGGGTTGGTTTGGGTATTCACCCTTTGACGGCATGTTTTTAACTAAGTGTTATTTTTGAAAATTATCGTCATATTCACAAACCGGGAGACCCGGAACTACGCGGTCAGTTCCTACAAGTTACATTGGTCCCGTGCGAGGTGTTCGTGCCCCCTACGGGGTCTTTTGGGGGGTGGTTTGAGTTTTCACCCGTTAACGACATGTTTTTAAGTTTAAGTGTTGATTTTTGCAAATTATCATCATATTCACAAACCGGGAGACCCGGGAGTACGCGGTCAGTTCCTATAAGTTACATTGGTCCCGTGCGAGGTGTTCTTGCCCCCTTCGGGGTCGTTTGGGGGGTGGTTTGGGTTTTCACCCTTTAACAGCTTGTTTTTAAGTTTAAGTGCTGAATTTTGCAAATTATCGTCATACTCTCAAACCGAGAGACCCGGGACTACGCGATCAGTTCCTATAAGTTACATTGGTCCCGTGCGAGGTGTTCGTGCTTCCTACGGGGTCGTTTGGGGGTTGGTTTGTTATTCACCCTTTAACGGCATGTTTTTAACTAAGTGTTATTTTTTCAAATTATCGTCATATTCACAAATCGGGAGGCCCAGGACTACGCGGTCAGTTCCTACAAGTTACATTGGTCCCGTGCAAGGTGTTCGTGCCCCCTACGGGGTCTTTTGGGGGGGTGGTTTGGGTTTTCACCCTTTAACGGCTTGTTTTTTATCGTCATACACACAAATCGGGAGACCCGGGACTACGCAGTCAGTTCATACAAGTTACATTGGTCCCGTGCGAGGTGTTGGTGCCTCCTACGGGGTCGTTTTGGGGTTGGTTTGAGTTTTCACCCTTTAACGGTAAGTTTTTAAGTGTAAGTGTTGATTTTTGCAAATTATCATCCTATTCACAAACTGGGAGACTCGGGACTACGCGGTCAGTTCCTACAAGTTACATTGGTCCCTTGCGAGGTGTTCGTGCCCCCTACGGGATCGTTTGGGGGGTGGTTTGGGTTTTCACCTTTTAACGACATGTTTTTAAGTTTAAGTGTTGATTTTTGTGAATTATCATCCTATTCACAAACCCGGAGACCCGAGACTACGCAGTCAGTTCCTACAAGTTACATTGGTCCCGTGCGAGGTGTTCGTGCCCCCTACGGGATCGTTTGGGGGGTGGTTTGGGTTTTCACCCTTTAACGACTTGTTTTTAAGTTTAAGTGCTGATTTTTGCAAATTATCATCATACTCTCAAACCGAGAGACTCGGGACTACGCGATCAGTTCCTACAAGTTACATTGGTCCCGTGCGAGGTGTTCGTGCTTCCTACGGGGTCGTTTGGGGGTTGGTTTGGGTATTCACCCTTTGACGGCATGTTTTTAACTAAGTGTTATTTTTGAAAATTATCGTCATATTCACAAACCGGGAGACCCGGAACTAAGCGGTCAGTTCCTACAAGTTACATTGGTCCCGTGCGAGGTGTTCGTGCCCCCTACGGGGTCTTTTCGGGGGTGGTTTGAGTTTTCACCCGTTAACGGCATGTTTTTAAGTTTAAGTGTTGATTTTTGTAAATTATCATCATATTCACAAACCGGGAGACCCGGGACTACGCGGTCAGTTCCTTCAAGTTACATTGGTCCCGTGCGAGGTGTTCTTGCCCCCTACGGGGTCGTTTGGGGGGTGGTTTGGGTTTTCACGCTTTAACAGCTTGTTTTTAAGTTTAAGTGCTGAATTTTGCAAATTATCGTCATACTCTCAAACCGAGAGACCCGGGACTACGCGATCAGTTCCTATAAGTTACATTGGTCCCGTGCGAGGTGTTCGTGCTTCCTACGGGGTCGTTTGGGGGTTGGTTTGTTATTCACCCTTTAACGGCAGGTTTTTAACTAAGTGTTATTTTTTCAAATTATCGTCATATTCACAAATCGGGAGACCCAGGACTACGCGGTCAGTTCCTACAGGTTACATTGGTCCCGTGCGAGGTGTTCGTGCCCCCTACGGGGTCTTTTGGGGGGGTGGTTTGGGTTTTCACCCTTTAACAGCTTGTTTTTTATCGTCATACTCTTAAACCGAGAGACCCGGGACTACGCGATCAGTTCCTACAAGTTACATTGGTCCCGTGCGAGGTGTTCGTGCTTGCTACGGGGTCGTTTGGGGGTTGGTTTGGGTATTCACCGTTTGACGGCATGTTTTTAACTAAGTGTTATTTTTGCAAATTATCGTCATATTCAACAACCGGGAGACCCGAAACTACGCGGTCAGTTCCTACAAGTTACATTGGTCCCGTGCGAGGTGTTCGTGCCCCCGACGGGATTGTTTGGGGGGTGGTTTGGCTTTTCACCCTTTAACGACATGTTTTTAAGTTTAAGTGTTGATTTTTGCCAATTATCGTCCTATTCACAAACCGGGAGATCCGGGACTACGCGGTCAGTTCCTACAAGTTACACTGGTCCCGAGCGAGGTGTTCGTGCCCCCGACGGGATCGTTTGGGGGGTGGTTTGGGTTTTCATCCTTTAACGGCATGTTTTTAAGTTTAAGTGCTAATTTTTGCAAATTATCATCATACTCTCAAACCGAGAGACCCGGGACTACGCGGTCAGTTCCTACTAGTTACATTGGTCCCGTACGAGGTGTTCGTGCCCCCTACGGATTCGTTTGGGGAGTGGTTTGAGTTTTCACACTTTAACGTCTTGTTTTTAAGTTTAAGTCCTGATTTTTGCAAATTATTGTCACACTCTCAAACCGAGAGACCCGGGACTACGCGATCAGTTCCTACAAGTTACATTGGTCCCGTGCGAGGTGTTCATGCTTCCTACGGGGTCGTTTGGGGGTTGGTTTGGGTATTCACCCTTTGACGGCATGTTTTTAACTAAGTGTTATTTTTGCAAATTATCGTCATATTCACAAACCGGGAGACCCGAAACTACGCGGTCAGTTCCTACAAGTTACATTGGTCCCGTGCGAGGTGTTCGTGCCCCCTACGGGGTCTTTTGGGGAGTGGTTTGAGTTTTCACCCTTTAACGACATGTTTTAAAGTTTAAGTGTTGATTTTTGCAAATTATCATCCGATTCACAAATCGGGAGACCCGGGACTACGCGGTCAGTTCCTACAAGTTACATTGGTCCCGTGCGAGGTGTTCGTGCCCCCTACGGGATCGTTTGTGTTTTCACCCTTTAACGGCTTGTTTTTAAGTTTAAGTGCTGATTTTTGCAAATTATCGTCATACTCTCAAACCGAGAGACCCGGGACTACGCGATCAGTTCCTACAAGTTACATTGGTCCCATGCGAGGTGTTCGTGCTTCCTACGAGGTCGTTTGGGGGTTGGTTTGGGTATTCACCCTTTGACGGCATGTTTTTAACTAAGTGTTATTTTTGCAAATTATCGTCATATTCACAAATCGGGAGACCCAGGAATACGCGGTCAGTTCCTACAAGTTACATTGGTCCCGTGCGAGGTGTTCGTGCCCCCTACGGGGTCTTTTGGGGGGTGGTTTGAGTTTTCACGCTTTAACGGCATGTTTTTAAGTTTAAGTGTTGATTTTTGAAATTATCATCCTATTCACAAACCGGGAGACCCGGGACTACGCGGTCAGTTCCTACAAGTTACATTGGTCCCGTGCGAGGTGTTCGTGCCCCCTACGGGATCCTTTGGGGGGTGGTTTGGGTTTTCACCCTTTAACGGCATGTTTTTAAGTTTAAGTGTTTATTTTTGCCAATTATCATCCTATTCACAAACCGGGAGACCCGAGACTACGCGGTCAGTTCCTACAAGTTACATTGGTCCCGTGCGAGGTGTTCGTGCCCCCTACGGGATCGTTTTGGGGGTGGTTTGGGTTTTCACCCATTAACGTCTTGTTTTTAAGTTTAAGTGCTGATTTTTGCAAATTATCATCATACTCTCAAACCGAGAGACTCGGGACTACGCGATCAGTTCCTATAAGTTACATTGGTCCCGTGCAAGGTGTTCGTGCCTCCTACGGCGTCGTTTGGGGGGTGGTTTGAGTTTTCACCTTTTAACCACATGTTTTTAACTTTAAGTGTTGATTTTTGCCAATTATAGTCCTATTCACAAATCGGGAGACCCGTGACTACGCGGTCAGTTCCTACAAGTTACATTGGTCCCGTGCGAGGTGTTCGTGCCCCCTACGAGATCGTTTGGGGGGTGGTCTGGGTTTTCCCCCTTTAACGTCTTGGTTTTAAGTTTAAGTCCTGATTTTTGCAAATTATCGTCATACTCTCAAATCGAGAGACCTGGGACTACGCGATCAGTTCCTACAAGTTACATTGGTCCCGTGCGAGGTGTTCGTGCTTCCTACGGGGTCGTTTGGGGGATGGTTTGGGTATTCTCCCTTTGACGGCATGTTTTTAACTAAGTGTTATTTTTGAAAATTATCATCATATTCACAAACCGGGAGACCCGTAACTATGCGGTCAGTTCCTATAAGTTACATTGGTCCCGTGCGAGGTGTTCGTGCCCCCTACGGGGTCTTTTGGGGGGTGGTTTGAGTTTTCACCCTTTAACGGCATGTTTTTAAGATTAATTGTTGATTTTTGAAAATTATCATCCTATTCACAAACCGGGAGACCTGAGACTACGCGGTCAGTTCCTACAAGTTACATTGGTCCCGTGCGAGGTGTTCGTGCCCCCTACGGGATCGTTTTGGTGGTGGTTTGGGTTTTCACCCATTAACGTCTTGTTTTTAAGTTTAAGTGCTGATTTTTGAAAATTATCATCATACTCTCAAACCGAGAGACCCGGGACTACGCGATCAGTTCCTATAAGTTACATTGGTCCCGTACGAGGTGTTCGTGCCCCCTACGGATTCGTTTGGGGGGTGGTTTGAGTTTTCACCCTTTAACGTCTTGTTTTTTAGTTTAAGTCCAGATTTTTGCAAATTATCGTCATACTCTCAAACCGAGAGACCCAGGACTACGCGATTAGTTTCTACAAGTAACATTGGTCCCGTGCGAGGTGTTCGTGCTTCCTACGAGGTCGTTTGGGGGTTGGTTTGGGTATTCACCCTTTGATGGCATGTTTTTAACTAAGTGTTATTTTTGAAAATTATCGTCATATTCACAAACCGGGAGACCCATAACTATGCGGTCAGTTCCTACAAGTTACATTGGTCCCTTGCGAGGTGTTCATGCCCCCTACGGGGTCTTTTGGGGGGTGGTTTGAGTTTTCACCCTTTAACGGCATGTTTTTAAGATTAATTGTTGGTTTTTGCAAATTATCATCCTAGTCACAAACCGGGAGACCCGGGACTACGCGGTCAGTTCCTACAAGTTACATTGGTCCCGTGCGAGGTGTTCGTGCCCCCTACGGGATCGTTTGTGTTTTCACCCTTTAACGGCTTGTTTTTAAGTTTAAGTGCTGATTTTTGCAAATTATCGTCATACTCTCAAACCGAGAGACCCGGGACTACGCGATCAGTTCCTACAAGTTACATTGGTCCCATGCGAGGTGTTCGTGCTTCCTACGAGGTCGTTTGGGGGTTGGTTTGGGTATTCACCCTTTGACGGCATGTTTTTAACTAAGTGTTATTTTTGCAAATTATCGTCATATTCACAAATCGGGAGACCCAGGAATACGCGGCCAGTTCCTACAAGTTACATTGGTCCCGTGCGAGGTGTTCGTGCCCCCTACGGGGTCTTTTGGGGGGTGGTTTGAGTTTTCACGCTTTAACGGCATGTTTTTAAGTTTAAGTGTTGATTTTTGAAATTATCATCCTATTCACAAACCGGGAGACCCGGGACTACGCGGTCAGTTCCTACAAGTTACATTGGTCCCGTGCGAGGTGTTCGTGCCCCCTACGGGATCCTTTGGGGGGTGGTTTGGGTTTTCACCCTTTAACGGCATGTTTTTAAGTTTAAGTGTTTATTTTTGCCAATTATCATCCTATTCACAAACCGGGAGACCCGTGACTACGCGGTCAGTTCCTACAAGTTACATTGGTCCCGTGCGAGGTGTTCGTGCCCCCTACGAGATCGTTTTGGGGGTGGTTTGGGTTTTCACCCATTAACGTCTTGTTTTTAAGTTTAAGTGCTGATTTTTGCAAATTATCATCATACTCTCAAACCGAGAGACCCGGGACTACGCGATCAGTTCCTATAAGTTACATTGGTCCCGTGCAAGGTGTTCGTGCCTCCTACGGCGTCGTTTGGGGGGTGGTTTGAGTTTTCACCTTTTAACCACATGTTTTTAACTTTAAGTGTTGATTTTTGCCAATTATAGTCCTATTCACAAATCGGGAGACCCGTGACTACGCGGTCAGTTCCTACAAGTTACATTGGTCCCGTGCGAGGTGTTCGTGCCCCCTACGAGATCGTTTGGGGGGTGGTCTGGGTTTTCCCCCTTTAACGTCTTGGTTTTAAGTTTAAGTCCTGATTTTTGCAAATTATCGTCATACTCTCAAATCGAGAGACCTGGGACTACGCGATCAGTTCCTACAAGTTACATTGGTCCCGTGCGAGGTGTTCGTGCTTCCTACGGGGTCGTTTGGGGGATGGTTTGGGTATTCGCCCTTTGACGGCATGTTTTTAACTAAGTGTTATTTTTGCAAATTATCGTCATATTCACAAACCGGGAGACCTTGGACTACGCGGCCAGTTCCTACAAGTTACATTGGTCCCGTGCGAGGTGTTCGTGCCCCCTACGGGATCGTTTGGTGGGTGGTTTGGGTTTTCACCCTTTAACGACATGTTTTTAAGTTTAAGTGTTTATTTTTGCCAATTATCATCCTATTCACAAACCGGGAGACCTGAGACTACGCGGTCAGTTCCTACAAGTTACATTGGTCCCGTGCGAGGTGTTCGTGCCCCCTACGGGATCGTTTTGGTGGTGGTTTGGGTTTTCACCCATTAACGTCTTGTTTTTAAGTTTAAGTGCTGATTTTTGAAAATTATCATCATACTCTCAAACCGAGAGACCCGGGACTACGCGATCAGTTCCTATAAGTTACATTGGTCCCGTGCAAGGTGTTCGTGCCTCCTACGGCGTCGTTTGGGGGTTGGTTTGAGTTTTCACCTTTTAACGACATGTTTTTAACTTTAAGTGTTGATTTTTGCCAATTATAGTCCTATTCACAAATCGGGAGACCCGTGACTACGCGGTCAGTTCCTACAAGTTACATTGGTCCCGTGCGAGGTGTTCGTGCCCCCTACGAGATCGTTTGGGGGGTGGTCTGGGTTTTCACCCTTTAACGTCTTGGTTTTAAGTTTAAGTCCTGATTTTTGCAAATTATCGTCATACTCTCAAACCGAGAGACCCGGGACTACGCGATCAGTTCCTACAAGTTACATTGGTCCCGTGCGAGGTGTTCGTGCTTCCTACGGGGTCGTTTGGGGGTTGGTTTGGGTATTCACCCTTTGACGGCATGTTTTTAACTAAGTGTTATTTTTGCAAATTATCGTCATATTCACAAATCGGGAGACCCAGGACTACGCGGTCAGTTCCTACAAGATACATTAGTCCCGTGCGAGGTGTTTGTGCCCCCTACGGGATCGTTTGGGGGGTGGTTTGGGTTTTCACCCTTTAACGGCTTGTTTTTAAGTTTATGTGCTGATTTTTGCAAATTATCATCATACTCTCAAATCGAGAGACCCGGGACTACGCGGTCAGTTCCTACAAGATACATTGGTCCCGTGCGAGGTGTTCGTGCCCCCTCCGGGGTCGTTTGGGGGGTGGTTTGAGTTTTCACCCTTTGACGGCTTGTTTTTAACTAAGTGTTGATTTTTTTCCAATTATCGTCCAATTAAAAAATCGGGAGACCCGAGACTACGCGGTCAGTTCCTATATGTTACATTGGTCCCGTGCGAGGTGGTCGTGCCCCCTACGGGATCGTTTGGGGGGTGGTTTGGGTTTTCACCCTTTAACGACTTGTTTTTAAGTTTAAGTGATGATTTTTGCAAATTATCGTCATACTCTCAAACCGAGAGACCCGGGACTACGCGATCAGTTCCTACAAGTTACATTGGTCCCATGCGAGGTGTTCGTGCTTCCTACGGGGCCGTTTGGGGGTTGGTTTGGGTATACACCCTTTGACGACAAGTTTTTAACTAAGTGTGATTTTTGCGAATTATCTTCATATTCACCAACCGGAAGACCCGGGACTACGCGGTCAGTTCCTACAAGTTACCTTGTTCCCGTGCGAGGTGTTCGTGCCCCCTACGGGGTCATTTGGGGGGTGGTTTGAGTTTTCACCCTTTAACAGCTTGTTTTTAAGTTTAAGTGTTGATTTTTGGCAATTATCATCCTATTCACAAACCGAGGGACCCGAGACTACGCGGTGAGTTCCTATAAGTTACATTGGTCCCGTGCGAGGTGTTCGTGCCCCCTACGGGATCGTTTGGGGGGTGGTTTGGGTTTTCACCCTTTAACGGCTTATTTTTATGTTTAAGTGCTGATTTTTACAAATTATCATCATTCTCTCAAACCGAGTGACCCGGGACTACGCGATCAGTTCCTACAAGTTACATTAGTCCCGTGCGAGGTGTTCGTGCTTCCTACGGGGTCGTTTGGGGGTTGGTTTGGGTATTCACCCTTTGACGGCAGGTTTTTAACTAAGTGTGATTTTTGCGAATTATCGTCATATTCACAAATTGGGAGACCCGGGACTACGCGGTCAGTTCCTACAAGTTACATTGGTCTCGTGCGAGGTGTTCGTGCCCCCTACGGGGTCGTTTGAGGGGTGGTTTGAATTTTCATCCTTTAATGGCTTGTTTTTAAGTTTAAGTGCTGATTTTTGCAAATTATCGTCATATTCACAAATCGGGAGATCCGGGACTACGCGGTCAGTTCTTACAAGTTACATTGGTCCCGTGCGAGGTGTTCGTACCCCCTACGGGATCGTTTGGGTATTCACCCTTTAACGACATGTTTTTAAGTTTAAGTGTTGATTTTTGCCAATTATCGTCCTATTCACAAATCGGGAGATCCAGGACTACGCGGTCAGTTCCTACAAGTTACATTGGTCCCGTGCGAGGTGTCGTGCCTCCTACGGGGTCGTTTGGGGGGTGGTTTGGGTTTTCACCCTTTAACGGCAGGTTTTTCAGTTTAAGTGTTGATTTTTGCGAAATATCGTCCTATTCACAAACCGGGAGATCCAGGACTACGCGGTCAGTTCCTACAAGTTACATTGGTCCCATACGAGGTGTTCGTGCCCCCTACGGGATCGTTTGGGGGGTGGTTTGGGTTTTGACCCTTTAACGGCTTGTTTTTAAGTTTAAGTGCCGATTTTTGCAAATTATCGTTATGCTCTCAAACCGAGAGACCCGGGACTACGTGATCAGTTCCTACAAGTTACATTGGTCCCGTGCGAGGTGTCCGTGCTTCCTACGGGGTCGTTTGGTGGTTGGTTTGGGTATTCACCCTTTGACGGCATGTTTTTAACTAAGTGTGATTTTTGTAAATTATCGTCATATTCACAAACTGGGAGACCCGGGACTACGCGGTCAGTTCCTACAAGTTACATTGGTCCCGTACGAGGTGTTCGTGCCTCCTACGGGGTCGTTTGGGTGGTGGTTTGGGTTTTCACCCTTTAACGATATGTTTTTAAGGCTTGTCACCATAGAGCGTTATTGTGAGAAAAAAAGGAGGCATAACACTTAGGAGATCTAAAAGGCTTGATTTGGAGAAGGAAATTGAGGAGGACTCTTCCCATCTTCAACACGACAAAAGGAATTCATAATCCGACAAATTTAAGGCAACTGTATATCTTGCTTTCTTGATTTATGTGTAATATTCTTTCATGTAAAAATTGATGGTAATTAACTAAATTTTGGGTTGGGAGTTACTATGTGAAAAATGAGGTTGGGGGACACAAACCTACATGAATGATTAATGGAAGTTATTCAGAATTTACAAGGATTATATGTTCCGTTATAATCTGAATTTACATAGTGGAAATTTATATTGGAATTTTTACAAGAATAATAATTGGACAAGGAAAGATATATGGAAATTTTAGTACATTCTTGATGATCAAATTAATGAAATTTGGCATGGACTATGATGTTGTTAATGAATATAAGAGTGGAAATCGATTAGGTTCCTATAGGAAATCATTAACATCAACTGTTAATGATGTTGTTAATGAACGCACGGTTATATATAACAGCAACTGTTATATATAACACACGTTATTTATAACAGCAACTGTTATATATAACAGAGCTGTTATATATAGCTGCTGTTATATATAACAAAAGTTGTTATATATAACAACTGTTATATATAGCAACTCTGTTATATATAACAACTGTTATATATAACAGAGTTGTTATATATAACAGCAGCTATATATAATAGCTTGCCCGCGCTTCCCGCTCAATAATGATAAATAAATAACTGGTTTTCCTAGTTGATTGCATAACGATACCTCAATTCAACAGTTGATTGCGTAACGATAACTCAATAATTTTTTGATGCTATAAACTGAAACAACATAACTCAATTCAGTAGATGGTGGAGCAGGATTATAGAAGCATGAATTAGGAATATAAGTAGAGATTTTGCAGATTTGTACCTTAGAGGGAAGTATTTTGAAGCAAGGTGGCGTAGGTCACCAGTGTCACCAATGGGAGGACAAAGGTCATTCGTCGGTGTCACCAATGGGAGGACAAAGGTCGTCGAGCCAATACATAATTCCATTTTTACCAACATCTTCCAAGTTCTCGCAATGAGCTTGTTTTCCACCCCAAACTGGATACTCGGGCACTTTGATGTCATCGAGTAAAACTCGCACTTCATTCTTTCTCAACTTATGGAAGTGAACGGTCGAGACGGCTCCTGGTTGCGTTTTCCTTCCATAACCAACAAGTTCACGTGTGTGGGATAGTATTTTGCATTCAATTAGTGAGGTGAAATTTGGAACCTCGAATGCAGGGGAGGAACGAGAACACTAAGGAGTTCGAGTGCCTGTAGTAGGTAACTCCTGAACGTTCTGTCCAACACATGAAAATTTCCCGGTTTTGAAGTCGGTAATGAATTCATCTAATGAGGATTTTATCCCCTCTATGTCACTCCTAAGGTGATCAACATGATCCTTCAAATTTTCGGTGTCCTCTTTCACCTCCTCAAGCATTTCTCTAGCAAATTCCGGCCCTAATATAGCGGTTCTCGAAACTGTGGACCCAACACAACGAACACGTCCTCGCGTATCTTTTCCAAAAACCTCAAAAATAGGCCCGGCATCCAAGGTCTCCTCCTGACCACTCGCTTTGTATACATCCAGAAGCATTTGAATTTGGTCCTGTATAAAAATATATTAACATTAGGTTTGATGATACGATACTTTTTTTAAACAAAACGAACATTAAACAATTTAAATTACCGCAAATATTTTATCATGAGGGGCATAACCACCTCCTTTGATTATATGAGTTTCCAACCACAATTCAGCACGAGTGGGTACACTCCCATGATCCTTTCTCCAATTCTCTTAAGCCCGGGCATAACCATGACGACCTGTATTATGAGTTGTCTTTCTCGCACAATTTAGTTTAGTCTCTTTGTTCTTTCTTCGCAAAGCCTTTTGAACCTCTAAAACTTCATTATTGCAAAACACCTCCCAGTCCTCATATTTGACATTTCGTGGCACTTTCTCCTTCCACTTTCCAATATCACCATCCTTCAAATTAACCCTTAGCTTTGACTTGAACTTTTTTCAAGCATCGTTCGCTTTTTTCATAAAAAATTGCTTCTGATTTTCGTGCACATCTGGGAACTCTTTCTACAATATATGAAGAAATAAAATTAAAACATCACATAATTGAATTTACATTCTTTGGAATAGAAAGGAATAATATACCATTAATGATGACCAAACTGAGTTCTTATATCGCACATCCACTTATTTCCAACTCGTATAAGATATGGGAACATGTGTCCTTGCTAAGTCTCCTAACCTGGTTGAGAGTTTATATGAGTCTTCACCAACTGGAAGGTCATGCTCATTAAATTTTAACTTCTTAGTGGAAGAGTCACCACCTACTCCTGAAGCACCCAAAGCAACCTTAGAACGGGAGGTTGATATAGGTGTCTCCCCATTTATTGACGGTTGCGAAGTATCACCCATATGAGACATTTATCTGGACAAAAGTGACTATTGGACACCAAAATAAACATTTACAAGAATATTACATGTTCAAATAGCAATATAAAGAAGATGGCATTTTCAAATAGAATTATAATTTCAAACACCCATACCTGTATTAAATGTTCAAAAAGCAATAAACTATTAAATGTTTACAACAACAACAACAACAAACGGAATAAATAGAATATCGCATATTCAAAAACAAGTTCAGAACTAAATCATTGCACTAGAAATCTGTGTCCAAAAGCTCCAACAATTTATCATTTTCCTCGAGAATGGAGTCATACATCGTATGGTCAATATCAATCGCATCTATTTCTTTCTTCAGTCTCTTGGGAGAGTGTAAAATAACTGACCACCCATTCAGCTTTACATCTTGACAATAAAATACTTGACTGGCTTGAGATGCAAGGATGAACGGATCATCGTGAATGGTATTTTTAATCACGAGCTTACTAAGATTCACCATCACCAATTTTGAGGTGGGTTAAACTTTGCAAGCATTATTATCATCAACATCCACCCAATCACAATAAAAGACAGTATGTGCGAACTCAATGTAATTGAGGTCGAGTATTTGTCTAATAACTCCATAAAAGGTTATCATAATCCCCTTCTTATTAAAGGCCTTAGTGGATACACCACTACTCTGAAAGTTATGATTCTCTTCATGTCCAAAAGCAAAAAAGGTGTACCCATTGCATTGAAATTTCTCATAACTGGTAACCCTATGGAGAGGACCATCAGCATATGGCAAAATTCCCGTATCATTAAATCTTGAGGCCTGTAAGGAATTGATAATTTTTTAAAGTTTCATTAAAAATAATTACGCTTGATAAAAAAGTACATGTATACATAAATACTTGCCTCGTTCCTTAGCCAAGGGATGAAATCATCAATTCTTTGCGTCGATTGAGTCTCAGTTACCACAAATTTTCTACAAGAAATTAGTTTCAAAATTAAGAAATATCACATTATAATTAATTAATATGAATTTATATAGAACTAAGTGTGTACCTTCTCCATTCATCAACACCGTCGCATTGAGATAAAACCCATCTTAGCACTTGATCATATTGTACATTATTTAAGATCAATTCTTTACTTTTACCCAATGGTCGTTGGCATTCCGAGTCATCAAACTCATCATCAAGAAAATCCTCAAGATTCCTCTTATGAGTTCCTTCACCTCTTTTCGATATGTACTCCATGGCATACAAAGAAGCTTCATGTAACAAATATGCATTAGCAATGCTCCCTTCAATGTACCTCTTGTTTCGTGACCACTTTTTATATCTTCCCATTTCTCTCTTAAATAACCACATCGCCCGATATCTTGGTGGCCCAGCTGTCAAAGCTTCATTGGCTAAATGGTGCATGAGGTGGATCATCACCACAAAAAAGGAAGGTGGAAACTAAATTTCAAAGACACAAAGTGCCTCTTCAAAAGATGTTCTCTAAATATCACTTTGGCACACAACACATTAAAGAATATGCTGATCCACTGTATAACTTTAAACAAAGGCGTATCATCCGGAAATGAATGCATAAGTAATGCAGGAAGCAACCGTTGCATAATGATGTGATAATCGTGGGACTTGAGATTGGTAAATCCAGGTGGATCGAGATTAACATTGTTGCTGAAATTTGATGAAAATCCAATCGGTACCTTTAATGTTTTTAGTGTACGAAAAAAGGCTTCTTTCTCTTCCTTTCCTAATGCGAAAGGTGCCTTTGGCATAAGCCTTTTTTACTGCCTTCAACATCTTTCATCCATAATTTCCTTTTAAGCTTCAAATGAACTTTCTTGTCTCCACGGGCTTTGACCGTATCTTTATTTGATGAACCTTTCACCGAGAGTATTGTACCTAAAAGAGTCTCTGTGACATTCTTTTCAACATGCATAACATCTAAATTATGTCTAATATCATGATCCTTCCAATACTCTAAGTCAAAGAAAATTGACCTCCTTGAAAAACCCTCGGTACCTGCTAGATTCTCATCGTCACCCTCACTTGGATAATCATCGTCTTCCATTACGACATCCTCCTTCTCCTTCCCCTTCCCCTTACCCTCCTTCTCCTTCCCCTTCAACTTCCCCTTTCCCTTTCCCTTTCCCTTTTTGTCTCCCTCTCCCTCTCCATCTCTTTGAACACCTTCTCGAGCGATAAGTGACACTATCTGCTCAACTTTTGCACTTGTTAACTTTCTTGGAGCCATAGCATCCTCTATTTTACCATTAAATGTTTGCTTTGATGTGTCAAACCTATAAGGATGGTCTTTAGGAAGGAACATACGAGATCGTTGGTAACAACATTTCGTTGACTTAGAAAGATATTCAGAAGGTGTATTTGTAGAACAAACAGGGCACCCATTGTAACCTTGAGTTGAACAACCTGCTAACATCCCACAAGCTGGAAAATCATGTATACCCCACATCAACATGGCTTTTAACTGAAATTTCTCATTTTTGTACGCATCCCAAGCCTCAACTCCAGACCATAAGATCTTTAACTCATCGACCAACGGTTGGAGGAAGACATCAATATTACTTGATGGTGACTTTGGTCCAGGAATCAATACAGACAACATTGAAAACTCACTTTTCATACACATTGATGGGGGAGGGTTGAGAGGTTGAATTTTCACTGGCCAACAACTATACTTATGACCAAACATGTTATTCGGGCTGAAACCATCAGTTGCTATTGCAAGTCGAATATTTCGCGGATCTTTTGCAAAATCTCTCCACATAATGTTTGAATTTACCCATTCTGCTGAATCTCGGGGATGACGCAAGAATTCCATACAAGAGTTTGCACGAGCGTGCCAAGTCATTTTCTCTGCTATCCATTTTATGGTATACAACCGTTTTGGCCTAGGGATTACAGGGAAATGTCGCATTACCTTCTGAGGAACCCTAGAGTACTTTTTTTTTCCATTAGTATTCTGAATTTCTACCCCGTCCTCGTCTAGACAAGTAAACTTGTAGCGTAAAGAACCACATTTTATACATCTAGTAGATTTTTCATGCTCTTTCCAAAATATCATACAGTTGTTAATGCATACGTCATACTTAACATAATCCATACCGAGATCTCTAACGGTGTTTTTCATTTCTGTATAACTAGTTGTCAAGTTGTTCTCTTCAGGAAGTAGTTCATTTAACAATCTAAGAATTCCACCTGTAGCACCATCCGATAAATTGAATTGTGTTTTCAAATCATTAAACTTTATAAGAGCATACATTGTGGTATGACGCGAAGAACCGGTAGCTAGGTGCAATGGCTCCTGTGCGAGTTGATGTAAACGATCATTTTTTTTGCCTTTGTATTTATGTGTGTGAGAATCATTGGGAACCTCAGAAGTTGGGGGGGCTTCATCGCTGCCTACACAATTAGGTTCACTAGGTTTCGCTTCACCCATAAACATCTTACAAGCATCATTTACAAGATCATTCAAAATTGGAATATTGTGCACATCAGCGTGTTCTGTCGGTGTCACAGATTGCGGTGGTGGTTGGACTTGATCAACAACTAATGTCTCACCGTGAAAATGCCATAAGGTATAGTTCATGTCCATACCATATGTCATTAAATTAATGAATATGTCATCTATAACAACATGTCCTTTCCCATTTTGACAACGTTTATAGGGACATGAATGTTTAACATTCGAACTATTACTATGCACATAATGAAGAAACTGTAACGCCCCATCTCTATATGTACTGGTCTAGATATTTTTCTCATTTATCCATTCTTTGTTGATTCCCGACGACATCCTGATAAGTTTAAAGAGCACACATTATAATATAAATGCTTACTGTAAATATATTTAAGTTTATTCAAGTGTAAATATGTATATATTTGAGCTCCTATATTTCCTCCATCTCCTCTACAGGGTAAGGGTCCTATCCCATTCGAAAATGCATATTTTTTTATTGTTCATAATATCTCATGCCATGTCCTAATCTAGAAAATTTTGCCAGCATCTCCCTACAGTTCTTCAAGTACACAACTTAAATTGGGAGTGTTCATGTGTTACTTAAGTTTTTCAACCAAGAAAACACAAAACACTACATCAATCTAGTATGCACCCAAAGAACATAAAGAGATGCCACCGAATTTTTCAAAATAGGACATGCATAATCATTATGTACAATACAAACTTTTGCATTTCCAAACTGCCCAAAAATGGGACAATTCAAGAGTTCTCACCACAGTCATAGTGAGACCTCTTGAACGGGTCTAAGGTTTTTCTACATGTGTAACATAATTATTGAATGTTTAGTATTAATGTCTACTTACTATTTAAATAGTTTTTTTTGTTTTTTCTTAAATTTTCAACACATAATCTCATTTATCCATTTAATTAGTGGGGTGTCTACTTTTCAATTTGTTATTTTTACATTATTATTGAATATTTAGCACTTAAATTTTCTTAAAATACGTAACATCTACAAATCAGATCAAATATACATTTTTGATAAAGGGGTAAGAACATAAAAACCCATGATTTTTTTTTCATTATCAACATTCAATTTGCACCAAAAACTCACACATAAAAAAAATAATAAATATTCAAATATGTATATATAAAACCCTTAAAAGCAAATACGAATCAAATCAGGCATATCATAAACTCTAGGATCAAATCTGAAACCTAACTTAGGTTAAAAAAAATACAATGCTTTAAACAATTACCTGATTGGGATGAGTGCAGTGAGAGAATAGGGCAGTGACCAGAGAAAGAGAGAATGGGCCGGAGAGAGAGTGTCGGCAGTAGAGATACTGACCTAGGGCAGTGTCAGCAGCAGCTGCCAAGAGAGAGAGACCGCCGAGAGAGAGAGAGAGACCGCTGAGAGAGAGAGAGAGAGAGAGAGAGAGAGCGAAGAGGCTAGAGAGAGAACGAGCGGGGCGGGAATCGTGAGCCGGAACAAGAGAAAGAGGAGTGTAATGTTTTTTTTTGGGTATTATATATTTTAGTAAGTGTACTCAATTTTGGCACACTTTAAAACAGTGCCAAATTTTGGCACTGTTTTAAAGTGTGCCAAATCTCTATAAAACGGTGCCAAAATCTGGCACAGTTTTAAACTGTGCCAGATTTTTAATATCAGGGTGTGCCAAAATGCTATTTTTGGTGTAGTGAAGACCTCAACCCTTCCGACTGGGGAGAAAGCTGCCAGTTTCTAGCAAGGAAACCGTCTTTCCAATAGTCCTTATGGGAATCAGGTAGATTTACTACCAATACCCTATCAGGGCTCCTAGCTTTGAGGTAGAGGACACCAGAGCTAGTTCGAGAGAAGGAATAGCAAAAACAGACCTCAGCGAGCCCTAATCTAGTACCATACAACTGATTTATTCTATGTATGCCATTAACTATTTTCCACACATTGGGCGAGCATTGTGCATGAAAAATGTTAAAATAGCAAAAGAAATGCAAGAACAAATCATTGGGAGGAAAAGTGAGTCCCCCTGGCAAAGCAACAAAACGTGAATCCAGTGGGCATCATCTATCTCTCTAACGTTTTTAGGAGGGGAGGCACAACACTAAATATCTACTCACTCAGGGATGTTGTAAAACTTCCTAAACTCAGAGACCGAACTATTCCCAATCTTCGCCATTAGAAAACCCTAGAAAACAACAAACTCATGAGATAAAGTACAGAGAAAAGGTACAGGAAACTTACAAGATAGAAGACCGACCCGAATGATGAAGAAGCACAGGCCCAAACGACAAGGAAGCAGCGAGAATGGAGATTGAGAGAAGAAGGTACGAAGTGCTAGAACTTTTAGAGAAGGGATAAGTTCTGGAAAGATTGAAGCGACGGTAGAAAAGTGGCTATTCGAGGAAACCTTTAAATTTTGCTAATCATAGTGCACAAGATACGAAGCAGGTGCCGCCAAAATCAACTTCATAGCTTTCGAATAATTGCAAAAGAGCCATTATGGCTAATCATTTAAATTTATTGAGCCCATAAACATGGCCCAACAAACTTAGGGGCAATTATGGGTACCTAAAATTAAGACCATGGGCCTGGACGAGTAGCCCAATTATGGAGGCCCAAAGTCCAGGTCCCCCACCTCTTATTCTGAATATGATCCGGTATCGTCCCACGTTCCCATTAAGGGAGGTTATAGGGAGAGATGGAAGACGTGGGGGAATCCATCACCCCCACTTACCTAAATGTACATGTATATATATAAAACCCTAGGTCCGGGGCAAGAGGACAAGTTGTATTATCTGTAACCAATCTCCGGAGTTTATAGAAATAATAACGACTGCACCACCCTGGATGTAGGCATATCTTTGCTGAACCACGTACATCCTTTGTTGTGTGATTGTCATTTTACATTCCTTGTTCTTATTTGGTGCTTGCCTTTCTTTTATTCATTTGTGTTGCACAATAATTGTCACCACACTATTAATAAAAAATTTCCTTCTGCTTATATTTCTTATTCTTTTAATATGTGGCATGCGAGACTCTATCATGTTAATAAAGGACTTGTTAAAAATATGAGTAGTTTACAATTAATTCCATAATTATCATTAAATGATTTTTAAAAATGTGAATGACGTAACCAAGCAAAAATAACAAAGACCCCACATAAATATGTTTTTAGAGAATCTGAACCACTTTACTTAATTCATCTGGACACATGTGAATTGGATGGAATTAAGACTAGAAATAGCAAACACTACTTTATTACTTTTATTGGTGATTGATTGGATTATTCATTTGTGCATTTAATAAAAATAAAAGTGAAGCATTTGATATGCTTAAAATTTTCTTAAATGAAATTGAAAAATCAATTTAATCGAATAATTAATAGACTATGTAGTGATAGAGGCATCAAATATGATTCTGGACCTTTTATTGAATTTCATAAAGCCCACGATATTATTCATGAAAAAACAAACCCCTTATTCTCCTAAAATGAATTGTAAAGCCGAGAGAAAAAATAGGACTCTAACTGAATCGGTAGTTGTTATTTTATTATGTTTAGGGATGCCTTATATTGGTGAGGAGAAATTATTTTAACAGTGTGTAACGTTCTTAGAATTCCTAAGGCTAAAACAAAATTATCTCCGTATGAAATTTGGAAAAATATTAAGCCAATTCCGACCCAAAAACGTCTAAATTGGATAGTAGAGCATATGAGTGTATTTTTATTGGCTACGCGGTTAATTGCAAAGCATAAAAATTTTATGATTTGAAAAATCAAGTTATTATCGAATCAAATGATGATGATTTTTATTAAGATAAATTTCCTTTTAAATTGAGAAATAGTGGGGGATCAACATCCAGTAACGTTTTTGTCCCTAAAAATTCAGAACCTAATGAATCTATTTTAAAACCAAGAAAAGGTAAAAGAGCACGTGTTGAAAAATATTTTGGTCTCGACTTTAAGTCTAACACTTTAGAGGAGGACCCTAATACCCTTCAAGAAGCCTTGACTTCTTTCAATATCGATTTATGGAAAGATTCCATTAATGGTTAAATGGAATGTTTAAAACTAATCAAACTCAGCATTTGGTGGATCTTCCACCATGATGTAAAGAAATTGGTTGAAAATGGATTCTTAAAAAAGGAATTAAAGCCTGAGGGTTATGTTGAAAAATATAAGGCATGTCTTGTTGCCAAAGGTTTTAGACAACATAAAAACAGGGACTTTTTTATACATTTTCACCCATGATTAAAATTATATCTATACGTGTACTTTTTTCTTTAGACGCTTTAAATGAATTAATTGTACAACAAATGGATGTTAAAACCGCCTTATTAAATGGTGAACGAGAAGAAGAGATTTATATGGACAACCCTGAAGGTTTTATCTTACACGATCAAGAAAATAAAATGAGTAAATTGGATAAATCTCTTTATCGTCTAAAACGGGAACCTAAAAATGGCATGATAAATTTGAAAGATTTGTTATCTCTAATGGGTTTAAAACTAATGAAACGGACAAATGCATTTATTATTAATATGAAAAAAACATTTACATTATCATATATATTTATGTGGATGACTTGGTGATTTTTTTATTTAATAGTGATGTTGTAGATGATGTCAAATCTTTATTGAGTGTCAACTTTGACATCAATGATTTGGGTGAAGCTAGTGTAATTGGGAATTAAAATTACTAGGCCTGAAAACGAACTTTCTTTAGACCAATCTCATTATATTGAGAAATATCTAAAGAAATATAATTACTTTGATTATAAACGTGTCAGTACTCCATTTGACCCCAGTGTAAAGTTGTTCAAGAACGCCGGTGACATTGTTAACCAAACAAAGTATGCGAGCATCATTAGTAGCCTACGTTATGCTACATATTGTATTAGACTTGACGTAGCTTATCTTGTAAGAGTACTATGTGGATTTACCAGTAGACCTATTTTGGAGGTTCGGGATGCTATCAAAAGGGTCATGTGGTACCTTAAAAGGACAATGAACCTCAAATTACACTATAAAAGCACCCCGCTATCCTTCACTGATTTAGTGATGCTGATTGAAACACCCTATCTAATGGCACTAAGGCTACTAGTGGATACATATTTAGTATCAGAGGTGGTGAAGTTTCATGGAAGTCTAAGAAACATACTATTTTAGCTCAGTCCATAATGAAGTCTGAGATGATCGTGAAAACTACATCTAGCGAGGACGCAGGTTGGTCGAGAAACCTTCTGTCTGATATCCCATTATGGGAAAGACTGATACCAACAGTTTTTTGTGACACCCCACTTAAAATAATAATGGGTGGCCAGCCCTAAACTTCATTTAATCAGGAATTTCAGATGGATCATTCATAGCATTTGCTGATGATACTAAAATAAATAAGGCTAACTACTCAAAATTACTAAAAGCGGATGCCAAAATTTAATAAAACAAATAATGAATATCAAACCAACAATGTACAACTACTCATAAAGGTAAAATGTACACAAGTACCATGATAAAAGAAAGTGCTAGAATTAAAACTAAAATGAGTACACAAAAGGAAATATACCCGAATAAGCTGTCGGGTCAAAGACAGTACAACAATCATAAGAAAGAGTTATAAATAGCTATGAATAACTCTTGGGTATAATCCTGATATACAACATGAATCCTGCCTAGGTTTTCAAAGGAATAGGAGCGACTACAATCTAAATCGCGCAAGAGTCCGCAACTGCTACGGCTCCCAAGACTCTGGATAGAAAAGCATCTGGTATCCATGCAGTGGGACACCTGTAGTACAATATATATATATATATATATATATATATATATATATATATATATATATATATATATATATATATATATATATATATATATATATAGCAAAAGAGGAATATAAACGGGTCAGAGCCCGAGGTGTAAAAATGTTTGTAGCAAGTGTGTTAACCGTGCATAATAAATATAAATGCACTTTTTAATAATTAAAGTGGAGTCGCACTCTCGTGAAACCCAAAACTCACCTCTCATCTACAATGCGCACCTAATCATTTCCCAGAACCTTAATTAAGATACCCAACACAATTCAAGGGTAAAGTACCTAACTGTATGCATGGCCTATCCCCGCTTGACTTGCCATCTTAACATAACCCAAACATTCTTTCTAGTCTAAACCCACATAAATATATATTCACACATAATGCCTTACTTGGTTTGGGTTCCAATTATTAACTTCAACCAGTTGTAAGTCTTAGTAAGTCACACATTCACTTTAGGTTTCAGAATAAGAGTTTATTCCCAACATCATAGATTCAAGTAATAAGGACAAAACTTTTCTCCACTCTCAACATTGCACCGCGTTTCGTGCATGGGGCATCTCGCAAAGCGAAATCCAAACAAGGAACCCCCCGACACACTACACCTTGATAATGTCGATTATAGGAATCCATCATGTCATCAACACATAACATACTACAGCCACTACTTAAATAATGAGTATAATAATTAAGAACATAAATATAATTTCTATCTAACTCCTTGAGGTCGATATATCCAAAATTGTCTCTTCGTACGATCTTTCGACCCTGATAAACTAGTACACCTAAATCACCCCAAGATGTAGAATCTAGAAGATTCATATCGCCTTCACCTATATATATATATATATATATATATATATATATATACTCTCAATATATATATGCAATCATTCATTCCTATAACCACGTATACATAACACACATAATGTATACTATGCCATACACATACCATAAACTGTTATAGGATACAAAAATTACTGCACCATGCTATCATCTTCTAGGGCATCACTTATATATATCATCCTGGGGACCACCGGCAGGACTAAATATCACCTACTTCGTGGTCATAGGTCACAAACGTATGGGAAGCGATCATAGCTCCAAACCGACAAGTGAGAACGAATCATACCCAATACTTCTCACCCCCAAAATATAAAATCACACGAATAAAAAGGGACGACTATGACCTGGGGAATATCCACACCCTACTCCTCAAGCCAAGGGCTCACCCTCATCGCACAACTTCCCATGAAAGCATGTGTCGGGTATGCTTACACGCTAGGTATATATATATTTCACACTATATATATGATCACATCATATATACAAACCATCACACACGGTATAGATATTCACGCCATGAGTACCCACATAATATACGTCTCTCTCTCTCTCTCTCTATATATATATATATATATATCCACATATACACATATATACACTATTTCTCATCCGTATGTATGAGATTTATAACTCAGCTATAAATGTACATAATCCTCAATATACTAGTAGTCATTCGAAGCGTATTAACTTAACTCGTTATATAAATAAGATCCCTCACTTGAAGCATATTTATCCATTACCCCTATGATATGAATAGTCTTCCAATATATATATCCAACATTAAGGTTATCAACCCAAAATTTAATGTAGGTAACAATCCCTACACATCCCATTTATATCCGAATTCAGTCCGATATATCTAATAATAATCCCGACTATAGGTATTCGCATGACCAATAGTCTACAAGCCTCAAGCTGAACTCCTGAATTCATTTCATAATTTTTTCAAGTATTGGAATCCAAATTGTTACTCACACAACCAATAATCGGTAAGCCTCAAGCTCAAAACTACATTTATTTTATGATAACATCATATATTGGGATACACATAGTAAGTTACATGCCAATATATATATATAGTATTCCGACGATAAGTATAGCCACAACTATTGGTCAGAAATAAGTTACATTACCCTCACTTTAGATTACAGTTCAATGCCTCATAATGAACCCTTAAAATTAATACGTTTATGATTTATTCCTTGAGTTTGCCATTACTAAGGATACGAGACCTCTCTCTTTCATTAGTCCCCAATCCTATTTTAAATAGAATCCTATCGCTATAAGGACTCGACACAAACAATCGGCCTACAATTTCCACACCATACCCTCACAACTCTTCTATAAAAAGTACTCAACCTTACACTATATCTAAGATCACTAGACCCCTAATTAGAACTCCCATTCCCAATGAGGTTTCACCACTACCTCTATACATAACTCCAACGCATACGAGTATAAGTTCCTATAATATCTTGATTCTTCCCCACCATCATATCTTGTGAGAACTCCCAATAAATCTTTAAAACTTATCTCTCCCATAATAAAATAATGTCCCAAATCAATCAACCCAATCAAAGTGGATCAAAACTGGATCTTGAAAAACCTCACCAAAGCATCCCTGTTTCCGAATTGATTCGGCCTGGTCCGAATCGATTCGGTCTCAAGGGCGAATCTATTCGCCCCAACTGCGAATTGATTTGGTCCAAAAGACCCGAGAGACAGTCCCATGCCGAATCGAGTCACCGTGGGTCCTAATCGATTCGGTTACACAGTCCTGGAACTCTACAACATTTCGAATCGATTCGTTAGGGGACCGAATCGATTCGGCCTGTTCAGCAAGCTACGAAATGTTTCTTTCTCACAAAAACATAAATTTCCCAAAATCAGTTTTTATCATCTTCCAAGCCTTAATCTTCAACCCCAACATGGTTTCAAACATAAAAATCATAATCCAATTTATTTCTACCCTTAATAAAACCTCAAATCCCTTTACAAAACTCAAAAGCAAGATTTATTACACAAAATCTAGGTTTTATGTTTATACCCAAAATCCAATTCTTTTGCCCACAAATTATGAAACGAAATACACAAATGAATTATTTAGCAAGATTAAACATTTGCCTCGAAGTTGTAGAGGTTGAATTATCCTCGAGATCGCGTTTGGGCTGAAAATCTCCAAGCTTTCTCCTCGTTTTCTTCCTTTATTCTTCTTTCTCTTTCTTTCTTTCTTTCTTTTTCTCTCTTCTAACAAATGAGATAGGATGATCCGTAAGCCTTTTAAACCTTTAAAACATAAGTCCTAATTTTAAATAATAATATACACACTTTAAATGACTCGTCTACTCCAATTCGAGTCAAACAAACTTAAAAATATTCTGGAACAGAAATAAAACCCAAGGACAGTCATTTTGACTATCTCGACCCATCCGAAATCGATAGCGCACTCAAAATCGTCATCTGGAATACTTTACAACGTCCTCAATTTTGGACCTCAATTTTCAAATCTTGAAATTTTGCAATTTAAAATAAATTTTATTTCTCCCAAAAATTTAATTTGTTAGTCCGAAAGTCACGGGGTATTACAGACTTCCCCCCTTATAAAAATTTCATCCTCGAAATTTAGGTTATGCCTAGGACTTCAAACCTCATCTAGTCCATACATCAACTCTCAGAATTACTCTACCCAATCTCTTCCACTTCTCACATCGAATCATATAAACTTAAAAAAAAAATCAAACTAGCTACCTATGGTGCCCATACACCCGTACCCGAGCTCTACTCATAGAAACATAACTCGACTCTACTAGCCTCAAATCGTAATATAACTCTAGATAATTTAATCTATAATAGTGTAGTAAGTATATAAAAGTTTGAAATTTCCCAATGGTTGAACTCTTCTCAATTCCTGACATTCGCTACATTCATGCGGGGGAGGTCTCGCAAGCGAAATCCAAACAAGGAATCCTCCCAATACACTACTATGAATCTATGTCGGGGATTGAGATCGGTTGAACCAGTATTAAGGTTTTATGAAATATTTTCGAATCATAGATATTTCCTGTAGGCCCATATAGCAACACAATATAAAGTAATTTTGTGTCTTTCGACATGCCAATCAAATACCTTATGTTCAAGACATAAGGCCCCAACAACCACAATACTCCCACTAATATCTAGTTCTCATAGCTAGAACAGCCATGAGCTAAATTCTCTGCTCGATAATAAATTTGCTAAACTCTGAACCTCTTTAGTTATAAAAATCCTTTAAATTACATCAAAGCATCGCCGCAAAGTAAGTCCTTCCCTCATTGGAACACTAAAATTACGTACAACTAACCTAACTACAAAACTATAACCTTAACAGTCCGCACTTCTGGAAATCGATAACATAACTCTCTACTAGCTCATCCCGTGACGGTCTATTATCCCATAAGATACCATACAAAGACCACACTTGCTCACTCCTTCCTCGAAGGAAGTTCTGTACAAACTATGGCTATAACTGTTAACCACTCATTAAACTCTACATGTAACGCTCCCATTACCGCACAAAGCATGAACTAAACCCAAAGAAAGGTATTTGTAACAACCCGCGTAATTTTGGGCTATTTTAATTAATTTTTGGAAAATGGAGGAAAATAAAGTTTTTGATAAAATTATTTTTATTGCTCAAATATGTTGATTATTATTTTTAAAGGTGAGAATTTCAAACGGTTTTGAAATCGGAGTTAAAACGGGTTTTAAAATGATTTTTAAATGTTTTTAATTCTTGGAATTCTAAGTCGGCGAACATTAAGTAATTTTCAAGAGTTGTTTTGGCTTCCAACTCTTCATTTCTTTGCCTTATTTAAAGGAGTCTTTTGGATTCCAACTCTTCATTTCTTTGCATTATAAAAGGAAGTCGTGGGCAACCCTTTTAACCTACTTTTGGCACAAATTTTGGTAGCAAATATATTTTATATTCCTCTTATTTTTATATACACATTGGCCCTTGAGATTTGTGAGTTCCAACCTTAGATTAGAGGTGTTCTTGGGGCTATTTTGTTAGAGGTTCATGGAGAAGCTTTTATAGATCTTTTGTGTTGATCTTGAGGATGTGATCATCAGTTTCTCATCATGGTTTGAGGTATGGGGTTTTACACAATATGCTCCTTAAATCTCGCGAGTGTCCTTCTCTTTGAATTCTTGTTAATTGAACTCATATTTGAATTGAAAATTCATTGAAATCTGGAAAATAATTATTGAAATTATTTTGATTCATGTGGTATCATTATATTGTTGTTGAGCACATTGTCATGAGATTTTAATATGGCACGGATGTTGGGCACGCGCCAAAATTCCTGTGTCCCGGGCTACAGCTTGATAAAGCATATACGGATGTGGTGAGGCCTGGTGACCCGGTTAAAGTGTTGTTGAGAAATTATATTGATAAATTCTTTGAGATTTTCATTTTGATTTGAATATTTTTACTCGTGTTGTTACATTTTATTCATCGTTAACATGTATTTGTTGAGCATCTTTCTTGTCGTATTGTGTACTTCCCCGTATTTTCTTTTAGTGGTAGGTTAGCGCGGATTTTTGGGATCTATGGAGATTGATTTTAGCGAGGATTGTTTGGGAAAGATTTGTATTATTTTGATGTATAGAGCTTTGGAGATTTGTATTTTATTTTCGAGTCAGATAGTTATAATTTTAATTCGAGAGACTTGTTGTAATTGAAGAGATTGAGATTAGTGGATTTATATTATTGTGGGTTTATTTAGATGCTCTATACCTTGTTACTATCGATAGTGGCGCTCCGTTCGCTCTCCCCGGGCGGGCGGGGTGTCACAGTATTCTACCTTATACTTCAATAATCCAATTGTTTCACTTCATCCAAGAATCCCTGTTCAAAGTCCTCTAATTCTTCCAGGATAATATTTTCTTCATAAAGCCTATTTCTCCATAAGAGAAACATCTTCCCGAAAAATCTTCCTAATTATCCTGAAGGGCAGAACGCTATTGCGACCCCTAAAAATCCTTCCTAATACCCTGACGTGGCAACGATCTTACTCCGCTAGTATTATCTCCCTCAGTCCTACTCAATGAACCCGAGTCTCTAAACTTCTTACTCCCTTCATAAATGAAGACGATACTCCTAAAAATGGGATAATGCCACATACCTTTCACCGGTAAAAGTCAGCAACACCAGGTTTAGAAAAAAATGTTGATGACTTTCTCATTCTAAACCTCCCAAGGCCTTCACTATTTTCCTCTCCTTATTACTTATCTTCATGATCACAAAATTCACCATTCGAATCAAATCTCCTTCTCACTTAACCACCGTTAGATCACCTTGAATCATCACTAGAAATCTCCTCCTTATCTCCGTCTGAATCACGCAAAGAAAATACCTCCAGTCAAAGCGTACCCAAAATCTGTTATGGGTATTTCATCTCTCGTCTTGCCCCTTCCTGGATGACATATTCTTGGCGACGTCTGAGATGAAAGCAACTGTGTCAGAACGTCGTTCAACTGAGTACACCTCGCAGAAGAAGATAAACGTAGTGAACACAACAATCCTAATAGTAGGGCTTTACATCAAGAACACTTACGGAAGATCACAGAAAATCTGCACAGATCCTAAGGACACTAGAAGCTGATGCTCTGATACCATCTGTGACACACCGCTTAAAATAATAATGGGTGGCCAGCCCTGAACTTCATTTAATCAGGAATCTCAGATGGATCATTCTCAGCATCTATGTAACACCCCGTATTTTTGTCCATTTAGTATTTAATTAATTCGGGATTTTAAATTACTGGTGTGTTGTAATTTTAATTGAATTAATTATGACAATATATTTATTTAAATATTAATCGGGAAGTGAATGGTTAATGTTTAGGGAAATTTATGTACTAAGTGAATAGTAATAGTTTTATTACGTCATTTCGAGTATTAATGACAAGGTATACACTTATCCCAGTCGGGAGTCGGTATAGACTAAATTGGGTGTGAGATAAGGATTTTTTATAAATAAATTCGGACACCAATTCTGAGTGCGCGGTTGAGTCCGGATGGGTCGAGATAGTCAGAAACGAGTACCCGGGGGTAGTAATTGGGTCTCGGGGTATTTTTGGGCATAACCGGGCCCACACGGAGTGAGTTGGGCCACTTTAATTAAGCCCATTAGGTGAAAAACGGGATTAAGGGTTTTTAACCTAGTTGGGTGATTTAGAAATGGCAGCCAACATAACTCTAAACCTAGGGTTTGAGAGGAGATTTGGGGGAAAGCAAATCAAGAACAAATTGGAGGTTTTTGGAACCAAATTGAGGGACGGCAACAACGGATCAGACACTACGAACAATCCAGGCAAGTGGTTAACTGTTGTGATTTCGATATTGATGATAATCATTTCATATCATAGTGATGTGTAAACCAAAATTCGTTTTTGGGATAAATGGGTACAAAATGGGATTTTTGTTCATGAAACTATTGAATGAGATTCATAGTAAAAATTGTTGTGTTGAACATATCTGAGTATAGATATTTGATTGGAATAAGAATTCGTAATATAAACTAGGGAAAAATCTGAATTTGGAAATTGGTTGTAGAACAAGATTGATGGATTTTAATTGGAATACCCATCTTTAAATATAGTGAGATATTGTATGAATTAGGGAGGCTAAAACAGTTATAGATGATTGAGACTTGTTTTGGGAGTAATTGGTTTGTTAAAAATCATTATTTAAGGTTGGAAAATGGAGAGGATAAACCTTGGAAATTCGGCCATGGCTGAAACAGCAAGCCGAGGAAGACAACCACCTTCTCGATCGATCGATCGACCAGGGGGCTCGATCGATCGCGGGTCCCAGAAATTTGACAGTTCGGCCAGGTTGTTTAAAATGGGGGTTTAATTTAAGTTTTAATTCCCTTATTTTTATTTGGTGATAAATTTATATGGGACATATGTTCCCTTAACAATTATAGGGTGATATAATTGGGTTTAGGAGGGTGTGAACGGTATGTCATGAGATGAACGAATTTGGAGAAATAATTCAACTATTGATATTGGGCCGAAGAATGATATTCGGGAATTGTACTTGGGTGACACTACATTATTAAAGGAATTTAGGTGAAATATTTAATTATGGACCAAGAAGGTGAGTCCTGGTTTGCTAACAATTATAGGTAAATATAATTGGGGAAATTTTGGAAATAAATGTGTGACACATTGAGGGTGAAAATGTGAGAATGAAATTATGAGATGTAAAATGGACCGAGTGAGTGAGTCTGGGGATATTAGTTAAGTGGCATCAAAGTAGTAAATTTATTATTGAGAGAAAGTAATTAATTTGGAGTCGGAACATAGACTCAGGAAATATTAAGATACGGGCCATGTAAGTGAGTCCGGGCATAATAGTTGGGTGACATCAAGTTATTAAATTAATAAATGCGTTAATTAATTTAGTTAGAGTCGGATTGTAGACTCGGGTAATATTAAATTAATGAGAGTGATAATTAATTTAATAAGAGTCGGATTGTAGACTCGGGTAGTATTAAATTAATAAGTGTATTAATTAATTAAATTAGTAAGTGCATTAATTAATTTAATTAGAGTCGGTTTGTAGACTCGGGTATGATTAAATTAATGGGTGGGATAATTAATTTAATCAGAATCGGATTGTAGACTCGTGAAGGGTACTTATTAATTAATGTGATAATTAATTATATTAGAGTCGGACCACAAACTCGAAATTTGGATTGATTAATTAATTTGTAAATTAATTGTATTAGAGTCGAACCAATACTCGGATTGGTATTAAATTAATATGTGTGTTAATTAATTTAATTAGAGTCGGGAGATAGACTCGGGGAGGTATTAAATTAAAATGTGTGTTACTTAATTTAAGGAGAGTCGGACCATAGACTCGGGGAAAGTATTATATTAATTGAGGTGTTAATTAATTATATTAGAGTGGGACCATAGACTCGGGAAGAGGAAAAGTTATTAAGTTACAAAATTAATTACATTGAGTCGGGCCACAGACTCAGGAAATTACAGGCAGTGTACGGGATTTTGAGTACATGGTAAAGCCGGGGTTATTAATATATATATACGGTGTAGTGATAGTATATATATATACGTGTATGTATTGTGTGTGACATTAAATTATAGGCAGTGTACGGGATTTTGAGTACATGTAAAACCGGGGTTCATAATATATATATACGGGTAGTGATAGTATATATATATATATATATATATATATGTGTGTGTGTGTGTGTGTGTGTGTGTGTGTATATTGTATGAGATAGTAAATATCAGTGACTAGATATTTATTAAATTTAAATACTCTAATGCTGTCAAGGGAGGTTGCGCGATGTGGGTGAATCCCCTAGGTTAAGGAGTAGGGCGAGTATATCCCCAGGTCATAGCGTCCGATATATATGGGTGAGGGATTTATCTCACTTTCAGGGAAGAAATATGACCGCCTCCACTTCGTTTATATTTTGGTCCAAGTTGGTGAGCGATTATAACTTGGGGAAACTAGGTTTTGTGAGCACACCTAGTGAGATAGCATTCTAGAGGGAACCATCCGGTGAGGGTAAACTCGGAAGGATGGATACACGTATGATATATGTGTGGTTGTTAGAAAAGGTACGTATAATATGGTAGTAAATATTATATGTAGGTGATAATACAATGTGTGATGTATTTACTTTATATAACTCGGGTTACAGTTATATGCAATTAATTAATGGGAAATTAATTAAGTTAATCATTTGTGGGAATAATACAGTGTGTGATGTATGTACTTTATATAACTTGTGATACGGTTATATACTGCTATTTAAGAGGAATTAATTAAGTTAATTGTGAAATAACTTATAATTCAAGAATCATTATACTTGGGTTAGAGTAGTATGGCAAGGGAAGGTTATACCAGGACTAGTTGGATGGGGTAGTACAACTAGGTGGGGTTAAGGTAACCGGTAGGTGTGCACAATAGTGGAGGGGTGAGAATGTCCTCAAGGGAGTGCGACACTAACTTAAATATGAAGCGGATTCATGCATTTTAAATTACTGCAGTTAATTCACTTGCTAAATATTTTCAAAATGTTTTGAGTTCTAACCCTTGCTATAAAAATATTTTCAAGACCTTTTAGGTGTCCAGCCACAGGGATGCCAGGATTGATATTCTATTCTAGGGACACGGAGCTGCGGCATATGTGGATGCTAGAAGGAGTTTGAATTATACGCATCATTCATTCATTCCTAGAGTAGGAATCTTGTATCAGTCTCAACTTTATTTAGGGCTTGTAGCCCAGACTTCTCGGTACAGTTTTCAGGTGTAATTCATTCAGGTGTTGAATATTTGTATTGGATTATTCATTTGGTGCCGGTGATTTATTCGGCAAGTGTGTAATTATTATTCTATTTACTTTCATTCAGTTGTGTGAATGGTTTATATTTTAATTCCGCATGTATTTTTTTGTTTAATTAAAAAGTTAAAATTGGCACCAGTTTTTGTAATACTAGGTAATTAGTAAGTTTTAAAAAGTTTTCGACAGTGATGCTAAGGATGATCCAACTGGGATTCCTATTTTAATTTGGTATAGGACTGATCACCTGGTATTTTATTAGGCGGCGTGTCACAGATGGTATCAGAGAATCAGGTTCTAGTGTCCTTAGGATCTGTGCGGCTTTTCATGTTTTGGCTTAGCAATCTTTGATATAGAGCCCTATTATAGGATTGTTGTATTCTCATACGTATGCGCACATACGTTCTTCTGCGAAATTTATATTTGAGAGTGAACTCATACCAATTCGATTCTCATTCCAGATGACTCCCCGGAGAGAGAGGGCAGCTAGGGCAGCAGTGGGAGATGAGACGAGGGAGGCTCGTTAAGGGCAAGAGCTACCACAGCAACGACCAGAGATAATTTTGGCAGCACAGGTAACCGAACTAATGGCGCGGGTGATTGAAACGACGTTAGTCGCAAAAGACAAGGTACTTTCCAAAGGATCATCCACAAGTGTTAGTGGCATCGGATGTTCAGACTCACGCGGGGTCGTCGGGGTGGAAACAAGAATGAGACATTATTTTTACTGGGAACCCACCAGAGTTGCGAGGGGGTTCAGGTGTAGTACTAGCGTGTCAAGGAAGAGAGGTATTCAGCGTCACCTACGCATGGGAGATTGCGATGGGGTGCGAAAATAAATGCTAACCACTTTTAGTTAGTGGGAGCGGCGATACAGTGGTGGGGGTTGATCACCACAGTTGAGGAAAGGGACACAATAGCTACTGTAGAGTTTTGGGCGCGGTTCGACCGCAAGTATTTTTCCTTCAGCGGTCGAGACCGAAATGAGGAGAAAATTTTGTGAGGATACTTAAAGGGAGACCGTTCAGTGGTCGATTACGAGGAAGATTTCACTCGTTGGAAAATTTTGTACCGGATGAGGTAAGAGAGGAAAAGAGAAAGAAAGCAAAGTTTATGGATGGGTTAGTCTGGAGAATCAGACAACATTTAATTGATAATTTCGCATTAGTAGGTTATACTGATGTCATTAATGCAACACTCCGGCACTGTTAGGAATATCTCTTCCACGCGAAAGGAAGCGGGAAGGGAGTAGGGATTAACCAGTTGGATGAGGCAGAAGGGAATAATACCAGTGGGGTATCCCAGCAGCAGACTGGGGGAGATCAGGGGCAAGATCTCCGATAGGGAAATCATGCCAAACGATCTAGAACTGGAGACTATTGGCGGGATGGCCAGGAGTTCCAACAAGGTTGGCATGGAAGGGATCAGTGGCAGGGTGAACAGATTAGAAATTGTTTTGTTTGGGGGAAAAGCGAGACACATGAAGAGATATTGCCTTAAGCGAGGCAGGGGTCAACTACAGGACGAGGTCCTGGATGTACAACCACTAAAGCAAATCACGGGTGCATTCGGGTAGGGAGAAGCTGCTCCGGAAATCGTGAATCAGCCGTTACAACTGGAGTATAGAAGTAATTATTTTACCCTAGGGGCATGGGGTATATTGTTTAGGGACAAAGAGGATGTCACAGTATAAGACTTATTTTTCACTAGAGTTCGCAGGTGAGTCGAACTTAGTGGGTGCGTTGGCGGTAGCAGCCATAGCATGTGGGTAAACTTTTCGTTGGGAAGTGGAGTTCCTTGGTGTTCTTCACGAGAGAGTGGAGGTGTACACTGAGTAAAGGTTTGAACTATGAGAAGAGTTACTACTTTCAAGAATTATGGGAGTAGGGTTGATAATACTTTCTAAATATCGGCTGGATAGCGATGGAATTTAACTATTGTGGATAGCGGAGTTAAATTTTGGTGTCCGCAACACCAGGGTATGGTTGGTACTAGGTATCACCAAAGAGGGCGTATAGCCTATTTATATGTGTATATATATGTTGTATTTCGTGGTATGATGGTACATAGTGAGGTTTTGTGTCCTCACATTCTATCCCGGTAAGTGGGGATGTTTACTGAGGTGAACCAGGGTGGTTAAATTGATTTTCGAGCAAAGAGAGATAGCTCGGGGTTTATTTTGCGCAAGGACTAGTGGTAGTAAGGGCGCGGTATTATGTTGTCTTTGGAAGCATAAGGGTAAGCGTATATTCTTTTGTGTTGAGAGATAAGTATTTATGGGGAGATAGTTGGACGTAGCATGGGTTGAGTACCCGGGCAGTATATATATATATATGTAATATGACTACGGGTTCGAAGTTATATTACGGGTTACGACTAGCATAGTCGGGTAACTTTTGTGCGGTAGAGCGCGGGGATAGGGTGTATGGGCACCTGGGTTAATTAGGAAGATTTTGTGCGGTTAAGCACGGGTATAGGGTGTATGGGCGCCAAGGTTAAATTTAAATGCATACTTGTGTAACATATGGTTAAAAGCGAATGGTATAGATATAGCGGGCTTGGAGGCACATGACTAGTGAGTAATATGTGAATACTCGAACACTAGGTTTATCTTAATTTCGAGGACGAAATTCCTTTGTAAGGGGGGAAGTATGTAACACCCCGTATTTTTGTGCATTTAGTATTTAATTAATTCGGGATTTTAAATTACTGGAGTGTTGTAATTTTAATTGAATTAATTATGACAATATATTTATTTAAATATTAATCGGGGAGTGAATGGTTAATGTTTAGGGAAATTTATTTACTAAGTGAATAGTAATAATTTTATTACGTCATTTCGAGTATTAATGACAAGGTATACACTTATCCCAGCCGGGAGTCGGTATAGACTAAATTGGGTGTGAGATAAGGATTTTTTATAAATAAATTCGGACGCCAATTCTGAGTGCGCGGTTGAGTCCGGATGGGTCGAGATAGTCAGAAAAGAGTACCCGGGGGTAGTAATTGGGTCTCAGGGTATTTTTGGGCATAACCGGGCCCACACGGAGTGAGTTGGGCCACTTTAATTAAGCCCATTAGGTGAAAAAAGGGATTAAGGGTTTTTAACCTAGTTGGGTGATTTAGAAATGGCAGCCAACATAACTCTAAACCTAGGGTTTGAGAGGGGATTTGGGGGAAAGCAAATCAAGAACAAATTGGAGGTTTTTGGAGCCAAATTGAGGGACGGCAACAACGGATCAGACACTACGAACAATCCAGGCAAGTGGTTAACTGTTGTGATTTCAAAATAATCATTTCATATCATAGTGATGTGTAAACCAAAATTCGTTTTTGGGATAAATGGGTACAAAATGGGATTTTTGTTCATGAAACTATTGAATGAGATTCATAGTAAAAATTGTTGTGTTGAACATATCTGAGTATAGATATTTGATTGGAATAAGAATTCGGAATATAAACTGGGGAAAAATCTGAATTTGGAAATTGGTTGTAGAACAAGATTGATGGATTTTAATTGGAATACCCATCTTTAAATATAGTGAGATATTGTATGAATTAGGGAGGCTAAAACAGTTATAGATGATTGAGACTTGTTTTGGGAGTAATTGGTTTGTTAAAAATCATTATTTAAGGTTGGAAAATGGAGAGGATAAACCTTGGAAATTCGGCCATGGGTGAAACAGCAAGCCAAGGAAGACAACCACCTGCTCGATCGATCGATCGACCAGGGGGATCGATCGATCGAGGGTCCCAGGAATTTGACAGTTCGGCCAGGTTGTTTATAATGGGGTTTTAATTTAAGTTTTAATTCCCTTATTTTTATTTGGTGATAAATTTATATGGGACATATGTTCCCTTAAAAATTATAGGGTGATATAATTGGGTTTAGGAGGGTGTGAACGGTATGTCATGAGATGAACGAATTTGGAGAAATAATTAAACTATTGATATTGGGCTGAAGAATGATATTCGGGAATTGTAGTTGGGTGACACTACATTATTAAAGGAATTTAGGTGAAATATTTAATTATGGGTCAAGTAGTTGAGTCCTGGTGTGCTAACAATTATAGGTAAATATAATTGGGGAAATTATGGAAATAAATGTGTGACACATTGAGGGTGAAAATGTGAGAATGAAATTATGAGATGTAAAATGGACCGAGTGAGCGAGTCCGGGGATATTGGTTAAGTGGCATCAAAGTAGTAAATTTATTATTGAGAGAAAGTAATTAATTTGGAGTCGGAACATAGACTCGGGAAATATTAAGATACGGGCCAAGTAAGTGAGTCCGGGGATAATAGTTGGGTGACACCTAGTTAATAAATTAATAAATGCGTTAATTAATTTAGTTAGAGTCGGATTGTAGACTCGGGTAATATTAAATTAATGAGAGTGATAATTAATTTAATAAGATTCGGATTGTAGACTCGGGTAGTATTAAATTAATAAGTGTATTAATTAATTAAATTAATAAGTGTATTAATTAATTTAATTAGAGTCGGTTTGTAGACACGGGTATGATTAAATTAATGGGTGGGATAATTAGTTTAATCAGAATCGGATTGTAGACTCGTGAAGGGTACTTATTAATTAATGTGATAATTAATTATATTAGAGTCGGACCACAGACTCGAAATTTGGATTGATTAATTAATTTGTAAATTAATTATATTAGAGTCGAACCACATACTCAGATTGGTATTAAATTAATATGTGTGTTAATTAATTTAATTAGAGTCGGGCGATAGACTCGGGGAGGTATTAAATTAAAATGTGTGTTAATTAATTTAAGGAGAGTCGGACCATAGACTCGGGGAAAGTATTATATTAATTGAGGTGTGAATTAATGATATTAGAGTGGGACCATAGAGTCGGGAAGAGGATAAGTTATTAAGTGAGAAAATTAATTACATTGAGTCGGGCCACAGACTCAGGAAATTACAGGCAGTGTACGGGATTTTAGTACATGGTAAAGCCGGGGTTATTAATATATATACGGTGTAGTGATTGTATATATATATATATATACGTGTATGTATTGTGTGTGACATTAAATTACAGGCAGTGTACGGGATTTTGAGTACACGGTAAAACCGGGGTTCATAATATATATATACGGGTAGTGATAGTATATATATATATATTTATGTGTGTGTGTGTGTGTATATATTGTGTGAGATAGTAAATATCAGTGACTAGATATTTATTCAATTTAAATGCTCTAATGCAATCAAGGGAGGTTGCGCGATGTGGGTGAATCCCCTAGCTTGAGTAGTAGGGCGAGTATATCCCCAGGTCATAGCGTTCGGTATATATGGGTGAGGAATTTATCTCACTTTCAGGGAAGGAATATGACCGCCTTCACTTTGTTTATATTTTGGTCCAAGTTGGTGAGCGATTCTAACTTGGGGAAACTAGGTTTTGTCAGCACACCTAGTGAGATAGCATTCTAGAGGGAATCATCCGGTGAGGGTAAACTCGGAAGGATGGATACACGTATGATATGTGTGTGGTTGTTAGTAAAGGTACATATAATATGGTAGTAAATATTATATGTAGGTAATAATACAGTGTGTGATGTATTTACTTTATATAACTCGGGTTACAGTTATATGCAGTTAATTAATGGGAAATTAATTAAGTTAATCATTTGTGCAAATAATACAATGTGTGATGTATGTACTTTATATAACTTGTGACACAGTTATATGCTGCTATTTAAGAGGAATTAATTAAGTTAATTGTGAAATAACTTATAATTCAAGAATCATTATACTCAGGTTAGAGTAGTATGGCAAGGGAAGGTTATACCAGGACTAGTTGGACAGGGTAGTACAACTAGGTGGGGTTAAGGTAACCGGTAGTTGTGCACAATAGTGGAGGGGTGAGAATGTCCTCAAGGGAGTGCGACACTAACTTAAATATGAAGCGCATTCATGCATTTTAAATTACTGCAGTTAATTCACTTGCTAAATATTTTCAAAATGTTTTGGGTTCTAACCCTTTCTATAAAAATATTTTCAAAACCTTTTAGCTCTCCAGCCACAGGAACGCCAGGATTGATATTCTATTCCAGGGACACGGAGCTGCGGTATATGTGGATGCTAGTAGGAGTTTGAATTAGACGCATGATTCATTCATTCCTAGAGTAGGAATCTTGTATCAGTCTCAGCTTTATTTAGGGCTTGTAGCCCAGACTTCTCGGTACAGTTTTCAGATGTAATTCATTCAGGTGTTGAATATTTGTATTGGATTATTCATTTGGTGGCCGGTGATTTATTCGGCAAGTGTGTAATTATTATTCTATTTACTTTCATTCAGTTGTGTGAATGGTTTATATTTTAATTCCGCATGTATTGTTTTGTTTATTTAAAAAGTTAAAATTGGCACCAGTTTTTGTAATACTAGGTGGTTAGTAAGTTTTAAAAAGTTTTCGATAGTGATGCTAAGGATGATCCAACTGGGATTCCTGTTTTAATTTGGTATAGGACTGATCACCCGGTATTTTATTAGGCGGGGTGTAACAATCTACTGACGAAATTAAAATAAATAAGGCTAAAAAATCAAAATTATTAAAAGCAAATGCCAAAATTTAATAAAACAAACAATGAATATCAAACCAACAATGTACAACTACTCACAAAGGTAAAATGTACACAAGTACCATGATAAAAGAAAGTGATAGAATTAAAACCAAAATGAGTACACAAAAAGAAATATACCCGAATAAGTTGTCGGGTCACAGACAGTACAACAATCATAAGAAAGAATTATAAATAGCTATAAATAACTCTTGGGTATAAACCCCATATACAACATGAATCCTACCTAGATTTTCAAAGGAATAGAAGCGACTACAATCTAAATCCCGCAACAGTCCGCAACTGCTACGGCTCCCAAGACTCTGGATAGAAAAGCATCCAGTATCCATACGGTGGGACATCTATAGTACAATATATATATATATATATCAAAAGAGAAATATAAACGGGTCAGAGCCCGAGGTGTAAAAATGTTTGCAGCAAGTGTGTTAACTGTGCATAATAAATATAAATGCACTATTTCATAATTAAAGTGGAGTCACACTCTCGTGAAAGCCCAAACTGACCTCTCATCTACAACGCACACCTAATCTTTTACCGGAACGTTAATTAAGCTACCCAACACAATTCAAGGGTAAACTACCTAACTGTACGCATGGCTTATCCCCGCTTGACTTGCCATCATAACATAACCCGAACATTCTTTCAAGTCTAAACCCACATAAATATATATTCACACATAAATGCCTTACGAGGCTTGGGTTTCAATTATTAACTTAATCCAGTTATAAGACTTAGTAAGTCACACATTCACATTAGGTTTCAATATAAGAGTTCATTCTCCCAACATCATACATTCAAGTAATAAGGACAAAACTTTTCTCCACTCTCAACATTGCACGACATTTCGTGCGATGGGCGTCTCGCAAAGTGAAATCCAAACAAGGAACCCCCCCTCCCGATACACTACTCCTTGACAATGTCGATTGTAGGGATCCATCATGTCATCTACATATAACATACTACAACCACTACTTAAATAATGAGTATAATAATTAAGAACATAAATAGAATTTCTATCTAACTCCTTGAGGTCGATATATCCGTAATTGTCTCTCCGTACGATCTTCCGACCCTGATAAACTAATACACCTAAATCACCCCAAGATATACAATCTAGAAGATTCATATTGCCTTCACCTATATATATATATTCTCAATATATATATGCAATCATTCATTCCTAGAACCACGCATACATAACACACATAATGTATACTATGCTATACACAAAACATAAACTGTTATAGGATACAAAAAATACTGCACCATGCTATTAGCTTCCAGGGCATCACTCACATACCATCCTGGGGACCACCGGTAGGACAAAATATCACCTACTTCGTGGTCATAAGTCACAAACGTATGGGAAGCGGTCATAGCTCCAAACCGACAAGTGAGAACGAATCATACCCAATACTTCTCACCCCAAAATATAAAATCACACAAATAAAAAGGGATCCACACCCTTCTCCTCAAGCCAGGGGCTCACCCTCATCGCGTAACTTCCCATGATAGCATGTGCTGGGTATGCTTACACACTAGTTATATATATCATTCACACTATATATATATGCCAGCATATGTTCACATCTTATATACAAACCATCACACACAGTATAGATATTCACGCCATGAGTACACACAAAATATACATCTCCATGCATATATATACATATATATATCAACATATAAACATATATACACTATTTCTCGTCCGTATGTATGACATTTATAACTCGTCTATAAGTGTACATAATCCTCAATATACTAGTCGTCGTTCCAAGCGTATTAACTTATCTCGTTATATAAATACGATCCCTCACTTGAAGCATAGTTATCCGTTACCCCTATGATATATATGAATAGTATTCCAATATATATATCCAACATTAAGGTTATCAACCCAAATTTTAATGTAGGTAACAATCCCTACACATCCCATCTATATCCGAATGCACTCCGATATATCTAATAATAATGCCGACTATATGTATTCGCATGACCAATAGTCTACAAGCCTCAAGCTTAACTCCTGAATTCATTTCATAATTCTTTCAAGTATTGGAATCCCAATTGTTACTCACACAACCAATAATCAGTAAGCCTCAAGCTCAAAACTACATTTATTTTAAGATAACATAATATATTGGTATACCCATAGTAAATTACGTGCCGATATATAGAGACTATTTCGACGATAAGTATACCCACAACTATTGGTCGGTAGTAAGTTAAATTACCCTCACTTTAGATTACGGTTCAATGCCTCATAATGAACCCTTAACATTAACAAGTTTATGATTTATTCCTTGAGTTTTCCATTACTAAGGATATGTGACCTCTCTCTTTCATTGGTCCCCAATCCTATTTTAAATAGAATCCTATCTCTATAAGGACTCGACACAAACAATCGGCCTACAATTTCCACACCATACCCTCAAAACTCTTCTCTAAAAATTACTCAACCTTACACCATATCTAAGCTCACTGGACCCATAATTAGAACTCCCGTTCCCAATGAGGTTTCCCCACTACCTCTAAATATAAATCCAATGCATATGAGTATAAGTTTCTATAATTTCTCGATTCCTCCCCATAATCATATCTTGTCAGAACTCCCAATAAATCTCTAAAACGTATATCTCACATCACAACATAATGAATCAAATCAATAAACCAAATCGAAATGGATCAAAACTCCCTCTAGAAAAACCTCACCAAAACAGCCATGTTTCTGAATCGATTCGTCCTGGTCCGAATCGATTCGGTCTTAAAGGCAAATAGAATCGCCCGAAATGCGAATCAATTCAGTCCAAAGGACCTGAGAGACTGTCCCTGGCCGAATCGATTCGCCTTGGGTCCGAATCGATTCCATCACACTGGGACTCTGCAACATTCCGAATTGATTTGGTAGGGGACCGAATCGATTCGGCCTGTTCCGCAGGCTACAAAATGTTTCTTTCTCACAAAAACCTAAATTTCCCAAAATTAATTTTTATCATCTTCCAAGACTTAATCTTCAACCCCAACATTGTTTCAAACATAAAAATCGTAATCCAGTTTATTTCTACCGTTAATACAACCTCAAATCCCTTTATAAAACTCAAAAGCAAGATTTATTACACAAAATCTAGGTTTTATGTGTATACCCAAAATCCAATTCTTTTGCCCACAAATTATGAAATGGAATACACAAATGAATTATTTAGAAAGATTAAACACTTACCTCGAAGTTGTAGAGGTTGAATCATCCTCGAGATCGTGTTTTGGCCAGAAGTCTCCTAGCTTTCTCATGTCTCTTTTCCTTTCTTCTTCTTTCTCTTTCTTTCTTTCTTTTTCTCTCTTCTCACAAATGAAATTGGCTGATTCGTAAGCCTTTTAAACCTTTAAAACATAAGTCCCAGTTTTAAATGATAATACACACACTTTAAATGACTCATCTACTCCAATTCGATTCAAACAAATTGAAAAATATTTCGGAACCGAAATAAAACCCAAGGACAGTCATTTTGACTATCTCAACCCATTCGGAATCGAGAGCGCACTCAAAATTATCATCTGGAATACTTTACAACGTCCTCACTTTTGGACCTCAATTTCCAAATCTTAAAATTTTCCAATTTAAAATAAATTTAATTTTCCCAAAAATTTAATTTCTCAATCCCAGTCACGGGGTATTACATTTTTATCCATTGCGATAGTAGATTGGGTATTGAAAAATTTAAGAACTATTACTATAACAGTAAGAGGCGATAAATACGTTGCAAATATAGTATCGTTATAGAGTTTATCATTACGAGTACTCTGAGAGTGGATCACATATAGTCGGAGGAGAACTTGGTTGATCCTTTGATGAAAGGACTAATAAGAGAAAATGTGTGGAACACCTCGAAAGGGATGTGACTAAATCCCTCAGATGATTGAGTCACTTGTGATGGTAATCCTACCTATAGACTGGAGATCCCAAGAAATAGGTTCAAGGGTAATCATAAGTCACAAGCGAAAGAGGTTGAATCATTTTATTTATTGTATACATAGTTTTACTCCGAGTTCATCCCTATAGAGAATGATATCATGAAGTTAGTTAAAGTTGAGTTAATTAAAACTCTTGATGAGAAATATATCTCTATTTTGAGCGAGTTACCTATCTACGGGAGTAATCTTGATAGTCTCACCTATGTGAATTTGGAAGTGAGGATGATTCCTATGGAAATTTTGGGCAAATTCCTAGAGCATTCTCTATATAGGGATAGAAGCATGTGGCCATAGCGTGGTGGCTTAATAACTACAACCAAGCAGGGTTGTGTGTGGGATGTTGTCAGAGATAAAGTTCCCAACTATGCTTACTATAGTATATTTTTAATCATCTTTACTACATAAATGTTCAAGCCGAAAGACATCTTTGCTTACTCACATTTCTATGAATTATTGCTTAATAAAAATGTTTTTCAAACTTTACAAGTGTGGGATTGTTGGAATCGATTGTGAGTTATGTGTTGGTAAACATTTTAAAACAAGACAATATACAAGGGGACAAAGACTCATTATGGTTCCCACACGTTTTTTTGCATTAAATTCATTTTCTAACCATAACCAACTCTCACCTTGTCCCATAGGGATTAAAAGTTTAAATTCTATGTAGTATATCTACATATGCTTTTTAACTAATGGGCAAGTCCTCTAGGCTTTAGATTTTTGTGTGTGTTGGTTGGAGAAACTTATGGAGCCAAAGCCCACGCGCACGCGTGCGTCATCGTCGCCTATCCGACCGACCCATTCCCTGTGTTCGAGTCCTGGGTCTTGGACGTGGGGTCATTGTGATTTAATTTCTTGGAATAAAAATAATATTTTTTTAATTAAAAATTATGAAGAATTTTTTTCATTAAACACACTTTTATTGCATCAATTAATGACCAGGTCTTAACCCACTTGGCCCCTAATTCTATTTTTGAATCCACACGTTTCTTCTTCATTGCCATTTTTTCTTAAATAAGGATTTACAACCATTGATTTGCAAAAAAGAAAAAAAACGTTCTCTTTACTAGAAAAATTATCTTTATGCAATTATTAGTTCCCCCAAATTTTTTTTTTTGATATTTAGCAATTAATTATGAATGGGTGATTAATATGAATTGTCCACTGTGCAGTGATAATTCGAGATAAATTATTATGGAGGATGTTTTATCCTGGAGGTGATGAGGCATTACAAGAACTACAACACTACTTGGGCAGAGCCACAAAACACCTTAAAGAGAGCGACCTAGACCACGACTCAGCCATTCTTTTTTTGCAATTGGATTTCGCATTGGATAATTTTGTTCCGCTTTTAATTTCAGTTGTAACATGATGCAAACACTTGGTGAGGTAAATTTGATATCCTTTTAGATATGAGTCATTGTAGAAGATGATACAAGAATAAAAACATGTGAATATATTAGCAAATCGCATTTTTTAACACACATGTTTTATAGCCACATACAGGATAATCTGAAGACTGTAACAAGCAATTGTAACATATGATAATGTAATTAAAAGTCGCCACAACCCATTCTCGATATAACATAATTTATCTTTTAAGTGAAAACAGTCCAATGATTAATTGTTTGTAGTAAACTTTCAAATAAAAGTATATGTAGTAGTAAAACATTTTGGACCACTTTTCATACAAGGATATGAATACTGTAATAAATATTTTATTATTTCAACAACCATTTTGTTATTGTGTACTTGTTATTATTCACTTCTTTAAATTTTTGGGCAACAAAACACGACGTTACTTAATCTTCATCACTTAATTTTTTACTTTAAAAAAAATCGTGAAATCTATATCCTTACACAATCAATAAAAATCTTTTCGAAGCGTGACATTTTTGGTTTGTTCTTTGAATATAGTTATATTCATGATGACTTTGTATATAGCCTTGATGATTCAAGCCACATAGTTCTTTGATGGATTCTAACATCAATAAAACCTCTTTTTACATATTTAACACGATCATGAATGAGATTTTATCATTTTCTACATGCCATAACACAATATTTCATATATAAGGAAAATAGCCCATTTAGTGTGACCTTTAATGGAAAATAAAAGAAGGAAATTAACAAAGAAGTCCTTTATGCTAAAACAAAGTTCCCTGGAAATATCTCTTTTGAAAAAAAATAATTTTACATAGTGGATGTTTTCATTGTCATTGTGAATATACATAAATGAAGAAAAATAACCAAACACCAAATAGAACAAATGTATTTTTTTAGTTGGATGAACTTAAAAGTTTAAATAAAATATAACAATAGATTTTTGTTCATCACCTCACTTCAAGCATACTCAATAAATTAACTACTAAGTTGTAGGAAAAATAACATGGTTTTATATATCAATAATTCTAGGTTGAATCACATTTCTAATTCATTAGTTGCAACTCACTGACACCCATATTGGATCATGTTTGGATTCCATCCTAATGGAGTCCAGTAGGGTCCAAACACGTTCCAATACAAGTGCAACACGTCAACGAGTCACACCCAATGAATTGGAAATGAGAGTCATCCTAGAATGACTCTTTTTATATTTATAAAAGCTACAAGGCGTAACCCAATATGAATCCTAGACAATTAATATGTTATGTAATACAATGCTTTAATAACATGACTATTGTATACTACTTCAATTAATATAATGTCCTACACCAAGAGATGATAAAAATAATAATACGGTTTTTATTATAAAATATGTATGTAGTGGATGTCCAGTAGTATTCCATAATTATTAAAGCGTCTAATCGGATACCTTATTTTGTACTATAAATAGGGGTCATACCCCTTGAGTATTTACATATGAAATGAAGAAACTCTCTCCCTCTAAATTCTTTCTGTGTCCCCTTTATTTTCAACACGTTATCAACACGAATTAGTCTTTCCATTTTAAAAGATCAATTTGGTGATCATTCTCTATGTTATTAGTGTTGGATCTATTTCTTAATTTCTCCTCACTACTCAAAAGGTTTTATCCCACAACAAAACATATACAAATGACAACTTTCTTTCACGTTTTATCCCACCTCAAAAATCGTCAGCGGTTAAATCAACAACTAGAGTATGTTGGGATTGTTGAGGGGATGTTGTTTTGTTAACGCTAACAATAGGAATCTGGGAGGTTATATGCAACACACTTTTTGATCACATTTTTTTAATAAAAGTATAAAGGTATGTATTTTTACTTTCTAGACACACAATTTTTATTTTTTCTATAAGTGCCACAATCTTTCTAATAATCCATCAATCATGTTTACTTTAACCAATCAAGCTAGAAGTAAAAGAATTACAATTACAATAACAATTGGGTTACTAAATTTGAAAATACTTGTATAAAATTGGGACATAAAGTTACCAATTACTATTTACATTATGGGACCAGAAGTTTTCTATTTTTATTACGACCCGAAGTTACTAATTCCCCAAGCAATTAAATTTAGATATTTCAATTCTTAATTACTATTTCAAATTTGGGACCTAAAGTTCCCATATAGTAATTTAATTTGGGACCTGAAGTTCCCATATGAACATTTTAATTTGGCGCCAAAAGTTACCAAATTAATATAAAATTGGGGCCAAATGTTCTCAGTTATTATATACATGATGGACCTGAAGTTCCAAATAATTTTATCCCTAATCCAACTTGAAGTTTGGATATAATTAAGCAGGGATTTCAATGTCCTTAAATATTTAATGCTGGGATATGAAGTTCCCTTAGTTATTCACAATCGGGACCTAAAGTTCCATAATAATGATTCAAATATGGAAATTGAATTTTCTCCGTTCAAATTTTTGAACGTTGAGTACCTAAATTATTTAGGCCTAAAATGTCAAAGAAAATATATCACAATCAAACATGCAATTTTGATTCTCTAATTGGCAGAGTGTGGATCAAGAGTCCCCCGATTATATTTGTGATATGCAATTTATTATCATTATTGTGACTAGAATTTCAAAAATTATTATTTGTAATTGAGATATAGTTTTTCCTAATTAATTTTGAAAATACAAGGACTAAAGTTCTCATGGTATTTAAAACTATTTGGACGTGAAGCTCCAACAAAAATATACCATAATTCAAAACATAAAGTTTTGATTATTAATGGGATATGAATTTTGAAAGTTCTCAAATAATTATTTATAATTTGGACTTGAAGCTCTAAATATATCATTTTTGTTGGGATTACTTTCAAAATAAATTAAATATTTAAACATATCTTTTCAACTTCTTGACTTTTCATTTTCTTTATTAAATAAAAGACATTTTCACATACTCTTTCAATGGTTAAATGCCACTTTAACCATTGAAATGACAAGCATGATATGATTTGGGCCTTTTCTTAAAATGGTGGTTTTACTTCCAATTCCTCTGATGAGTTTAGTGGTTTGTACGTTGGCATTAAAAGTTGTATTGATCATTATATTTCAAATTTTCATATAGATGCTGACTCAAAGTTTGTGGTGGACCTTTTTAATAGAGACTGGAAGCCTTCTTGACACTTGAAGCATTTATTTGTTGAGATCAGATCATATTTATCTTCTTTAAATTATACTCTGTCTCACTACTATAGAGAGTCTAATATAATTGTGGATGCATTAGCCAAATACGGTTCTCTTATTTAGTCTTTGTAGATTTTTCACAATTCTCGTGATCTTCCTTCTATTTGTAACAACCCGTCCTTTTTGGAGACAATTAAATTCCCTAATTAAATATAAATTGACAATTTGGAGAATTTCTCGAAATAGTGATTTTTGGGATTTTCGAGGATTTAATAATTTTCAAAGGATGTTATAAATTATTTTGGGACTATATAGGTCGAAATAATTTAATTATATGTCGTCGTGGAGTATTGCGACAAAAGGGGTAAGATTTTGGGTAGAAAACCCGCATTTATTTATTTTGGGTTGGAATAGTGATTTGCGGTCAAATACCTTGGATGGAAATTTCGACTGCGCCATAATTCTCGGAATGTCCGAGATAGTCGGAAAAGAGTGTCCGATTGTCGAAAATGAGTTTCGGATAATTTTAGAGGTAAAAGTAACTCGTAATTGGGTAAACGAGTCGTTTTTGGGTTTTAAGGGTTTAAACCCTTTTTCTTTCTTTATAAAGAGGGAGAGAGGGAGAAAAGAAGAAAGAAAGAAAGAAAAGAGAGAGAAGAGAGAGAGGAAGGAAGAAAGTGGAGAGAAAAGGGAGATTCGGGTCAAACTCCGCCGGATTCGACTCGAGGTCGTCGGATTTCATCCTCCAGGCAAGTGTTTACTTGCTTTATTTCATTTTGTGCAATCCTCTCATATCACATTTGGTATAAACATGATTTTAGGGTTAAAACCCTTAAAATAAAATTGGGAAAACTTAGATATGAGTTTACATATTAATGTAATGTAAACTCTTAATGATTTCTAGTGTTAAATCCATGTAAATGGAGTGAAAAATTGGATTGAAATGGGTTAAAATCATAAGTTGGGGTTTTTATGATTTTAGGGTTTAAAACTAAGAGAAATGATTTAATACCCCAAAATAATTGATGTGTTAGTTGTAAAACATAGATTAGATGTTTATTGAGTTGTTGGGTGAGGTTAGAAACAACAAAAATGGAGTTTGGGATTTTGGGAGAGATAATGAATAGTAACCCGCAGCCTTTGGGGTCATTTTCGGCCAAGAAGATAAATGATTTAGCTTTCGGCCAAAACACGAAAGTTGTAGATCTTTTCGATACGGTCGCGTGGGCACCGACCGCATATTTTTCTTATTTTTCCTTGATTTGATATGATTTTTACAAGATGACAGCTCCGGGTTGGAATTTCCAACTCGAAAATCAAATCGGGAATTGGAAAAATTACGGCTAGAATTATTTCCGTAGATGTTCGGGATAATTTTTGGGGTAGTTTAGAAAACCCGAAAATGAATTTGGGCTGTTGGTTAAGGGAATTGAGGAATTTTATTTGGGAGACCTGGTGTGACCGGTCGACCGCGCCCCTATGGCCGGTCGACCGCGTCAAGAAGAAATGGCCTACTGCTTTGTTTCGTAGGCTTAATTGCAACCCGCGGTCGACCGGGGGTCCAGGACCGGTCGACCGGTGCCCTGTTTTCAGCCCAAGATTTTGGAGATTATTATTATTTCTCCTCTTTGAGATTTAAGTTTAAGGCCCTTCTAAGTTAAAGTATATTAGAGGGTTGTGTCCTAAAGGACTTGAGGAATTGGGAATAAATACGTATATATTCACTTAGAGTGAATTATTATATTTGGAGATATCCAATAAACCTTTAAGAGTTGATTAAGGTAATTATTAGTCATCAAAGTAAGAAATACTTTGGATTTAGAATCATGCTAATCCGAATGCATGATTATGATTCCCGGAGGGAATCTTTGGGATTATAGTCATCGTTAGATAATATAGGCCATTGTGGCCGGTTATATATTCTAAGAGGAATATATAGGCTATACATATATACTGTGAGATTTAGGTATACATATATATATGTTATAATGGAAAGGATTTTGAAAATATAAAAATGAATATTTTCAAAATGGAATGAGAAATGTTTTTCATAATTAATAAATTATGGATTGTACACACCTCCCTAAATCGCTATCATAAGGGAAGTCGCGCGTGTTGTGGTGAAGCCTTCCTGGCTGTTAAGCTGGTTGGATATAGTCCCTAGGCCATATGAGCGTTTATTTATACTGCGTTGGTTAGGAGATTCCGGGTGTGGTCTTGACTATCCCGCAGGCATATGGCCGCTTCCCGACGTTGTTAGGTTCCCAGGTTGTCTTGGAGGCCCTGGAAGATGATAGCCATTTAGGGGCGCGTCCAGTGGGGATACCCGGAGGGACGGTCTTAGATTTATTAAAGCAATTCATGATAATGGATTGGCTTTAAATTTACATTTCCTGAGTATAAAAAGGGAAATGGGATAAAGGTTTAGCTTCGGTAACACTCCCGGATGTAGGAAGGGATGTGGAAGCATATGATTTGATCAAAGCATTTTCATGATAATGAAAATGGCTTTGGGTACATTTCCTGAGTATAAAAATGGAAATGGGGTGATTATAAAAGGAAAAGCATTTTTATGTTAATAAAAATTGGCTTTTAAAAAGATATATGTTTTGGTAAAGCAATTCATGATAATGGATTGGCTTTAAATACATTTCCTGGATATGAGAAGGGAAATGGAAGTTTTTGAAATGAAAAGGTTAAGTATTGATAAATACTTTGTGTATAGAATACACCTCAGTCCGGGAGATAGATCCGGATGATTATATAGATGTATATATAGATAGATGAATTGAGTACCGAGGGTCTAATGGATCCCGACGATCGACCGTGCCGCGTAGTAGTGTATTGGGGGGGTTCCTTGTTTGGATTTCGCTTTGCGAGACACCCCACGCACGAATATGGCATTGTGTTGAGACTGGGGAGAAGTTTAATCCTTAGTGCTCAAATATTATAAATGTTTGTGGTATATATATATATATATTATATATATCTTTCTGTACTGAGGGACCGGCGGATCTCGATGATCGACCTTGCCGCTTAGTAGTGTATTGGGGGGGTTGCTTGTTTGGATTTCGCTTTGCGAGACACCCCACGCACGAACATGGCATGGCGTCGAGATTAGAGTGAAGTTTAAGCCCTTAGTACATCTGTTAGACTATCTAGGGTAGATAGTGGGTTTGGGATAGACTAGTTTAGTAGGATAGTTTGACTAGGATGTCTAGAGGGAGGCGCTAGGAGTGCACTGTTAGTGGAGAGGTAAGGGGTATCTCATGGGAGTGCGATACCAATTTAAATATGAGATAAAACTATTTTTCTAAAAATAAAGCATTTATGCACTTGCAAAATATTTTCAAAACATTCGGGCCCTGACCCGTTTGTCTACTTTTTCTTTCTTGCTATATTATACATATACATAGGTGTCCAGACACAGGGACGCCTGGATGACAATTCTTTCGAGTCAGACGTCAGCTGCAGCAGCTGTGGATGCGTGCAGGTTTTTGATAGCCGCTTCCATCGTTGTACTCTAGATAGGAGGTACTGTATAAATATTCGGGCCAATGGTCCAATTGCATTTATTTATTCTTTCAGTACAGCATTCGATATGGTTGTATATTTGGACCGAGTGTTCGGTTATTTTAGTTCCTTTCTTTTTCATTTAAGTTCATTACGCATTTAATTGTGGATGTTGTAATTTATTCGTTAAAAAGAGTAGTTAAGTAAAAGTTTTTAACGGCCACCTAATAGGATATTAGTAATTAAATGGATTTTCGACAGTGACGCTAAGGATGATCCATATGTGACTCCTGTTTTAATTTAATATTGGAGTGATCTCCCGGTATCTTATTAGGCGGGTTGTTACACTATTGTTAGAGGTACTTATAGGCTTGATAATATGCGATGTAGCTACATTAGATCTTCTTCTCAATTTTTTCATTAGGTCTTGTTCTTATTATAATGGGAATATTTATAAATTCCCAAATTTAAATTTTCATTGCATTTTCTAGTTCTCCTTTGCTTGTAAGCCATTTGGAGAGGCTCTTTCTTCTTTAATAAATTTAAGCATGGGGGTTTAATTCCTCTTCCATAAAAAATGGTTTCACCATTAAGATTTTGTATCGTGACCTTTTACTTATTTGGATTATTAAAGTAACCATTTAATAGTATTTAATTTCAAATACTTTTCACTTCTCAATCATTTGTTATACATTGGGGCCTTGCAAATGTGTTGCGAATGTGAAACTAAGCCCCTAATTTTGAAAAGGTAAATTGTATTATAATCGATCAAAGTTGATATATATATATATATATATATCCTTGTTTGGAAGATTCTCTAACACTTTTTCCAATAAATAAACCTAAAATTTTGATACGAAAGGTTCAGAATTTAATGTCCTTTTACATAAACAATATTGAGAACTGAAATTTCTATTTACTTTTCTAAAGAAATAGTGGGCATAATTATTTTAGTATCCATCCCTATATATTAGAAACTTAAGTTTAACAACCACCATTTTCTCATGTAAAGACTGGCCAGGCACGACACGCCGAAGATGGAGCTTGTTTGTAAATTAATATCATTCTCAGCATCAACATAATATAAAGCATTTATTACTAGCCCATAATTGAGTTTAAAACAACGCTCCAATAATTATAAAATCAAATCCAATGCCAAGCGTATGATAAATCAAACATAAATATAAATATCTCTAACCAACATAATGTAAAAATATCTCGGGCTTATGCCTATAGAAATATCTCAAATGAAATAAGTGACTAGAGAAGAATAGTACCTAAATTAGAATCAATAACCCTAAAATGTCTGAGAAGTAAAAGGACACTGCAAGGATGATATGTCGATAGTCCCATTATCCCTCTCTAGGAGCACCTAGGGAGAGAAACATTTAAATTTAGGTCAAAGCCCTAGATTTGCAAGAATTAACTTATTCAATTAAAGTTCAATAAATACGATCGATTTAAAGTAAATATCCCCCATCGTCACTCATATACGATTCGCATCTCACCTCTCATCTAAGTGTGATATTAGCCGTATCTCAACAAGTCCCAAATTAATGGGTGGCATCTGTGCCAATTAATACTAAAAGAAGTAACTATAGTCAAAACGATAAAACGTAATCCTCTACATTCATATTATCAATTCCCAAGGTATTCCAATCTCACATATACCATGAAGGTGACATAAACATCTATTATGCACAATATAGTACGGGTTTAAAATTTATGTCTAAATTCTTTGACAAATTAATTAATTAATATATATCATTTAAGCAGGGTAATTTATATATATGTCCTTTGATATATGCGACATCCAAAGGCATCTACTCATGGTGTCTCATTCGTGATTCATCAGCAAGTCCAAAGGAAATCTTAATCCAAGTCAGACATCTCAAAACACATGTAATACCCCGTATTTATGAGGGTATAGAATTTAATTAATTTGATGATATATAATTTAATTTATCTGGAGGATTTAATTGAATTACTGAATTGAGATTTAATTAATTCGGGTTATTTTAAAATTTACATGTGTCATAATTTGAGTCCGAGGTTGGAGATTTTAGTTAAGTAACTTGGATGATGATTCTGAGTGCACGGTTGATTCCAATACGTCGAGATAATCGGAAAAGAGTACCCATGGGTAGTAATTGGGTCTCGGGCATTTTTATGAATAATCGGGCTCACACGGGTGATTTGAGGATATTGTGCAAATTAAATATGAAATTGATGATGGATTATGACACAGGATTGTTAGAATATGATGTTTACTCGAAATGTAGTTATCAAACTCATGTAATTTAGATCGATAGAATTAAATCTAGGTTAAGACCGAGATAAACTATGAAAAACCCAAATCGGGAGGTATTGGGGAAAGTTAGAAATCTAATGATTTTGAAGATTTATTTGATGATTGAAATGTATTTTTGAGAGTAAATATATGATGGGAAAAAATGGTTTGAGTTCTGGGTTTGAAGAGGACGATCTTGAGGTTTTAACAATGGCAGAAAGTAGAAACAAGAAGAGGAATAAGTGGCTGGTTGTAGCATCAAATGACTTTTCAAGTCATTGGAACAACTTGCAAGTCATCTAAACAACAGTGAAAGTCATTTGAATGATAGGGGGGATTCTGGGTATCTCCATCCCCTTTCCTTATTTTCAGTTGGGAATTTTCTTTTAAGGATTTAATTAGAGAATAATTAAATGGAAGTTAATACCTAGGATATAGGGAGATGGGTATGAAGGAATATCAAAATTATTAAGGTTATTAAACTTATTAATGGGACTTTGTGCGATAAATCCTAAAAGGTTAAAATACAGATCAAGTTAGGGAGTCTGGACATTTTGGTTGAGTGACACTATGTTGGTGAATTTAATGGAGGTGGAATTAATTTAATTCAGGGTCGGAGATTTGACTCTGATATTTTTTAGGCTAGTGCGACGGGAATTAGGCACGAGGTAGCTGGTTTAATTTATTATAGATATATATATAATAAATTATCGAATATTAAATTTGATGAAGGGTGTTATCCTTAATAGTGGGATTCTGTCTAACAAATTCTACGGGGTGAAGACACAAACTGAATGATTGAGTGTGGGTATTGTGGTAGGGTGACACTACTTAAATGCCAAAATAATTAATGTGTGATTAATTAAATTACGAGTCAGGATATAGACTTGGGTATTTTGGGCTATTTTTATGGGTGTTAGGCACGGGATACCCGGACTTTTATTAAATATATGTATACGGTTAGTGTGATCGTATATGTGTATTTGTATGAATTATAGATATCGGTATGAACGATATTTATGTGAAAGCATACCCATCTAGTGCTATCATATGAGGTTGCATGATGTGTGTGAATCCCCTGTCTTGAGGAGTAAGGAGAGTATAGTCCCTAGTCATATCGCCTATTTTTATTTCATGATTTATTGTCCTAGGTGAGATAATTTGGGTATGATTCGGTTTCACTTTCGGGGGGAATATGACCATCTCCACTACATTACAATATTTTGCCCAAGGTCGATGTGAGCTAGTCCGACTTGAGGTAGCCGGGTGAGAGTGAGTATGCCTGGGACATGATAGCCTTTTAGAGAAACCATCTGGTGATTTATTACTCGGGAATTGGTGGTTATTATATTTGACATGTGTGTGAATGTTGTAGTATACTAGTATGTATATAATTTGAGTAGATAATTATATACAGGATTAATACATAAGTGTGAATGTATTTCTTATATAACTAGTGTGAAATTTATATGATTTAAAAAAAAGGTTTCTTACATAACTAGTGTGAAATTTATATAATTTAAAAGGGGTTTACTATATAATTAGAGTGAATATTATACGATTTAATATAGTTGAACCGATTAATAAGTTAACGAGTAGATAACTTAATAATCAAAGTAAGAATAATAGGGTTGGAGTAGTGTGGTAGAAAGGGATGTGATACGACTAATTAAATGTGTTAGTATAACTAGAAAGGTTAAAAGGCAAGCATTAGTTTTGCACATTAGATGTGTTTGGGGGGAGGGGGGGGGGGGGGGGGGGGGGGGAGTAATACCTCAAGAGAGTGTGACACTAACTTAAATATGAAGCATGTGCATGCATATTTAATTATTGCAATTTAACTACTTGCTAAATATTTTCAAAATGTTTTACTTGGGCTCTGACCCATGTCAAAATATTTTCCAAAACCTTTTAGGTGTCTAGCCACAGGGACACTCAGCTTGAGGATTCAATCTAGGGATGCATAAATGCAACTCATGTGGAAGTTGTAAGACTTTTTTATAAACACTCCGTTCATTTTTTCCTAGTGTGGGTACTTTATTTGAGTACTCATTTGGGTATTTCTCCCTGAGGTCTAGTATTATGTTTATTTATTTGACCTCGTGTAACCAGGCTATTATTTTATTTTATTGTTGGATTTTATTGTTGAACCGATAATTCATTCGGTCATCTTTATTTATATTATTCATCTGTGTTGGATTCAATTACTAGGTTGTGTGGATGGTTTAATTATTATTTATTTCCACACATTGCTAATTAATGAAAGATAATATTTGGTACCGATCTAATTAAATTACTAGGTGATTAGTAACTTTAAAATGGTTTTCGTTAGTGATGCTAAGAATGAGCTATATGAGACCAATGTTTTATTTTGATCACATGGTGGCCACCTGGTATTTAGTAGGCGGGGTATTACAGAACACATAAGTGGGGAGGTCCCTCCGCAGTGCACCAGTTCACGTCTCATACCCAACGGTGGCAAAGGATCCTATCACCAACACCTACCTCTCATTGGCGCTGCTACGTAGTACCTATAAATGATATACATAACGTCTATCCCACCTGTTTCGACGTGTGCTATGGTCTCGAACGCGCAAAATCCCAAGCCGATAGGACCATCCACAAACATTGGTATGTCCACACAGATAAATATAAATACATATTATTGTCCCATGTAATATGTGTAGGTAATTACTCTATAATTACTTAACGAATTCCACATGATGTCCACAAATATTCATCCATTAATATTTGACCAACTAGTTAATTATTTATTCCTTCTTCTTTAAAAGATTATTTAACCATCTAGTTAAATATGATTTCCCAATAAGCATATGTTCCACATTTTCATTTTTGATAAATTCACCGTTGACCCAAACATCGTCCCACCAACTTGTATGGACTTAAATACCCCAGTACCAACTCAACCTATTCATAAGGCCGAATAGATTCTCCCTTTAACCGAATTGATTAGCCCAGCAATCAAATCGATTCGCCTCTTGGCCAAATCGATTCTGACCTGGGTAGAAGCCTAGATCTCCTACGGTTTTCCAATATGGGATTTCTTAATTTCTTCCCAAGATTCATTCTAATTGTTAATAGATTTTCATAAACTTATGAACAAGTCTTTACTACTTAATTACTCATTTCATACCATTAATTTCATATATAAACGTTAATTGCATTCCCCAAATCCTATAATTTATGTGAGTAAATCAAGACCCCTAACCTAAATTTTCTACCAAAGTTCTAACTATATACAAATCAGATTTGGGGCATATAACATCTGTTCAAAGTCAATTTTTCAGATCATAAACATGCATCAAAATGTTTACATGTGATTCCAAATTTTCAACATTTATTCCAAGAACCCTAAGGCATCTATCTTCAACTTCAAGATGTCGATTATCCTAGATTAATGGGTTAGCAATCTATATACCAATTAATCCTCTACATGCATAAGATTAATCCCTAACATCAAATCACCAAATTAAAACCTAAAGCCTTGAAATCATGTGGGGTTTACTACGATGAATCAAGAAGCACATTGAACATTTAAATTAAGCCATAAAATACCTTCCTGGATACGCAGTTGATGAATTCCCCTTTGGAATTTTCCTCTTCAATCCCTTATTGTGGTTTCATTCCATCTATCCCTCTCAGTGGTGTAGGTTAGGGTTCTTAGATGAAATCTCTAAGGAGTTTATTAACCTCTTAATATAGGTAATTAGTTTATTAATCCCTAGTTGGGTTAAATTACCAAGTTTTGGACCCCCCAAATGGTCCTAAACCCATAATCAGACTAGCCCAAAAGTCTCCCAACTTATATACATATACCCCGGGACCATGACCATTTATAAAGGTTTAAAATATCTAAATGAGCCCATATGCACCTCAGAATACGTTTCAATTATTTCATCCCCAAATTATATTTATAAGAAAGTCATATATCATGCATTAATTACTTACTACACATGCAATTACTTTCAATTTTAATTATTAGCATATTATCAACCACACATGATTATGACATAACCACAAATTACTGGTTCAAAATTCATAAATTAAATTCATCGATTAAATTCAACTTCCACGAATGTTTTTATTTTATTCCAAAAATATAGTTTTATTTATTCTAGAAAATAAGGGGTATTACATTAAGTTTCTTATTTCTGAGCCTAAAGTCTCTAACCTATGACCCAAGAACATGAAGTTTTGATATAGTATTATGAACCGTAAATTCTAACTTTAATTGATCAATTTTCTCCTCTAAATATACATCTTGATTTAATATCAATATAGTTAAGTTTTTTTTGTGTTCTTAAAGCATAATAATTAAATGATTATTTTTGTTGATCCAAAGTCATCAAAATGCATGATTTTTAGACATATATTTCTTCAAATATTTTTAATAAACAATCAATACCCTCAAATATAAAATTATGTTGAGGTTATTAAAAGATTTATTATTAAAAAAATTAAATTTTTTGCTATCCATCCCATTATTTGAATATCTGATAATGATTTGATACGAGATTATTCCAATACTTCTATTTCTTTAAGTTTGGTCACCAAAGACCGTGATATAAATTATTATTGTTTATATATATATATATATATATATATATATATATATATATATTGACTCACACTCACTTCATAATCTATATTGAATATTGTAATTAAAAATTGTGAATTGTCATTATATATAGACATTTGTCTACCAGACAATGAATAACTCACACTATTCTGAAAACCAAAAGTTCCTGTAGATTTGATATATAATATAGTAAAAGTTTCAACCATAGTTGAAACTAAGTATATAGAAGAGCATGTGTGGTGTTATTATGTGGTACTCACACATTCATATGCGATGAGTTATATGAAAGAAATTCCTGAAGAAATTTGCTTAGTTTTATGGGCATAAAATACATGGGTACCATATTGAAATAAACAGTCAAAGGTAATTTTTCATTACTTATAGTGTTATATTATTGAAGGGGTTATACTATAGAACATTTATTATTGTAAAATTGCACTTTGTCATGGGCCTGAAGCTCCATGGTTCAATTAATTATTATTATACAATGACCATTTTGATCACCTTAATTTTTCTCATAAGATGTGATTTCAAATGATATTTATCACAAGGGTATATCTATGGTGCTTACGATTCAACCTCTATTCAACCATTGAAAAATACAATTTTTATCATATATGTGCAATTTTATTTTGATGAGACACTATTTTTGCCATTAGGGGGAGAATAAAACATACCCGAAGTACAAATTGTTCTTAAAGAATGGTTTGTTCCTAAAGAATGACGAGAATTATCATGAAATACTATCACTTTATCTCATTTAATCTCCTGTATCTCTTAATGCGAAAATGAAGTGAAAAATGGTATTGCAACATCAAATGTCACATGGACTAGTTGCAAATGTGGTTGCCCAAATCATTGTCCCAGAAGAACACAATAAATTCGGTAGTAAATAAATTTATTGCACTCTAGAAACTTGACAAACCTATAGGTCCCAACTACTTGACATCTAGAAGTGGAGGTTAAATAAAATCATGACCAAATGACGCTCCAGAAGAGGTTATACATAACTCTTTATAAGAGGTCATGAATAAAAGATCCATTCTCTCTAAAACCCCAAAAGAGGTTATTGTGTATGAAAAGACATAAGTCCTTGAAGTGACTATAAATCTCCTAAAGTTGGCAAAGGTACCTCATATTAAATGATATCTCTTTGTTTTATACATATACAAGAGAAAAATAGGATCGCCAAAGATGATCATCGATGACATAATTATATATGTTGTAGATACACAAAAATCAAAAGGTAATGATGATAAAAATCAACGTATTATAAGTTCATCTAGACAAAGAATATATTGGCATTGATGGCATAAGCCGAGTCTCTTAATACATGGTGTATTTTGACTTGTAGTAGAAACCTCAAAAGATATTAAAACTGAAGGTTATGAATGTGTGTTTATAAGAATGTGAAGTGTTAAAACTCAATTAAAAGTTCATGATCTATGACACAAGGTTTCTTAAAGAAACCACAATCGATTATATGAGAACATACCATCCCGTTACGATCATAAATAATTTTCAGATATAATATTATAACTGCTTATATATACGGGACTTATAAACATAATACATATAAAAATCCTATATGTATTTTCTTTTCCAAATTAAAACATAAGGAGTATGCGCTCAAATGCATTAGACGTTCATTATACAATAGGAAATCCGAATGGATATAGGCCCAATCGTCTTAGTAAATATTTTTCTAAGGAAGGGTATGGAAATAATAATATATGAAAATGTGACATTATAAAACATACTTAAATGGATTCTCCTGAAGATCTTAATTGAAATGAAAAATATCCATATAAGGAATTAAAAAATGAATGACCTTGGGGTAACTAGCTATTGACTCGGCCCACAGATTGAGCACAATTTATGTTAAACTTATATCCATTAGTCAAATGGATTGAAATGTCCTGAAATGCTTTAACATACATTAATCATACAATTTTAGTATGTACATGGTCTTCAGTATTTGGATATTAAATTATCCATATCATCCTTAAGAGGATGACAAATATAAATTTGGTCCAAAAGTACCATATGTGCATGCTATTATTATATTTGGTCCAAAAGTACCATACTTTGATGTTATTAGTATATTGTTATACATGACAAAATGCTTGATACTGGATATTATAGTTGCAATTAATATCGTGGCAAGATATGATTATCATTGACTTGCAAAACATGGGACTAATATCAATATTATGTGATATGCTCGTGGAATTATTGGTATGATACTTTTAAATCGAACGATCCACATCAAGTTAGTAATGTACATGAGGATTATCTCCATGATCCTCATAAGGAACAATCTAAGAAAATATGGCGTGCGTCGAACGACATATGGTCCTAGTACTACTTATGAAGGCAATAGTGTTTGTATATCCCAAACTCAAAAAGGCTACATCGAGGGAGGTGTGACCAACAAATTTCAGTTCTTTTACATACATGTACTCAAGAAGAGTTATGAACACATAAATATAGAAGAGTTATGCTATTGAAGTCAAATATATTCGATAAAGTGACATGTCCATCCTATTCACCCAAGTCTTATGGAAGTTGAGCTTATGAAGAAAAATGAAATTGAAGTACCAACTTATCAAATCTATTCACCAAGTCAAAGAAACATTTCAGAAGGTTGTGTATAATAATGATATGCATTGATTCAATCATCAGACAAATGCCATAATTAGGGGCGGTATCCAATTAGAGGAGCATTTGATCAGAGGAAGAATCTATGAACATTATATTTTGGACATATGCAAAATCTACTCTTTTTCCTTTAAACTAGTTTTTTTTCCTTTCGGTTTTCCTTTTAAAGGTTTCAACGAGGCAACACTAAGTACGTCCAATACCAATTCAATGATCACAAAAGTTGTACTCTTTTTCCATCACTTTAGTTTTTTCCCACTGGGTTTTTCCTAAGTAATGTTTTGATAAGACAATAAATCATTGAATGGTGATTATAGTGTACATCCAATGGGGAGTGTTATAAAATGTATATTTAGTGGATGTCCACTGGTATTTTTTAATTATTAAAATGTCTATTGAGATACCTTATTTTGTACTACAAATATAGGTCATACTCCTTGAGTATTTACATACCTATGAAACGAAGAAACTCTCTCCATCTAAATTATTTTTATGTCCATTTTATTTTACAACATTTTATTCATTATTAAGAATACAATAATGATCTTTTTTATAATACCATAATAGCTTATCTATACATCATTATTTATATGAGTTTGCAATAAAAACATTTGAAGTGGTATGACCCATTTATTTTATGCATCACTTCTTTTTTCTCCTTATGTTAAAAATACCACATTGGTGGAACTAACACAATTCTACTCAAATTGATACACATGTTCCAAGATAACTATAGATTTGACACGGAAATTGGATAAACTAGAGATTCCATTGCAAATTTTTTTAAATTACAATATCAATTAAGGTGGTAGTTAATAGAGAAAAAAAGTCTGAAACAATTCTTCACACATGCAGATAATTTTAAAACATTAACAAACAATGGTCATTAAAGTTGAAAAATAAACTAAATATTAGTCTGAGAGAGAAAGAAGACTACCTAAAAAACCGAGAGGACGAAAAAGATTTGTTTTATATGAATAGAGGTAATACATGTATGTATTGTAAAAGAATGAGAAATAGAAAACAAACCTAAACATCAAGTTTGGCTACACATATTTCTATAGTAATATATTTTATTCAGTAATACATTTTATTTAATTATAAAGTCATTTTCACTATAATGGAGTAAAATAAAATATAATGCTAAAATGGGAGAAAGATAAATTAATCAAAGAATCAATCACTACTATAAAAGATTTTATGCTTACATCATATAAAAGAATGATGTCAATAATATTTACCTAGTGTAGTTGCAAACTTTAAAGAGAGTAAATTATTAGATATCAAACACAAATACATAATCTAAACAATGAAAGTTGGGTGAGTAGATAAAAAAAATTACGAATGAGAAGTGCAACATAATTATTATTGATCAAGCATCAATCGTGCGTCGTGTAATACGCAAATTGTTGTTATCGGTTCGACGACTCAATGGAAAAAACCTATACTACTACTACACTTGACAAGCAAGTACAACGGTAAGCCAGGTATCATAAGAAATTCATAGGTAGTGTTGATAGATTTTAATAGATTTATTATTTCAAGAATAAAAATACAAAAGGTGATGGGGTTTAAAAGGGAGAAAAGGACAAAACAAGAAGTTAACACTAAATTACAACTAATTAAAATGAGATTCGGAATCGCATTCGCACCACATGGGATAAATAACTACTAATTAGAATTCTGGTTCGAAAGATATTTAACCGAAATAATCAACTAAGCAGAAACATCACACAATAAGTAATTCAACCCAAAGTTGCGAGATTAAACATTTAACAGAAAAGGGTCACACGTGGATTAAATTCGAATTATCATTATAGACAATAACGTTGCATGACAAAGAACGTTAAATGCATAATAATCCGACTTTAATTCCCAAGGTTTCAATTAAATGCAATTTTATAAGAAATCTAACTTTCGGAGCTCGAGGCCCATTAATGGCGGAACACAAACCCGATCATATTTATTTAAGGACTAAGCATGGAAATAAACTAAATTACACTAATTAACTAAGGAAAGAAATAAATAAAGCAATAAAATAATTAATGAAGCATGTAAATATAATTAACAAAGCAAGAAATGAAGGAAAAACAACTATATTAATGGAGAGGAAGATGAATAGTAACTTACACAACTCGCATAGAGCAAACCCAAGGAGAGATAAGACAAACCCAAATCCCCCTCCTCTTACAAACCCTAAAAGAAATATCTAAAACTAATTAACTATCCCCAAAATGAGGAGAAGTTTTATATATACAAAAATCCAATGGCAAACTTATAATAAAAATAAGAGAAAAAGATCAGCAGAGAAGAATCTATTCAGCCAAGAGAGAATCGATTCGCCATGAAATATCTTCAAAGATTGGCAAGGGGTGAATCGATTCGGCAAGGGCAGAATCAATTCGGTAAGTAGAAATCTCAATGCCAAATGTTTCTATAAAGATCTAAATTAAATGAATCGATTCAGAGGAGTCCTAATCGATTCGGTAACTGAAATAACTGACACTTCCCCCTAAGAGAATCGATTCACAAGGGGGCAAGTCGATTCACTCCCCTATTTTTGCAATCCTTCTTCAGCTTTGGTTTTGTTATAATTCCCTTCGGCTAAAATTCTCGTAACTTCTTCGTTATGGATCGGATTCATGCACCGTTTATGGCCACATGAAGCTTGCCCAGATGGATACAACTTTCATGAGATTTTGGGTTAGAAACTCAAGTTTTAAAATGTATAAATTTCCCTTGTGCGTGCGGATTTGTACGAAAACTTACCAAAATGCATCCGAACTTCTTAGTAAGCACAAAAATATCTAAAAGAGCTCAATTAACCCCTTCAAAGCATGTATATATAGAAATCCGAGGTTGTCTGGTAAACAAGCATAAATGTAGGGATTAAGATGTAACAACCCTCGCTTTTAGGAGGCTAATTTTATATTAATTTACCGCATGAGGTAATTATACAAAATATTGGAACTAGAGTAAATATTAATTTAATGAGATGGAAGTTAATATTTACTATGTTGTTGCGTATTTACTGCATGTGAATGTAAATATCATTCGGTTGTATGTTTTATAGTGTCATATGTTTTAAATGACACTGTGGATTAAATGAGATCGGAACTCGAAATGAATTATAAAATTTTCGGATGCCATTTTAGAGGGCGTAGTTAGTCCCGTAAGGTGCGAGACAGTCAAAATAAGTGCCATATCGTATTTTTGTATTTCGGGCACTTTTACCTGGTTTTAACTTAAACACGTATTTGGAAGTCGTTTTAATGTGGTATTAACCATTTTAGTTGGGAATTAAGGAGAGGGCCATGATTTAAGTCTTACCTCTTATTTCATTTCTCATTTGTATGTTATAAACCCTAGAGAGGGAGGGAGAAGAAGAGAGCTTGGGAGAAAAGAGGAGAAAGAAGAGAAAAATGGAGATTGAAGATTTGGGGTTGCTACTACACAAAGAAATCTGAGGTTTCAACTCTAAGGCAAGTTTTCTACTTGCTAATATATGATTTAAGATGATAAATTATATGATAGTTGTGTGTTTGGTTGATTTGAGGAAATTATTTGGTTTGTATATATATATGTATGTGTATGTTGGTGCACAAATGATCAAACATTGGATTTGTAGGGTTAATGTGATTTAGAGAGTAGTTGAAGTTTAATATTATTGTAGATATATGTTTATGAATGATGATTTGGAAATTGAGGTGGGAAAAATTGAAATCATCACTTGGGTTTAGTTTTTGGAAGAAGAAAGAGCCCTAGGTCTGCTATTACCGGTCGACTGCGATCCCAGGACCGGTCGACCGGGCCTTCGGGGGAGGGCACACTTCTTTCCTACAAAGGCATAATTTTGGAGCGAGGTCGACCGCGGTCCCCAGAACGGTCGATCGGCCCCCTTCAACCTGGACTTACTATTTTTCTTCGTAGGCCAAACTTTGAGACGCGGTCGATCGCGGTCTCAGGACCGGTCGATCGGTCCCCTATTTTTCATCCTTAAATCTTGTTTTATGTCCTAGGTTTCTTCTTTTCAATAAAGAACTTAGGAACCTTATTGTATGAAGTTAACTAAGAGTCCTAGCGTCCTAGATGAGTTAGTTATCCAACCTAGATTAGAAATGCGTTATGTGGGGGCTTTTTCGGGGATATGCCAATTGATGTTAGGGCATTCTTTTCTTCTAGTTAATTATTATAAAAATAGGAGTTGTAATGTTATATTTGGGAGACTTTAGAAGTTCAATCGAGCAATGTTAGGCTTGATGGTTTATAATAACACCACAAACGAATCTTGGGATAATAACTTGAAGGTTTATTCATTCATCGAGTTTACAAGGATGAGATGTATTAGGTATGGATCTAGAGAAAAGGTAATGTAGTTTACAAAAATGTAAATGATTATGGTTTCATACAAATGAAATATACATGTGAAAAATGGAAATGAAAATGAAATGGAAATGGTAATAATGATGGTAAATGATAATTTACTTAATCATGAATATGGTAAATGCTAATTTACTTAAACACACTTCTCTAAATGACATCATAAGAGAAGTTTGCGCGCTTGGTGATGCCCCCTGGCTAATGAATGCAGGGTGGATATAGTCCTAGGCTAGATGCGCGATTATGTTATGTTTTCTGCGCTGGTGAGGAGATTTCGGATGTGGTCTTGACTCTCCCGCATGCATATGGCCGCTTCCCGACGTCTTTCGTTATAGGTGCCCAGGATGCCTTGTTTGATAGGCCCCTGGAAGATGGTGGTCATTTAGGGGTACGTCCAGTGGGGAGACTCGAAGGGGTGGTCTTAGAATCATTATATGCATAAGAATATAACCATTCTGAATCAAGTGGGACTTGATGTATGATAAATGCCATATAGAGCATATGAAAAAGATGATATTCCTGATAAGGAATGGAATGCCACAAGAGCATATAAATATGATTATTATTCCTAATAAGGAATGGAAATATGAGATGAATCAGAGTATATAATGGAAGTTTTTAGATTAATGTTATTTATTCTTATTCTCTTGCATAACTTAATTAAATTTATTGATTAATTGAAATGTCTTAAATTATATTTTTAAATTGTGTAGGTAGATTCTTATTTCTGTTAGTCATGATTACCATTCATAACTGTCATACTTTTTATTCATCTGGTGATCATATAAAATCGGGCCCGACCCGTTCGTATTTCTTGTTGTGCATGCATCTTGTATCCGCTCAGGTGCTTCACCGCAAGGACGCCTATTTTGACTTTCCTATTCCGGTGATTCTTGGCGAGCCGTGATGCTTTGCGGGTATGACGGGATATATCGTATAACCGCTTTCATTTTTGTACTCTAGTTAGGATCAAGTCTTTTATTCGGGCATGAGGCCCAATTCTTTGTAATTGTCTAATGTAATGTATTATATAATTTATTGAATTTGTTTAATATTGTTGTAGAGTCTGTTGATTGACAGCATATTCGATCCCTTTTCTGTATACTCGTTGTTATTGTAATATAATCTTGGGGTTACCACTTTCTCTTTTCAGTATTGGGTTGTTTAAATTCCTTCTTAAATTTTAAAACAAAATTTTGGCAACCCGTTTTCTGAAATAGTGGGTGGTTATCTTGGATACTCTATATTTTATTGTGATGCTGAAAATGATTCCATCCGGGACTCTTGTTATATTGGAGTATTGGGCTGGCCACCCCTTATTTTGGTGAGCGGGTTTTCACAGATGGTATCAGAGCATCAGGTTCTAGAGTCCTTAGGAATCTGTGTGGATGCCTTATGTTTTCAGCGTTGCTTTTAATTTGGCATAGAGCCATAGGATTAAGATCGTTGATTTCTCTTGTGAAATTTTGTTCCTCCTGCCATGAGGTAGAACCCATAAAATCTTTTGCGTATTCGTGTGAGATTCTTAGGTCGGTTGAAGAAGGGCTCCAGACGAGTCATTGTGAAGGCATCAAGATGGGATTACTAAGAACTGTAAGTTGTTGTCGGGGATGAGGACCGCTTTGGAGGTCGCTCCCTTTTTGTAGCATTTTCTTATTTTGCTACTACAACTACCAATTACAGTGGATGTAGTTTTCCCAGTACCACTAGGAGTAGAGAGTGGTACTAAGCTTGGGAATCCAAGCAACATTAAATTAAAGCGGAGAAAAGTACATGACAAGGACCATAGGCTGAAGTAAGATGGAGGAGATGCATCCTCGTTTGGTGGATGCATAAAGTCTAGGTGTTTTGGCCTAGGGAGGGGTATAGAAGTGCCCAGATGATAAGGATGGAGGAAAATCCTTCACCCATAGGAGCAGTGTTGAAATGGTGGGAACGTAGTCATAATATTTGTGGGTGCACTAAGTTTTGCCCATGGAAAAGCCCGGTGGACACTTGTAATAGCGAGTTTCTCTGGGATAACTGGACTGGTGAGAAGGTGGATTCTCAAATGTTCACACGAGGTTCGGTCAGAGGCCGACAGTGAATACAGAGTTATACGGTTAGGAAGGCCGTAGAAATAAGAGAAAGAGCCCTTCAGTGGAATGGTAGGCTCTAGAATAAGTGTCGTTAACACTTCTGAAGGAACAATGTTTAGAAACCCCAGTGGTGGATATACAACCGGGGAGGATTTATTGAACTGAGGTAAGGGAGGTTGGTAGCGTGTTCTCTTTTGTTGAAAAAAGTTAAAGGAGCTACGTGGAAAATTATTTGGCAGCCAGGCACTGAATAATGGCTAGGACGTGGAGGGCAGAACCACTCATTTTGATTCTGATAATTGGAGGATAAGGGCAAAGATAAATTGCCTAGTCGGGGTGAGGATGGAAGTAATATTGGTTCGGATATGACTCGAATACGGTGTCTGAGAACCATTAGTATTAACCCGGAGTGATTTGCAAGAATGTTGGTGGGAATTCCACCTTTGTAGTGGGTGGTGCATTCCCCCACAATAAGATAGAGTAGTATTGTATTTGCTCTCGATTCGGGTGTGTATATCGAGCTTGTAGTAGTATTGACGCTATTATTATAAGGGTAATTGTTTGACTTCCGTGGTAGGGAAGTTTTATGTTTTCTTCACTCATTATGAGGCTAGTGATAATATTTTAAATGTATATGTGTAATAGGTGTTAATTGCATTATATGTTATCTTGTTTGAGTGCTTGGTTGTTTGTTTGCATTGTATGTGGTTGTTATGCCTTATCTCCATGACCAAAAAGGTTAAGTAGTAATGCATAGAAGGGGTTCCTTGTTTGGATTCCGCTTTTGCGTGACGCTGCACGCATGAACCTTAACGACGTTGGAAGTGGAGAGATGCTACTTTTTCTTTCTCTTTTATTTTATTTTATTTTGTTGATTGAGAGTTGGGTTAAAAGGTTTAGCCAAGAATCACGTAGTTGACTGATTAAGGGCTACTAAAGTGCGAGATAGAAGCACCAGATATAGTTCTCTCCTCTGATCGATGTGAGGGAGACTGAGATATGAAGTCGAATTGAGACTTTTGGATTATGCCTTGATGAGAAGGCCATGTTTATACAGTGGGATTTATATTTGAAAGACATTACAGAAAGTAAATGTACTATTAATTGAAATCTTTGATCATTTGATTGGTAAAAGATAGAAGTAAAATCTTGTTAGTAGGGTTATAAATTAGAATTTTATTGTCCTGATCATGTGTCTTAGATCGTCATATCTTGATGACCAATGATGCGAGGTAGTAGTGTAACGGGAGGGTTCCATATTTGGATTTCGCTTCGACGAGACGTCCCACGCATGAAACCGTGCAAATGTTGGGAGTTGAGATAGGTCTGGGGAACTAGGGATATACTTTGAATAATACATCAAATACTTAGATAGGATATATATATATATATATATATATATATATAGATTGATTTTTAGGATTAGTAGTACATAAGGCCTTTAAGACATGTGGCGTTGATATAGAAAGGCTGTAGGGAGTTGACCACATATAGGTTGTGGGTTAAGTTTCAGAGGGATTAGGTCCCTAGAAATAAGAGGTATGAAAATTCAAGTGATTTGGAAGGGTTGGCCAAAGGAGTTGAGACCTCTCCGAGATAGAGAATTATGTTGGCAACTTAACTTTCGGGTTGTTAAGAGGATGAGTTGATTTTCACTCCTGAGCCCATTGTGTTAAGCTCGAGAGTGGATTTAAGGAATAAGTCTTTTCCAGGAATGAGGAGTAATAATATTGAAGCATGGACCCATTATTTATGTGTCTCATAAGCTTAAAATTTTGTGGGAAGTATTATTCCACGCTTGATTTAAAATTCATTCCGGTGGTGATCTCCTTAAAGAAATGAGGCACTACTTCCTGGGTAGGAAATTTGGTCTTTCTCGCGAGCAATAAGTTATTGCAAGGTGTAGTGGGAGGAATTGAGTTGGTGCATGAAGTTCATAAAGGACTATCGATGGGAAACTTCCCCTCGCTAAGGGAATGTGAATGGGGTAGTAGATGCGTCGAGTAGGAAACCCATCGAAAATATTAAGGAATGCATGGAAAGCCAAGTAGAATCGGCAAATAACTCGGAAGACTATATAGCAAGAGTATTTATGTCCATGATTGACCATTTCACCTACCAGTGTGAAGAGATTAGTGGTGGAACGAAGAAGGGAATGTCTTCATGGAATTGCCGGCACCGAACTGGTCGTGATCCTATTTGAGAAAATTGTTGATCGTTCGACCGAATCGTTGCTTCTCCGGCCATTATGGGTGGACAATATGTAGAGGAGTATGGCCCGCCCTCTATGGAGGTATGGTAGAATCGTATAAAGTACCATAACTGGTGGTGGACCGAGAATAGATATTCAAGTCGAAGGCTTGGTAAAGTTTTTATGAAGGAATGGAGGGAGTTGACTTAATGCCGAAAGGCATATCTTGAATGTGCGCCTTAGGATACATAACGGACGGAGCGGTAGTTTGTATGGATGGAAATCCCATACAATAATTGGGCTTTTTGAGTGGCCTTATGGATCATATCCTAAGGCATGGCACCGTGAGTGGCCTAACGTGGCCAATTGAGTAATTCACATACTCGTTGGATGGAACCAGCAGACCGTATGTTCCTTGGACTTGAAATAGTTTCAGAATATTTCTTTAAGGATTTAAATTTTGAGCCATGTTCTTTGAAGGAATACGCCTATGAGAAGAGAGGTTGAGTGGTGTTGGGGTTAAGCCTTTAGCGTTGGTGTAGGTATCCCCGAGGTGGGATGTAACGTGAGTCCGGCTGTAAGGCAATTTATGATGAGTTATGTGGGAATCTTCTTCCTCTATAGATAGGTAGGATTGACAGTTCATAATAAATAATTTGGTGCTATGCTAGAGCACAAAGAATGTAGACTGAGATCAATATATACGACCTTAGTCCGAGTCCATATGGGACGCCAAAATAACGAGGGGTTTGTTAAGGGTGATAGAATGATAGTTTATGATAGTATATCCTTTATATGATGAGGGTACGCCTGAATTTTGAGGGCAAAATTCCCTCATAAGGGGGGTGAGTATGTAAACCCTCGCTTTTAGGAGGCTAATTTTATATTAATTTACTTCATGAGGTAATTATACAAAATGTTGGAACTAGAGTAAATATTAATTTAATGACTTGGAAGTTAATATTTACTAGGTTGTTGTGTATTTACTGCATGTGAATGTAAATATCATTCAGTTGTATGTTTTATGGTGTCATATGTTTTAAATGACACCATCGTTTAAATGAGATCGGAACTCGAAATGAATTATCAAATTTCCGGATGCCATTTTAGAGGGCGTAGTTAGTCCCGGAAGCTGCGAGACAGTCAAAATAAGTGCCATATCGTATTTTTGTATTTGGGGCACTTTTGCCTGGTTTTAACTTAAACGCGTATTTGGAAGTCATTTTAATGTGGTATTAACAATTTTAGTTGGGAATTAAGGAGAGGGGTACGATTTAAGTCTTGCCTCTTATTTCATTTCTCATTTGTATGTTATAAACCCTAGAGAGAGAGAGAGAGAGAGAAGAAGAGAGCTTGGGAGAAAAGGGGAGAAAGAAGAGAAAAATGGAGATTAAAGATTTGGGGCTGCTACTACACAAAGAAATCTGAGGTTTCAACTCTAAGGAAAGTTTTCTACTTGCTAATATATGATTTAAGATGATAAATTATATGATAGTTGTGTGTTTGGTTGATTTGAGGAAATTATTGGGTTTGTATATATATATGTATGTGTGTGTTGGTGCACAAATGATCAAACCTTGGATTTGTAGGGTTAATGTGATTTATAGAGTAGTTTAAGTTTAATACTATTGTGGATATATGTTTATGAATGATGATTTGTAAATTGAGGTGGGAAAAATTAAAATCATCACTTGGGTTTAGTTTTTGGAAGAAGAAAGAGGCCTAGGTCTGCTATGACCGGTCGATCGCGATCTCAGGACCGGTCGATCGGGCCTTCGGGGGAGGGCACAATTCTTTCCTACAAAGGCATAATTTTGGAGCGCGGTCGACCGCGGTCCCCAGACCGGTCGATCGGCCCCCTTCAACCTGGACTTACTATTTTTCTTCGTAGGCCAAACTTTGAGACGCGATCGATCGCTGTCTCAGGACCGATCGACCGGTCCGCTATTTTTCATCCTTAAATCTTATTTTATTTCCTAGGTTTCTTCTTTTCAATAAGGAACTTAGGAACATTATTGTATGAAGTTAACTAAGAGTCCTAGAGTACTAGATGAGTTAGTTATCCACCCTAGATTAGAAATGCGTTATGTGGGGGCTTTTTCGGGGATATGCCAATTGATATTAGGGCATTCTTGTCTTCTAGTTGATTATTATGAAACTAGGAGTTGTAATGTTATATTTGGGAGACTTTAGAAGTTCAATCGAGCTATGTTAGCCTTGATGGTTTATAATAACACCACAAATGAATCTTGGGAGAATAACTTGAAAGTTTATTCATTCATCGAGGTTACAAGGATGAGATGTATTAGGTATGGCTCTTGAGAAAAGGTAATGTAGTTTACAAAAATGTAAATGATTATGGTTTCATACAAATGAAACATACATGTGAAAAATGGAGATGAAAATGAAATGGAAATGGTAATAATGATGGTAAATGATAATTTACTTAATCATGAATATGGTAAATCCTAATTTACTTAAACACACTTCTCTAAATGGCATCATAAGGGAAGTTCGCGCGCTTGGTGATGCCCCCTGGCTAATGAATGCAGGGCGGATATAGTCCTAGGCCAGAAGCGCGATTATGTTATGTTTTCTGCGCTGGTGAGGAGATTCCGGGTGTGGTCTTGACTCTCCCGCATGCATATGGCCGCTTCCCGACGTCTTGCGTTATAGGTGCCCAGGCTGCCTTTTTTGATAGGCCCCTGGAAGATGGTGGTCATTTAGGGGAGCGCCCAGTGGGGAAACTCGGAGGGGCGGTCTTAGAATCGTTATATGCATAAGAATATAACCATTCTGAATCAAGTGGGACTTGATGTATGATAAATGCCATATAGAGCATACGAAAAAGATGATATTCCTGATAAGGAATGGAATGCCACAAGAGCATATAAATATGATTATAATTCCTAATAAGGAATGGAAATATGAGATGAATCAGAGTATATAATGGAAGTTTTTAGATTAATGTTATTTATTCTTATTCTCTTGCATAACATAATTAAATTTATTGATTAATTAAAATGTCTTAAATTATATTTTTAAATTGTGTAGGTAGATTCTTATTTCTGTTAGTTATGATTACCATTCATAACTGTCATACTTTTTATTCATCTGGTGATAATATAAAATCGGTCCCTGACCCGTTCGTATTTCTTATTGTGCATGCATCTTGTATCCGCTCAGGTGCTTCGCCACAAGGACGCCTATTTTGACTTTCCTATTTCGGTGATTCTTGGCGAGCCATGATGCTTTGCGGGTATGACGGGATATATCGTATAACCACTTTCATTTTTGTACTCTAGTTAGGATTAAGTCTTTTATTCGGGCATGAGGCCCAATTATTTGTAATTGTCTAATGTAATGTATTATATAATTTATTGAATTTGTTTTATACTGTTGTAGAGTCTGTTGACCGACAGCATATTCAGTCCCTTTTCTGGATACTCGTTGTTATTGTAATATAATCTTGGGGTTCCCACTTTCTGTTTTCAGTATTGGGTTGTTTAAATTCCTTCTTAAATTTTAAAACAAAATTTTGGCTAGCCATTTTTTGAAATAGTGGGTGGTTATCCTGGATACTCTATATTTTATTGTGATGCTAAGAATGATTCCATCCGGGACTCCTGTTATATTGGAATATTGGGCTGGCCACCCCTTAATTTGGTGAGCGGTTTGTCACATAAGATACCCGAGGGGGTTAATAACACATTGGTTAACGGGTGAAATATGCAATATTGGCATTGTATCACCCCCTAACTTCTACATTGCTAGTCCCGCAATGAAATAGGAAACAAAAAGAACTATAAGTAAACCAAAAGTAGGATACAAGTACAAAAAAGTGATATATGAGTCCACTTTCGCGGGCGAATGATTACATTTAGCGCATGCAATAAGCCATTAAACCCCTAGGTTACCCTAGTGGATGAGTGTCATCTCGTGAGGGTTTTCAGGGATGAAACCTACAAACATCATACCCTTTCCTCAAAATATTCCTAACCTAACATGAGACAAACTCAACAACAAAGAAAAATATTTCAAACACATTCTTAGCATATTGAATGAATTCAAGTTAAAGTCCATTTTTATTAACATGTTGAATGCACCTAATATAATTGAAACTTAAAAAGTGGAATGGGGGAGAGAAAATGCATAGTATGATTTGGAAAAAACTTAAATAAATTTGATAAGCATTAAAGCAAGCATATATTCAATCCTCATGGGCATTACACTCATCAAATGAATTCACTCAAAACAGGGTGGTAGCACACGGAACATGCAGGCATAAATAGTAGGGGTGTTCGCGAACCGGTCCGATCCGATTTTTAATGAATTTAATGATCGGACCGATTAAATTGGTCCTAAAACTAAAAGGACCAAGACTGGATCGATTAAACCAGTTTTTCGAGCTTAGTTGGTTCGGTTTTTTGTATGGTCGGTCCGATCAAAATTGTCGGTCCTAATCTTATTTAAATAATCTTTTTATCATAAAAACATGCCAAATTTTATCATAAAAACTGCTCAAATATCATAAGAACTGTCTAAATTTATAATGATAATGATCACAGAGAAGAGAGGATGTGCCTTTGTGAACAAATTGGGATACATTTTCAGAGGCGGGGAGATGAGAAAAAAATGGAGAGATATAGGGTGTTGAAAAGAATCTAAAGTAATTTATGTGCAGATGAATTTCTCTGTCTCTGTCTGTGTCTCTGTTTATTTTATTTTTCTTTCTTTTCAGTGATATATAATTAAGGAGAAAGTGAAATTTGAGAAAAAACTACCCACCCCACCATGTTGATGTACACGATTTTAAAAAACAAATAGAAGCTTCCGATTGAATGCAAAACAGGTGACTTGGATTAATGTAATAAAAAAGTCTTTAGTTTCGAAGTGGGTTTTCCATCAAAATGTATATTTTTTAAAGTTTTTTTAATGTCTAATTACTGAATAGAATTGAAAAGCAGTACATGGAAACCAAATAACATGGTATGGCCCTTTTGGCAAGTTTACCATAGTGGTCCTCTGAAGAAATTTCAATTCAAATACTCTTAAACCACTTTCCACGGCAAACATATCTTACAAAGAAAGGGCTTTGTCTATTAATGACCCAACCCAAAATAATGTACAAATAAACAAGCACAAAACAAATGAAAAAAAAAATCCATTTCTTACCACCAGTAGTCATGGAGATCAAAGGAGAAGCAGGGAATAGAAGCGACGGGAAAGGCAGGGAAGAGAAGCGGCGTTGCGCGGCACGGTACGGTGCCGGGAAGAGGATAAGCGGACCAATCTGTCAGTGTAGAGGAGAGGAGAAGCAGTCGTCGTTGGTGTGTGAAGAAGATCAGCCAGCGCAGAGGAGAGGAGAGGATAACAAACCGCCGTAGGTGTGTGCAGAGCGTCGGTGTGTGCAGATCACTCCTTCGATGTGAAAACCGCCGTAGTTTTTTTTTCTTTCTTACTGTTGTGCGAATGACTTTGAATCAAAGTCATTGATAATATATTAGGTTTCTTTCTTTCCTACCTTTCTTTTTTTTGGACCATTGTACCTCTTAAATTAACTCTAACTCTAACTCTAACTTAACATGTGTGTGCCTGTGTTATTGTTAATATATTATATATGTATAAATATAATTAAATGCATATATTAGAGTTACCGATCCGGGTCGGTCCAGACCGGATATTTATTAAGGGAGATCGAGGACCGGACCGATTAGACAGGTTTGTAAAAAAAAAACTGGACTGGATCGATTAAAAAAAATAGGAAAAATTATGCCGGTTCGGTTCAGTCCGCCGGTCCATTCGATTTTCTGAACACCCCTAATAAATAGCAAATGTAAATGGAAACTAGGTCACACACATGTCACAAATGAAGAACACTATATAGGAAATAAAAACTTGTAATCTCAATGAAAGATACTGCTTATTATAGGAGGAGAAATGTATTTTCATATACTATCAAAACTATTTAAAATTTAAATTAAATGCACCCAAAGATCACATAGTACTTTTATAGGGTTATAATGTAGGCTAGGCTAGGGTACAAAATGAAGGATATATGTACGGATTCAAAGTGTTCAGAATGAAAACATAGAATAATGGGAAGAATGCGGGCAATAAAGAAAATGGAATATAAGTTCCATAATCAAGCATTAAGTATACCAATTGGAGATAAATAAGGATTATTGAACTCTATACATCACATATACAACTTTCTCTTTTTTCTTTTCTTCTTTTTCTAACTTTTCTTTTGTTTTCTTTTCCTTTTTTCTTTTTCACTTCTTTCTTTTCTTTTCTCACTCTTTTCATATTCTTAAACTGCAACCACACTACACAACATCACTCAATCCCAAGAAACATTCCAAACAAAGGCATGGAAAGTAATATCTATGGTTTAAAACTCCAATTTGGAGTTGGTTATGGTATTTTGGTTAATGAAACGAAAGGCTAATATTTAGGCTAAAAAGGGTTGACTAAGGAAAACATATAAGGTGAGGTTAAGGTCGATATGGGTGATATAACAAAGATGGCCTGTGATCATTTCATAAAGTTTAAGCAATTCTCGAGTCAAAATAATATGAAAATCATGATCAAGTAACACATTTCAAGATATAAACTTAATTAATGAATGATAAAATGAAATAATATAGAGATTACCGATGAATTCAATGTTTTGAATGAGGAAAGAATAGTGTATACACTCACAAATGATGAAAGGTACAAAGCTTACTCGGTGTGAGTATATACAACGCAACAAAAGATTATCGAGTTATATAAATCTTAAACCAAATCAATATTAAAAGAAAAGCACATGGTCTCAAGGGATAAAGTTTAATTTATGAAGTTATTCACAATATCAATGATTTGAGGACTAAAGTCTAACAACTTCCAAAATCGAGAACATGCATCATTGAGTTGTCCATCGAATCGGGCAATTATTGAAATTTATCATCGGAAATGAGGGAAAAATGCCCAACGAAGTAGAAAGAAAGAAAATATTTTTGAATGTTTCAATTTTTTATAGAAAGGCAAACTTAGTAACTAATAAGTAAGTAAATTAATGGACTACATAATAAATGGATAGAATATCCTACACCCCTAACTTAAATGTTGCATTGTCCTCAATGCACATTAAGAAAACAACACAAAGATCGGATGTATGGAAAAATTTCCAATCGATTCATTTGTAGTATTGGCTAAATTTCGTTGGGCAAAATTTTTTTATCATTGTGGTTCGTTCATCTATCATCCTTGAAGAATTTGGGCATCCAGATATTCACCTTCATCAAATTCATTCCAAATGTTCTTTACCCAAAGGTATTTGAACAGGTTCTCTTTTATATATGTTGGATACAAACTAATTTTGACTAAAATTAATTTTGTAAGAAGCTTTTCAGTAAGTGTAAAATTCTGAAATTTCATTGAAAAACTTCCCAGATCATTCGAACGACGCCGTTCGAACGAACCTGTTCAAACGAGTTTGCTAACAACAATTTTCTCAAACTCTCTAAAATTTCGTTAGAAGTTTCATTGATATGTCTTTCGAATGATATTTCGAATGAGATTCTATACATTATTCACTGTCTTTTCGTTCGAACATTGTCGTTTGAACGACCTGCTGCCAGTTTGAATTTTTATTTTTGGAGTTTCTCCCTTAACTGTTTTGGTCTACTACTTTTCCCTTATCTATCTTGTGTGGATGGAAAAAGCAGTTGAGACTTTAACTTTTGAACTCAAGAGAAAACAAACAATTTTAACCATTTTGTCTCCAACATTTATGTGCTCTTTAGATCATAATTTGAGAACCAAAAACCCCATCAACATCCTACAAATTTTTCATCATTGCTATGTGCATTAGAGCTTCTCACAAGTGATGATTGGAGACATTAATTGGGCTTCGGTGGATACCAAGACACAAAAAGTGTTGTGCAATGTGTTGAATCTTTGCGTACTACGAACAGTGGTATTGGAGACGGCACTAGTGAGTCTGAGTGAGTCAAGTCGGTAAGTCTTTTGAGTCTCTTTGGGAAACCATATTTGTACTGGATTTGTCTAGCCCCAGTTGTCCGAGTTTTTTCCCATTTGGGTTTTCCTCGTACATCAGCGAGTTGTGGTTGTGCTTACTTCTTACTTAGATGATAATCATGCATGCACACTTAGGAATTAGTAAGAAATATTTAAAATTGAAAAGTATGAAACTTGACTTAATGTATACTTGTTTAAAGAGTGTATTAAACGAAATTAACTAAGTTCATATAACCGTGCTACTTCAAATTAGTATCAGAGCAAGTCTCTGTAAGTAATTTAGATTAATCCTCAAGGTTATATGGAAAATTTTTCGTTAAATAGACAACCTGTGTTTGTTGGAACTAATTACACCTATTGGAAAGCACGTATGAAATATTCACTAAAATCAATTGATGAACGTTTGTGGGTTGATGTTGTAAGAGGATGGTCCCCTCCTACTATGATTGCTGATGATGAAAGTTTTTTAAAACTCGTAGAAAATTGGAGTGAGAATGAATTGAAATTGTGTAATATTAACTCTAGAGGTTTAAATGCATTATTTAGTGCGGTGACTCTCGAGAACTTTAGTCGTATCATGACTTGTGAAAATTCTAAGGATGATTGGAACATTAAAAAAGTTACTCACGAGGGAACGAGTGAGGTTAAAGAATCTAAACTTTAAAACTTAACCACTCAATTTGAAACCATCACCATGAAAGAAAGTGACACATTTGATGAATTCTATGCCCGCATTTTTTATATTGTTAATTCATGTTTCAACTTAGGCAATAAAATTCCTAAAAATCATGTAGTAAATAAGATTTTTAGATCTCTTCCTAAGCGTTTCATCCCAAAAGTCATAGTTCTTAATTCTTTAGGAAAGGTAAATTCATTAAAACTTGAAGAGCTTGTAGGCGATCTCCAAACTTATGAATTATACATTGTTCCTAAAGATAAACGAATACCCTTAAAAGAAAAGAAAGAATAATTGTCTGAATCCGAAGAGTCTGACATGGACCCTGATGATTTGCTAAAAAGTTTAAAAATTTCTCAAGTTTAAAAAGAAAAATTCTAAGTTTGAAAAACCTAAATTTGTGAAAAATAAAAACAAGGCAAGTAGGAGTTTTAATAATCAGGAACAAAAGAAGTTTAAAAATGACAATTTTAAAATAGATAACTTCAAAAAGGATGACTCTGAGAGATTCTTTGAGTGTGATGGACGATGCCATAGAGCATATGAGCGTCCTACTAAGCTTAAGAGACAACGTAAAGAAAAAGATGTTTATAATGCTACTCTTAGCGATAGTGAAATGGAGTCTGAAGACTCTGATGATTCCGTTCCTTCTAGAAAAAAATTCACTGCCCTTATGGTGAGTCATTATAGTAATTCAAGTGAGTCATATCCCAATGTTGACAATTCCGAGCATGATCTTGAGTTTGCTTCCATTCACTCAGCAACTAGTTATGAAAAAGGAAGTGAGAGTGAAGTAGATGAGAGTGAATTGTAATCCTCCTATTCTGAACTATACACTGAGTCTCTTCGTATTCAAAAGGTAAATAAAAGATTAACTTTTAAAGTTTTAAATTTAGAGAAGTAGTTGAAAAGCTTGAAGGAGAAGAGGTTTTAGTTAGTCAACTAGAGGCTATAAAAAGTTCTCTTTTTAAGAAGCTTATTTTGGTGAGTAAATAAAAATGTGATTTGGCAAAGTCTCTAGCTCGTGTTAGCAATGATCTCTGTGAATCCTTGGAGATTAGAAAAAGTCTTGAAGAAAAAATTGGCAATCTTGAGAAAGATCTCAAGTCCTATAGGGAAGTCAAAGTCACACTTGAAGATAATTCAGGAAGAATGGGTAAATTATTTCTAGGTCCTGTTTTAGGGTATAAGAAAAAAGGTTACCAAGAGAGAAAGGGTATAGGATATGAAGAAGGAGAGTCATCCAAAGCAAAATCCATACCCATAGAAAAGTTTGTTACCAAAACAAACCCACCTAAACATTATCTACCTAAAATAAGTCCACCTAAGCAAACTCCAAAAGGGAATTCAAAACAACATTATGTATGCACTTATTGTCACAAATGGGGTCACTTCAGAGATTTTTGTTACAAGATTGGGAAGAACTCTTATTTCACAACTTCTAAGAAACACTATAGCTCCTTAGATAGCCTTAAGAGCCAGGTTGAGTATCTAGTTAATACATCCAAAGGTCTAATGGAAGAGTTTCTATGGTTCTCTAAAGTCCAAGGAAATAATTTCAACCAAAATACTAGAGTCAACAAAGGGAAGAATACAACTCAAGCTTGGGATAAGAAAGATGAGACCAATAAAGCATTTGTTGTTCATGTTTCACTTAAGGCTCAAAATAACTCTCAATGGTATTTTAATAGTGGTTGTTCGAAACATATGACAGGTGAAAAATCTGTTTTTACTACACTTGAAAACTATAAAGGTGGTAAAGTCACCTTTGGCAATGGAAGTAAGTCTCGAATCAATGCAAGAGGCAACATATAGGTTTTTGGTTTCCCAAAACTAGAAAATTTTATTTATGTTGATGGACTCAAAGCTAATTTGATAAGCATTAGCCAATTATATGATGACAACCTTGATGTTAAGTTTAGCCAATTGGAGTGCACCATTTATAATAAATCGAGTGAGGCTATTTTACAAGGTGTGAGATCTTGTGATAATTATTATGGAATTGTTCCAAAATCGTCTTTAGTTTGAAATAGTGTCAAGTTCTCATCTGTCGATCTTTGGCATCAATGGTTTGGTCATGTAAACTGTAGAGATATTAATCACCTCGTTAGGAAAGACCTAGTCCATGGCTTACCATCCTTAGGAAAACCTACCTCGTCAATTTGTGGACCTTGTCAATTAGGAAAGAAAATTAAGACCCCTCATAGGAAGTTGAACTCTATAATCACCTCTCATGTCCTAGAATTGATTCATATGGACCTTATGGGTCCCACTTGTACCAAGAGTATAGGAGGAAATAAATATATATTAGTGATGGTAGATGAATTTTCTAGATAGTCTATAGTAGGATTTCTAAGAGAAAAGATCGATGCAGTTGAATTTTTAACGGTTAAATGTCGAGTCCTTCAAATTCAACATGGCATCATCATGAACCGTTTTAGAAGTGATAATGGAACCGAATTGAAAGAATTTAGTGTGAATGCCTTTTGTGATGAAGATGGTATTCAACATGAATGCTCGGTCGTTCGAACTCCATAAAAAATGGTATAGTTGAGAGAAAGAATTGAACGATCCAAGAAATGGCAAGATCAATGCTCCTAGGTAGAAAAGTGCCTCGTACATTTTGGGAGAAAGCGGTTAACACTGCTTGTCACACCGTGAATAGTGTTTACTTGCATCCTAACACTAATAAAACTCCATATGAATTATGGACCGACAAGAAACCAAATCTAGCATATTTTAGAGTCTTTGGAAGTCCTTGTTTTATCCTTTGAGATAGAGAACTTCTTGGTAAATTTGAGTCGAGGAGTGATGAAGGTATTTTCCTAGGATATTCTCAAAATAGTATAGCTTTTAGAGTTTAAAACTTATTAATTTCTATAGTTATAGAATAAATATATGTTGTCATAAAAGATGATGCTCCGGCTACATGTGTTTATGATCCAGAAGATTCTCCTTGTGAGTGTGATGCCCCCTGATGTTAAAAACATCAAGTCACTGAATGACTCGGTGGAACCCATAATTGAAATAAAGGATCCCTCTCCATGGGTTCGTAAAATTCATGACCCCTCTAAAATTATAAAAAATCCTAAATTAGGTGTTAAGACTAGGGCGTAACTATAAAATGAGGTTACTTATTTATGTTACACCTCTAAAATTGAACCTAAAAAATTTAACCAATCTTTAAAAGACGAACATTAGATTAATGCCATGCAAGAAGAGTTGTTTCAATTTAGGAAAAATGATGTTTGGGAATTAGTCCCTAGACCTACTAATACTAACTTCATTGGTACCAAATGGATTTTGAAAAATAAAATGGATGAAAATGGTATCATTGTTCGTAATAAATCTTGGTTGGTTGCCCAAGGGTAAACCCAAATAGAAGGTGTTGACTTTGATGAGACTTGTGCTCCGATTTCTAGGTTAGAATCAGTTCATCTTTTACTAGCCATAACATGTCATCTTAAATTCAAATTACATCAAATGGATGTCAAAAGTGTTTTTTTAAATGGAATCCTTGAGGAGGAAGTCTATTGTGACACCCCGACTAATTAAATACCGGGTAGCTACTCCTTTATTCAAATTAATACAAAATGTCAAGTTGGTTCAGTTCATAGCATCACTGTCAAAAAATATTTAACAATTACTAGCCACCTAATATTTAAAAAGTGAGTTGTCAATTTTAATTAAATCTGATTAACATGCAATAAGTATTAAATTATGGAATAATGATATCACAACCACATTACAGTCACATTATAATGGTAAAGAAATAATGAATCTGGAGGAACACTCCCCGAAAATAATCCAAAATACGGAATAAAACTGAATACAAAGACTGTCACTAAATAATTGCAACCCAAAATCTGAAATAGAACAGAGTAAGTAAGATGTCTCTAAAAGAAAAGGGGCGACATGCCTTATAGATGAGTAAATATGAAGTAGAGTCAAGATAGAAAGTGGAGGTGTCTACTATCAAGGTCCTGTAACTTCCACAGCAGCTACATCACGTCACCTGAATGGAACTCCTACGCTTGGTGTCCTTGTGGCTGGGCACCTAAAAGGTTTTTACCAGAAAATAGATTTGAAAGCAAACGGGTTAGAGCCCGATTATGAAAATAGATTAAAATACAGAAAGTGTTTAGTATTATTAAACAATGAATATAAAATACATGATGGTGCATGCACTCACATGAGTTCCTCGCCTCTAAACTAATTGTGCACACCTATCGTACCCGTACCCGTTCTAGTTATTCTACTATCAAACTAGTCCAATTCAATATCTGATTTTGACTATACTAATCATGGTTTAATTCTCGACGTCTTAATATAAACTGAGAGTTTTACCTTCATTCCTGGAAATTAGTTACAATAATTACTAAGAGTTTTCCCATTTTTAACCCTACAAAGATATTACATTAATTCACACCTGTACTTATATAAACAGTTCATTCCAATATTTCATTGTATCAATCGCATCATATTTATACAATAATATCACCCCTAGACTAAGCTACTGTTCACACATAATCTGCTATCCAATCCCGGTACATCACGTACATAAGGATCACGTATTCCGAAGAGGAATCGTTTTGACAAGTAACAACCACACATAATGGAGGCGAACATAGTTCACATCACATGGGTCATGCACATACCTACCCTCCCATGATCAGCAGACTTATTAATTCCGCAATAAGTCTTTCTCTGACCTATGCCCTCGAGGTACCAATCTAATTCCCCCCGTAGGCACACAAAGATTAGATGGTCCTGATCGAACGCCAACCTCCCGTGATAGCAAGTATGGTAGGTATGTTATACACAGATAAACACATATACTAAGCATTCAAACATCTTAGATAACTCATAATATTAATAGAGGTAAATGTTGCACGTTTTCAAATCCCCGAATAATATACATTAAAAGTTGTCAACCCTTTTCATGTCGTAATCTTATGTACTTCTTTCCAAACCCATAAATGTTATCCGGCTTACAAAAAAATTCTAAGTTTTACTCCTCAACATAATCAAATCTCACAACTATACCCACTGGTCAACAAGGAAAGGTTAAGACTCAATTAAACAAGTCTACTAGAAGTTTTAAATAAAATCAAGCCTAAAAAGGTCATTCTCTCAACTCGTTAGAAACCTCGTTCGAACGAGGTTGTTCGAACGAGTGTCGATCGAACGAAATATTTGAACGAACTCGTTAGAAGGGATACTGTCATCTCGTTAGAAGCTCGTTCGAATGAGGTCGATCGAACGACCTGGGCATGTCTTCTAACGAGATGGCAGAGTACGTCCAAAAATTTTCCAACTCGTTTTTCTTCATTTTTGCTCTTCTCTAAATCCATCCAAAGATCATCCCAATAACGTTTTAATGTTCTTAAACTACCCTATGTCCTCCTAGGTCGCTTCTTAACATATTTTTGGGGTCAAATCCTCCTAATCAACATGCAATTATCATAAATCCTCTAATTTTACCCCAAACCCTATGAACATGAACCCAAAATTTAATAGTACCTAAATAGTCATCATAAATCCATTTTTAAATCATTAAAGTTAAGTTTTGGGGTAACAAATTCGTCAATAGTCATTCTACATGCAATCCCTAACCAAACTTTAGAGTTTCTATAACAATCCCATTAGGTTTTCCTTAAAACTTTCAAGACAAATACATTCTCTACACTAAACATGGAAGAAATATTCATTGAACTTAATAATATCAAATCAGTTGCCTTAAATCTGATGTTCTGATTCGTTGTTGATGATAAAGGTTGGCTCTCTCTTCTTTCTGGTCACAAATTTCTTTCAAAATGATAGTCTGGAGATGGTTTGGCTTAGATCCTCCTTTAACCTCTCTTCTAACTTCTCTCAAAAACCTCCGTAGCCCACTCTCTCACTTTTGGCTGATAATGGCCTTAGTGGCCCCTATAGTAATATCTAATTTAACTCTAAAATTTGTGGATTTTAATCCCTTAATTTTTAAAATTAACAAAATACCCTTCTAGGTTGCCGATTTGGCCTAAAAATGTCCCGGGACCCAAACTAAACTCCCGACTAGTGTTTTCTGACTATTTCCACCCTTCTGGATGTGTTGGCACACTCAAAATGATCATTCGTTTGATAAAAATATAATTTACTTTTTAATTTAAATAAATTCATTACTAACGCGACTGACACGCGCGTTCCAACTAAATATTCCAAATTATTGTATTTCTGCCTCGTAACAATTTAAATATTTTCAATACTCATATATTACCATATATACTTAGAAATATTCAATTTTTAACATCATAATCAAATACCAACTCACATCTCGCTAGTATTTATATCCGGATTAATTCTTAATTAATTTTCATTTAATTTATTTAATTCAATTAATCCCTTAAATAAAAATCAATAAAATTACGGGGTATTACATACTTCCCCCCTAATAACAGAATTTCATCCCCAAATTCGGAACTAATGAATACCTAGTAAAAATAGCTCTGGATAATGTTCACGCATCTCATCCTCGTGCTCCCATGTTGACTCCTCAGCATTATGATGCCGCCACTACAACCGTACTAATGGTACTATCTTCGACCTCAGTTTCCTCTCGCTGTGGTCCATAATAGAAATCGGCCCCTCCTCGTAGGAACTATCGGTCTAAAGATCGATGTCCCCTAAAGCAATGTGGGTATGGGACAAATCGTCCCTAAGATATTTCCTTAGCGAGGAAATATGGAACACATCATGAATTCTATGCAAGTGCTCCGGTAACCCTAGTCTATACGCAACTGGCCCAATCCTCTCGATGATAGGAAATGGCCCCACATTTCTTGGTGCCAATTTCCCATTCTTCCCAAAACGCATAATCCATTTCATAGGAGATACTCTGAGTAACACCTGGTCCCCCACCTTGAATTCTCTGAAAAACCTCTTGGCATCAGCATAACTCTTCTGTCAGTCCTAAGCTACCCGAATATGGCTCTGTATCATCTCTCTCCTTGCCGAAGTGTCCTGAATCACTTCTGGCCCAAGGAGTTTATTATCCCCCACCTCTAACTAACATGCTGGGGAACGATAAGGTCTACCATACAACGCCTCGAATGGAGCCATGTCAATGGTGACTGGTAGGAGTTATTATAAGCAAACTCCACCAGTGGAATGTACTTCTCCCAACCACCTCCAAAGTCTATGATGCACATATGCAACATGTCCTTTAACATCTGATTTATTCGCTCTGTTTACCCATCAGTCTGCGGGTGATATGCCGTACTCAGCTGCAACTCCGTACCCATGGCCTCCTGGAAACTCTCCCAAAATTGTGAAACAAATATCTTATATCGGTCAGATACTATATTTAGAGGCACCTTGTGAAGTCTCACTATCTCCGCTATGAAAATCTGGGCATACTTTCCCGTAGTGTAGTCTTTCCTCACGGGCAGAAAATGAGCAACCTTGGTCAACCTATCCAAAATTACCCATATGGAGTCATGACCCCTCTGTGATGTAGGTAACCCCGTGATAAATTCCATGGATATTCTCTCCCATATCCACATCGAAACCTCTAAGGGTTGTAGAAGTCTTGCCAGTTTCTGATGGTCCACCTTTACTAGCTGACAAGTGGCGCATCTAGAAACGAACACGGTGATATCTCTCTTCATCCCGCTCCACCAGTACTGTCGCCTTATGTCTTGGTACATCTTATCCCCACCAGGATGTACCGCGAACCGTGAGCTGTGCGACTCTGTCATTACCTCGTATCTCAAGTATTCCCCTTCCGGAACGACCAGTATCCCATTGAAGCATAATCCCCCGTTTGAACTAATAGTATAGGACTCGGCTCCCTCTACTAGTAATCGAACTATCTGCTCCTGAGAGAATGAGTTTTTTTCCTAGGCTTTTATCACTCTCGTAACAATCTGCTGTGTAATAGTCATCACAGACATGAATGATCGGGCCACTGCATCCTGGTGTCCCAACTCCTTCCACTTAGCTTTCCACAACTCAGCCACCTCATCTACTGGCCTACATCTCAATGCGTCTGCTACCATGTTAGCCTTCCCTGGGTGGTATTAGATATCAAGCTGATAATCCTTCACAAACTCAAGCCACCGACGTTGACGCATATTCAGTTCCTTCTGCGTGAAGAGGTATTGTAGAGACTTGTGGTCTGTGAACAACCAAAATTTCTCCCCCACGAGATTGTGTCTCCAAATTCGAAGAGATAATACGACTGTCGCTAACTCTAAGTCGTGGGTGGGGTAATTCTTCTCGTGAGGCTTAAGTTTACGGGAAGCATAAGCTACGGCCTGACTCTCCTATTGCAGTACACCTCCAAGTCCTTGTAAGGATGCATCGGTGTACACTAGATACTCAACTTCCAGTCTGGGCAATGCTAACACAGGCGGTGAGGTTAACTTATCCTTCAACTCATCGAATGCCAATTGACAGGCATCACTCCAGATGAATGGCACATCTTTGCGAGTCAGATGTGTCAAAGGACCCACTATCTTTGAGAAACCTCGAATAAACCTCCTGTAGTATCCTGCTAAGCCCAAGAAACTATGGATCAAAGTCGGTTTCGTTGGTTGTCCCCACTCCCTCACCGCGGATACCTTCCCCAGATCAACAGATATCCCCCGGTCTGAAATATTATGCCCCCAAAACTGAACCTCCTTAAGCCAAAACCCACATTTTTTGTACTTTGCATAAAGCTCGTTCTGACATAGCGTCTGCAAAACCTGCCTCAAATGCTCAGCGTGCTCCTCTTCTGTCTAGGAGTAAACCAGAATGTCATCAATAAAGATGATGAAGAACTGGTCTAGGAACTCTCTAAACACCCTATTCATCAAGTCCATAAACACGGCTGGAGCGTTGGTCAAGCCAAAAGGCATAACCCAAAACTCGTAGGAACAATATTTCTTCAAGAAACAGTCTTCGAGACGTCCTATTCCCTGATACACAACTTATGATATCCCGATCGCAAGTCAATCTTTGAGAAGAAGGAAGCTCCTCTCAACTAGTCGAATAAGTCATCGATTCGGGGCAACGAATACTTATTTCGTATAGTGACTTTATTCAACTCCCTATAATCTACACACAATATCAACGATCCATCCCTCTTCTTTACGAACAACACAGGGGCACCCCACGGTAAAGTACTCCTTCGGATAAACCCTTGACCTAACAACGGCTCTATCTGATCCCTTAGCTCTCTCATTTCCGCTGGGGCCATACGGTAAGGTGCACGGGCAATTGGCCGAGTGCTCGACGTCAAATCAAAAACAAAATCTATCTCTCTACTAGGAGTTAATCCAGGTATATCCTGAAATACATCAGCAAACTCCCTAACAACTGGAATCTAATCGAGTGGTAATAGCACTTCCTTATAGGTGTCCTCCTCTATATAGTACAAGTGAGTGGATGATCCTCCCTCAGGGAGAGGCATCGCCACTAAAAACATCTCCTGCTTAGGAATGGAAAAAATAATGCTCTTACTAAAATAATCAATCATGGCTCGGTACGCAACTAGCCAATCCAAACCAACAATCGCATCGTACTCAGTGATCTCTAATAATAACATATCAACATGTAAAGTAAATCTCCTGATCTCTATACCCACACCTCTACAAATAAGAGAAATCACAGAAGCCCTACTCAATAGTGAATCTACGCAAGTAATCATGCTCTCTACAGTGTCTAACAATACCAAAGTGCGTGCAAATCTCATGGTAATGAAACAGTGTGTGGCCCCCGTATCAAATAAAAATATGCCCCATAGTCCCCTGAATAGAGAACATACCCTCACTAGCAGGTGGATCCTATGGGACTGCGACCTGCTAGAGCTAATAAACTCGCCCGTACTGAAGTTGTCCCTGATGGATTGGGAATGCTGGGATGGGTGGCAAAGCTGGCATCTGTTGTTGTGATGGGAGGGCGGCGGGAAACATAGGTCTCTGGGGCTCATGTCGAGCACCCTGGTGCTGCTGCTGTGGGGACTTTCTCCTATCAGGACACTCCTGACACTTATGGCCAATCTTGCCACAAGTGAAACATTTCCCCGCAAAATTCCCCCCCTCTGACCCTGCTACCCACGGCCCATTCCTCCCCTGGTCGTGCTGGCCCTGATGAAACTGTTGTTGTTGGCCATACAGGCCGTGCTGTCCCTAATGGCCGTGCTGAACTTGCTGGCCCTGACTAAAACCTCCCTAACCATTTTTGAAACCCCCAAATCTAAACCTCTTAAAATCCCCCTGCTGGGAACCCTAATCTGATTTCCTATGCTGACCCTGAGCAGATTGTGCACCCCTAGAACCATTTCCCCTTGTCCTGCCCTGATGGATGGACTCTCCTGATCGCTTACTCTCTGACATGTGAAAGCGATGGTCCTGGCAGTGAAGCAGTGCTGTGTTAACCACATTAGAATAAGTGGCCATTGAGAGATTACCCAAAAAATCCTGACGGATCCTCCAAGTCAACCCATCCATGAACTTATGAATATTTTTCTCTTCGGTTAGAATTTTATCGGGAATGATGTTCAAGAGATTAGTGAATTTGGCCTCATACTCGACCACGGTCTTCCCCTCCTGCTTTAGGTTCATTAACTTCCTCCTCATTTCGGTGTGAACGGCTGATGGAAAATACTTGCGGTCGAACCGTACCCAGAACTCCTGTATAGAAAGGATGTCTCTCTCCTCTGTGGTGGTAATGGACTCCCACCACTTTAACACTGATCCTACTAGCTTAAAAGTAGCCAGTATATGTTCCTATACATCCGTGCACTCGTACATCCTCAAGTGACTTTGTATGTCCTTCTTCCACTGACTGGACACAACGACGTCGAAGGTACCTTCAAACTTCGGAGGGTGTGCTTTCTGAAAAGCATCACGAACACATTCCTAAGCAGACGGGAATGCATGAGACTGTATTAGCGCTACTACCGGTGCCTGAGGCGGTGCCTGCTGCACAACTGCTAGGGCGGCATTTATCGCTTGGGCTACAATAGCGACAACCTCTGCGGCATTCAAGGAGCCTTGAACTGGTGCAGGCTGTGGCTCGGGCTGAGCATCCCAGAGAACTCACTGTGCACGTCGTGGAGGCATCTGAAATGAGTGTAAAGTCTTATAAGTTCACAGTTATTATCTCAAAATAGTTGAAGAACGAAACATACACAAAAGAATACAACAATCCTAAAATATAAGGCTCTATATCAAAGAAAGCTACGCGGAAACATAACAAGCCGCACAGATCCTAAGGACACTAGAACATGATGCTCTGATACCACCTGTGACACCCCGACTAATTAAATACCGGGTATATACTCCCTTATTCATATTAATACAAAATGTCAAGTTGGTTCAGTTCATAGCATCATTGTTGAAAAGCGTTTAACAATTACTAGCCACCTAATATTTAAAATGTGAGTTGTCAATTTTAATTAAATCTGATTAACATGTAATAAGTATTAAATTATGGAATAATGATATCACAACCACATTACAGTCACATTATAATGGTAAAGAAATAATGAATCTGTAGGAACACTCCCCGAAAATAATCCGAAATACTGAATAAAACTGAATACAAAGTCTGTCACTAAATAATTATAACCCAAAATCTAAAATAGAACTGAGTAAGTAAGATGTCTCTAAAAGAAAAGGGACGACATGCCCTATAGATGAGTAAATATGAATTAGAGTCAAGATAGAAAGTGGAGGCGTCTACTATCAAGGTCCTGTAACTTCCTCAGCAGCTACAGCACGTCACCTGAATGGAACTCCTACGCTTGGTGTCCTTGTGGATGGGCACCTAAAAGGTTTTTACAAGAAAATACATTTGAAAGAAAATGGGTCAGAGCCCGATTGTGAAAACATATTAAAATACAACAAGTGTTTAATATTATTAAACAGTGAATATAAAATACATGATAGTGCGTGCACTCATATGAGTTCCACGCCTCTCAACTAATTGTGCACACCTATCGTACCTGTACCCGTTCTAGTTATTTTACTATCAAACTAGTCCAGTTAAATATCTCATTCTGACTATACTAATCATGGTTTAATTCCCAACGTCTTAATATAAACTGAGAGTTTTACCTTCATTCCTCGAAATTAGTTACAATAATTACTAAGAGTTTTCCCATTTTTAACTCTACAAAGATATTACATTAATTCACACTTGTACTTATATAAATAGTTCATTTCTATATTTCATTGTATCAATATCACCATATTTATGCAATAATATCACCCCTAGACTAAGATACGGTGCACACATACTCTGCTATCCAATCCCGGTACATCACGTACATAAGGATCACGTATTCCGAATCTCTCAGGAATCGTTTTGACAAGTAACAACCACACATCATGGAGGCGAACATAGTTCACATCACATGGGTCATGAACATACCTACCCTCCCATGATCAACAGACTTATTAATTCCTCAATAAGTCTTTCTCTAACCTATGTCCTCGAGGTACCAATCTAATTCCCCTCGTAGGCACACAAAGATTAGATGGTCCTGATCGAACGCCAACCTCCCGTGATAGCAAGTATGGTAGGTATGTTATACACAGATAACAGAATATAATAAGCATTCACACATCTTAGATAACTCATAATATTAATAGTGGTATATTTTACATTCCTATACCGTCATTAAATGTTTCGCGTTTACAAATCCCCGAATAATATACATTAAAATTTGTCAATCCTTCTCACGTCGTAATCTTAGATACTTCTTTCCTAACCCATAAATTTCATCCGGTTTACAAAAAAATTCTAAGTTTTACTCCTCAACATACTCAAATCTCACAACTATACCCACTGGTCAACAAGGAAAGGTTAACACTCAATTAAATAAGTCTACTGGAAGTTTGAAATAAAATTAGGCCTAAAAAGGCCATTCTGTCAACTCGTTAGAAACCTCGTTCGAACGAGGTTGTTCGAACGAGTGTCGTTCGAATGAAGTCGTTAAAAGGGATACTGTCATCTCGTTAGAAGCTCGTTCGAACGAGGTCGTTCGAACGACTTGGGCAGGTCTTCTAACGAGATGTCAGAATACGTCCAGAAATTTTCCAACTCATTTTTCTTCATTTTTCTCTTCTCTAAATCCATCCTAAGATCATCCCAATATCGTTTTAATATTCTTAAACTACCCTAAGTCCTCCTAGGTCGCTTCTTAACGTATTTTGGGGGTCAATTCCTCCTAATCAACATGCAATTATCATAAATCCCCAAATTTTACCCTAAACCCTATGAACTTGAACCCATAATTTAATAGTACCTAAATAGTCATCATAAATCCGTTTTTAAATCATTAAAGTTAGGTTTTGGGGTAACAAATTCATCAATACTCATTCTACATGCAATCCCTAACCAACTTTAGAGTTTCTATAACAATCCCATTAGGTTTTCCTCAAAACTTTCAAGACAAATACATTTTATACACTAAACATTGAAGAAATATTCATTGAACTTAATAATATCAAATCACTTGCCATAAATACGATGTTCTAATTCATTGTTGATGATAAGGGTTGGCTCTCTCTTCTTTCCAGTCACAAATTCCTTTCAAAATGATGGTGTGGAGATGGTTTGGCTTAGATCCTCCTTTAACCTCTCTTCTAACTTCTCTCAAAAACCTCCGTAGCCCACTCTCTCAGTTTTGGATGATAATGGCCTTAGTGGCCCCTATAATAATATCTACTTTAACTCTAAAATTCGTGGGTTTTAATCCCTTAATTTTTAAAATTAATAAAATACCCTTCTAGGTTGCCGATTTGGCCTAAAAATGTCCCGGGACCCAAACTAAACTCCTGACTAGTGTTTTCTGACTATTTCCACCCTTCTGGATGCGTTGGCGCACACAAAATTATCATTCGTTTGATAAAAATATAATTTACTTTTTAATTTAAATAAATTCATTACTGATGCGACTGACACGCGCGTTCCAACTAATTTTTCCAAATTTTCGTATTTCTGCCTCGTGACAATTTAAATATTTTCAATACTCATATATTACCATATATACTCAGAAATATTCAATTTTTAACATCATAATCAAATACCAACTCACATCTCGCTAGTATTTATATCCGGATTAATTCCCAATTAATTTTCATTTAAATCAATTAATTCAATTAATCCCTTAAATAAAAATCAATAAAATTACGGGGTATTACATCTATGTTGAACCACCTAATGAGTTTGAAGACCCTAAATATCCTAGTCATGTCTAATTTTTTAAGAAAGCGTTATATGGTTTGAAATAAGCACCACATTCTTGGTATGAGAGGCTCACCTCTTATCTCCTTTCTCGCGTCTTTTTGAGAGGGGGAGTAGATATGACTTTATTTGTTCATTGTGATGAGAATGATATCTTAGTTGACCAAGTGTATGTTGACTACAAAGTTTTTTGATCTACATGCGATAAGCATACTTATCTTTTCTCAAGAGAAATGCGTGATGAATTTGAGATGAGTATGGCCGGTGAGCTTACCTTCTTCTTAGATCTTCAAGTTCGTTAACCCCATAATGGGATATTTTTGTCCCAAACTAAGCATGATAAATATCTTGTGAATAAATTTAAACTAGAATCCGCTAATCATGCATGTACTCCAATGAGTTCATCGGTTAAACTTTGTAAGGACACCAAAGGAAAGGATGTAGAAAACACTCTCTTTAGGAGTATGATAGGTAGTCTACTTTACCTAACCGCTAGTTGTCTAGATATTTTCTTTAGTGTAGGAGTTTGTGCCTGCTATTAAGTCACCCCAAAAGATTCTCATTTAGTTTCCATTAAACGTATTATCAAATATGTTAGTGGGACCTTGTGTTTTAGGATTTGGTATTCCTTCGACACCAATGATTGTCTATCGGCATATTCGGATGCCGATTGGGTAGGAGATGTTAATGGATGCAGAAGTACATCTAGAGAATGTTTTTACTCTATTAGTTCACTTGTCTCATGGATGAGCAAGAAACAAAATTCCATTTCTTTGTCCAGGACGGAGGCTGACTACATAGCCTCCGGGAGTTTTTGCACTCAACTCATTTGGATGAAACAAATGTTAGAGGATTACGGTATTCCATAAGGCACTATGACTATTTATTATTACAATACTAGTGATATTCACATTTCCTGCAATCCTGTCCAACATTCTAGAACAAAGCACATTAGGATTCGTGAACACTTCATTCGAGAATTAGTTGAGGAAAAAGTCATTTCCTTGAGCTTTGTAGGCACCGATCATCAATTGGCCGATATCTTTACCAAACCTCTAGATTCCCTTAGATTTGAAAACCTTAGGAATTCCATTAGGGTTTGCTCCATTGATTGAGTTCGGAGTCGGTCATCTAGTTTAGGTTGTTTCTCATGTCTATTTTTATACCTATGAACTAGATTATTCCTTTTATATATATTTTGTAAAAATTCAGAAAAAAATTCCATTTTTTGTAGTAGAATGTCCTTTATAAAACTTTTGTCCATATAAGTAATGTGTATTATGTTTTCGGATCTCTGTCTCATTCCATGTCCACGGGGCTTTCGATGAGAAGCTAATCCGTACTTCGTCACACTTGTGCACATTGATGCTTATTTATGATATATTTCACTATGATTGCCTCATAATATTACTTTATTTTCACACACCCTTCCCGAAATCAAGTGATTATCTACATCACTTGGCATATGCTAAGTGAAGTGCGGTGTTGTCTTATCAATTTTTCCACCCCTTTTATGAGCAGTCGATCTTATGAATGTAAAACCATTGCCCGGATTTAGAAAAATGATCATTATATTCATCCGGTTTATTTGTTCTTAGCAATGGACACGGGTTGCGAAAAATAAAATGTTTTTACTTGAATAGCCACCATTTGCAAAAATGTAAAAGAGCCTAAAAAATTGTGGCATAAAAAAGGTAGTAAAGTCTAATTTGTCATTTTGAGGATAGTATCATTGCTATTTCCAAATCAAAAGAATTCCAGATCATATTTCATATTGATGGGAGACATAGGTTGAAGATTAATGGTTTTGCAAAATTAATTCATATTGCTTGCGTGTTTGTGACGCTATTGGCATGAGAATCATTAATCTTCCATGCGTTTGTTTTTGTGGATATTATTGCATTGTATTCTATTTATTGTCACAAGGAGTATGAAAGTGTATATTATGTGAATATATTGTTTGGAATTTTGCACTTATGCGTTGTCTTCATAATGCTCTCACTCGGATTGTTCATACCCCTACATTCCCTCTCTCATGGTTTGGAAATGTCTACATTACTTGGGACATCTTGAAAAACATTTTTTTTTGGTTTCTAACCTTTCAGGCCTTATACTATGAAATTTCATTTTTTTTTCGTTTTTGGAAGTTTTTAAAACACTATTTTTCATTGGAAAATCTCATTCGAATGAGTTTTCTAATGAGTTTTGCCCCCCAATCTTCTGTTTTTTCGTTTTAATGTTCATTTGAATTTCGTTCGAACAAAGTCGTTCAAACGAACCTTCCAACGACTTTTCATCACTTCCTTCTAATTTCTCATTGGATAAATCTTTAATTTATGTTCTAACGATGTCGTTCTAATGAGATTTCATTTCGTTCGAACGACATGCGTTCAAATGATGTGGTCGGGAAATCACAATCACACCTGAGTCCATTTCTTATCTCGTAGGTTTACCTCGCCTCAATAACCCCTCTTATCCTTGGTTGCTCGACTGACTCTCGACCTGCGGGACCACTCATTTTATCTACCGTGTGTCATACAATTATTCCCGGATGCGTCACAATCTACCATAAAAATCTTAATACAGATTTTATGATCCTTAGCTGGATTGTGTGTGCCTGCATCCTCCCTCATGCAAATTGCACTAAAATTTCTAAGGCACATATAGACCTCATGTTTTCCATTAGTATCAAGGCTGGTATTGACCTTCCCAGCTTCATCTTTGTTGTTATTAAGGCTGTTAAGATAAATCCACTTGGTCCGGTTAGGGACACCTTACCTTTTACTACTATTATTATTACTCAACATTTTCTTGAGGTTGATTGTCCTCTCCTTCCCTCGGATATTATCGTCACTCGATTTCAATGCATTGAAATGACCTTTGTTGGTCGCTCCCACGGTCACCTTCCTCATGATACTCCTCAGCACACTCCTTCCCAATCTATGTCATCACACTCTACCACTTCTACCTCACCCGCACCTATTAGACCTTCTTCATCACGATCTCACCCACCCACCATTCCACCCACTAAGTTCGAAGACATTAGAGTGGTAAGTTCACAGGTTCAGTAACTTCAAGAGGATCGTTAACAGGATAGGGCTCTTTTGCAGGAGCTATTGCTTACCATACAGCGTGACCGTTAGTGAGATGAGAAGGCTCAACCACGTAGGGAGGATGCTCAGTTACGTAGAGATGAGGCCTAAGATAGGTGTGATGTTTTTCTCATAGAACATCTTCAGGAGATACACCGTTTAGAGATGCATCGTGGTGCGGGATCTTCAGGCACCAGATCCACTCTAGATAATGCCCCATATGATGCTCCTGCCCCTTGATGTCTCTTTCCCTTTGGTTTTATGTCTATTTTGTACTTGTGAGAGCAATAATTTTTATTTTCTTCATTTCATATTCTCACTTGTACCAGCTTCTTGTATTTTCCCTGCTTTCTGGATTTGGATTCTGTTGGATTTCACTAGACTTATATCATTTTTTAAAGCGTTAATGAATAATTACAGTTCCTGTTTTCCTATATTTATTCGATGGATTAATGTCTAATTGTTGTTACATGTTCGTCTGTCTATAATCATGTTCTTGTTCTTCATTTACTTGTTTATGATCAACACTTTCTATATTCTCTAACCTTGCAGGTTTTTGTTCTATCCCTTTATTTTTTCTGGACAAAAAGGGGGAGAACATGTTTAGGGGGAGACTAATATTTTTGCTCTTACACTCTATATTTCCCCATGAATTTTATGTCATTTTTGGTTCATGTGTGTAGGACTCCTATTAAAAATTCACAGGCCACCTTTAACAATGCAACATTTAAGTCAGTCGAGTCTGTCCTTATATTTTAGGTTTTAGGGATGGGTTTTAGAATCAACTTGACGATTGGCTTAGCCTATTCAGAGTCATTTTGTTTGTATTATAGTTATTTTATTTTTTTCACCCGAATAGACAAAGGGGGAGATTCGTAAGGAAAAATTTCCAATCCATTTATTTTTAGTATTGGATAAATTCCATCGGCCAAAACATTTTGGTCATTATGGTTCGTTCATATATCATCCTTGAAGAGTTTGGGCATCCGACTATTCACCTTCATCAAATTCATTCCAAATGTTCTTTACCCAATGGTGTTTGACTAGGTTCTCTTTTATATATGTTGGAGACAAACTAATTGTGACTAAAATTAATTTTGTAAGAAGTTTTTCAATCAGTGTAAAATTCTGAAATTTCATTGGAAAACTTCCCAGGTCGTTCGAACAACCCCAATCAAACGAAGTTGTTCGAACGAGTTTGCTAATGACAATTTGCTCAAAGTCTCTGAAATTTCGTTAGAATTTTTGTTGATATGTCGTTCGAAGGAGATTCTACACATTCTTTACTGTTTTTGTTAGAATATTCATTCGAACATTATCGTTCGAACGACCTGCTACCAGTTTGAATTTTTTTATTTTCGATAGTTTCTCCCTTACTGTTTTGGTCCACAACTTTTCCCTTATCTATTTTGTGTGGGCGAAAATAGCAGTTGAGACTTTAACTTTTCAACTCAAGAGAAAACAAAAAAAAACTTTAACCATTTTGTCTCCAACATTTATGTTATCTTTAGATTATAATTTGAAAACCAAAAACCTCATCCACATCCTACAAATTGTTCATCCTTGCTACGTGCGTTAGAGCTTTGCATAAGTGCTGATTGGAAATGGTAATTGGGTTTCGATGGATACCGAGACACGATAAGTGTTGTGCAACGCTTTGGATCTTCGAGTACTATAAACGGAGGTATTGGGGACGAAATCAGCGAGTCTGAGTGAGTCAAGTCTGTAATTCTTTTGAGTCTCTTTGTAAAACCATATTTGTAATGGATTTTTCTAGGCCCAGTCGTCCGATGTTTTTCCCATTTGGTTTTTTCTCGTACATCGGCGTGATGTGGTTGTGCTTTCTTCTTACTTAGATGATAATCCTACATGCATACTTAGGAATTAGTAAGAAATATTTAAAATTGGAAAGTAATAACACTTGGCCTAATTTATACTTGTTTAAAGAGTGTATTCAATGAAATTAACTAAGTTAATATAACCGTGCTACTTCAGATGAAAAGAACGATATTACCCAAAATTGGAGCGATATCCCATAAGCACAAGTCCATTGAATCTACAAAATAGGTTAGTATTGTGCATAACAAAATTAATAACAAAAAGTTTAACTAATTACAGTAGATTAAATTAAAAGGGAAGAAAAAAAAGAAAGAAAGAAAATTAAAAAGCTAACTATTTACAACCTACTATTTAGGCTTCACATTAACTATACACTAGAAGTCTAAATAGTTGAGGGTCCACCCAAAAAGGGATTTGACTTTGAAAGATCAACGGTAGACCCTCCATAGAGAACATGCCTCCCGGAAGATAATAATTTCGTTTGAACAACGAAAGGCATGTGTAAAGCATAAGAAATGAAACATCGCCAATTATAAATTTTGGGCGGACGATGGGGGATTTGGATAACAAAGGTGACAAGACCACATTGATCTCGAGAAAAATGAAATCACCTCCCCAAGGTTTTTCAATTGGATGGGTGGGGGGTAGTGCAAGTGAATAGCCCATGAGATGAAGCATCTCAAAACAACAATCTCGTTCAAGAATCGGGTCAAGGTCCTCAAGACTTTCAATCGATTCTTGTGATAAACTTAATTGTTCGGGAATAGTAGGGAATAAAGGAAACTAAGGACCATCAACCTCAATTGAATTGGAAGAATTAATAAGAAGTTGGAATTTGAAAGTGCTAAATCTTGGATCACTCTCAATTGTTTCCTCATCAACAAGGGGTTGAGGTGAAACGTAATTTTCAACCTCAACCCGATTTTGTGAAGAAATGATCTCATCGAGCATGGCATCATTTTCCAAAACCAAGATTGATAACTTTCTGATTTCCTTAATCATTAACTCATAATCAAACTGAGAAGAAGACATTTCATCTTCATGTGCGGGTTGCTCATAGCTAACGGATTCCCCACTTTCCAAATTCTCCTCATAAGGCAATGAGGGGATACTTACATACTCTTGAATTTCACGCTCAGTGCGCTCATCTTCAAGATTTTGTAGTCATTCTCTCATTGTTTTGGATGTATAACCTGGAAAACAATTCTCAGAACAATTAAGGTTGTCTAACGCGTTATAGCGAGACATTTCAAAATAGGCTAATTCAATTGAGCAACAAGCGCCAAAATTTCAATTTCTTGAAACAATTTAGCGCAAGTAAAAAAGAAAGAATAAAATAAAGAATACAAATATAAATAAAAGAATTATTACAAAATAGTAAATCAACTAAAGCTAAAACACACTCCTGAGCAATGGAACCATTTTGATCCAGGGTGAAAAGTAGCGTCGCGTAAGAACGCTAATCGTTGTTTTTGTTTCACCTCCTCAATTCAAAAAACCTAAGCTACTACAACATTTGACAGGGAATCACATTGGTAAGTCAGGTATTATAAGAAACCCACAGGGAGTGTTGATAGATTTTAATCGATTTATTATTTCAAGAATAAAAATGCAAAAGGTGATGGAGTTTAAAAGGGATAAAAGGAGAAAAGGAGAAAACAAGAAGTTAACGCTAAATTACAACTAATTACAACGAGAGTCGGGATCGCATTCACCCCACATAGGCTAAACAACTACTAATTAGAATTCCGGTTCGAAAGAAATTTAACTGACATAATCAATTAAGCATAAACATCACAGAGTAAGGAATTCAATCCAAATTTGTGAGATTAAACATTTAACAGAAAATGGTCACACGTGGATTAAATTCGGGTTAATGCTATAAGCACTAACGTTGCACAAAAAAAAAAGTTAAATGCATAATAATCCGACTTTAATACGCGAGGTTTCAATTAAACGCAATTTTACACAAAATCTAATTTTCGAAGATCGAGGCCGGCTAATGGAGGAACACAACCCCAACCCTATTTATCTAAGGACTATGCATGGAAATAAATTAAATTACACTAATTAACTAAGGAAAGAAATAAGTAAATAAATAAACTAATTAACAAAGCATGTAAGACTAATTAAAATTGTAAGAAATGAAAGAAAAACAACTATATTAATGGAGATGAAGATGAATAGTAACTTACACAACTCAAATGGAGCAAACCCTAGGAGAGATAAGCTAAACCCAAATCCCCCTCCTCTTACAAACCCTAAAATAACTATCTAAAACTAATTAATTATCTCCAAAATGAGGAGAAAGTTTATATATACAAAAACCCAATGGAAAACTTGGAATAAAAAGAAGAGAAAAATATTAGCAGAGCTGAATCAATTCGGCTAAGAGCAAATCGATTAGCAATGAAATATCATTGAAGATTGGCTTAGGGAGAATCAATTCGACAAGGGCCAAACCGATTCGGTAGGGAGAAATCTCAATGCCAAATGTTTCTGTAAAGATATCAATTAGACGAATGGATTCAGAGGAGTCCGAATTGATTCAGTAACTAAAATAACTCACACTTCCCCTGGGGCTAATTGACTCGCAAGGGGGCAAATCGATTTGCTCCCCTGTTTTTGCAATCCTTCTTCTCCTTTGGTTTTTATGTAATTCCCTTTCATTGAAATTCATTTAGCTTCTTCGTTACGGATCGTATTCACGCACCGTTTGTGTCCACATGAAGCTTGCCCAGATGTCTACAACTTTCGGGAGATGTTGGGCGAGTTATACCCAAGTTGTGACTTGTCTAAATTTCCCTTGTGCGTGCGGATTTGTACGAAAACTCTCCAGAATGGGTTCGAACTTCTTACTAAGCACCGAAATACCTACAAAAGCTCAATTAACCCCTAAAAATCATGTATATATAGAAATACGAGGTTGTATGGTTAATGATCATAAATATAGGGATTAAGATACCCAAGGGGGATAAGAACGCGTAGGTTAATGGGTGAAATATGCAATATTTGCGTCGTATCAATTATTCACATGTTAAATGGTAATATTCTAATTAAAGGTTGTCATAGTGAATGAATTGCATGCAACATCATAATATAAAAAGAAATCCATGAAAAATAAATACCACTTACACAACATAAAAAAAATTAATGGGCATATGTAAATAATTTTATAAACTAATAACAGTTTGATGTGAAACAATAAGTTAAAAAAAGGATCCGACGTTGTTGATACCAAAAACTACCCAGTTACGTGGACTAACCAGAGACGGACACGTGTCATCCTCTATGGCAAGAATTCTATTCATCGAGTCACAGCATCTCCGACCAGGTCCTGGGAGGTTGAGCAACATGCAGAATGCCGACCAACTCCAGGAAGACCGACCAACTTTATCAGCAAAATGCCAACAACTAAGAGAATTATAGACGTTATGGACTAATGTAAATGCCTAATTTATAAAGGCATTCTATCCATTAATATTTTTTCTCTCTATTTTCCTTACGTGTCTATAAATACAATGTAATCCCTTCATCAATGGGAAGTTGAACTCATTGAAGACATGAGAGGCAAGATTGAATACAAGGCAATAAGAAGCACAGTGGACATAGGCTTTCCCTTATAGTCAAACCACTTTCAAAACCTTTCTTCTCTATCTTTTATTTACATATATTTATCTGTAATTAAGGAATTAGACCTAGTCTATTTTTTTATATTAACAGATTGTTGTCATATTTGGGAACGTATTTCTAATCGTTTTCACTCTTATTCATTTACGATAAATCAAAGATGATTGATATCCCAGATTTCAATGGAAGAAACAATAACAATCCACTTATTTCATCTACTCCTCTAATAAATAATGATCTGACCAGAATCTTAGCTAGTCTCTCTAAAGGATAAGAGGCCATGCAAGATATCATTACGCAATTAGCAAGATATCATCACACAATTAGCTCAAACACTAATGTTTGAATCCATTTCCTTATTTATTCCCCAAAATGTTCCACCGGCACCTCCAAGAACTAACATGCATAACCAATCCAAGACTACCAGAGACACGTCCTACCATTCATGAGAAAGTTCTTACCTTAGGGCTTCAGAGCCATATGATGAGCAGTCTTTTTCTCTTGAGGCTAAGTGACTTAGAAAGGTTGAGATGAGCATCTCCCTTTGATCGTCTAAGGCCCAGAGGGAATAAAAATGTTCCTAGGGCATTAGCGAGGTATACTCGAAGACCATTCGACCAACATGAGGCCTCAGCCCAATCCAAATCACATGTTGGACGATCTGGTCATGACGATTAGACCTCTTAAGAGGATAGCTCAACACAAATAGTTGACCAGAACAGTCGAGCTGCATCCCATAAATCTGATCCAGGTAATTATGCTTGGAAAGGCTTGATCCAGAGGTTGGAAGACAGGTTGGGAGAAATGATGAAGGTGAAGAACCCTTTGCAATGAAGCTTTATTAAAGGGTCTCCTTTGGTTCAAGATATTATGGATTTTCCCACTCCTTCGAAGCTCAAAGCTCCCGTGGTTACTCCAAAGTATGATGGAAAAACATACCCTATTCTTTATATAGAATAGTACCAAGAAACAACTGATATTTATGATGTCTCCGACAAGATGAAATGTAAGCCATTCTCAGGTACCATCATAGGACCTGATCAAATCTTATACAACATCCATCCTCAGAGACAGGTTTCAACCATCTTGCCAAGATATTTATTGGGAAATTCTGCTTTGGATCTAATCCATTAAAGAGAGTAGCTCACCTTCTAACTATGACACAACAAGAAGGAGAATGAACCAGGGAGTACATCACTCGCTTCAACAATGAAAAGTTATAGGTGATTGACTATGAGTGGAAGATAACCATCACAACTCTTGTGAGTGTATTAATTCACGAGAATCTTTATTACACTATTGTTAAATATACTACCAAGACTATGACTGAATTGATGGCCAAATCAGCCAAGATAATGAATACCGTGGAAGCAATAGCTGTGAAGTAAATCTCGATCATAAAGCCTAAGGATAAAACTGAGAAGGAGGAGCAGAAGGAATCAAAAGAAAAAAAAGATGACAGGCTCAGGAAGTATAATAATTACACTTTATTAAATATGGTCACTCACCATGTTTTGGAGGAGATCAATCATAGTAAGGAGGTACGATGGCCTGAGTAGTTAATAGCACCTGGTTAGAAGAGGGACATGTCCAAGTATTACAAGTTTCATAAAGATCGTGGGCATACGACAAATCGTTGTATTTATCTATAGAATGAGATATAAACCCTCATTCGCCAAGGAAAACTGGACAAGTTCGTTGATCGACAGGATTATAGAGGAGCTCGATGAAGGTCAAAATCTCCATGAAAACCCAGAGATGAGAAAACGATAACTCGTGAATATGATCAGGAAGATGATCCCGATCTACCCAAGAAACCCAAGCAACCAAAACTTAAGGTATTAATGCTTAGTTTTGGTTCCTTTAACCGTAAGATGATTACAGATGGAAACACTAGAGGAGGAGATCATATTACTAAAATAAAAGCATACCTCAATAAGGCTCAAACTTGTTCTTATATTCAGAGGATCAATCTAGGCGAGGAGGATCGTCCTAAGAATCTCAACAAAAAAAAGTTGGTGATTAGTTTTTCCAAGAACGACCTATCTGGGGTACTTTATCCCTATGATGATCAACAGGTAGTCAAATTCATATTCTAGGATGCAAGCATATGCAGGATATTGATTGATAATGGCAGTTCATAAGACATCATGTTCTACTCTTGTTTTTAAAAGTTATATTTAAAGCTTAGCTAGTTAGACCCATTTCACATGCCTCTAATAGGATTTTTTTTGTTGAAAAAGTGTATCTCTTGCGAACGATCAAGTTAGAAGTGTATCTCGGCACATGGCTAGCGAGTCGAATAGAAAAAATACGCTTCTTTATGATAGACACAAATGTTCAATCCGCCTATAATGTGATCATGGTCAGGGTAGGATTAAAGTAGTTTGAAGCAATGACCTTCACAATTCATCAATGCTTGAAGTTTTCGACCCATTTTGGAGTTGGTGCTGTGAAGGGAGACCAAAAGGTAGCCAGGGAATGTTATTACTCCTCTGTCGAGCAAAAAGATCTGGAGGAACTAAAGAAGAAGACCATTACTTACCAAATGGACAATACGGAGCCCAATAGCGAGTCTGAGGTTGAAACCTTAGATCCAATAGATGAGACAAAGCTGGTTAAATGTTAGATTGTAGAAGCGACGGAGAGTATTATCTTGGATAAAGACAAGCCAGAGCAGACTACATAGATAGTTCAACACTGGATCTCGTTCTTAAATAGGAGCTAGTGATGTTCCTAAGACAGAGAAAACACGTGTTTGCTTGGATCCATGTGGATATGCTTGGGATTAACCCCACTTTACTCTGCCATGAACTCAATGTCAATAAGGAGACCAAGTCGGTAAAGTAAAGGCGTAGGGTGTTCATCCCCGAAAAGAACCAGGCTATTTAGGAGGAGGTAGAAAAGCTCCTAAAAGATGCATTCATTGAAGATGTGAAATATCTATATTGGTTGACCAATGTTGTTATGGTCAAAAGGAAGAATAACAAATGGATAATGTGTGTGGATTTTTTAGATTTTAATAAAGCTTGCCCAAATGACCATTTCCTTTGCCCAGGATTGATCAGATTATTGATGCTACGACAGGATATGGGCTATTAAGTTTTATGAACGCTTATTCTGGTTAGAACCAGATAAAAATAAAGCCTGAAGATAGGGACAATACCTCTTTCATCACTCCTAGAGGAACTTATTGTTATAATGTGATGCCTTTTGGTTTAAAAAATGCAGGTGCTACCTACCAGAGGTTGGAAAATGAGGTTTTTGAAGATCAAATAGGAAATAATATGGAGGTGTATATAGATGACATGTTGATTGAGATCAAGAAAGCCTCTAACCATATTGCTAACCTCAACCATAACTTTGATCCATTGGAGAAGCACTAAATGAAGTTGAATCTGACCAAGTGTGTGCTCGGTGTGCATGAAGAAATGTTCCTCAGGTACATAGTGAATCAAAGGGGAATTGAAGCTATACTAAATAAAATAAAGGGGTTGATTGAATTGCAGTCTCTGATTTGCAAGAAGGATGTTCAAAGGCTAACTGGGCGAGTAGGTGCTTTGAATTGATTTGTGTTCCAAGAAATAGACAGGTTTTTTCCATTCTTTAAGGTGCTCTGGAAGACCTTTGAATTGAACGATTAATGAGAGAAAGCCTTTCAGGAGTTGAAAAAGTATCTAGGATCACCCTTTTACTCTCCCGACTAGTCTCGGGGGTTAATTATATTTTTACTTAGTTGTTTCTGAGTTAGCTATAAGTTTAGCTTTGATACGAGAAGACAACGGAGTTCAGAGGCCAGTCTACTACACCAGAAAAGACTTTCGAGGAGCAAAAATTAGATATCCATGACTACAAAAACTAGCTTTGGCACTTATAAAGGCATCACAACGTATGAAGCCTTATTTACAAGCACATAATATAGTGGTGTACACTGACATGTCTCTTTGGCAAACTCTTCATAAAATTGAGAAGTCTGGGAGGTAGATGTACTGGGCAGTAGAATTAAGGGAGTATAACATTGTGTATGAGCCAAGGTCCTCATCAAAGGTCTAACATGTAGTAGATTTCATTACAGAATTCACTTATTCAGAGGTTCTAGAGCAGTAAGGCTATCAAGCAGAGTAGACCCTGGCAGGCAATCAAGCAGAGCAGACCCTGACAGGCTATCAAACAGTAAGGCTCAACCAAAGTCTCCACTGACCAACGAATTGCGCAGACCCTAGTAGGGGCGAGCTCAGATGAAGTTTCTATCTCCCTATCGGAATAACCAACAAGGATGTAGGAGATGGCTCAAAGATATGATGAGGTAAGAAAGAAGGTATTCCACTATGGGACATTGTCAGACCAAGGCTTTGACAACGACATCCCAATATGGAATTTATATGTGGATAGATCTTCGTGTTCAATACGAAGTGGAGAATGTATTATACTCAATACCCAAGATGGTATTAATATTGAGTACACACTTAGATTCCAATTCTAGGCCTCAAATAATGAAGTCGAGTATGAAGCTCTAATAGTGGGATTAAGTTTGGATCATTCACTAAATGCCGAGTAAGTTGTGGTGCACAATGATTATCATCTGGTGGTCAACCAGATCTTAAGTTTGTATAAAGCCAGAGGAGAATTGATGAGAAGGTACCTCGCCAAGGAACTAGAGGTTATAGCAAAATTACCAACTATTCAAATGAGAAGAATTCCAAGACTAGAGAATGCCCGAGTAGATGCACTTGCTCGGATTGCATTAGCAACCAGAATTGAACTCAGGAGAATAATACCCATTGTAATTCTAGCTAATAGGAGCATTGTTAATAACCTTGTGGTTAATTTCATTACAGTAGACATGGGATCTTCCTGGATGGATCCCGTCAAATCTTATTTTGAGGAGGGAACTCTGCCAATAGATCCAATTAAGGCCTAAAAAGTAAAGTATAAAGTGGCTAGGTACATGTTAGATAAAGGAGTTCTATACAAGAGAGGATTAACAACTACTTTGCAGCACTGTGTCCACCCAATGGAGGTTCAAGATCTAATAGAATAAGTTCATGAGGTGTCTTTTGGAGCTCATGTGGTAGCAATATCATTGATACAATGAATGAACACACATGGATACTATTGTCCGACTATGAGGGCAGATTGTACAACTTTTACAAATAATGGTAAAAAGTGCCAGAAGCTGTCTAACCCTTCAAAAAATACACATGCTTCTTTGACTCCCATTACTTCTCCTTGGTCATTTGCTATTTGGGGGATAGACTTTATCGAGCCATTGTCGACCACATGAGGAAGATTCAAGTACTTAGTCGTAGTTGTTGATTACTTCACTAAATGGGTTGAGACAAAACCTTTGATGGACATCCCTTATGAGAAGGTGTACCAGTTTATCTGGAAAAACATTATTTATAGATATGGTTTTCATATGCCTTCATCATCGATTATGGTACATAGTGAGCTTGCAACATATTATGCCCAATCTAAGATTCAAAAGTTGCATTCTACTCCAGGTCACCGTCAAAGAAATGGAAAGAATGAGGTGACAAATAAGATTTGGATCAATGGGTTGAAGAAAAGACTTCAGATGATAAGGGGAACTCGATAAATTAATTGCACTTAGTTTTGTGGGCCTTCCGAATAACTCCAAGATCTTCTATAGGGGAAACACCATACATGTTGGTGTTCAGGACAGAAGCAGTAATACAAGAAGAGATAGGCTTTTCCAACTCATAGAGTGTTGAACTTTGATTCTCACGTCAGTGATTTGATGCAAAGACTAAACCTTGATATGATGGAAGAGGTGCGAGAAGATGCAGCATTAATGAATTTTGCCTATCAATAACGAACAACACACTTTTACATTAGAAGGGTAACACCGACAAACTAAAAGAAGGGGGATTACATACTTAAGAAGGTGATTCGGAAGACCAACAAGCTTGAAGACAATTGTAATGGTCCATATCATATCTCAGCAGTTGTCTGGCCAGGAACTTATAGAATTGAAACTCTAGAGGGGGGAGGAATTAAAAAATTCTTGGAATGCCGAGCATCTTAGGAAGTAGTACTAGTAATGTAGCGAGCAACATCTTTTGTAATCAATTTTCTTCAATATTAATAAAAAGTTGGTTTCTTACATTTTTCTGATTTTTTTGGAGTACTGGTGATATGCATCCCATAAATACTTGGTCGACAGGAATATTTGATTAATAAGAATTCATTACTTAGTATAAAATGGTAATACTTGATCGACAAAGCACAGAAACCCAAGTCAAGAGAGGATTTTAAATCCTTCGTACCTGGTTAAGAAAAATCAAGGATAAAACTCTGTATAAAAATCAACAAGTTTTATCTGAACTGAGAAAAATGAAGGAAGAATGTTGTGAAGATTCCTAAATAACAATGTAGACACATATTCGACATACACTTGCTCACCACTGGTAAGTAATGCTAAAACTAGATATTTAGGTTCATTAGTAGAACCTATAGCAATACCACGGGTAACTAGTGCTAAACATAGATTTAAATCTAGGTGTGCTAGTACAACCTATGGCCACATCAATGGTAACTGATACTAAACTTAGAAATCTAAATGTATCAGTTGAACCTATGATAATCTCATTGGTAACTGGTACAAAATTTAGGCCAATGTCTAAATGTATCAGCATAACTAATGAAACAACAAAGTCATTCAAGCATCCAGAAATTAACGAGATAAGTTAATAAATTGCATTTCATTTATATAAATGATGATTACATGCAAATAATGTTTACAAATGAAATAGAAGAACAAATGTTTCTCAAATTATTTTATCGTACTCTTTCCTTCAGCCTTTGAGGAGCTCAATACTGGTTTCATGCCTGCTGGAGGATCATCCAATGCGTACGGAGAATCGATGAAGTTAAAATCTTGAAGCATTATCTTATTACTTCTACTCAGAGTATCTAACTGATGAGGAGGATGAACTATTTCCAAGTCATCATGCATACCATAATCCCCTAAATACTTTTAGATCAAGCACTTGGGAATGTTTCTATAGGTATCCAACTAATATCCTGCTTGAAAGGGCATTTGTCACAATCCCATAATCAAGGGTCAACCCAATACCATAGTTTGTTGTCTTGATCAACCTTCATAACTGTTAAGTAATTGGTCCACCCCCATTTATATCCTTGACACCGAGCTTGACTGAAATGATCATCAAAATGCCAAAGATCCTCATTGTATCCTTCCATCCATACCTCTCTAGGCTACTTGTGAAACTAGAAAGTCAATTTCTCGACTTGGTGTTACAGATTCTTCAACACTCAATCTTTAGCCTGCAACTGAGAGGATTGGTTGGAAAGTGTGTTATCTTGAGTCTTGAGCTTTTGGGATAACTCAGCAATTGCTCGGTTCTTGGCCTTTAGCTGGGCAACTTGGTCCGCTAGGGTTTTCTGTGTTCTAGACTCATCAGTAATTGGTCGACTAAAATTTTATCTAGAAGAAGAGGCAAGCTTAGACTTCTTCAGAGTTTTTAGCTCTTCTCTCAATTTGGCATTCTCACTCTCTTGGAAAGATGCACCTTCGTCCGCAATAGCCGTAGGAGGATTATTCAAAGAGCTAAGTACACTCCTCAATTCATTATTTTCTACTTCTAAAAACTTGGCAATATCCCTAGCTTCATCTACTTCATATTTGAGCAAAAATTCCTAAATCCGATAAGTAGAGGCTTACATCTCCAATTTCTCTTCAAAGCTCGAGCTCCACTCAAAGACTTATATATGGCCTCATAATCAGCATGGAGGAAGGCCTGGAGTTCTTTGTGTTTCTTGAAGTTCTTTAATCATTTTGATGTAAGCCATGTTATTGGGGACCTCCCGATCAAAAAGAAACTTAAGATAAATATATGCATCCTTAACTTGATTAGTAGAGTTGTCACCGAGAAAGTTTATTAGTTCTTCCTCGATTAAAGTCATGTGACCAGCCTTAAATAAACTATTGCAGTGTTTGAGTAGCTCGAAGTCATTGGAAGAGAGTTGTTCCATCTGGCCATGAACTAGGAAAAGGAAGTAGCATTCAATCAACAAGAAAAAAAGAAAATCTAACAACAACCAAGAAATGATAAACAGTATAAAAAAAAGATCTTTTATTGATATAAAAAGGGAAGTTACAAGTTCCATAGAGAAGAAACAAAATAAAGACAAAAAGGCTGAATGTCAAGCAAGTCTACACCTTCTCTCTATCAGTTTCAAAACTTCCTCATTGGTCGACAAAAGGGGTAGCTGGATTATCTTATTTGACCGAAGGAATTATTGACTCAACAATGTTATTAAGTTGGTCGACTAAAGACTCAACCGCCACAGAAGACACCCCAGAACCAACATCTTCTTTGACTTCATCGTCTATGTTGGTGGTAGAGCTAAGCTTATATCTTTGGAAGAGTTCAGAGTCTTCTGCTGTGATGACCTCTTTCAGTGCAGCCGACCAACCATCCTTCAAATATTTTCTTTTTATGTATTCAATTTGAGCATAGGCAATAACAAGGTCCTTATCCCAGCCTTTATTGAAGGAATTTTCCTTTAATTTCTTCCTCTTGGCCTTCTCAGCATTTAATCCCTTGGTTATCTTAGCCACCTTCTTTTATGTGGCCTTTACCATGCGTTCAGCTTGAACAATAGTGGATGCAACCTTCTACTGAGCTTCCTCAGCATCCTTGATTTTCTTCTACCAAGATTTGTTCTCTCTGGCCAAGGCCTGTTGTGATTCTAGTAAACCCTCTTCCACATCATTCTAAGAAGAATGAAGCACATCATCTTTGTCTAACATCTAGTTAAAATAAACCAGGAACTGTAAAAGATAAAAATAAAGCCAGAATAAGAAGTAAAAGATAATGTATGAGCAACTATAAGAGGAAGTATTACCTGAGTAAGGCCTCGACCATCCCTTTTAAAAAACATTTGTCAGGGCCTAGAAGCAGTAGCACCCCAATGGTCTGAAAGTGTACCAGACTTAATTAATTTACTGGCCATGCCAGGACCAATGGCTACCAAGGAACCAACTCCAAATTGAGTAACACCGACCAAGCTCCATTGGTTAGCATCAATAGTTTCTTCAGCCTGCCTAGCAATAGGACCTTTTCTCAATCTCCTTAAAACAAATTATTCCCCCTAGTTATCTGTGGGCTTCTTACTAGCATCATCATTCTTTATTGCCCCGCCATCCACAGGCTTGTGGCTGCCAGCAATAACAACATCTTCAATAAGTTTGGGAAATTTCCTTTTTCCCATGCTCATCGAAAGAGGAAGGTCTAAATTAAAAGAAGAGGAGGGACAAATAGCAGGTTCACCACCACCAGATGTAGAGGATGTGGAATTGGATCTTTGTCCAAGTCAATCATAACAGATGGTACAACAACTGAAGGCCGGGCTACAAAGGAAGTGATAGAGATGTTGTACATTAGCAAGTAGTAAGTCGGCCTAGTATGCTCCTTACCAATTCTCTGATGGATGCCCCAGAGAAACTTGAGCTCGTCAAGTTTAATATCACCCTCTTTGGGACACTTTCTCTTCTTCTCAACTGCAATCAAACAAACAAGAAATGTTAGATAGCATATTAGTAGTTAATTCATCAGCATGAGAATATAAAATATATTACAACCTATGCCATGAAACTCTTGAGGGCATCTTGGTCACTTGTATACTTCATTCCCTTTTGAGGTACATATTGCCAATTTTTGAAATAACTTCATGATCAAAATAATCTATATTGGGGTTAACAACTAATGCCCTATTGACAAATCTAGTTTATAAATAAGTGTTGCCACTGGTAACCCGCTTATATGAAAACACAATCTCAGGGATACCAATATGGATCCCATCGATTTGGTTAAGCCTGTGGACACCATTAACTATCCTCAAAGTATTGGGGACTATTCTGGAGGGGACAACATCAAAATATTGAAAAAATTCCAAACAAAATTGATTTGGGTAGAAACTAAAACAATACTCATCTATGAAAAGAGAAATGTTCCAATGGCCCTCAATTAGAGAAAAAAGATATACAAGAGGACTGTGGAGTTCTAAATCCACCCAGGTGGGTATGTTCTAGTTGTTCCTAAAATCAACTAGAGAAACAACTGTGATAACCCTGCTTTTTATATCTAATTCGGTTAGCTACGCCCAATTAAATTAAATTGGAGCGTTAATATGTTGGCATTAGAAACATAATTTAAAATAAATACAGTAATGTAAACATGTACACTCCCATACGAGTAACCAAATCACATCATAGCAACTATAGGATCCACAAGTAATATTAGTACTGAATATAAAATTCCCAAACATACGGGACCAAAAATAAACTAAGTAAATTGTGTAATGTAAACCTCTCAACACTATCAAATCCCTAACAATGGGAAATCTCTGATACCGCACTATAAGGAAGAGTGAAAAAATAGGATAAGGCCTAGAGTCCACCACTACAGGATCCTAAGAATAGATGTGAGGTCATCCAGCTCCACGGTCTATTGTCCAACGGGGAGAGGACTTGTATAATACATATATATATGGGAGAGGGTACATAGAAACAGGTGTCAACAGCAAGAAAATCTATACAGTTATAAGATGTACGTATGATGAACGCATACTCAACACAACTTGTCTCCAGTAATTAATGCGTTCAATTACTTAACCAATGCTCCTATGTCATGACTACCAAACCCAAACTCGAGTAACGTGTAATCGCATATAGTATCATGATTAATCACTATTAATCTCATTTTAGTATTTAAGGTATCCAAATATTTCCTTCAAGTATAATATGAAATGCATCGATTCGGGATATTACTTTAAGACACAAGCATAATATCTCAAACAACAAGTCATATCGGGTCACTATCGTTACCCGGGGGAACAAGTCGTAACACTGGGCCTACACACGAATATTTCCCAATATTACGTGGCAAGGGCAATCATACTAAGTCCTAAATCACATGGCACTTCAAGGTCTTTATATCCGACCTGCATTACAACCATGTGTCCAGTTATGGTGGTTTATCTCCGATACGACACTCGAGCGGAACCTATTCGGATCAATCACAAAAAATCGCATTCAACATGTGCCTACGTCGACCGGAGGACTAGTCTAGCGTATACTTGACAATGTACATGTAAAATAATTTCACGGTTATGTATATATACAATCGTGTCAAGTCTCTTACTCGAGTTATACAATATAACATAATTTACATCATTAATTTACTAATTCAACCTCAAATCATTTCAAGGTTATATATCCCTAATAACGATAAGTATATGATCAAGTTAGGATATTAGGCATAACACCATAATTATCTTACTAACAACATAAAAAAGCATTAGCACTCTTATTTCAACAACTTTCTGCCCAGAATTGTAAAACCCCAATTTGAGGCTTTTTCGATCCGGTTTTAGAAAAACTTAAAACTATAAAGTTGCTCGGAACGTGATTTTCTATGAGGACTCGTGAGTACGCTACCATAACCTTCATAAAACATACCCAAAACTAACATATAATATTCACCCCTATTTTCGACAACATTCTGCTCCAAATTGTAAAACGCTTATTTACGGCTTTTCCGATCCGTTTTTGGAAAAACCTAAAACTACAAAGTTGTTCAGAACGTGATTTTCTACAAGAAATTGCGAGCACATAGTCATTTACAGCTTAAAACTGACCCAAAATCAACTTGCAATGACCATCCCTTTTTAATTTAGGATTTGTATGAGTTCAATTTGTTTCCAGTTTGATGTGTCCTAAATCATTTATATATTAATCACATCTCATCAATTTCAAGATTTTGGGATTCAAATCATGTTCATACACTTTTTCATCAAACATTCAAGATTTAACAATCTAGATTAACTTGCCTTTGGTTTGTGTAGGATGGTGTTGATGAAGAAGATGACAACCTTCTTCTTCTTCTTCTTCTTCTTCTTCTTCTTCTTCTTCTTCTTCTTCTTCTTATTATTATTATTATTATTATTATTATTATTATTATTATTATTATTATTATTATTATTATTATTATTATTATTATTATTATTATTATTATTATTATTATTATTATTATTATTATCTTTCTCTCTCTACCTCTCTTATACACATAAAAGAGAAGACTAAGCCCTAACCCTTTCTATTTATATTTTAAGGGTAATTTTCGGATTTAATTAAAACCTAGGGTGTAAAATGACCACAATACTCTTTTTCGAGTCACTAAGGGTCTAAAAACTCCCGGAACACAAATATAACTTCTGGGTACTTAACTCCAACTATTTTGACACATTTTGAAACATTGGTGCACTCTAAATGGCCATCTGAGTCACTTGTCTAAAATATACTTTTCACACACAACTCTTAAGTCCCAAGCTCAAAATTCGTAACACTCACTAACGACATAACTTAAAATCATACGTTCATATTTACTCTTCACGCTAGTAAACATATATGTAGATAAACATTATCACTCTAATTATTATTTATCATAAGTCAATTTAATTTCCCTATTAAATTATTTTATATCTCACATGTAGGTAATTAATTATGAATTAATTTAATTTCTTTATTAAATCATTTTGATTACGCGCACACACAAGTAATTAATAATGCATTAAAACTACGGGGTATTACATTCTCCCACTCTACAAAAGGGATTTGGTCCTCGAAATCCAAAATAAAACAAATCAATTTCAATTCAAGTCAAGCAAGGTAGTATCATACATACCTTCCATGAAGAGATATGGGTGACTAATTCGCAAGTCATCCTCTCTCTCCCAAGTGGCCTCAGACTCATTACGATGATTCCACAAAACACAAACAAGAGGAATGACTTCTGACCTCAACTGCTGCTCACGATGATCTAGGATCCTGATCAGTCTCTCCTCGTAGTTCCCATCGGGCTACAACTCAACCCCGTCTAAATCTATCTGTAGGTGTGAGTACTTGGGACGTAAGAACTTCCTCAACATAGATACATGAAAAATATCATGTACCCGCTGGAGATGGTCCGGTAGGGATAAATGGTAAGCAATCGGTCCCACCCTGTCCAACACTATAAATGGAACCACGTATCATGGTGAAAGCTTCCCTTTGGCACCAAAGTGAACAACGCCTCTCATGGGTGAGACCCTTAACATCACTTGGTCCCCAACAGTGAACTCTAACTTCCTCCGCCTTATGTCAACATAAGTCTTGTGACGATTTTGCGCGGTCTTCATCCATGCACGAATCAAGTCAACTTTCTCTCAGGTCTCCCTAACAATATCTGGACCCAGCATCCGGTGCTCTTCGAACTCCAACCAACATGTAAGGGATCGACAAGTCCTGCCGTACAAAGCCTTGTGTGGTGCCATACAAATAGTCTATTGATGACTATTATTGTACGTGAACTCCACTAGTGGCAAACGCATATCCCAACCACCTTTGAAGTCTAACATACAAACTCGCAACATGTCCTCCAAAATTTGATTCACCCGCTCCGTTTGACCATCAGACTAAAGGTGGAATGCGGTACTCAAACTCAATTGTACTCCAAATTTATACTCATTTAAAATCCATCTAAATTATTTCTCAACTTCTACTATTTCCAATCTCAAATCTTCATCAACTTACTACACATATAAACTATAGAAAAACATTCTCTTTTACTAGAATTTCTCATATTTTAGTTATTGACATAAAAATATAAATAAATATATATATGAGTTATTAGCATCTAAGTTCTAAGGACTAAACTTCTCCCAATTCACAATACTAGATTGCGTTTCGTGCATGGGACATCTCGCAAGCGAAATCCAAATAAGGAACCCCCCGATACACCACTCCTTGGCAGTATTGATTGTCAAGATTCATTATGCCCTCAATGTATGACGTGTATAACCCAAATTTACTAAAATAATATAAATAATTAATTATTCACAATTCTTAATAGTGCACGGTGTTTCGTGCGTGGGACGTCTCGCAAGCGAAATCCAAACAAGTAACCCCCCCGATACACTACTCCTAGGCACTGTCGATTACCGCGATATATATATACTCATATAATTATCTACTCTTCATTTTCACTCTAACGTATTGATCACAATTTAATCCGGATTTGATCTCCCGGAATGAGATTCAATCAACATTCTTATATCTCTTTACTCTAGAGACCAATATATGATATCTTATCTCATATATATTCATTATACTATATGCAACAAGTATAATAATCCATCCACCGAGCTATAATATAAATAGCTTAGCCATTCTCATTTACTAAGCAACCGTGGATTATCTCAAGTACACATATATGTTAATCACAATACATATATCCATATCCGACACCCATAGGCTTTACAACGGTGCAGACATACTCTACCATTATCAAAGGACCATCAAGACCATTTTATGACTATTCACTAGTCTATACATCACCAAAATCTAACATCTTACACTTGGTTTCAGAATGCATCTTTAATCACACAGGGTCTAAGTAAACATCACGTCACTAACTACTCACTCGTGCTCTATTCACATTAATACATAACTAGGGCCACAACATAGACACATTCCCATATCTGATGGATTCAAAATCAAGCACCACCATTATCAAGGTGCAACAAATTAGTACCCCCAATCACCGGGTGATAAAATAAAACCTAACTCATGGATATATCACCAACTCAAGCAATCATACTCGTATAAAATGAAACGCCTATTGAACACTCCTTCGTGAAGTTCTCACTCGACAACTCGTCCTAGAGATTCGCTACTCATCGTAGGGTTCAAAACTGGTAACTCCAGCTCAAGTCCATCCCTTAGCACACCCATATTCATGTTTCGCTCTCGATAACTTTTAATAAATATAACGATGTTACAAAACAAGATAATCACATCTTATCGAACACCCATTCTAATCTAGAGTTTTACGAAGAACACTGAACTCCAATCATTACTAAATATGGAAAGAAGACTCCCTTGACAATTCTGGACTTCTCCAATGTCAATCCTCGTATGACCTTGTGATACGGACGTCCTCATCCCTAGTGTCCATGGCTAAGGCATCGCAATATTACTGATGCCTTCTGGCGAGCTTGTTCGGGATAACTCGCCGAAATATTCCACTCTGAACATATGAGTACCCAACCCACTAACATATCTTGTACATAACCTAACACACACCTAATCAGCCTTAAGTTGATTCTATTACGGATTTTATCAGATAAGAACACTATGGAACCACTGCGTCACCCCAATACGATAACTATCACTTGTGTGGACAATGTGTAGGTTTATATGCATACCAAACTTCCCTGATACCAACACAATATTTCAAGGATAATCACTTATCCATTCTAGATTCATACTCATGAATCTCTCATTATACATCATCAAACGGATGAATCTAGTCCGTACTTTTTACAAGTACGATAACACTCTTGCGTACACCAAAATTGGACCCTTTAGTTCATCCCTTGATGGGGTGGGACATACACCGATTTCGAGTAGTCCTCTCTCAAATCACAACCCTTCCTTTACATGTTCATGAGTAATAATATACTCTTATTATCACAAGACTTACTTTGTTAATCATTCATTGATTAATACATCATCGAATGCCTCAATAGTTTGTCCATCAGGGGTGAAACGTGATAATTTCTTCTCAGGAAAATGTCACAACAACAACTGGACCACATCATTTTGAGGTATGCCATATCTAAAGATCCACCCTTCCACATTGAAAACAACTTCAGACAACTACACACGCAAGTGGTACCAATAACTCAGTGGTACTACAGGGTGGGCTATAACTTGTACTAACTTCCTTACATCCATAAGAGCGACGATATTCACAGTTGATAATTCATAGAAAATATACGGGTGTTTCCTCCCCCTAAAGAACCAAAATTCAATTCAATCTTTGAGTTCAACATCAGTTCTCTCGCCTACTAGTGGGCGATGAAACTACGATAGTTGCACGCGAATTGCAGTCTCATTAAATTCTTGGACCCTATGCCCACCCAGAGTTCACGTCTCATTAAATCACCATCTTAAAAGATAGTAAGTGAACACGTATCCTAAAATAATTTTATTCAAGTGGATAACTAGTCATAATTACAACAAGTACTCACACTTGGACCTCACGCGTACTATCATGTGGTCGATCAGAAATTCACCTCATGCGTGGGACGTCTCACTAATAAAATCCAGACAAGAAACCCTCCCTATACATGAGGCTAGCTCGGAATCGCCTGTCGAAATCGCAACGTGAAGATCTTCCAAGTCATCGAATACAAGACCTAATCGTAAGTCTCTACGTATCAAGGAAACGATGCGCGAAAAACGTAACGAATGCCCTCAGATCCCTAAAGGCTTTAAAATCGTGCTCTGATACCAAGTGTGACAACCCTGCTTTTTATATCTAATTTGGTTAGCTACACCCAATTAAATTAAAGTGGAGTGTCAATATGTTGGCATTAGAAACATAATTTAAAATAAATATAGTAAAGTAAACATGTACACTTCCATACGTGTAACCAACTCACATCATAGAAACTATCGAATCCATAAGTAATATTAGTTTGAATATAAAATGCCCAAACTTATGGGCCCAAAAATAAACTACGTAAAGTGTGTAATGTAAACCTCTCAACACTATCAAATCCCTAACAATGGGAAATATCTAATACCACACTCTAAAGAAGAGTGACAAAATAGGATAAGGACCAGCGTCCACCACTACAGGATCCTAAGAATAGATGCCAGGTCATCCAGCTCCACGGTCTACTGTCCAACGGGGCGAGGACTTGTATAATAAATATATATATATATATATATATATATATATATATATATATATATATATATATATATATATATATATATGGGGGAGGGGACATAGAAACGGGTGTCAACAACAAGAAAATCTATGCAGTTATAAGATGTACGTATGATGAACGCATACTCCAGTAATTAATGCATTCAATTATTTAGCCAATGCTCCTATGTCATGACTACCCAACCCAAACTCGAGTAATGTGTAATATCATATCGTATCATGATTTATCATTATTAATCTAATATCAGTATTTAAGGTATCAAAATATTTCATTCAAGTATAATATCCAATACATCGATTCGGGATATTACTTTAAGACACAAGCATAATATCTCAAACAACAAGTCATATCGGGTCAATATCATTACCCAGGGGAACAAGTCGTAACACTAGGCCTACACAAGAATATTCCCCAATATTACGTGGAAAGGAAAATCATACTAAGTCCTAAATCACATGGCGTTTCAAGGTCTTTCTATCCGACCCGCATTACAACCATGTTTCCGGTTTCGATGATTTATCTCTTACACGACACTCAAGCGGAACCTAACCGGATCAATCACAAAAAAATCTCATTCAACATGTGCCTACGTCGACCGGAGGACTAGTCTAGCGTATACTCAGCAATATACATGTAAAACAATTTCACGGTTATGTATGAATACAATCGTGTCAAGTCTCTTACTTGAGTTATACAATATAACACAATTTACATCATTAATTTACTAATTCAACATCAAATCATTTCAAGGTGATATATCCCTAATAACCATAAGTATGTGATCAAGTTAGGATATTAGGCACAACACCATAATTATCTTACTAACAACATGAAAAAACATTAGAACTCTTATTTCAACAACTTTCTGCCCAGAATTGTAAAACGCCAATTTGAGGCTTTTTCGATCCGTTTTTGGAAAAACTTAAAACTACAAAGTTTCTCAAAATGTGATTTTCTGCAAGGACTTGAGAGCACTCTACCATAGCCTCCATAAAACATACCCAAAACTAATATATAATATTCGCCCCTGTTTTCGACAACATTCTGCCCAGAATTGTAAAACGCTTATTTACGACTTTTTCGATCCTTTTTTGGAAAAACCTATAACTACAAAGTTGTTTAGAACGTGATTTTCTACAAGAACACTCGAGCACAAAGTCATTTACGGCTTAAAACAGACCCAAAATCAACTTGCAATGACTACCCCTTCTTAATTTTGGATATGTTTGAGTTCAATTTGTTTCTAGTTTGATGTGTCGTAAATCATTTATATATTAATCACATCTCATAAATTTCAAGATATTGGTATTCAAATCATGTTAATACACTTTTTCATCAAACCTTTAATATTTAACAATCTAGATTAACTTGCCTTCAATTTGTGTAGGGAGGTGTTGATGAAGAAGATGACAATCTTCTTCTTCTTCTTCTTCTTCTTCTTCTTCTTCTCTTTATCTCTCTACCTATCTTATACACATAAAAGAGAACACTAGTCCCTAACCCTTTCTATTTATATTTTAAGGGTAATTTTCGGTTTTAATTAAAATCTAGGGTGTAAAATGACCACAATACCCTTTTTCGAGTCACTAAGGGTCTAAAAACTTTCGGAAAACAAATATAACTTTCGGGTACTCAATTCCAACTATTTTGACACATTTGGAAACATTAGTGCACTCTAAATGGCCATCCGAGTCACTTGTCTAAAATATACTTTTCATACCCAACTCTTAAGTCCCATGCTCAAAATTCGTAAAGTAGTCGCTATCACTCACTAACGACATAACTTAAAATCATGCGTTCATATTTACTCTTCATGCTAGTAAACATATATGTAGATAAACATTATCAGTCTAATTAATATTTATCATAAGTCAATTTAATTTCCCTATTAAATTATTTTATTTCTAACGTGTAGGTAATTAATTATGCATTAATTTAATTTCTCTATTAAATCATTTTGATTACGCACACACACAAGGAATTAATAATGCATTAAAACTACGGGGTATTACAGCAACGGCGTAAACCATGATTCAAAATGAAGAAAAGAAGACAAGAAATGGATTCTTACAAAGGTTTAAGGATTCATCAAGAACTAAAAGAAAGGATAAATGATCTCATGAAAACTCAAAGATATCATCTACAATCAAAAGTTTTGGAGTAAAGAGATGACTGGGAAATTTACCGCCTTTTATAGGTTGCCTTTAAAATCGGCAAACGTAATGATTTAAGTGAAACGATTATTGAAATTATAGCAGCGATACGAAAAAGACCTATTTTCCCGAAAGTTGTTCACTATAATTCACGATATTTATAGGAATACCATTAGCAATACATGTCATCATTAATACCAACAAAAGTTCATAAGTGATGGAAGTCGTCAACCGACCAATCATCAGGGATGTAGCCTGGGCTACTACCAAAACTAAATGCTCCATACTTTTAAGCAAGCATCAAGCATGGAACATTGGGGGCTTCTGTTGATACCAAAAAATACCCACTGTTGATACCAAAATTAATATGTTGATATAGATGAATCATAAGAAGACACGTGTCGATCTACATGGCACAATAGCAACGAGGAAGTTTATTTCCCCGACCAACTCCAATGCCCCGAGGAACTCCAACACTCCGAGGAACTCCTGAACGACGAGAAACTAAGGCGGTCCGAGCTGCATCTCGGCCACAACATTGATTGCCAGATAATCAACAGTTCAACTATTCATTGAATGCTTATCATACAGACGTATACTCTTAAAGGGCATTAATTGTTTACCCTTTCACATGTACAGCCTAAAGGCTATAAATACATTGTATCACCCTCATTCTAAAGGACTTGATTTTCTTGATAGAATTACATATCGAGAACTCCAAAACACTTGGTAATAACAGAAACAATGGACGTAGGCCATTCTTATAAGGCTGGACCACTTTAAAATTCTTTGTCTCATTTATATTTATCTGTGATTAAATAATTAGAAGCAATCTAATTTTTTACATCAACAGATTGGCGTCGTCTGTGGGAATCGACTGTTGTTATCGTTTTTCACCAAAAATCATTCATCATCAATGGCAGATAATTCAGAATCCAGCAATCGAAATGCTGGGAATGTTGGGAATCCTCCAAATCCCTCTGCACCATCAACTGCTCCAGATCTGGCTGGAATTATGATGAATCTGGCTCAAGGACAAACCGCCATGCAAGAAACAATGCGGCAACTCATACAAACCCTTCATGGCGGAGTAGCTGAACATTCAGGACAAAGAAGTGGTCAGAGACAAACTTATTTACTTTCTTCACGATCCAGGTGTACTGAGTCATATCGTAATGAGGAATCTGATGATTTCTCTTATCAACCTGGGCGAACTTCGTCAATACGGGCCACAGATACTGAGCAACGTATTACTCTCTCTCCAGAGAGACCCAGTGCCTTGGAAAGATTGAGCAGGCTATCTCCTTTCAGCTGATTAGGCCCTAGGATAAATAGGAGTCCACCTAAGGCAATGTCGAGGAGTTTTCGACAACCATCAGATCTAAGAGAGGGATCAGAACAATCACGACCAGTTACTCGTCAAGATAGATCTCAGGAGGCCACTTCAGAACAATCAATTGCTCGAACTAATAAGCCCGAGGAAGGAAATGATGCGTGGAAAGGGTCCATTTAGCGGTTGGAGGATAGATTGGGAGAAATGGCTAAGGCGAAGAATCCCCTATAACGAACTTTTGTTCAAGGGACACCTTTTGTCCAAGCCATTGTGGATTTTCCTACACCGTCAAAATTTAATGCCCCTGTGGTAATCCCCAAATATGATTGAAAGACAGACACTGTTCTGCACATAGAGCAGTATCAAGCTGCTGCCGACATCTATGTTGTCCCCGACGAGATGAGATGCAGAGCATTCTCAGGAACTCTTACTGGATCTGCCCAGATATGGTACAACAATCTTCCTCGGGGTAACATTTTAACCTTCTTTCAATTGGCCGAGTTGTTCATCAGAAATTTCTGTTTTGGAGCAAAGCCAGTAAAACGAGTAGCACACTTGTTAAGTGTTAGACAAAAATCTTGTGAGAGTACTAGAGATTACATAACTCATTTCAATAACGAGAAGCTGGAAGTCATAGATTATGAAGAAAAGACAACAATCACCGCCTTGATGAGTGGGTTGTTTCCTAACAAGTTGTATTACACTCTGGCGAAAGATCCACCTACAACTATGTCAGAGTTGATGGCAAAAACGGCCAAAATCATGAATACCGAGGAGGCTATGGCTGCGAAGAAGAATATGTATAAAGAAACCAAGGTGGAAGTCGACAAATCTAAGAAGAAAGAGCATAAGGGCAATGGCGGAGACAAGCATTCCAAAAATAATAAGTCGTCATGGGAAGTCCTGAAGAGATTCGATAATTATACTCCTTTGAAAATGGGTATTAATCATGTCTTGGAAGAAAGCAAGAATAACGAGGAAGTAAGATGGCCAAAGAAATTGAGGTTGGACCCTGAAAAAATAAATAGAGACAAATATTGCGAGTTTATAAGGATCATGGTCATATGACTAAAAATTGCATAGCCCTCCAGAACGAGATTGAAACGCTCATTAGACGAGGAAAGTTGTCAAAGTATGTTAATCGTAGAAATGAAAGAGGAAAGGAAGACCGAGCAAGAGAGAGATCTAGATCTCCTCGTCGGGCAGAAGAAAACAGGAAAAGAGATCATGAAGATGATATAGAGTATGACCCCGATCTTCCCAAAAGTCCAAGGCAACCAGAACGCGAGGTATTTTCAATACGTTTTGGAACATTTGACTGTAATGTTATTACAGGTGGAGATGCAGGAGGAGGAGATCTTACTGCATAAAGAAAAGATTACCTCGGTGAGGCTCAAGCTTGCTCATACATTCAACGGATAAATTTGGCTGAGGAGGATCGCCCGAGGAAGATAAATAAAGAGAAGCTAGTCATTGGTTTTTCAAAAAACGACCTTGCAGGTGTTCTTTACCCTCATGAGGACCCTTTGGTGATCAAAATGAGGATGAAAGAAGTAGTGATTTCAAGGGTTCTGGTAGATAATGGTAGTTCGGCAGACATCATGTTCTACTCATGCTTTGACAGTTTAAATTTAAAATTATCTCAATTGGAGCCTTATCACTGACCTCTCTTGGGTTTTGCTGGCGAGAAGGTTTTTCCACTTGGGACGATCAAGTTGGATATATTCATTGGAACTTGGCCTGCTTGTCAAACAGAAAGAATACGCTTCTTTGTGATGGATAAGAATGTGCAATCAACTTACAACATCATCATGGGAAGAGTTGGTTTGAAGAAGTTCGAAGCAGTTCCATCTACAGTACATCAATGCTTAAAATTCCCAACAAATTTTAGAGTAAGAGTTGTGAAAGGTGATCAAAAAGTAGCTCGGGAATGCTATTATTCATCTGCCGAGCAAGAGGAGCATGAAGAGTCAAGGAAAAAGACTACTACCTACCAGGTGGATGAAGGTACAGAAATTGAAACACTGGATCCCAGAGATGAATCCCAACTTGTAAAAGGACAGGTGGTGGAATCTACAAAAAATGTTATTCTGGACGATGAACATCCTGAACGAACAACTTAGATAGGTTCGTCGTTGGATACTTCAATATAACATGAGTTGATAACTTTCTTGAGAAACAGAAAGAAAACTTTTGCATGGAGTCATGAAGACATGCCAGGAATAAATCCAAGCTTCTTATGTTATGAGCTCAATGTGAATAAGGAGAACAATCTTGTAAAGCAGAGAAAAAGAGTATTTAGTCCCGAGAAGAATCAAGCTATACAAGAGGAGGTCGAGAAGCTCCAGAAAGCTCAATTCATTGAAGATGTGAAATATCCAGACTGGTTAGCAAATGTGGTGATGGTAAAGAAGAAAAACAATAAATGGAGAATGTGTGTTGATTTCACCGATCTCAACAAGGCATGCCCAAAGGATCACTTTCCATTGCCCAGAATTGATCAACTAGTGGATGCTACCTCGGGACACGAGCTGCTCAGCTTCATGGATGCTTACTCTGGCTAAAACCAGATCAAAATGAAACTTGAAGACAGGGAAAGTACTTCTTTTATCATCCCTATCGGAACTTATTGTTATAATGTTATGCCTTTTGGATTGAAAAATGCAGGAGCGACATACCAGTGGCTGATGAACAAGGTTTTTACCGAACAAATCAGTTGCAATATGGAAGTCTATGTAGATGATATGCTGACAAAGAGCAAGAAAGCTGCTGATCATCTAGTTGACTTAGGTCAGACCTTTGATCAACTGGATAAATACCTGATGAAGCTCAACCCGACGAAGTGCACATTTGGAGTACGAGAAGGAATGTTCCTCGGGTACATCGTCAACCAGCGAGGCATTGAGGCAAATCCAGAAAAGATCAAGGCTCTTTTAGGGTTGCGATCTCCAACGACGAAGAAAGAGGTGCAGAGTCTTACAGGACGAGTTGCAGCGCTAAACAGATTTATATCTTGAGCAACTGATAGATGCCTCCCATTCTTCAAAACACTTCGAAAAACTTTCGAGTGGAATGATGAATGTGAAAAATCCTTTCAAGACTTGAAGAAATATTTGGGAGCACCTCCACTATTGTCCAGGCCAGTAATGGGAGAAAAGTTGTACTTGTACCTGGCAGTATCAGAGAATGCAGTCAGCTCGGCATTAATCAGAATGGAGAATGGAGTCCAGAAGCCAATTTATTACACAAGTAAGGCTTTCTGATGTGCAGAGATCAGGTACCCAAAGCTGGAAAAATTGGCATTGGCATTAATTGAGGCAATTAGAAGAATGAGGCCATATTTCCATGCCCATACCATCGTCGTGTATACCGACATGCCATTGAGACAAGCCCTTCATAAGCCAGAAAAATCAGGGAGACTGATGTACTGGGCAATAGAGCTCGGTGAATATGATATTGTGCATGAACCCAGATCATCATTAAAAAGGCAAGTTGTAGAAGATTTTATAGTAGAGTTTACTTATCCTGATACCCCCGAGGAACAAAATTTGTTCACTAATCAACCTGTGGATGTTACAGGATCAACAAACACAAGCTCAGACCAACTCCGGTTGGTAAAAGGGCGAGTGGATGTTAAAGAATCAACATACATAAGCTCAGACCAACTCCGGTTGGTAAAAGGTCTTATGGATGTAGAAGGATCATCAAATTCAAACTCAGACCAACTCCGGTTGGTAAAAGGGCGAGAAGAGATGGTCGACGAAGAGAGAGAAATACCAGGGGAGGATGAAAGTAAACAACAAATATTTCACCGAGGAACTCTATTAGATAAGAAATTTGAAGATGAGTTACCTACATGGAGATTATATGTAGATGGGTCATCTTGCACAACAGGTTATGGAGCAGGGATTGTTTTGAACACCCCAGAAGAGATTGACATGGAATATGCCTTGTGATTCGAATTCAAAGCCTCCAATAATGAGGCTAAGTATGAGGCCATGATAGGAGGTCTTAATTTAGCAAAGATTATGGAAGCGCAACAAGTGATGGTATTCAGTGATTCTCAATTAATTGTGAATCAGATGATGGGAACATATGCAGTTAAAGGAGAATTAATGGTCAAGTATCATGCAAAGGTGATGGAGTTGTTGGAAGAATTTGATGCCATTCAGTTGATCAGAATACCAAGAATGGAGAATGCACGAGCAGACGCATTGGCCCGACTAGCATCATCTACTCGTACCGAGATGCGAAAAATGATACCAATTGAAGTATTAGAAAGTCGGAGCATAGATGAAGACCTGACCATGAATATTATTACCCTTGATTTAGGACCATGTTGGATGGATCCCATCAGGGCATATATTGAGGAGGGAGAATTACCGGAAGATAAGCTCGCTGCCAAGAAATTGAAATTTAAAGTTGCTCGGTATGTACTAATTAATGGTGTTTTGTATAGACGAGGAATTATAACAGGTTTGCAAAGATGTGTACATCCCTCCGAGGTGAAAGAATTGATTGAAGAGATCCATGAAGGGTCCTGTGGAGCCCATGTAGCAGGTCGGACACTTTTGCAAAGGGTGATGACGCAGGGATACTACTGCCAAACGATGAGGGCTGATTGTATAGCCTATGCTAAGAGATGTGATAAATGCCAATGTTTTTCCTCCATCCGACGAACTCCACAAGCATTGTTGACAACCATAACTTCCCCTTGGCCATTTGCCATGTGGGGAATTGATTTGGTTGGACCACTGCCAACGACCCGAGGAAGATTCAAGTACCTCGTCGTCGCAGTGGATTATTTTACTAAGTGGGTAGAAGTTGAGTCACTTATTGATATGACATACGAGAAGGTGTACCAGTTTATTTGGAATAACATCATTTGCCAATATGGTCTCCCTCATGCCTTCATCACAGACCATGGAACACAATTTGATAACGAGGAGTTTGCCACCTATTGTCATCAGTCAAACATTTTGAAGGTTCATTCAACACCAGGTCATCCTCAAAGCAATGGACAGACTGAGGTGACGAACAGAACATTATTAAATGGTTTGAAGAAGAGGCTAAGTGAGGCTAAAGCTAATTGGATTAATGAGCTACAGTCAGTATTATGGGCTTACCGAACAACTCCCCGAGCAGCAACTGGAGAATCACCATATATGCTAACATTTGGAAGTGAGGCCGTAATACCGGTCGAGTTGGGTCTTCCAACACAAAGAGTGGTGAACTTCAATTCCCCAGTCAATGAATTAATGAGAAGATTAGATTTGTACATGCTCGAGGAGGTTAGAGAAGAGGCAGCCATTAGGAATGCTGCTTACCAACAACGAACAACTCTGTTCTACAACAAGAGGGTGAAGAAATGCGACTTAAAAGAAGGAGATTACGTGCTAAAGAAGGTCATTCAGAAGCACAATAAGTTGGAAGAAAACTGGCATGGACCCTACCGAGTTACAGAAGTTGTTCGACCACGAACTTACCGAATAGCGACACTAGAAGGAGAGGAATTTAAGAATGCATGGAATGTTGAACACCTACGCAAGTATTATCAGTGATGTAAAATGTAAAGCAGTTCCATCAATATGAATAAAATGATGATATTTCGCCATCTTCTCTCCTTTTATTGAAAGTTTTTTGGGTAATACTAGTGTTACACACTACAAACTATGACACTAGCTCAGACCAACTCCGGTTGGTAAAAGGGTGAGTGGACATGACAGTTCGAGCTCAGACTAACTTAGGTTGGTAAAAGGGCGAGAACAACATTCCTAAAAATGCCAACTCCAGTTGGTTAGGAAACTATACTCTTTTGGTTAGGAGGCGTACACTAGCTCAGACCAACTCCGATTGGTAAAAGGGCGAGTGGACATGATAGTTCGAACTCAGACCAATTCCGGTTGGTAAAAGGGCGAGAACACGACATTCCTAAAAATGACAACTCCGGTTGGTTAGGAAACCATACTCCTTTGGTTAGGAGGCTGACACTAGCTCAGACCAATTTTGGTAAAAGGGCAAGTGGACATGATAGTTCGAACTCAGACCAACTCCAATTGGTAAAAGGGCGAGAACAACATCAACATTCCTAAAAAGGCCAGAACAACATCAACATTCCTAAAAATGCCAACGTGTTTGGCTAGGAAGCAAAATACTCCTAAAAATGCCAATCTCGGTTGGTTAGGAAACAAGATATGCCAACTTATGTTGGTCGGGAGGTAAGATTATTCCAAAAAATACAAAATATTCCAAACTGTACCAAGTATGGTTAGTCGGGGATAAAAACCCACTAACTGTAGTTGGTCGACGAGGAGAAAATATTCCAAACTGTACCAAGTATGGTTGGTCGGGGATAAAAACCCAATAATTGTAATTGGTCGACGAGGAGAAAATATTCCAAATAGTACCAAGTATAGCTGGTCTGGGATAAAAACCCACTAACTATAATTGGTCGACGAGCACAATTTAACAACCTTGGTTGGTTGGAAAAATTTTAAACATTTTTATACTCATTACTTTATTATTAAGTGATCGAGTAACATTACTAATACTTGTAATTTTTTATTACTAAGTTGGTCGATGAACCACACAATATTGTTATGCAAACACAAATGTGAAGTGTTTGACAAGTACATGACAATAGCAATACAGATTTGAAAACAAAAATGAAAGTCTTTAATAAAATTCAAAATAAATTACAAGTTACATTGATAATTACATGGATATGTATACTAATTGTTACATCAAAAATTCCTATTCTATTCGTTTTTCCCCCTCAGCTTTCGATACAGGTTCCTCGCCAGCAGGCGGATCATTTAAAGACTGAGGAGAATTGATGAAATTCAAATCCTTCAGCATTCTGACGTTCATCACAGAAGGTCGATCTAGAAGATGCTCGGGACGAGATACCTCGATCTGAGAATGAAGATTGTAGTCACCGAGGTATTTTGTAATTAAGCTCCGAGGAATGGCACGAGCTGGGATCCATTCCATGTCCAAATTATACGGTGGCACAGGCAAGTCAAGTACCCCAGGATCATAATAGTCCCACAGATAGTGTCCTTGTTCGAACTTCAGCATGCCCAAAGCATTCAACCAACCTTGTTTGTAGCCCTCATTATTGGCATTCGGGATATGATCATCTAAATGGAATAGTGCTTCATTGTATCCAGCCATCCAGAAATCCCTGGGCTGTTTGTGAAATTGAAATGTGACGCCGGGGAAACCGAGTGCTCGTATAGGGACACTATCGTTGTATTCGGCTCCCGCTCGACGTGCAAAAGAATAGACCTAAGCTACGGCTACACTTGACAAGCAAGTAAAGCGGTAAGTCGGGTATCGAGAATCCACAGGGAGTTATTAAATTTCAGATGTTAATTGTTTAATTACTTCAGGAATAAAAGTGTAAAAGGTGATAGGAGGTTATGGTGACAAAAGAAAATGAGAAGTTACGCTAAATTAAAGTAAAGCGAGGATCGGGATCGCATTCTACCAAACGGATCGAAACAACTACTAACGAGAGTTAAGGCTCGAAAGCAATCTAATCGAGCATTTCCAATTAAGCATAAACATCACACAATAAGGAATTTAAGCCAAAGTTGCGAGAGTAAACATTTAATTGAAAAATGGTCACGCGCGGATTAAATTCGGATTGTCTCTATAAACTCTAACGTTGCATGACAAAGAAAGATAAACGCTTAGCAATCCAACTTTGATACGCGCGGTTTCAATTAAACGCGATTTTTGCACTAACCCTAGTTTTCGGAGCTCGGGGCCCGAAAATGGCGGAAATGAAATCCCGACCCTATTTATCTAAGGGTGCATGGTGAGTTAAACTAAATTATGCTAATTAAACTAAGAAAGCAAGAATTAAAACAATAAAACTAATTATGCAAGCATGAAAGTTATCTAGAAAGCAAGAATAAAGGGAAAACAATCTATATTAGATGAGAGGGAAGATGAATAGTCAATCTTACAAACCAAATGGATGTCAAACCAAGATGAATTGAAGAGAAACCAAGCAAAACCCCAAAAACCTAAGCTAAATCTAACCTAAAATCGTGTATATGGCTGGCTCCTTATTACAAAACCAAAATTTGGCTTAAATAGTAAGTTAGAATAAAAGAAAAGAAGAAAGAAAAGTAAAGAAAATATCTGCAGAAAAACAGGGGATCGATCGATCGACCCCTTTGGTCGATCGATCGACAGTGTAATTCGTGGCAAAAATCAGAAGAGTCGATCGATCGACCCTTATGGTCGATAGATCGACCAAGCAGGGCAGCCTGCAATCCTCCCTGTTTTGGCATACAATCCAACGTCGCTCCAATCGCCGTAACTTTGTCGTTATGCATCGGAATCGCGCACCGTTCGCGGCCACGCGAAGCTAGCGAGGAGAGCTACAACTTCCGTGTAGATGTCGGGCCAGGTGCCCAAGCTGTCAAAAGACTAAAATGCCCTTGCGCGTGCGGTTGTGTACGGAAATCGAGCGAAACGCATCAGGACTTCACACTTAGCATCCAAATACCTACAAAAGCTCAATTAACACCTGCAAAACATGTTATCATAGAAATCCGAGGGTTGTCTGGTTAACGAGCATAAATATAGGGAATAAGATACCCGAGGGGGCTAATAACGCGTAGGTTAACGGGTGAAATACGTAATATTTCCGCCGTATCAAAATGTTAACCTTTCAAGCTTCTCGCGAAGACTCTGGATGAAAAGTTCATTAGTCTCCAACACTAATTTCTTTGAAGAGAGTTGTTTTTCCAGTTCTCTAATTTTCTTTGACATGTCAGACAAAGCTTGAATTTTTGCCATCAATTGGAATGCTTGGTTTTCCAACGCTGATTGAGTACGAGCTTCTTCAATAGTACGACGAAGAACTCTTGATCGTCCCCGAGCAGGTTGAGTATTTTGTTCCTCGACAACATTCTGAGAAACTCTTCCTCGTCCACGAGAACCTCTTCCTCGTCCCCGAATAGCAGTAGAAGGCCCAGCTCTTCTCAAAGCCTCTAACTCTTCTCGCAACTTGGCATTTTCCACTTCTAAAAATGAGAATCCTTCATCGGTGACCGGTACCAAGGCAGTGGAAGATGAAGCAGCAGACCTCAGCTGAGCTAGTTCTTTTTGCAGATTGTTGTTTTCTTGTTCCAATAGCTCAGCGATTTTCCTGTGCCCTTCGACATCTGCTTTCAATGTTCTCTCTCTCACTTCATAGCCGGTAAGCATCTTGTCATAGCCTTTTTCAGCACTAAGTTGTTTGATTTTCTTCTCATATCCTTCGTGCAAAAGAGCTGAAGACTCTTTATACTACTGCTGAAGTTCATCGAGAGTACCTTGCAAGTGTTCAATCATTTCAAGTACTGATAAGCCACATTATTGGCCACAGCTCGGTCAAGTAAGCATTTCAAGTACTGATAAGCTTTGACTGCCTGCTCTGAAGCATCATGACGAAGGATGTCGACAACTTCTGATGCACTCAGTTCTGTGTGACCAGCCTTATAATATTCATGACATTGTTGCATCAACTTTGTATCATTAGCAGATAGCAGATCCATTCTGGCCAGAAACTAGCAGAGAAAGAAAAAATAATCATCAAAAAGAAGATCAAGACAGAGTACAAATAGAAAAGAGACAGTCGTATGGAAAAAAAGAACTCAAATTTTATTAGATCATAATGTAGAGTTACAAAGATCTTGGTTACACTTGACAAAGAAGAAAAATAGAAAGAGAATACCGAACAACTTCACACCTTTTCCTTGTATCCCAAGATTTTCTCGGGAGGCTGAGACGAGGAGCACGGTTGCTCAGTGGGAACAATGGGTTGGTCGGCTAGAGCTGGAACTTGTTAAGGAGGAGCAAGCAGAGATGAAAGCTCCTCGTGGGCAGGGATTGGATCACCCACTACCATTGAAGATTCTTCAGAGTCAGCCTCGTCCTCTTCTTCATCTTCAATATTTGGGGGAGGACTAGGGAGATGCTGTTGAAACAGTTCTGAGTGCTCATTAATCTTCAACTCTTGCAGGGCAGCAACCCAACCATCTTGAAAGTATTTAAGACTCCCATATTGCACTTGGGTCATCATGGCTGCTACCCCCTAATTCCACACTTTGTCCCAACCAGTGCGGAAAGATTTTTTCACCGCCACTTTTCTTTTTATTTTCTCCGAGGAGAACTTCTCGGATAGAAGATCCTCGGTGGCCTTCAACTTAGCTTCCACCTCCTCCTTCTGGCGATTCACTTCTCGCAGAAGGGACAATTATTCATCTGCCATTTTCATTTTGTTTTCAAGCTCCCCAAAGTTCGTGAGCTTCTCGACATACTTCTTGTTCTCTTTCTCCAAATCCTTCACTTTATTTTCCAAACCCTTGGAAACTTCGACGAGCTGCACCTTCTCTGCCTCAACTGCAGCCAACTTCTTCTCCCAATTAGCCTTATCCTCGTCATACTTTTGACGAGAATCCTTCAAAGATTTGGTCAAACCCAATAAAGCATCCTCCACTCCGTCCAAGGAGCTAGAAGCCTTGATCGCTTCATCCCTCTTCACAATGGTGTTAAAGAAACTCACCAGCTGAAAAAGGAGATAACGATAAGTCAGCACATAAATACGTGTATTGATGGAAAGAAAGAAAATTCAGAATATGAGAAACTTACTGAAGCAATGTGACGAGTATCCATGGATGTAAGCACATCCCTAGACATATTCTCCTCAATTCCTTGGACTTCAGGAATGGTCCAAGTCTTCACCGAGCTCATAGCTGAGCTCGGAGGAATAATAGTTGGAACACCAGCTCCACTAACTTGGAGCTGGGGAATGGTTTCAGCTAAATTGACCGAGGATGATTTCTTCAGTCTCCTCGGTGGCATTTCAACAGTTTCAACCAAAGAGGCGCTTTTGGTTGGGGAGATGGTGACCACTTCCACAGGTGCATCCTTCTTGCTCGGAGCCACTGGGGGCTTCTCGGCAGCCTTCTGAGGAGCAACAGAAGGGGCAGCATCTACTTTCTTTGTCCACTTTGGGACGTCAGTCTTGTTTCTTTTTCCATCTCTAGCAGAGGTAGTATCCTCAAAGATAGCAGGAACTCTTCTTTTGCCCATTTTCTGACTCAGAGGAATGTGAGATTCTGGAGAAGAATCCTCAAGAACTGACACTGGATCACTAGTGCTGACCACAGGACGAGCAGTAAAGGATGATGTATAGCTCCTGTACTGCAACAAATATGAAGCAGACCTGATGTGCTCGTCTGCAACTTTCTGATCCAAACTCCAGATAAGTTTCAAATGCTTAATATTTACTTCTGATTCTTTTGGAGTCTTTCTTTTGCTGTCAACTGCAAACAAATACATAGTGAAATGTCAATCACACATTTATTCAAACATAATGAAATCATAATTTTAGAAATAAAATAAAATGAAAATGACATATCCCATTGACATATGGAGGGCATCTGGGACCTTGATATACTTCATCTCCAATCAAAGGGGCATGTTGCCAATTTTTAATAACTACCATATGTTCAAAATAATCCCTATTAGCATCAGGGAGGTTGATTACTAAAGCCCTATTCAAAAATCTAGTTTTTAAATAAAAAAAATTATCTAGAACATCCCATCTATAGCAATACATAATCTCAGGAATTCCTATACGGGTTCCGTGAGTTTGATTTAACCTATAGACCCCATTAACTATTCTCCATGTGTTGGGGGCTATTTTTGCAGGAACAACATCGAAATAATGACATAACTCTAAGCACCAAGGGTTTGGTGGAAAAGAAAATACACATTCAGCAATAAAGAGGCTGGGGAACCAATGTCCCTCAGCCAAACAAAAATAATCTAAAGGCTCAGAAAGATCCTCCAGAGTTACCCAAGATGGAATAGAAAAATCAGAACGGAATTTCTCAAGAGATTAAATAACATAAACCATGGCGAACAAAAGAAACGAAGAAGAAGGAAGAAGATCTTACAGGAAAAAGGGAGATCTGTTGATAATGAACGAAGAAAGAGATGAACGCACAAGAGAGAGAAAGACTATGGAAAACTCGAAAGCAGAAATTGGAAAAGGTAGAAGATGATGGGATTGCCTATGAAGCTTAAATACTTTGCCTTGGGAAATGACGAAAGAAATGATTACAGAAAAAGAAACTATTACGCTACCGGCGGCTAAAAGGACAAAAAGTGCGCAAAGATCGAAGCGCTTATAAAAATTCAAAAAGGTGGATTCTGCAAATTTGGAAGGACATTCGAATACGGAGAAAGTGCTCCTAAAAACCATAAAAGTCATTTAATATTTCCATATACCGAGAAAGAATGTTCCATACTCCTCAAATTTCGCAATATGAAACATTGGGGGCTTCTATTGATACCAAAATTAATATGTTGATATAGACGAAACTTAAGAAGACACGTGTCGATCTACATGGCACAATAGCAACGAGGAATTTTATTTCCCCGACCAACTCCAACACTCCGAGGAACTCCAACACTCCGAGGAACTCCTGAACGACGAGCAACTAAGGCGGTCCGAGCTGCATCTCGGCCACAACATTGATTGCCAGATAATCAATAGTTCAACTATTCATTGAATGCTTATCATACAGACGTATACTCTTAAAGGGCATTAATTGTTTAGCCTTTCACATGTACAACCTAAAGGCTATAAATACATTGTATCACCTTCATGCTAAAGGACCGGATTTTCTTGATAGAATTACATATCGAGAACTCCAAAACACTTGGCAATAACAGAAACAGTGGACGTAGGCCATTCTTATAAGGCTGAACCACTTTAAAATTCTTTGTCTCATTTATATTTATATGTGATTAAATAATTAAAAGCAATCTAATTTTTTACATCAACACCCACTTTCATTGATTTAACCAAAGATAAACACGTGTCATCCTACACGATAAGAATTCTAGTCAGCATGTCACAGCATCACCAACCAAGACCTGGGAGGCCAATCAACATTCAGAATGCCAACCAACTCCAGAAAGACAGACCAACAGTGGGAAGGCCGACGAACTTGATCAACAAAATGCCAACAACCAAGATAATTATGGACGTTATGTACTGATGTAAATGCCTAATTTATAAGGGCATTCCATCCATTAATATTCAGTCTCTCTATTTTCCTTACTTGCCTATAAATACATTGTAATCCGTTCATCAAAAGGAAGTTAAAGTCATTCAAGACATGAGAGGTAAGACAGAATACAAGGCAATAGGAAGCAAAGTGGACGTAGGCTTTCCCTTATAGACGAACCACTTTAAAAACTTTTTGTCTCTTTCTTTTATTGACATATATTTATCTGTGATTAAGGAATTAGACAAAAGACACAGTTAACTCAATTGATTAGACCTATATTTTGTGAATTATTATATTGTCTTATGGTTTAGAATCCTATGTCCCTAATTTATGAACGTTTGAGCAAGAAATGAGATTTATAAAGAAATATATTTTTTGGATGAATTAATGCTTTTTAAACCATATTCAGATAAAATTATAATGGAAAAAATGGATAAATTTTGAACACATAAGGGTAAAAAATATCATGTTAATTTTTTGGTAATTGTTTAGATCTAAAATTATGCTAAACAAGTTCACTTTATCAATTTAGAAGCACCCAAAAAGTTCTATGCAAATGCGTGTAAAAATGATGGACCAAATGATAAATATTATAAAGTTAGGGGTGAAATATAATTTTTAATAACTGTTTTCACTCAATTTTATAATATATTGACTCACATTTTTATTTTATGAGTTCCCTTATAATTTGGTAAAAATTGGGACTCAAACGGAGCTCAAATGACATGTATATAAAAAGTAGGGATTCAATTGTAATTATTAAAGTTTAAGGGCCAAATGGTTATTTCATATCTTTTATTGGCTCAAAGTAGGGAAGCTTTCATTGTACAAACTCATCCACCTGTCCTGGAACTACTAGTTTGTCCTCTGCCCATACTTTTCACTGCACTGCCTGGAGATAACACTCTCCTTGCTACTTCACTATGTGCTGCTGGAGTCTCTGCCAACTGCGAACAATTCTTCTTAATATGACCCACTTCGTGACAATGGTAGAATTCTAATCCCTTAATCTTAGGACATTCAGATTTATAATGCCCTTGCTCTTTACAAAAGAAACATTTAACACCTCCTATTGGGATCTCACCTCTCCCTGACTTTCTAACCGAACCAAAAGATCTTCCACCACTGGTATCTCTGCTAAATCTCCCTTGACTTCTACCACTATCTCCACCACCTCTCTGAAATTTATGAGGTTCCATCTTAACACTTCAACCCTAACCTCCCTTAGAGTGAGATACGTTGAATCTACTTTTCTTACAACTCTCTCTACTCACCACCCCTTGGTTCATTTGTTTTTCTGATATCGTGGCTTTGTTTACCAGAGAAGCATAATCATCTAACTCATAAGTGGCCACTCTATTTTGAATAGGCCAAATTAGTCCATCTTGAAACTTACTACATTTATCTTCTTCATTCTCCACATATTTAGTGGCAAATCTAGACAAAGCAGTAAATTTAGCCTCATACACCCTCATAGACATTTTCCCTTGGGTCAAATTTATAAATTCCCTCAGTTTCTCATTCCTATAAACTTTAGGGAAATACTTAACATACAAAGCTTTAATAAATTCAGCCCAAGTAATAACATCACTACCTTCCATCCTGGGCACCAAATGGTTGCTGGATTCCCACCAATATTTGGCCTCTCCTTTCAGCTTAAACACAGCTAGATTCATTTTCTGGTTATCTGGAACTTTCATAACTGCAAATATAATTTCTAGATCCTTGAACCACATCTCAGCTTCTGTAGGTTCAACTGAACCTGAATAAGTTGGAGGATTCAACTTCAAAAACTTCTCATGCATGGAATCTTTCATTTCCTTCCTTGCCTCTCTCTCAATTTTGGCCACAGTCTTTGATTCTAGATATCTAGCCTATTGTTCTGCCATCCTCATCATTACTTGTGCCATTATTTGCATCTCTGTAGGCTGCTCTTGCTCTCTAGCCCTTCAAGTAACACTTTGCTCTACTTTAGTATTATTTGTACGAGAAGCTACTCCCTCTTCTCTACGTTTTCCATTCCTAGATTCCATCTGGAATTATCTGAAATACAATAAAGTTCTAACAACTAATATAAATAGTTTATAATACTAAACTATTGGTTAGTACATAAACAATTCATAAATACCAAAGCAACTTAATTACTGCCATCTAATCATCACACACGTCCAGATTTAATAACCACGCTCTGATACCACTAATTATCACACCCCAAACCCAATATCCATACTAATCATTTGTTATTAGAATAATTGGATCATGATCTTAAGCCCACTGAAAATATAATTCAATTATCAATATTTTTCTGCATAATGTTCACAATGAACATACTATTATTGTTATAACATAATGAAATCAATATTAGAGTCATAATTAAGCAGACATACAATACTATGATTAAATATGATAAAATTTGACAATCATCAACTCAGTACATACTACCGCAATATATACAATGCGTGAGTATATCAAAATCTTCAATGTGATAATGATAAAATCCCCATATTTAAACCTAGCTCTTTCCAACGGTGCAACTCTCAAAGTTACCGGTCATATGGTATTCTAGCTGGCAGCATACAACCTGAAATTGTTAAAATATAAATCGTAAGCATTAAGCTTAGTGAGGTACTCCTTCCCTGCAACGGAATGACAATTCTATATCAAATATGTGGATATAAAATCTAAACAGTCTTGCCCATTGGCAATAACAAATCCGGGATCATAAGATCCAAATAATTCTGCCCATTGGCAATAACAAATCCTGGATTATAAGATCCAAATAATTCTGCCCATTGGCAATAACAAATCTTGGATCATAAGATCCAAATAATTCTGCCCATTAGCAATAACAAATCCTGGATCATAAGACCGAAATGATCCTGGATATTTGAATATCCAAACAAACCCTGAATACCGAAGTATTCAAATAAATCTTTCTCTTAGAGCTATATTCATATCTTTGTATATATGAAACAATCATAAGTACACTCACCTTGGAAATTTAACAAGGTTTCCCTTTTCCTTTATCTAGCTCTTGTTCAGTCGATTCTTCTTTTCTTCCTACCATTCTTACAATATTAGTATCATCATAAGAATATTAACAATTCAAAGAATAACTTCAACATAACTCAATTCATAAGCATCATATGATTCAATTCAAATCATTCATCATAAATGAAGTCCCATCTAGACTTAGGTTATGATATCTAACATATTCAAATTACAGCCCAAAACCACTTTATTTCTTCTTGGTAATCCAATCCTTATCATATTAGGTTTCAAACACAAAATACAACACATCATTCCAAGTTTCCTAGAGCAAGATATGCCCATTTCTTTAATACATAGTAAATCCGCCCTATAGGCTCCTCTATCATTCAGTCATCTTCCAAGAATTTTCATTATTTTTATGCATCATAAATTTCTATGACATTTCACCCAATTTCAGAAAACATATTGAATAATACAAGTTTAAAATTTCATAATTTTCATAGTTCATTTGCTATGTCAAGAAAAACATCAAACGTATGGTATGCATATTTACACTTTTCGGGCAGATTTCATACCCGAATTTCAAGTGATCACCCAAGGTCCATTTCTTGGTATTTTTACTTGATTTTGGGTATGATATACATATATGAGTCTATTTTATTCTCCAATTGGAATCAATCAATTCCAGTAAGTATACAAAAAGATATGGAAGTTTGAATAAACATGGTTTCTAAACAAAGCAATTCTTGGGTTTTGTACATTCAACTTAACTTAAACTTGCATATATCCAAACATATGCACCCAAGCATGAAGATCAGTAAAAAATCAAGGATTTATATCATATAAATCATAAATACAAGAAAAATAACAAGATTCATGGGAGGAATTACCTTAGGGGCTTTTACATAATTTTCTATAATTTTTCTTCAATTCCTCCTCACACTTTCTTCCTAAACACCCTAATTCTCTTTCTTTAAGCTTCAAATATCTCATGGATGAATTTGGATGAATAAGGAGGTAATTATAAGGGTTCGAAGTTGGCCAAAGCCACCACCCATCCCAACCAATGAAAACAAAACCTTTGTTGCCATAATAAGACAAAATACTACTTAACAGATGGACTGTTTTGCCCTTGTTTTGTAGTTTTGGTATAAATTCTTACTCGAACCTCCGTTTAACACACTATTTGTTGTGTTACAACCCTAACTCACCTGTCTACAAATATCTAGCTTTAACCTCACGTCAATTTGCGACAACCCGCCTCAAATAATAACGGGTGGCCAGCCCTATACTACATAAATCAGGTATCTCAGATGGTACAGTCTCAACATCAACAACTAAACGCTATAATATAAAGCTAACTACCCAAAATCATAAAGTGCGAATTGCCAAAAATTTAAAAACTTTTATTTTTTTGACAACAACAACAAAACCAATAATGCACACAACCAACAATATACATCTAACTATGATGTGAAATGTGCATGCTCCAATAATAAAAGAGTACAATACATTGTACAACAAAATCTCAACAATGAAATACTCGAATATGCTGTCGGGCAACAGACAATACAATAGTCTGATAAATAAAATATGAAAGTGTTAATCTACAAAAGTTGAATACTATCTCAATACAACTGAATCCTAATCTAGATGTACAATAGATAGAAATCGACTAAAGAAAAGTGCCGCAACAGTCCGCTACTGCCACATCTCCACAAATCCTGAATGGAGGAACATCAAAGGCGTTCTTGCGGAGGAACACCTGAGGTAATAAAATATATACATGGAGGAGGAAAATATAAACGGGTCAGAGCCCGAGTTTTGAACAACAATTTATAGCAAGTGTATTAAAATGCATAATAATTATAAATGCATTATTACATGATTTAGTTGGAATCGAACACTCCATAAAATTTAACTCACCTCTCATCTAAAGCGCGCACTAAGCGTATGCACGTGTCTCCAAAAGGATGTCCGATTCTAATTAGGTAAGAGGATTCTAACTTAAACTCAACTCACCTCTCATCTAAAGCGCGCACTAAGCGTATGCACGTGTCTCCAAAAGGATGTCCGATTCTAATTAGGTAAGAGGATTCTAACTTAAACTCAAATAAAGTATTTAAGTGAAACCATCTAACTTATCTCCCAATTCTACATTTATTTCTATACTTAAAGTTATATACATTATCTTTAATGCAATAGTTATAGTTATCTTTATAATGTTCATTTGTTGAACATATAAAGTTACATGATCCAATCATGTCCACATCATCACAATATATCAACAATCTCATTTACTAGAATTTATATTCTAGTGATGCCCATATAAGGCATGATACCATACACATAATTATTATAGATGAGTTATTATCATCAAGAGTTAAGGACTAAACTCCTCTCGATTCTCAACACGGTACTGCGTTTCGTGCGTGGGACATCTCGCCGAAGAGAAATCCAAACAAGGAACCCCCCGTTACACTACTCCTGACCGTATCGATCCTTGGGGCTCATTATGACCTCAATGCAAGATGCATGTAACCCAAATGATTATTATCCAATTTTAATTAATTAATATTCCCAATTATCAACAGTACACGGCGTTTCATGCGTGGGACGTCTCGCCGAAGCAAAATCCAAACAAGGAACCCCCCCGTTACACTACTCCTGGCACTATCGATTGTCGGGATAGGTGATTTAGATATATAAAATTATGAGCATTAAGGACTAAACTTATCCCCAAGTTCTAACATTACACTGCGGTTCGTGCGTGGGACGTCACGCCGAGGCGAAATCCAAAAAAGGAACCCCCCCGATACACTAATCCTGGCAATGTAGGTCGTTGAGGTCCATTATGCCCTTGACACCCAAATACAAACACAAGCAAATAATAACCATCAAACCGAGATATAACTCGAAGGACGCAGGCTCACATGCTATCATCTTGCAGCACCCCATATACGTAGCAAACTGGGGCCACCTGGTAGGGTTCAACGACACCCACCTCGTGATCAACTCACGCACACAACGTCCCGGGAAGCGATCATTGTTCCTAACCGGCAAGTGAGAGCGACACATACCCACGACCTCTCACCCCCAAAATAAATAAATATATATATCATATATGTCATTTGCTGACCACAAAGGACGACTATGACCTGGGGAATATCCACATCCTGCTTTTCTAGTCAGAATGCTCACCCTCTACGCACGAAACTTCCCAATGATAGAAAGGAGGGGGTATGCTTAACATGTATATAAACCATCATATAAGGAATACATACATCCCACATAATAAAGATATACCATTTATATAAGGTATACCTGCAACATATATTCATTTTCATATTCATTATACTCTCTTAGGCGTAATTTGATTAACATCATTTGTTTAGTATATCTCTCTCATGATACACCAATCGTCAATACTCACACATTCACCCCACTTAGTATATGCTATACTAATTCTCGCTTGAAGCTCTCATGTCTCTTCTAGTATGAATTGTCTTTCAATTCTATTTAAGTTAAGGATATTCTATATCCTATTGCACCTCAATAAGCATTTCTCATTGTATGAGATATCTCCCAAGTCAATCATCAATAAAGATATTTCTATATCCATAATCCCATCCAATAGCATTTATCATTTTCCATTCATAATAGGGTTCAATTCATTTTATGAACCTTTTTAAAGTTATCCCAATTGGGATTTGGATCCTAAGATCCGGCATCTCTAAGTTATTCTCATTCTCAGATCGTGAAATTTATTTATTATCACCTAATAAAAATCCCAAATAAAGTGGGCTTCCCCACTTAGAAAAATACCAAAATCTACAATCGTTATTCCTCAAAGACTAACCTCGATACTTCGAGGATTTTTCCCAAATTAATATACTCTTTTGGATTCTCACTTCTCAACATTAATCACTAAAACTCTTCAACATTTACATTTAGTCTTTCAATTATCAAATAGCCTCATATATCGTCTTTTGACTTTAAGGTCTATAATCCTCTTATATAATAACTTAATCCTTTATGATACTTTGATTATGGAAGTCAATTTACACAAACCGAAAGGGAAAGGGAATAACTTAAATTCTCAAGCTTGAACCCAAAACAGGGGCCCGGTCGACCGGTGCCCAAACCGCGGTCGACCGCGTTTCCAAATTTTGCCTAATCTCGAAGACAGAATGCCCAACTTTGGAGGCGCGGTCGACCGGTCCTCTGTACGCGGTCGACCGGCCATAACAGGTATTACGGACAACTCCATTTTTTACACATTTCCATCTTCTCAAAAACTCCAATAAAACTCCATTCAACCACAAATCTTCAACCCAAACATATTCATAACATTTATATTCATTCTAGAATACTTATAAACTGATTTTTATCGTTAAATCAAAGATCTACATACTAAATCTAAGATTATACCCAAAAGTTAGGTTTTGTTAAACTAAACCTAAAACCCAAAATATCAATCCACAAATCATGCAATAATTGGTACACAACAATTATTTAGCAAGTTTAATCACTTGCCTCGGATTCGTAGGGTCTGAATCCGCCTTGAGATCACGTGGAAACCGGAAATCTCCACTTTCTCTCCCTTTTCTCCTTCTTTGGCTTCTTCTTTCTCCTTCTCTCTTTCTTTCTAGGGTTTTCCTCTTTGTCTTAAGTGAGAAAGACTTCTCACGTGGCTTTTAAGCCCTATTCCACAAGACACGCATCTTTAAATGATAATACACACTTTAAATGACCCGGTAACTTTAATTCGAGTCAAACGGTCCTAAATTATTTCGGAACCCAAATAGACCCCAAGTACAGTCATTTCGACTTTCTCAACCCTTCCGAAAACTATGGCACCCTCAGAATCGACATTTGACACTCTTTCTGACGACTCTAAATTTTGACCTCAATTGCCAATTTAATTATTTCTCCAATAAAATATTATTTATTTCTCCCAAAATAAATAAAGGGTCGACTCCAAAACCTCGGGTTGTTACACAATTATTATGTTATAAAGGTCAAAACTAGCCTTAAATAAGAACATTCCTACCGATAACTTCAAAATCTCACATTTGTAACTAATCCGATATTTCATGCTTTATGATGGTAGGATTAGACTAAACATAATAACTTAACATCATATATATTAATAACACACTACTCATATCACATAAGCTAAGCATTCTTTAAGCATAATTAATCATAATTGTATTCGGGTTGTCACAATAATGTTTATAATTGTTTTTACGGTCGCACTCTCTGGAGGACAATCTCACCTCTATTCTATAGTGGACACCTATCGCATTTATTTATTACGCTTATTCGTTTCTCTATCCAACTACTCCATAACATCTACATAACTGTCCCGCTAATCCTCCCGTCGCAAGCTAAGTGTACTTTTATGATTAGAATCACGTATGTAAATTCTCAGCTTTACGAATATTTTTAAATATTACCTCAATACTGTCAATGCTTATATATATATATATACACACACATATATCTACTAAATATGACATTAGTCCAACCCAGTGTTATTACTACCTACGTTCACTCTAGAATACACGTATCACCCATACGATATGATATCAAAATAGTTTGTACTGAAAAGTCAAGTACGTTCATCATTTCTATAGTTAATCCTTTTCTCACTAAGATTATTTTACTTATCATGACATTCACTTCTACTAATTACACACAGTAGAATTGTTTACCAATGTATATATTTAATCACTCCACACACACACACACACCCACCCACACACACACACACACACACATATATATATATATATATATATATATTCTAATCCTGCACCCCTAGGTTAAGACCTCTTCACGCAATGTATACTCCGTTATCATGTCCCACTGCATTACTCACTGCATGGAGGACTACTATTCATTTTAGATTTTGTTATTATTCATGTCTACTTAATTCACACAGTAGATATCATCACAAGTACATGTATATATATAAGTGCACTATGTTATATAAATATATTGTATTGTACCCTGAGACAAAGCTACGGTGCCTGCATGCTCTGCTATCATCTCCCATTGAATCACTCATTGCATAGAGGACTATAGGTTCAATTTCTCGCGAAGCATCAAACAAATCACACATATTGGAGCCGAATATAGTTCCAAGCCGATGGGCTATGCACATACCTACGCACCCATACGACCGTCATCACTATCATTCTCACAGATAGTCCATACCTAGGTTCTATGCTCTAGTGGTACAATTCAATATCCCACCCGACGGATCCACACGGCATGATTGTCCACAACGCGCAACGTCCACTTGATAGCATGCAGCGTAGGTATGTCACAGACATAATAAAATAATCAAATAGGTATTTACACACCCTATAAAATCCTTAGGTAATTACACAACCTTTCATAGTTTTACGTATTCACACAACCTATCATCATTTTTCTATTGGATTATGTATTCCCATATTTATATACAATTCACACACACACACACACACACACACACATATATATATATATATATATATATATATATATATATATATCCCAATTATTACCGAGTTCGTTCGTACTAGATACATTCCAATACCAAAATAGCTACACCCCGCTATTTATTATAATTCATAGGATGGTTTATTCCACCTCACATATACCCTATTAATTTCATATTAATCTCACAAAGGTCCCCAAAAATTTTGGTTTCCATTTTGGGAAAGTTTCATCTCTAAATAAAAATCCAAGGGCATTTTAGACATTTCACACCTCATGCCTAAATAAAAAATTCTATATGGAAGCGTACTACTCTCCGTTAGCTACGCGTGACCGTAAATGGAACATAAATCCGAATTCGTATGACAAAGCCATGCTCATTCAAAGTTATGTTAAAAATCAAATAACTCATTTCGTCTTCAAGGGTATTTTAGACCTTGCAATTTTTGTGTCGAATTAAAACATTCTCAGGACAGCGTAATACTCTCCTCTATCTAAGCGTGGGCATGAATGACACACTAATTCGAGTCCGTATGCAAAATTTAGGGCATTATAAAGATTGACCTTAAAGAAGATTTAAGAAAAACCTTTCTTAAAAACATGCCCCACATTCTGTCCAGATTAATAAATTGTTGTTTTGAGGCATTTTGGAGCAGTTTTAGAGGATGCGCATGAGAGAACAAAATGTAGAAAATGCGATTTTTTGCAGGGCTACGTGAGCAGAATATCCATTAAAGCTCCAAAGCCTGCGATTATGCCTAGATTGTTTACCACACAAATCCTCCCAAGATTCATCCTAAATCCACCCAAACTTCCTCATTAATAATTTCTTCCAACAATATCACTAATGGAGATTCAAAAACCAAGATCTAATCATGTTATTCACTTATCAAATTAAGTTATAATCTCACTATTAACCCAATTTCTCACAAAATTAAAAATCCCCCATTAATGGTTAGTCTTCATCTTCTTCACTATAAACCCAAAAATTTCTATTCAAATTCCTACTTCCAAATTTCCAGAATTAATTGAGATAATTACAACTATTTACATCATTAACTACAACTCAAATTAAAGCAAGAAAAAACTTGCCTTGGTGGATTAAATCCGACGATCCCATGTCGAAATTCTTTCCCGGATTGCTCTTGTCATCCTCCTTTCCTTCTTCTTCTTTCTCCTTTCTCTCCTCTCTCAACCCTTTGTGCTTTTGAATAACTCATGGCTTCCCAACACACTTAAACCTAGGTTAAAATTACTCAATCCCGTAATTAAGCCTATTGGCCAATTAAAAATGACATAAATGCCCCCGTATGGGCTTGGTCATGTCTAAAAATGTTCCGAGACCCGTTTATTACCCCCGGGTACTCTTTTCTGACTATATCGACCCTTTTGGAGTCAATCTTGCACTCATAATTGTCATCCGAGATACTCTATAAATTTTCCCATTTCAACCTCAAAATGCGACACATGTAAAACAAAATTGCAATTGTCCGAATTAATTTAAATTTCGAAATCCCCAAATATAAATGAAAGTTCTAAATCTCCAATTTTAATAATTTCTCCAATTTAAATAAATTAAATCACCAAATTAAATAAATTTCAAATCATTAATTTAATTAATTTTTATATCCTCAAAAATGCGGGGTATTACATACTCCCCCCCTTACAGAGGAATTTCATCCTCGAAATTCGGGTAAGACTAATACCCAAAGCTTTGGATGTATTCGCTTACACATCCCTCATTTCCCACACAATCTACATTTTTATGATGTTCTCGTTATAATTCTCCTAACGATACGCCTTAGCCTAATGGTCCCTATACTACCATTCAATCATGTGGCCAATTTTCTTTAGTCATGTCATAGTAAAATGTTCCGTCATATAATTTATGATCTCACATTGTTGCCTACACAACACTTTGAAGCTTCCACCTTCTGTCACTACTATGAGCCTAATCACTGATGGCTACCATACCCCCTCGAATGGGGAAAACTCCAACATCCCCTTGCGATAGCTCCCTTATTCGTTTACTCTTTTGGTATATGTATTTCCACATCTATCGACTGCGAATAATATATAGAAATTTAACCACCTAGGGCGCCCATAAACCCTAAATACTGTACTTAACTGCCCAATTCAACTGAACGTAATAAACTTGCTCTTACTAAGCCTTTCTCATCTGACCATATTATACGGTAAAGTTATACTAAACTACCCTACTAATTGTAACTTAATTATCATTGAATTTATCCCACCGATCTACTCATGATGAGAGTGTTCAATAATGTTTTATCATATCAACATTATACACCTCTACCGGCCCTAAGTCTTAGTATAATTATTAACTCACAATTATAATTATATATATGTATAAGAACCAAGGTACTAAACCCATGTCCTAATGGCCAAACATCTCCCACTTCCAACGTTGCACTAAGTTTCATGCGTGGGATGCCTTGTAAAGCAAAATCCAAACAAGGAACCCCCAGATACACTACTACCTAACATTGTCGATCATTGAGATCCTTTAAGACCTCAGTCCATAACACATACCCCCAATTCCCCGTTTCTTAACATAAAAGTATACTCGTCCACTCCCATGTTACACAAGAAAACATATAATACGTCGCTCTTACTATCACTAGTATCTTAGCGTGAATAAATCACGAGCTATATTTCTCCTTTTGATAATAAGTCACTCTACCCTGACTCGCATTAGTAAACGTCCCTACTCACCGGTATTACATATAACAATGACAACATATTCCCATATGTCTACTATGAAACACAGTATCACAGATAAACACGTATATCTACACTATATATATATATATATATATATATATCCATCCACTGGCCCTATATTTTTAATAGCTCTCAGCCTAAGATGTTTCCTCTATATGTTAAATAATTAAAATTCTAAAACCGATGCATTAGCATCCAACTACGTCTCATCACTGCAGACGTAAATTAAGGTCCCTACATGTAACATCCTGCAACTAAGTTCAAAGGAATTTCTCAGTGCACTAGTCTCTAGCATTTTCAGCAAAATTCGTAAGTCCAAAGCACATATCTAAGATATAACGAATATTGTTTGTAGACACATAATTCAATTACCTAAGCCTACGTCTCTCGAGGTGTCCCACATTATGATGTTTTAGCTATCACTAAATTCTCAATACATAGAAAATAATGAGTTAAATCCCCCTGCTCAACGGTAAACCCGATATACCTTGAATTACGTAGGTAGAAGACCCCACTCACTGGTATTAAAAGTAATAACACCATTTTACTCATCTAATTATACAATATAATACAATTTATTTTGGCTTTACCCTCCTATAGGTGATGATTTGGAAATTAGTGTACCTTACCCTGGCATAGTGAGCACCATGGACTCCCCATATAGTCTACTATTGCTCCAACCCTCGGTATCTTGTCACTACGTAAGATAATAATATGCCCCCTTTCATATCCCTCAAAAAGAGAAAAACTATCACATAATATACAAAATCCTCTTGGTGTCCACACCTTTTCCTCTGCAAATGGAACTAACGAGAGCCCTATTACGCGACGACAAAGATATATACACTATATTAATATTAATGGCATCTCTACTATACCTGTTTCACATGCGAATTTAGTGTTCACAAACTACCGTGACTCGCTATTATCACACAAAACATTTCTCAATCACCTCGAGATAAAACACATATTTGTATTTTCATAAGTGTTGGCGATTCAAATGGTTCTTGGATATAACACCCTCATCGTAACCGAACCAAAACTTCTTATAAATGTTGCCCCTACTAGCATCCCATTTTTTTTGTCCCTCGATTCGATGTAGACACGGTCTACACATGTGTTCCTACTGTTTACACATAAGACACATCTCTATTATATCTGCCTTTCCTGATCATCGGGTCCCCAATTGCTACTCCCATTGTCCCTTTGGCTCTGCTGGCCACCTGGGACTCTTTGTTGTCCTCAATGGCCCTAACTGAATCCACCATCACTTGGTAGAATTTTAATTTATTTGAAACATTTAACTAGGTCCCTACTGGGTATACCCTCATGTGGTGCTTTACTAACATCTTTAAATTTAGCCTTGCTCCTCATCTCGATTTTCAGTTCTCTAGGCTTCCTTCCCATGGAAGCATCGATATAAAATTGTAGACATACGACCTTAACGGGGTCGATACTAGTCATCCTATCCGAATTTTACACTCATTCTCGTGTATTCTACTCCCGAGTCTATTTTCAACTCACGAATCCTTTATATTTTTCTATATTCCCTTTGTCGGGTATGAAGTTCACTGATTTAGTTAACTTCTCTCATGATCAGCCTCTATCTCACTCATTTGTGATAAGTTTTGAAACTTCATTCGCACCATTTTTTTTGAACAACAGATACAAAATATAACGATCAAATTATACTCAAAATTTCTCATTTAATGTTATATTCTTCTTATATGTAGTGATTGACTCTCATCACTTTATGTTGCTCCTATGAGCTTAAACTTTGTTGCCCAAAATTTACCACCCAGTATCGCTGTACTCTACCCTACATAGTTTCCGTTGGATTTCCCCTTCCATTTTCTTATCACACTTCCTCTTTTCTAGATTCTTATCGATGGCTTCTCGAAAGAGTCCTTCTAACTTTCCCCACCCCTTGTCAACTACGCTGGGTAAGTGTAAGACTTGCACCATTGTCATCTTTGATTGTGATAGGGGAAACTACCGTCCCCGAGATTATCCTATTATCACTTTTCTAAACAACAATTATGGTGACTTCTATCGCAATCACCATTTTCAGATTACTCTATGGCTTCTACCGCTTTCCTCTTGCATTCCTTCTAACAGCCCCTGTTGGTCGTCCTATAATATTCGGTGTTCAAGATCTAACTGAGTTTGTACATGAATAACATCAATTATACATAATAGCAGGATAATGAAAATCGCATACGTAGTGGAATTCAACAATCCAATCGTAAGGATCTATATCAAAGAATGCAAAGATGAATCGTGAAAAACCGTAAAGATTCTATGGACACTAGAACCTGAGGCTCTGATACCACCTGTGACACCCCGCCCAAATAAATACCGAGTGATCAGTCCTATATCAAATTTAAAATAGGAATCTCAGGGCTTCATTCTTAGCATCACTGTCAAAAACTTTTTAAAACATTACTAACCACCTAATATTCAAAAAGACTGATGTCAAATTTTATCTTTTTATTAAACAATTAAATATGCATGCTAAATAACAAATAAACCATACATCCAAACCATGAGTCTAAAACAGTACTAAATGAATGTAATACCCCACATTTTTTATGATTTAAATAATTAAGGAATTATTTATTACAGAGGGATTAATTGAATTTAAATGTGAGAATTAAATTGTTAATTAATCCGGATCTAATAAAAATAAATATTAACTAGCAATCCAAGGGTTAATACTAATTAATTTAATATTACGGTGCTACATGTAATATAGAACTATACGCTTTGATAAATTGTCGAGAGATAATAATACGACAGTTTAGTGAATTAAGTCAGATGCGTGTGTGAGTCGTGTCGGGACTAAATTGGTGGAATAAATATATAAATTATTTTTAGTAACTAGTATGATCATTTCGAGTGTACCTTTGAGTCCGGAAGGGTCGAGATAGTCGAAATAGTATCCTCGGGTGGTTAATTTGGGTCCCGGGGAAATTTTAGGCCAAACTGGCACCCCAAGAGGGTATTATGGTTAATTAGATTTTTAGGCCTAATTAATGGACGAAAATTAGGAGTTAATTTATCAGCCAAAGAAATTACATTAGGGTTAGAAAGCTACAGAAAGTAGGAACGGCCATAGAAAGTGTGAGGGAGAGCTTTTTCCAAGAGAAGAGGGCTAAATCGACATCAGCTTGCAAAACCACAACCACCACCGTGTAGATCGGGATAAGGGGAACACACCCATACCAACAACATCAAGAAATCAGATGACTCACTGAAGGCAAGTGTTTATAACTTGTTGTATTTCGGTATGTATCATACTCATGTTAGTGTAGGATTGTTAGGAATATGTTATAGGTTATAAAAATGGTGAAATTGAGGAATCTGAATGTGTAAATTGATTCTGAGATTTATTAAATTGAAACCCTTCATGAATGTAGAATAGAAATCACGTTTTAAGGAATTTATGTGTAGAGAAAATCTCAAAATTATGTCTTCATGAACATGAATTGGAAGAACTAGGGTTTTGATAAGTTTAAATTGGGGATTTCATGTTTTATGAATGATTCGTAATAAATTAATGATTCTAAGATGTTAGAATTCATATGTTTTTGATGGGGCTCAATGTAGAACGGTTTGTTTGGAGTTTGGGGTGTTGAATGAGAAGTTTTGGGGTTGAAAATGGTTGAAAGTCATTGAAAAATCTGGGTAAGAGACGAACAACGAAATCTCGCGCGAAGTCGCTCGAGCGAGATTGCATCTTGTGCAAAGTTGTTCGAGCGACATGTGTCAGTCATTCAAATGACATGCCATCTCGTTCGAGCAATAGAGTGAAATTTTGATAATTTCTTTTAGAATCCAGTTTTGAGTTTATTAGTTCAGGAATGAGAGAAACATTTCCAAATAATAAACTTAAGTAAGGAAGAATTTCGGAAGAAGTATGAGGGACTAAATACTTTAATGAATTCGGTACGGAGAGAATATACCTTAGAGAATACGAGAGGGATAATAATCTCAATAACTATGTTACGGAATGTTGAAATCAAAATACGTAAGAGAAGCATATATGTAGGTGAGGGAAATAACTATTTATTATAATAGGATGTGTATATGCTTTTTATGTATTATTATTATTAAAGGCACTAATGGGTGATAACTCGGGGGTGTGAGAATCTTATTATTATAAGTGTACTAATGGGTGATAACCCGGGGTTACAAAAATGAATTATAAGTGTACTAATGGGTGATAACCCTGGGGTACAAGATTATGTAAATAAGTTTACTAAAGGGTGATAACCCGGGGGTACCATATGTTTGCTAGGTGCGCTAATGGGATATAGCCCGGGGGTGCAATATTTTGTTATATATATATATATATGGAAGATGTGACTATATGTATATATGTATGTGAGTTGTGAATTCAATCTAATGTGCATAGTGATAAAGATGGTCATGAAAAATTGTTAAGAAAAATTCTAAACGTACACTTGATTTATTATGAAAACGGAAAATATATTAATTAGCTTTTCGACATAGGCTAATTGGATAATGTATTGTATGGGAAATACGGGTTCACTAATAGTGAGGATAAATACTATTAGGATGAATTCAGACTAGTTATATGGGGATGTATAGCTAAGGAGAAAGTTAGATACGCGTTAGGCGTGCACAATATAAGAGGAGTGAGAATCTCATGTGAGAGTTCGAACTAACATGCAGTTGATACTTGCTTAACTGCAAATTTTAAATACTTGCTTAAAAAAATATTTTTACACATCGGGCTCTGACTCGTTTCTTGCATCTCTTCTCTCTCTTGTTATATGTATGTATTATATCAGGTGCTCAGCCACAGTGGGAGCTATAGGACTTTGTTTTAGACGCCTCGATTATTTCATTCCTATTCTTTATTTCATTTTCTTTAGGGCATGTGTCGCCCCTTCCTTAGATAGTTTTCAGAGATTATGTTTACTCTATTTCTCTTTCATTTTCATTTGGATTGATGTCTATTATTGTTTTGGTTTAGAGTTTTGAACTGGGATGTTTTATCCAGTCTTATCTATTTCAGCATGTGATTTTGATTTAGTTTTGTATTAATTAATTATGCGTGGATGCTTTATATTAAATTTCTTGCTTTGGTAATTAAATGGTTTTAATTAATAAGAAAAAACGTTTTGACACTTAGCTTAATTATATTAGGTGATTAAATAATTTATTGTGTTTTCGACAGTGATGCTAAGAATGAACCAACCGAACATTCTGTTTTAAATTTTATAAAGGAATGATCACCCGATATTTAATTGGTAGGGGTGTCACAGGTGGTATCAAAGCATAAGGTTCTAGTGTCTTTTAGGATCTGTACGGCTTACTATGTTTTCAGTTTATTCGTCCTTTGATATAGAGCCCTATTTTTAGGACTGTTGTGATATTTAATTTTACGATTACGTCTTCAACGATTTGAGATCTAGAAATAACTGTGGACTAATAATACTCTTTCTCATCTCATATGCCTCCTCGACGTGCACCAAAAGATCGACAGGCCCAGCTAGAACAGCCAGCCGTACAAGCTCAGGGGACCTTAGTGGTGGTGATGCAGGCCCCACCCCAGGTTCAGGCAGTGGCACCAGTTCCAGTGCATCCATTTCCCACTGCATGGGAAGGAGTTAGAGAGTCCTTTCAGATGGCTTGTCCCCCAGAGTTCATGGGAAGTTCAGATGTGGTTACCGCGAGTCAGTGGAAGAAGGACATACAGCGGTATCTTCGCATGTATGAGTGCACGGAGGTTCAAAGGCAAGTTTTGGCTACCTTCAAGCTGAGAGGGGAAGCTTTACAATGGTGGGAGTCCACTACTACTACTGAGGAGCGAGATATGATGACTATCAGTGATTTCTGGGTACGGTTTTGACCGCAAGTACTTTCCTTCCGCCGTCAAGACTGAGATGAGATGGAAACTTTTAGACCTCACCCAGGAAGGGAGGACCGTTACGGAATACGAGGATGAGTTCACACTATTGACAAACATGGTACTAGAGGAGGTGCCTACTGAGGAGAAGCGCATTCAGATGTTCATAGATGGCTTGACTTGGAGGATACGACATCATTTATTAGGTAACCTTTCCTTACAATCATATACCGACGTTCTGAATGCAGCCTTATTGCATTGTCAGGACAACCGCTTCCATGCTAAGGGAAGTAAACGAGGGGGAGAGCCCAGCCAGTTAGGAAAGACAGAGGTAGGTAATTCCAATGGGGTACCAGTTTAGCAGGGTCAAAGGCAAGGTCCCCAGCAGGGGGAGTCTACTAAGAGGCTCCGTTCTGGAGGGTTCAGGCATGGTCATTAGGGTTGGAGACAGGGCCAGCCACAGGGAGAACAGTAGGTCCAGCCACAAAATCAGCAACAGGGCCAATAGCAAGGTGGACAAAAGGTCCAGCAGGGAGGAGGAAACTTCATTGGGAAATGTTATACTTATGGAAAGACTGGCCATAAGAAACAGGAGTGCCCGGATAGGGATAGAGTTCCTCGACAGCAGGGTGCTCACTAGGAGCCCCAGAGACCCATTTTTCCCACCGTCCTACCAGCGCCATCTCCAGTTCCATCTTTACCCACAATTTTGATGCAGCAGATACAGTTATAGTATGGACGGGTCTATAACGTCCACCAGGCCGCAGTTCTGCAGGCAACACCCGCAGTGGAGGGTAAGTTTTCTATCCATGGTACTTTGGGTCGCATCTAATTTGACATGGGGGAATCACATTCTTTTATAGCCACTAGCTTTGCACCGGCCACTGGGTTGTTAAGCACGGCATAGAGTACAGTGACTTGTGTACACTCACCACTCAGTAATGGGTCGTTGATTTTCTTTATATCGCGGGGAGTAGGCATAGAGATTGGCAGTTTGATTTTATCGGCTGATATGCTTGTATTAGATATGTTCGAGTACGACACCATTATTGGTATGGATTGCCTAGTCGAGTATAGGCCCATGATTGATTACTTCAGTAGGAGTAATGTGTTTGCCATTCTGGGACAGGAGATGTTCTTAGTGGCGATGCCTCGCTCGGAGGGAGGGTCGTCCACCCACTTATTTTATATAGAGGATAAGACCTCTACAGTCGTAGTTCCACTCGATTCGATTTCGGTCATCTGCGAGTTTGCTAATGTATTTAAGGATACACCGGGGTTGCCTCCGAGTAGGGAGATCAAGTTTGTGATAGACTCAACACTAGGCACTCGTCCGATAGCACGTGCACCTTATCGTATGGCTTCCGCAGAGATAAGGTAACTATGGGATCAGATAGAATAGTTATTGGGACAGGGCTTCATCCGTAGGAGTACCTTGCCTTGGGGTACCCCCGTTCTGTTTATAAAGAAAAGGGATGGGTCCCTACGGATTTGTATTGATTATCTGGAGCTTAACATAGTCACGATACAAAATAAGTATCCGTTGCCTTGTATCGATGACTTGTTTGATCAGCTGAGAGGAGCGGCCCACTTCTCGAAGATAGATTTGAGATTCGGGTACCATCAACTACGCATCAAGGAGAAGTACGTGGCCAAGACTTCTTTTTTGACGAGGTATGGATCGTATGAATTTAGGGTTATTCCATTTGGGCCAACCAATGCCCCAGCATTATTTATGGACTTAATGAACAGAGTATTCAGAGAGTTCCTAGATCAGTTTGTCATTGTCTTTATAGATGACATCCTGATTTATTCCCGCACTGAGGAAGAACATGCCAAACACTTACGTATGGTTCTGCAGACCTTAAGAGAGCATGAATTGTACGCCAAGTATGAAAAGTGTGAATTTTGGCAGCGGGAGGTATAGTTTTTGGTACACATTGTATCAGAGAAAGGGAAATCTGTGGACCCTATCAAGGTATTAGCGATGAGGGACTGGGGACAACCCACGACACTGACGGAGGTGCGAAGTTTTTTAGGATTAGCCGGATACTACAGACGGTTTGTTTGGGGATTCTTGAAGATTGCGGGTCCTATAACAAATTTAACTCGTAAGGGCATACCGTTTGTTTGGGATGATGCATGTCAGTTGGCATTTGATGAGCTAAAGGATAAGTTAACTTCAGTACCTGTTCTAGCATTTCCCAGAGCGGGAGTGGAATACCTGGTTTATATTGTTTCATCATTATAGGGACTTGGGTGAGTACTCCAGCAAGAGGAGAAAGCCATAGCTTTTGCTTCCCGGAAGCTTAAGCCTCATGAAAAGAATTACCCCACCCACGACTTAGAGCTGGCAGTAGTTGTGTTTGCACTTCGAATTTGGAGGCATTACTTATTGGGGGAACAATTTCGCTTATTTACGGACCACAAGTCACTACAGTACTTGTTCACGCAGAAGGAGTTAAATATGCGTCAACACCGGTGGCTTGAGTTTGTAAAAGATTATTAGTTCGAAATACACTATCACCCGGGAAAGGCTAATGTGGTTGCTGATGCAATGAGCCGCAGGCCGGTCGATGAGACGGCCGAGGTGTGGAAAGGAAAATGGAAGGAATTGGGACATCAGGACGCTGTGGCCCGATCGTTCATGTCTGCGATGACAGTTACACCTCAGATCATTTCACGAATAGTACATGCACAGGCAGCGGATTCGCTCTGTCAAGATCGGATTAGGCAGCTTTTAGACGGGGGAACCGAGTCTTATTCATTAAGTTCTGAGGGTGGTTTGCGATTCAATGGGAGGCTCGTTGTTCCAGAGGGGGAGGACCTTCGACATGTAGTAATGATGGAGTCGCATGGGTCTCGATTTGCGGTACATCCCGGTGGGGAAAAAATGTACCAGGATATGAGGCGGCAGTATTGGTGGAGCGGTCTGAAAAAGGATATCGCAGAGTTCGTATCCAAGTGTAGCACTTGTCAGCTAGTGAAAGTGGACTATCAGAGACCACCAAGTTTACTCCAGCCGTTGGAGATTCCCACCTGGAAATGGGAAGGAATTTCCATGGATTTTATCACCGGGTTGACCACTTCGCAGAGGGGGAATGATTCTATATGGGTCATTGTGGATCGGTTGACGAAGGTAGCTCACTTTTTCCCTTTCAGGACAGACTACACAGCGGGACAGTATGCTCTGCTATTTATTACAGAGATAGTGAGACTGCATGTTGTGCTTCTTAACATCATGTCAGATAGAGACAAGACATTTCTATCTCGTTTTGGGAAATCTTCCAGGAAGGTATGGGTACCGAGTTGCGGTTGAGTACAACATATCACTCGTAGATCGATGGGCAGACTGAACGCACTAATCAGTTGCTCGAGGACATATTGTGCATGTGTATCCTTGATTTCTGGGGAGGGTGGGAGCAGTATCTTCCACTGGTAGAGTTTGCTTATAACAACTCATATCAGTTTACAATTGGCATGGCCGCGTTCGAAGCATTGTATAGCAGACCTTATCGTTCCCCAGTTTGTTGGCTAGAGGTGGGAGACAATAAGCTACTCGGGAAAAAAGTAATTCAGGATATGTCGAGCAGGATCGAGATGATTTGGGATTGCATATGGGTAGCCCAGGACAGACAGAAAAGCTACGCCAATGCAGAAAGGTTCTTTTGAGAGTTCGCAGTGGGGGACCAGATTTTGTTGAGAATATCTCCGATGAAGGGAGTAATGAGATTTGGGAATAAAGGGAAGTTGTCTCCGAGATATGTGAGACCATTTCCTATTATAGAGAGGGTCGGACCAGTGGCATACAAAATGAGGTTACCGGAGCACTTAAATCATATCCACGATGTGTTCCACATTTTATCACTGAGGTGATACCTTCGAGATGAGTTGGCACACACTCACATTACGATTGAGGATATTGAGCTACATCTAGATAGTTGATATGAGGAGAGACCAGTGGCTATCCTATATTATAGTGAGAGAAGGATAAGGTCAAAGAGAGTTCCACTTGTTCGGGTGCAGTGGCAGCATCACAATGTGGAGGAGTCTACTTGGGAGCGTGAGGCGGATATGCGTGAGAAATATCCAGATTTATTCATACCAGGTATGCCTCATTTTTCCAAATTTCGGGACGAAATTCCTTTATTAGGGGGAAGTATGTAATACCCCACATTTTTGATGATTTAAATAATTAAGGGATTATTTATTACAGAGGGATTAATTGAATTTAAATGTGAGAATTAAATTGTTAATTAATCCAGATCTAATAAAAATAAATATTAACTAGCTTGCCAAGGGTTAATACTTATTAATTTAATATTACTGTGGGACATGTAATATGGAACTATACACTGTGATAAATTGTCGAGAGATAATAATACGACAGTTTAGTGAATTAAGTCAGACACGCGTGTGAGTCGTGTAGGGACTAAATTGGTGGAATAAATATATCAATTATTTTTAGTAACTCGTATGATCATTTCAAGTGTACCGTTGAGTCCGAAAGGGTCGAGATAGTCAAAATTGTATACTCGGGTGGTTAGTTTGGGTCCCGGGGCAATTTTAGGCCTAACCGGCACCTCAAGAGGGCATTATGGTAAATTGGATTTTTAAGCCTAATTAATGGACGAAAATTAGGAGTTAATGCATCAACCAACGAAATTACATTAGGGTTAGAATGCTACAGAAAGTAGGAACGTCCATAGGAAGTCTGAGGGAGAGCTTTTGCCAAGAGAAAAGGGCTAAATCGACATCAACTTGCGCAACCACCACCACCACCGTGTAGATCGGGACAAGGGGAACACACCCATACCAACAACATCAAGAAATCAGACGACTCACTGAAGGCAAGTGTTTATAACTTTCTATATTTCGGTATTTATCATACTCATGTTAGTGTAGGATTGTTAGGAATATGTTATAGGTTATAAAAATGGTGAAATTGAGGAATTTGAATGTGTAAATTGATTCTGAGATTTATTAAATTGAAACCCTTCATGAATGTAGAATAGAAATCACGTTTTGAGGAATTTATGTGTCGAGCAAATCTTGAAATTATGGCTTCTTGAACATGAATTGAAAGAACTAGGGTTTTGATAAATTTAAATTGGGGATTTCATGTTTTATGAATGATTCATAATAAATTAATGATTCTAGGATGTTAGAATTCATATGTTTTTATGGGGTTCAATGTAGAACTATTTTTTTGGAGTTTGGGGTCTTGAATGAGAAGTTTTGGGGTTGAAAATGGTGGAAAATCGTTGAAAAATTGGGTAGGAGACGAACAACGAAATCTCTTACGAAGTCGCTCAAAGTCGTTCGAGCGAGATTGCATCTCGCGCGAAGTCGTTCGAGCGACATGTGTCAGTCGTTCAAACGACATGCCATCTCGTTCGAGCAACAGAGTGAAATTTTGATAATTTCTTTTAGGATCCAGTTTTTAGTTTATTAGTTCAGGAATGAGAGAAACATTTCCAAATAATAAACTTAAGTAAGGCAGAATTTTGGAAGAAGTATGAGAGAATAAATACTTTAATGAATTCGGTACAGAGATAATATACCTTAGAGATTACGAGAGGGATAATAATCTCAATAACTATATTATGGAATGTTGAAATCAAAATACATAAGAGAAGCATATATGTAGGTGAGGGAAATACCTATTTATTATAATAAGATGTATGTATGCCTATTATGTATTATTATTATTAAAGGCACTAATGGGTGATAACCCGGGGGTGTGAGAATCTTATTATTGCAAGTGTAATAATGGGTGATAACCCGGGGGTACAAGATTATGTAAATAAGTGTACTAAAGGGTGATAACCCGGGTGTACCGTATGTTGGTTAGGTGCGCTAATGGGATATAGCCCGGGGATGCAGTATTATGTTATATATATATAGGGAAGATGTGACTATATGTATATATGTATGTGAGTTGTGTATCAATCTAATGTGTATAGTGATAAAGATGGTCAAGAAAAATTGTTAAGAAAAATTCTAAACGTACATTTGATTTATTATGAAAACATAAAATATATTAATTAGCTTTTTGACATAGGCTAATTGGATAACATATTGTATGGGCGACACGGGTTCACTAATAGTGAGGATAAATACTATTAGGATGAATTCAGACTAGTTATATGGGGAGGTATAGCTAAGGAGAAAGTTAGATACGCATTAGGCGTGCACAATAGAAGAGTGGTGAGAATCTCACGTGAGAGTTCGAACTAACATGCACTTGATAGTTGCTTAACTGCATATTTTAAATACTTTCTTAAACAAATATTTTTACACATCGGACTCTGACCCGTTTCTTGCATCTCTTCTCTCTCTTGCTATATGTATGTATTATATCAGCTGCTCAGCCACAGGGACATCATGCTTAGAGACTCGGATTGCGTGGCGTGCTGCAGCTGTTGTGGGAGCTGTAGGATTTTGTTTTAGACACCTAGATTATTTCATTCCTATTCTTTCTGACATTTTCTTTAGGGCATGTGTCGCCACTTCCTTTGAGAGTTTTCAGAGATTATGTTTACTCTATTTCTCGTTCATTTTCATTTGGATTGATGGCTATTATTGTTTTGGTTTAGAGTTTTGAACTGGGATGTTTTATCCAGTCTTATCTATTTCAGCATGTGATTTTGATTCTGTATTTGTATTAATTAATTATGCGTGGATGCTTTATATTAAATTTCTTGGTTTGGTAATTAAATGGTTTTAATTAATAAGAAAAAATATTTTGACACTTAGCTTAATTATATTAGGTGATTAAATAAGTTATTGTGTTTTCGACAGTGATGCTAAGAATGAACCAACCGAAGATTTTGTTTTAAATTTTATAAAGGACTGATCACCCGATATTTAATTGGGCGGGGTGTCACAATGAATAAATGACATGCCGAATAAATAATCGGCTCAACATCCCAATATAATAATCCAATAAATGAATACATAAACCAAATACTGAGTCTAAAAGTAAAAAGGGAAACATGCCCTGAATGAATCTACAACTGAGATAAGAATCCTACTATAGGAATAAAGAAATGATACGTCTAAATCAAGTCTTGCAACCATCCACAATGTTGCGGCTGCATAACCCTGGAATAGATAACTCAACTATGGCATCCCTGTGGCTGGACACCTGTTAATATTCATATACTACAACACCCCAAAATTATGTGCATGTACTTTTTAATTAATTCGAGAAAATTTAAATTACTTGTGTGTCATAATTTAAATGAATTAATTATGGAAATATTTATTTAACTGTTAATCGGAGAGTGAATGTCTAATATTTAGGGAAGTTTAAATTACTAAGTGAATAGTAATAATTTATTTACGTCATAACGTGTATTAGTGATGTGGTATTTATTTATCTCAGTCGGGAGTCGGTATAGACCAATTTGAGTGTGAAATACTGATTTGTATAAATTAATCAGATGTCGATTCTAAGTGCACGGTTGAGTCCAAATGGGCTGAGATAGTGGGATAAGTGTACTCGAGGGTAGTAAACGGGTCACGGGGCATTTTTAGGCATAGTCGGGCCCACATGGGAGGTATTTGGGTAACTTGGGCTTGGCCTATTAGGCTAAAAATGGGATTTATGTCAAATACCTAATTGGAAGAAAAGGGAAATGGCAGAAAACACAAGGGAGAACCTAGGGTTTTGAGAAGAAGCTATATGGAGCAATTAGAGTGCATTGGGGGTCCTTTTGGAGATAAAACTAGGAACGAGATTAAGTGTATTCATCGCCAAACTTGCCTCTACATCAACGGATCGGACTCGACGAACCCACAAGGCAATTGGTTAACTTGTTGTAGCATTTATTTACGTTTTCAATTCATATTTGTATGACATGGAAATCTAAAATTCGTTTTGGGTATAAACGGGTACAAAAATGGGGTTTTTGTAATTGGAACACCAAAATGAGAATTGGTATAGGAATTTATTGTGTTACATGATTCTGAATAGATATTTAACTTAGATATGAAAAACCCTGTATAAACTGATGAACGAAATTGGGATAAATGGATGAAATTGGTATTGAACAAAGAAAGCCCAAAAATTTCCCAATTTTTGAATAAGTAGAGATTTGTGGGAATTAAGTCATGTTTGAGGTTTTAGGGGAGGTCCTAATCATGGTCCCATGTATTAAAAATGTTTCCTACATTTGGGTTTAACTATAGAAGAGGTTGGAGTTGGGAGAAATTTGTTAATGGATGAAACAGTGTTGGAGAAGACGAAGACCTGTTAGATCGATCGATCGATGGTTGGGATCGATCGATCGATGGTGTAGGATTTTTGACAGGTCGGCCAGTTGTGTTATATAATAGAAATTAATTTAAAATTTCAATTCCCATACATTATTTAGTGAGAAATAAATATGGAGCATAAGTTCCTCATAATTGTAAGGGAAAGTAATTAGAATTTGGAGAGATTTATGTGTGACACATTATGGTTAATTTTGGGGAAAATATTCCAAAATAATTAAATACGGATCGAGTGGGAGAGTCCGGGTATATTGGTTGAGCGATGCCAAGGTATTAAATTAATTAGTAATGAAAGCTAATTAATTCGATGTCGGGGATCTATACTCGGGTATTATATTATTTTCGGGACATGAGAGCGAGTCCGAATATATTGGTTGGGCGATACCAATAGTAATTTAATTAATTAATGTGCAAGTTAATTAATAATAAGAGTTGGACTATAAACTCAAGATATTATGTATAGGCTTGTGTTACGGACTCGGTACATAGTAAAGCCAGGATATATATATATATATTGTGTGTGTGTGATAGTATATATATGGTGTGTGTTTATAAATATCACTGGTTAGATATTATTAATACATATGCTCTTGTCATATCAAGGGAGGTTGTGCGTAGTGGGTGAATACCCTATCTTGAGGAGTAGGGCGAGTATATCCCTAGGTCATAGAGTCCGTTATATGGGTGAGGAGCTTATCTCACTTTCAGGGAGGGAATATGACCGCCTCCATTATGTTCATATCTTTGGCCAAGTTAGTGAGGGATTCTGACTTGGGGTAACTGAAGGTTCCTATATACAACACTCTTAGGGTTTTTGTTCCGTGCTTTAGATATATAGGACTTCATCTAGTTGGACTTTGATTTTGACAAAATTATTCGTGTAATTAGGGTGAGTGTCGTTGCCTCCGCTAAGCTCCCACTGCTATCTACATCGTCTGAATGATCGATTGAATTCTCATCACAATGTAAGGTTGTTTCTCACACCCTCTACGGCTCATAGGATTGATTTTATCATGTAGGACACAACACTGCATTTGCCTTTCATTTTATTATTTCGCGTGTGTGTCTAAAAGTTTATTTTCAAAACTGTTAAGAAATTAATTGTGGAAGTTATAAATTTATTTTAATATATCTCAGAAATAGTTTTTCTAGCAAAATATTTTAATATCTCTTGTATGTTAAAAGATATTGTCACAAAATTTAGTTTGACATTTATTAGAATGATTATATAAAATCTAGAATTAATTTTAGTTGGAACTGAAAAGAAATTTTTATTATAGCATTAAATTTATATATATGCGTGTCTTATGCATTTTTCAGTAATATGTTTGCATGTGTATTAAAGGGTTGTATGTGATTATACATATATATATATATATATATATATATATATATATATATATATATATATATTATTCTTTTAGTATATATGTATGCATGGCTACCTAATGTTGTCATATCTGTTTGTTTTGCCCCATAAGCTTCAGATGGGACCATTTAGTAGACCCCTTTCCTTAGCAAGACTATATGTCTTTTTGCCAATAATTATATAGCCTTGACATGTATTCAGTGATCCCTTGGTAAACCAGATGTGACCCACTGACGTCAGCAATTGGTGTATCATTATTCTTAGCCCACGGATTTTCTTTAAAATCAAAAACGGTTTTTGTCTTCCTTCACCAAAATGATGCAATTTAATTTTTTATTAAACGGTGTTAATGGTTAATGTGCTCTACAGCTGTCCCTATTCCTTCAAAACGACATCGTGTTGTTATTTTGTACCGCACACAGTTTTTAATTAAACAACAGTTGGTTTTAAATTGTTCTTTAAAATGACGTCATGTCTAACGGTAACATATTAGTGCGTTACAGCTGGCCCTGTGATATTTTCAAAACGACGTCGCGGGTTGCCAGTCATACTAGTTCACAACCCATGGTTTTCGTAATACCAATGCTGGGATTTTTGTTGGCATAATCAATACGCAACTGAAACACCAGATGGCACATTACGTGTTACATTATGAGTTGGTCCTGTTGTGTTTCTTTACTAGCCATCAGATTTTTTTTCTACGGTTAGAAATTTTTTTGGCACAATCCTTGTGAATCCATTTTCACCAATTAGACATGTTCCTATTTCTCTATAAATAGAACCTTTTGGGTCTTCATTTTCTGAACCGAGAGAAATTATTTTTCAAGCTGAAGCTCTGCCAAAATTTTCTGGAGAGAGAGAGATATTATACACCAATATTTTCAGAGATAAATTTGTTGTGTATTTTTTCAAAAGCCATTATTGAGTCTCAAAGTCTCCTTGTGGATTCAAGCTTGGACGGTTTTATTTTCAGAACCTCTTCATCTCCGATTCTGTTGATTTTTCATTTTGAAAAATCTTTTTGTGAGTATATATTTTTGTAGTGCCTATTTTAATTGACCCTTCAGATCTGTTTTGTGTTTAAAGTTTGCGACTCTTATTTGTTTTAAAACTTAAAAGAAAAACTCATTGTTTTTTTAAAAAGGGATTATTCAGATATGAAATTAAAACAAACTATCTTGTTCTATTTGTTGATTGATTTTTCTATTTAGATATATTATCTTGATTAGTCATGTTTCGATTTTAAAACAATTTGTTTTAAAAACACTTGAGAATATTTTTTTTGGAAAATAAAGTTAAGATTTTAAGAGGTTTAAAAGGTTGGAACCTATTTTTAAAGGACTGGAATTTATAGAAATTATCTTGTTTGTCCTGATATTCGAATTGAATCTTAATCATTGACTGTATGCTTAACTTCATTATATTTTCAGTCAAATTGTGTGGATATAATTTCTTAGTTGTTTAAGTGATTTTTAGGAACTGTTTTCCTCTCATATCACTTACATATATTCACTCATGTTGTATTCACGTAGGCACATTTATATGTGTAAATATTTGAACAACTCTAGTGTTCAAAATTTAAAAAGTAAAGAAAGCTTTTCAAAACTGTTTTGAAAGTCAAGAAGACTTGACTTGAGTTGACACAGGACTTGCGAAGATATATATATAGGAGATATAATCTGTTTTATAGCATTCGGTGTGTATCATTTAAGTGTGGGTGTGTCATCTAGGATAGAACACCACACACAATTACTTCACTAGAAAATAACACAATAGGCACTGAGCTAATCTTGAGCTAAAAGAGCAAAAGGGAGAAGCTGCGAAGTGTAGAACGTAATATCAAACAAGGACGAACTTAAAGAGAGAGAAGAATAAGCAACCAGTGAGGAGTCTTGGTCGTGTGAGGTAATAGCTACATCTATCTTCTTTAGTTGTCGTGTTTGTTGATTGTAACCCGTTCCCATTGTTTTTATTGTTTTAGTGAAAGTAGATTAGGTGACTCCTAGAGGGGTTTGTCGTTTTTCTTGGGGAAGGGTTTTTGCGACGTAAAATAAATACCTTGTGCTTTACTTTACAAATTTTCAATATCTCGCCTCATACAAAAAAGTAGGTTTAATACTAGAAACGCACCTAATTAATTGAATCATATATTATTTGTTTGACACCTAGTTAATTCAAGCTAATAAATAGGACCATTAATTGACTTGACAAACTAAAACATGTTTTAGCAAAGTTAGCAATTCAAGAAAAAATTGAATTGTTCCCCTCTTGAATAACATAGTTAACTTGTAAGTAATTGGAGTTTATTTCGGCAAAGTGTTTTACTTCTGCATAATAGTCTATCGTAAGCAACATTCTCAAGTGGTATCAGGGCTAGACTTTAAAAAGATCATTTTCCAAAACTTTTGTCAAACTCGTATTACCTTGTTTTCAATGGATGATTCAAGTCAATTACTTGGGCTTGGAAATTTTAGTAGACCTCCTATTTTTAATGGCTCAAATTTTTCATACTGGAAAATTAGAATGGTTTCATTTATTCAATGAACTTTAGGAGATGACGTGTGGGACTTTATTGAAAATGGCTATATAGGCACCCCACTACTCCCATAACAGAAGGCATCACTATCTTTAGAAAACTTAAAACTACTGAATTAAGTGTTCATCAGAAAAAGATAAGTAATTTTAATAATAAGGGAAAAAAATGTGATTTTCAGGAGTGTGAGCGAGAATGAATTGAAATGTATTTGTCACTGCACTACTAGCAAGGATGCTTGGGACACTATAGTAATAGCACATGAAGGTGATACTAGGGTAAAGAAGTGTAAAACTCAAATGCTTGTTCAAGAATACAATATGCTAGTTATAAAAGATAATGAACCACTTGCTGATTTTTATATGCATTTGATTGATCTTATTACCCAATTACATGCTAATGATGTAGAGTATACTGATCAGGAAGTATGTGCTAAGATTTTAAGGTCCCTTACCCCTAGGTTTGACCATAAATGTTATATCATTGAAGAAATGAATGATCCATCTCTCACTCCCGAATTGCTAAGCTCGAAATTGAGAACTATGGAACTTGAAACAACTTTTAGAAAGACTCTTACTTCTTATGCTAAAAATGATCTGACCAACTCTTCTAAAGTTGCATTCAAAACTACCTGTCCTAATAAAAATAAACATAAGTTAGTTAAGAAATACTTTGAGTCGGATAATGATTCTGGTGAGGAGTCGGATGAAATTGATAAGATTGACAATCAACTTGCACTTATGTCTTCCCAATTTAAAAAACTTTTGTAGCATAGAAACTCTATTTTTAAAAGAGGTATGTAAGAGAATAATCAGTCTCATCATTTCAATCGGCCCCATAAAGAAATTCTAAACCAAATTGTGATTATGATAGTTCTATTAGTAAGATTGGTAAATAAAAATTGACTTGTCACAAATGTGGGAAACTCGGTCATTTCATTGTTGAATGTAGATCCAAACCACAGTCCAAGTATCCTAAGACACACAAGGCTAACATTACTCAAACTTAGGATGATTCCTATGATTCTTAATCAGAAGAAGACCAAGCAGAATCTAAATCAAACTACCTTGCATTTTTAGGAGAAGTTTACGAATGTTGTGGAGATGTATATCTAGATGGAATGTCTGATTCCGAAGATGAATGTGAATCTGATGAAGTGGTTGATTTAATTGATGATGATAAAACTTTGTTAGCTAATCATCATTCTATGCTTGAATTAACTGCTCCATTTGATGCTAAACGTCCATGTGTGTGTGACACTAATTCTGAAGATTGCAACGATTCACACACCGACATGGAGAATAATGAAAATTTCATTGCCTATTATGATTATGATGAATTGTATGTGAGGACTTTGCAGAATAGACAACAATTATTTAATATGGTTAAATTGCTTAGTGAATCCCTAGAGAATCAATATCAGATAGTTCAACAAAATTTCGTTGAAATGAGCAATGTCAAAATTGATTTTAAAAAATAGTCGCTTGACTTTAAATTTTAGATTACGAATTTAAATGAAAACCTGATTTCTTTAGAAGAAAAATATAATGCTGCACTTTTACAAGTTAAAAAATCTAAAGATGTTTGTGAAACTGTTTTCAAAATGTGTCGTAGTCGGGCTATAAAATCCTTTGACCTTGAGGAATTGATAGCTGTCCAATGTTATCATGGAGATACTAGAGGTTTTGGTTATAAAGGTACTATTTTGAAAAATGATGATCTAACCAGACTAGTCCTCTTTGTAAAAGCCGAAGAAGAAATGGATCTTCAGTTGGAAAGCAAGACGTATAAAATAGTCAAAGGGAAATAAGTTTTAATTAAAAATTGATTTTGAAAGTGACATTGATATTTTCATTGAAAATTTTGTTGAACCGTCTATGTCTAGATACTACCCCTTCTAAGAGACTTTTTAGACCTTTTATGTCTAATGCCCGTGAGCAATCTGAAATGAGTTTTGTTAGAAAAATTCACTTTTCAGGCCTTCCTACATCTAGTAAATTCGATACTAAATGTAATGTTTTTGGACACCAAAACTGTGAGTGCTAAAGGTTTCCGAAGAAAAATGACCATTTTTACTTTAACCCAAGAGTTAGGAGATTTGGTAATAAAACCTCGAATTGTAATGGATCATTTCATTATTTTAGTAAGCTTAAAACTTGGACTAATCGCAAATCAAAACCATTAGGCAAATACTTTTTCAGAACCCATGTAATGGCTGAAAATAAATTTAAAACTATGCCTATATGGATCAGATCTGATGATCTAAGACCCCAACTAAATCATTTAAACTTGAAATCTTTTCTAGCCTTAACAGCCCAAAGCTGTGTGATCCATAGTGCTGGTTGGTACTTAGATAGTGGATGCTTGCGCCATATGACATGGGATATTACCAAACTAAAGGATGTTGTTCTTTGTAAAGGTGGAAACCTTACCTTTAGAGATGGTAAGACCTCCCAAGTCATTGGTAAAGGTATTCTTAATGAAGCGGGTTTACCAAATGTAAATCATGTATTGCTAGTTCAAGGAATGAGAGCTAATTTGCTTTCCATCAGTCATTTTTGTGACAAAAGTTGCCAAGTTAAATTTTTAAAAACCTCATTTGATATTTTAACTGAATCAGGAGATGATTACATTAATGTCGCAGACAACTATTACAAATCTTCTGGCTCCTTGTCTTGTAATGTGACTCTTTTAGATGATTTTGACTTATAGCACGATAGGTTGGGGCATATCAGTTATGAAACCTTAAATCGGTTGTCATCACAAGATCTTGTTAGAGGCTTACCTAAAATAAATAAATGCCCCTATGCTGTTTGTGGTCGATGTCAAGTGGGTAAGATTACTAAATACCCTCACAAAAGGGTTTAAGATGTTAACACCACTTCACTTCTTGAACTTCTCCACATGGATTTAATGGGTCCAATTAGGACTGTCAGTTTAAATGGAAATTCTTATATCCTAGTCATTATGGACAATTTCTCTCGGTTTACTTGGGTAACTTTCATGAAAGCTAAGTCAGAAACATTTAACAATTTTTTGAAAAGACTGACTAGAATAGAAAATGATAAGGACACCCAAGTAATACGGATTCAAAATGATAGAGGTGGTGAGTTTAAAGAAACTGGTGTCATTGAATATTATGAAGCTAATGGTTACTCTCATTAGTTTAGTGCTCCGAAAACTCCTCAACAAAATGGGGGTTTTTGAACGAAAAAATAGAGTCATACAGGAAATGGTTAGAGTCCTTATACATGCTAAAAATTTACCTTTATATTTTTCGGAAGAATCTTGTATTACTACCATTCACATTAATAATCGTATATATCTTAGGAAGAATACCAAAATGACGCCTTATGAGTTTTGGTTCAACAAAAAGCCCAATGTTATGTATTTTCAAACCTTTGGCTCTATTTGTTATGTTTGCAATGATCACGATAATCTTTCTAAATTTGAAGCCAAAGGTGAAAAATCAATTTTCCTTGGATATTCTCAAAATAGCAGGCCTTTTAGAGTTTAAAACTTGAGAACCAAGTCCATTGTAGAGTCCATTAATGTTGTTGTAATTGACAGCACTGTTGAGCCTGTTAATAAAGATCCACATGTTGAAACTGATTTGGATACAAATATTTTAAATGATCCAGTTTTGACAGAAGATAACTCTTTACCCGCACCAACCCTTACCGTGCCTAGCTAGGTTTCAAAAGATCATCCCTACGCAGAAGTTATGGGTGATATTCGTGCACCGTAAGGACTAGAAATCAATTACTTCAAGTTGCTCATATGGCTGCTTTTCTATCCCTTGTGGAACCAAAATCAGTAGATGAGACACTTTGTGATTCGCATTGGATTGATGCAATGCAAGAGGAGCTAGCTCAGTTCACGGATCATGACGTTTGGTATTTAGTGCCGAGGCCCAAAGATATCAAATTATTCGGTACAAAATGGATTTTAAAAAATAAGATCGATGAACAAGGGATAGTCATTCGAAATAAGGTTAGACTAGTAGCACAGGGTGATTCTCAAATAGAAGGAATAGACTGTGATGAGACATTTGCCTCGGTAACTCATCTTGAATTAGTGAGATTACTTCTAGCTGTTGCTTGTCACTTAAAATTTAAGCTTTTCCAAATGGATGTAAAATTTGCATTTCTTAATGGCATTCTTTCTGAAGAAGTTTACGTTGAGCATCCCAAACTCCCCAATCTTGTTTATAGACTTAAAAAGGATTTATATGGTTTAAAACAAGCCCCTCGTGCATGGTATGAACATTTGACTGCTTTTTTATCTTCACATGGCTTTGTTAAAGGAGGAGTTGATCAAACTCTATTTGTTAAAAAATCTAGTAAAAATGACATCTTAATTGCTCAAATTTATGTAGATGACATTATTTTTGGGTCAACCTCTCCAAATGAAGTTAAAACGTTTTCAAAACACATGAGTAGTGAATTTAAAATGTCACTCATGGGGGAGTTACATTATTTTCTACGACTTCAAATAAGACAACGAAGTGACGATCTTTTTATATCGCAATCTAAGTATGCTAAGGATTTACTTGTTAAATTTGGACTTGAAAATGCTAAAATATCATCTACACCTATGGCTATAAAAACCAAGTTATCAAAATCTGAATTGGCCCTGATGTAGATCCCACCTTATACCGTAGAATTATTTGTAGCTTATTATACTTAACTGCTTCTAGACTTGATATTCAATATGTTGTTTGTATTTGTACACGGTTTCAATCCAATCCAAAGGAGTCTCACCTTACTTTTGCTAAAACTATTTTGAAATATGTTGAAGGAAAAATTGAGTTTGGACTTTAGTATACCAATGACTCCTTATGTGAGATAATTGGGTACTCGAATGCGGATTGGGGCGGTAGCACGGATGATTATCGTTCCACCTCGGTTGGTTGCTATTATTTACGACAGAACCTAGTTGGATGTACTAGTAAAAAGCAAACTAATGTAACTTTGTCAACTGCCGAATCTGAATATATTGTTGTTGGTGCATGTTGTGATCAACTAATTTGGATTAAAAAAAATGTTATCCAATTATGGTATAATTCAGTCTAAAGTTCATCTTTATTGTGATAATGAGAGTTCTATTCGCATTGCTAAAAATCCTTTCCAACATAGTAGGACTAAGCACATTAATATTATGCATCATTTCATTAGAGAGTTGGTTGAATCGAAAAAACTTGTAATAGAACATATTTCTACCGATAATCAGCTTGTTGATTCGTTTAAAAAACAGTTAGATAAACTTCATTTTGAAAGATTGAGACATATGATAGGAATGATCGTACTTGATAACTAGTTTGTGTTTAATCTGCATCCTATTTACAAGATCTCTTAGATTTTAGGATAAATATATCTACTAACAACCGGTATAACTTAAAATCATGTTTAATGTAGGAGACATTTATTCTGCAGTTTTTAAACATCTATATTAATTTCTTCCATTGTACTATTTAGTCAAAATAGGGGAGAGTTGAGTACATCATTCTGTTTATTTGTTGATTATTCTTTCATTCATATTGTCCCATATTATACATTTCTGCACAATTATTTTTGTTGTATTATTTTGGTAGAGTAAATTCTTTTAACTTTAATCTTGGTAGAAAGGTATTTATGTTTTGCAAGTTTTCAACCGTGCATTTGAGTCGTGTGTCTTTTATTTTCTAGGATGGGTGGGTAGTTAGATACTCTTTTATATACGACATTTTAGGATTTAATTTTTCCTTAGTATATCATTTGATGTACTCAAGGGTTTTGTCAAAATAAGTCCAATGGCGGAGTTTGAAGGTTCCTATATAGATCACTCTTAGGGTTTGTGTTCCGTGCTTTAGCTATATAGGATTTCATCTAGTTGGACTTTGATTTTGACAAAATTATTCGTGTAATTAGGGTGAGTATCGTTGCTGCCGCCAAGATCCTACTGCTATCTACCTCGTCTAGAAATTCGATTGAATTCTCATCACTGCATAAGGTTGTTTCTCACACCCTCTATAGATCATAGGATTGATTCTGTCACGTAGGACATAACACTGCATTTGCCTTTCATTTTATTATTTCGCGAGTGTGTCTAAAAAGTTTATTTTCAAAACTGTTAAGAAATTAATTGTGGAAGTTATAAATTTATTTTACTATATCTCAGAAAAAAAAATTCTAGAAAAATATTTTAATATCTCTTGTATGTTAAAAGATATTGTCACAAAATTTAGTTTAAGATTTATTAGAATGATTATATAAAATCTAGAATTAATTTTAGTTGGAACTGAAAAGAAATTTTTATTGTAGCATTAAGTTTATATATATGTGTGTCTTATATATTTTTCAGTAATATGTTTGCATGTGTATGAAAGGATTGTATGTGATTATATATAAGTATATTATTCTTTTAATATATATGCATTGTAAGGACATTTTTATCATGTCCGAAATGTTTCATTTGTGTATGTCGTACGCCGCTACAAAATGCACGTCTATTCCTATCTCATTCGACGGCCTCAATCCGAATTTCGGGAATCATGCATTTATCATCTACATCAAGTGTCCCACATATTCCTCAACGACTTCACGTTCCACAATTTTAGGGAATTTACGCAAGTGGTACGTAAGAGAAGTCAAAACAATAAAAAAAGGCTTGATATGGAAGTTCAAGGGCATTTTGGTAATTTTATAGCCACCGTTCGGATGACCGATCAACTGGAAAGTTGAAGAGCTTGTAGCAATGAAGATACTGGAAGAAACGAAACCTCAAATCTGAGCTACGGTGAAGAAGTTATGTGTCTTTGAAATTGGAGAAAAATACTTAGAGGAGACTTGGAAAAATTCGTAGTGTTTCAGCCCCATGTTCCAGCGATATTTTGCGAACCTAGGCCCAACCGGTTCGGGGGACGAATCGATTCTCCGTACACCCGAACCGGTTCAGGGTACCGATTGCTAGAAGAATTTTTGTGTCAAATGCTGTCACCACTTTAAACCACTTTTGGAACATGTTGAGCAAAATCCGACCCTTCTTCCTCCATGTTTTCCTAAAGATGTTTTGTGAGCTTTAAAACCTCCCTATAAATGCACACTCCTCTCCCATTTACATTTTCACAACATAAAACCTTCAAGAGGTCATTTATACTCATTTAGGAGTATTTTGTGGAGAAGCCTGTATCTTCTTCATTCCTGCCCATCTGGAATTCTTGCGGGAGATTCCAGCCGACGACATCAGAACCGACACCTGCGGGTATTTTGTATGTCACACTTATTTTCATTATAATCCGTGTAACCGTTCTTCATAAATTATACTGAAAATAATATGGTTTTGCCCTGCGGGGATTTTTCCTGATGTGTTGTGTCTCATGCTATATTTATTTTAATTGATAAATCATCTAGATGCATGTTTTTAGGATTTAATTGAAATACTGTGTTCAATTAAATATCTTTTTAATTTTAACGGTTGGTTAGGGGATGTATTTATTTGGTTCAAATATAGAACCTAATTAAAAATGGTTTACTTGGTTTCTTGCGAATAATTTTTATTTTCAATATCACACACCGCGTTTACGACTTTTCAAATCGGTATCAGAGCAGGTTGAGCTAATTTATCGCGTACTCCTATTTTCCGCAAAATAGTGTGATATTGATTTTTTTTAAAAATTTGTTTTGTGTTTATTCGTAATTTTTCCAATAGAACATTCATTTAATAAGATGCCTATTTTTTATGGGTCTAATTATGCGTACTGGAAAGCTCATATGAAATCTTGTTTAAAATCCATTGACGAGCGTGTTTGGGTGCTTTGTGAAATTGGGTGGACACCTCCCATGGTCACCGTTAATAATGTTACCTCTTTAAAACCCTTGTCAGTCTGGACCGAAGATGATTATAAAATGTCTAATTTTAATTCCCGTGGTGTGAGTGCTATTTCTGGAGCTGCCACTCCCGATGAGTTCCGCCGAATTATGACGTGCACCATGTCTAAAGAGGCATGGGATGTTTTGGTACTGACACATGAGGGTACGAACGCGGTTAAAGAATCAAAGTTACAAAATTTGACCACCCAATTTGAAACTATTACCATGTCTGAGTCTGAATGCTTTGATGATTTTTATGCACGTTTGTCGGACATTGTTAACACTTATTTTAATTTGGGTGAGGTGATTGATAACACGCGTGTCGTTAAAAAGATTTTGAGATCTCTCCCAAAATGCTTTATTCCTAAAGTCACTATTTTTCACTCTTTGGGAAATTTGAAATCACTTAAGTTGGAAGAACTTGTAGGAGATCTTCAAACCTATGAGATTGATATGTTTCCCCAAACCATTAAGGCTAAGGATAGAGGCGTTGCTTTAAAGACTCATTTTAAGAAAAAGAAAGAAAATGTTTACGAGTCCGATTATGAGGGAGACGTTGATGATTTGTCCTTATTGGCGAAAAATTTCTAAAGAAAATTCTTCCAATAAAAAGAGATGTTTTGTTAAAAAGAAAGGAAGGCCAAAGAAAGAGGTGAGAGGGAAAAAGAGAGTGACTCAAATGAGGAGTGTGAGGAGGAGTTTGAGAATGTGACTTGTTTTGAATGTGGGGACAAGGGACATAAGTCGTATGAGTGTCCTACGTGGCTTAGAAAGAAAGGAAAGAAAGTAGCCTAGCCCGCCACACTTAGTGATAGTAGTGAAGGTGAGGGTAATGAGACTAGTGGTGAGAAGTTTGTAGCTTTTTCGAGTAGTGTGAGCATACCAACTTTGTCTCACGAGAGTGCACACGAGAGAGATGATAGTGATTTTTGTTCTTCGAGTGAGGGACAAAGCGAAAGTGAGAGTGGAGATGAAAGTGAGCTCCAAAAAGCTTTTAGAGATTTGTACACCGAGACCTTGAAAACAAATAAGTACAATCACGATTTAGGTCATCGGGTTTTAGATTTGGAGAGAGAGAGGAAAAGTGTGATTTGACCAGGACATTATCTAGTTTGACGACACGTGTATCCCAACTCGAGAGTGATCTCGAACGTGCCAGGGAGGTCAAAATCAAGTTTGAGAATGCACCTAAGAAGGTTGAAAATGTGGTTCTTAAGGCTAAAGGTGAGAATTTAGGAATAAGGCATGACGGTGCTTCTACTTCCCAATTAGCGCCCGAGCTGGTTCGTACTTTTGTGTTATATTCACATGAATCTCACCCTAATCCACCTAGGCGTCCCATTCCTATTAGGAGAGCGCTTCCTAGAGTCTTTGAGAAAGGTGTTCCTAGGCCTATTTTTGTTTGTTCTCATTGCAAAAGGAGAGGTCACCTTAAGGAATTTTGTTTTAAGATGTGTTATGTGTCACGTTTTACTTCTACACGTGTTTCTGCACATGCATCCGCACACGATACTTTACATACTCCTGGAGACTACATGATAAAGTTTGCACATTTAGGTGAGCGAGTTAAGTTTTTAGTCAAAACTTCACAAGAATTGATGGAGTTTTTTCATAAGTTGACAGCACCTTTGGAAAACCCCTCCGCACCGAACGATTGAGGTTTGACTTGTTTACTAGCATAGGATGATTTTCATGATGACATTATTTGTCTATTGCTAGTATGTAATATTATTGTATAAATTTTTGTTTTTGAAAATTTAAAAAACAATCAAAAAGATTTTATTTTGATAAAATTATTTGAAAATCCAAAAATATTTTCGTATTTTGTTTTGCACCATTTATGGATAGACACTTAGGATCACCAAAGTCACAACAACTTTCCATTTTTCATGTGACTATTTGATAGTGTTTTGAGACAATATATCATGTCATCTTTATGATTTAAAATGTTTGGAGTCATTAAGATGTAATTAAGTTTTACTTCCTACATGTATGACTCATGATTTCCTTTATTACACACATGCACGGATTTGTTTGATTTTTGTACTTGTCTTATCACATGTTGGTTGGGTGTTTTCACTTCAATCCTGTCCTTAAAATGAACCAAGCGTGATAAAACTTGATAAGAAAGGAGTGCATGAAAAAATCGTTTGGTGAGATTGTGTGGTATTTTTAAAATGGGGAGGGCTACGAAAGGTAATTATTTATCCTTTGAGTTAAAGCCACTGTTAAAACGGACCTAAAAAATTGAGGAATTTTATTATCCGGGGTCCAAAGAGGTTAAAAGAGCTCAAAATATTTAAAGGTAATAAAAATAAATACATGCCAAATATGGGCCATTAGGTTTCACCATCAATTCTCCAAAAATTGAGAATTTAGATCACCTCTATTCAAAATATATATCTGAGCGAGTTTGGTTGGAAATTTTAAACGGGTTTGTACGTCGTTGAAAATCTTGAAAAAAAAGCTAAATAGTTTTGGACGTTATTGGTGTGGAAATCACTTTAACTTTGATTTGTTGATTTGATTAAGACGATGTCATCTAAATTCAACAATTTTTATACCTAAGGATTCTTTTAATGTCCATTCATTAAGAGTACACGTATGCATCGTGCAAATATGATTGATTGAGTTTATTTACCTATCGAATGTGTTCACACCCTTACATTTACGCCATCATCGACTCGGTTGTTTTTGTGTTCTTTCATGGTGTGATTCCTTGTTATATACTTTGTGTCAAATTTTTTGAAAAGTTAAAAAATACTGAAGATTCTTTAATTCTTTGTTGTATATTTTAAGTAAAAATTTTGAAAAATCCAAAAATAAAGCATTTTTTAGTGACATTTTCCATGTTTATGCTTCTCATATCTGTCTATTTGGGGACATCATAAAAAGGGGGAGAATGAATTATGGAGGAGAAAATCTTGTTGATTTATATATGATTTGCTTAAACTTCATCGATCTTTGATTTTTGCATATCATTATATTTCAAACTGTTGCGTGTCACGGGTATTTGTTTTATCTCACGTGTGTAGTTTCAAAGTTGATAACTATTGGATTGCACACCCCGATAAGAAAAGTTTTGGGAGTTTCTGAAGTGTTGAAGATTTGAAGATGTTGAAGTTTGATTGCAGACATGTCAATTAATATTATCAGTTTGAGGGTTTAATGGGGATATTATGTTATATGTCATTTGTTTTTGGGAGTTTGCGTAATTCAGATTTTTTATGTATGTACCGGCATAGACATAGGGGGAGATTTGTCAGGACATTTTTATCATGTTCGAAATGTTTCATTTGTGTATGTCGTACGCCGCTACAAAAGGCACGTCTTTCCCGATCTCATTCGACGACCTCAATCTGAATTCCGGGAATCATGCACTTATCATCTACATCAAGTGTCCCACATATGCCTCAACAACTTCACGTTCCATGATTTTAGGGAATTTACACAAGTGGTACGTAAGAGATGTCAAAACAGTGAAAAAAGGCTCGATATGGACGTTCAAGGGTATTTTTATAGTTTTACAACCACCGTTCGGATGACCGGTCAACTGGAAAGTTGAAGAACTTGTAGGAACAAAGATACTGGAAGAAACGGCACCTCAATCTGAGCTACGGTGAAGAAGTTATGTGTCTTTGAAATTGGAGAAAAATATTTAGAGGAGACTTAGAAAAAGTCTAAGTGTTTCATCCCCATTTTCCAGCGATATTTTGCGAACCCATGCCAAACCGGTTCGGGGGTGCGAACCGGTTTACGGTACACCCGAACCGGTTCGGGGTACCTGTTGTTGGTAGAATTTTTGTGTCAATGCTGTCACCACTTTTGGAACATGTTGAGCAAAATTCGGCCCTTCTTCCTCCATGTTTTCCTAAAGATGTTTTATGATCTTTAAAACTTCCCTATAAATGCACACTCCTCGCCCATTTACATTTGCACAACATAAAACCTTCAAGAGGTCATTTCTACTCATTTAGGAGTATTTTGTGGAGAAGCTGGTATCTTCTTCATTGTTGCCCATCTGGAGTTCTTGTGGGAGATTCCAGCCGACGACATCGGAACTGATACCTACGGGTATTTCGTATGTCACACTTATTTTCATTATAATCCGTGTAACCGTTCTTTACAAATTATATTAAAAATAATATGGTTTTTCCCTACGGGGATTTTTCCTAATATGTTGCGTCACATGCTATATTTATTTTAATTGATAAATCATCTTGATGCATGTTTTTAGGATTTAATTGAAATACTGTGATCAATTAAATATCTTTTTAATTTTAACGCATTTTTAGGGGCTGTATTTATTTTGTTCAAAAATAGAACCTAATTAAAAATGGTTTACTTGGATTCTTGCGAATAATTTTTATTTTCAATATCACACACCGCGTTTACGACATTTCCAATTGGTATCAGAGCAGGTTCCGCTAATTTATCGCATATTCCTATTTTCTGCAAAATAGTGTGATATTAGTTTTTTTTTAAATTTGTTTTGTGTTTATTCGCAATTTTACCATTGGAACATTCATTTAATAAGATGCCTATATTTGACGGGTCTAATTATGCCTACTGGAAAGTTCGTATGAAATCTTGTTTAAAATCTATTGACGAGCTTGTTTGGTTGCTTTGTGAAATTGGGTGGACACCTCCCATGGCCACCGTTAATAATGTCACCTCTTTAAAACCCGTGTCAGCTTGGACCGAAGATGATTATAAAATGTCTAATTTTAATTCCCATAGTCTGAGTACTATTTTTGGAGCTGTCACTCCCGATGAGTTCCATCAAATTATGATGTGCACTACGTCTAAAGAGGCATGGGATGTTTTGATACTGACACATGAGGGTACGAATGCGGTTAAAGAATCAAAGTTACAAAATTTGACCACCCAATTTGAAACTATTATTGTGTCTGAGTCTGAATGCTTTGATGATTTTTATGCACGTTTTTCGGACATTGTTAACACTTGTTTTAATTTCGATGAGGTGATTGATAACACGCGTGTTATTAAAAAGATTTTGAGATCTCTCCCAAAACGCTTTATTCCTAAAGTCGCTGTTTTGAACTCTTTGGGAAATTTGAAATCACTTCAGTTAGAAGAACTTGTAGGAGAACTTCAAGACTATGAGATTGACATGTTTCCCCAAACAATTAAGGCTAAGGATAGAGGCGTTGCTTTAAAGACTCATTTTTAGAAAAAGAAAGAAAAATTTGTTGAGTTTGATTATGAGGGAGACGTTGATGATTTGGCCTTATTTGTGAAAAATTTCAAAAAGTTTCTCAAAATTTCTAAAGAAAATTATTCCAATAAAAAGAGATCTTTTGGTAAAAATAAAGAAAAGGCCAAAAAAAGAGGTGAGATGGAAAAAGAGAATGACTCAGATGAGGAGTGTGAGGAGAAGTTTGAGAACGTGACTTGTTTTGAATGTGGGGGTAAGGTACATAAGTCTTATGAGTGTCCTACGTGGCTTAGAAAGAAAGGAAAGAAAGTAGCCATGACCGCCACACTTAGTGATAGTAGTGAAGGTGAGGGTAATGAGACTAGTGGTGAGAAGTTTGTAGCTTGTTCGAGTCATGTGAGCACACCCACTTGGTCTCACGAGAGTGCACACGAGAGCGATGATAGTGATTTGTGTTCTTCGAGTAAGGGAGAAAGCAAAATGAGAGTGGAGATGAAAGTGAGCTCCAAAAAGATTTTAGAGATTTGTACACCGAGACCTTGAAAACAAAGAAGTATAATCATGATTTAGGTCATCGGGTTTGAAATTTAGAGCGAGAAGTAGGTTTTTAGAAGGGAAAAGTGTGATTTGACCAACACGTTGTCTAGTCTGACGACACGTGTATCCCAACTCGAGAGTGATCTCGAACATGCCAGGGCGGTCAAAGTCAAGTTTGAGAACGCACCTAAGAAGGTTGAAAAGGTTATTCTTAAGGGTAAAGGTGAGAATTTAGGAATAAGTCATGACGGTGCTTCTACTTCCCAATTAGCGCTCGAGACGATTCCCACTTTTGTGTTAGATTCACAAGAATCTCACCCTAATCCACCTAGGCATCCCATTCCTATTAGGAGAGTGCGTCCTAGAGTCTTTGAGAAAGGTGTTCGTAGGCCTATTTTTGTTTGTTCTCATTTCAAGAGGAGAGGTTACCCTAAGGAATTTTGTTTTAAGATGGGTTATGTGTCATGTTTTACTTCTACATGTGTTTATGACACACATTCACCCGCACATGATACTTTTTATGCTCCTGGAGACTACATGAGAGAGTTTCACATTTAGGTGAGCAAGTTAAGTTTTTAGTCAAAACTTCACAAGAATTAATGGAGTTTTTTCATAAGTTGACACCACCTTTGGAAAACCCCTCTGCACCTGACGATTGAGGTTTGACTTGATTACTAGCATAGGATGATTATCATGATGACATTATTTGTCTATTGCTTGTATGTATCATTGTTGTATAAATTTTTGTTTTTGAAAATTTAAAAAAAAATGCAAAAAAATTTCGTTTTGATAAAATTATTTGAAAATCTAAAAAGATTTGTGTATTTTGTTTTGCACCATTTATGGATAGACACTAAGGATGACCAAGTCACAACATCATTCCATTTTTCATGTTAATATTTGATAGTGTTTTGAGACAATATATCATGTCATCTTTGTGCTTTATAATGTTTGGAGTCATTAACATGTAATTGAGTGTTACTTCCTACATGTATGACTCATGATTTCCTTTATTACACACATGCACGGATTTGTTTGATTTTTGTACTTGTCTTATCACATGTTGGTTGGGTGTTTTCACTTCAATCCTGTCCTTAAAACGAACCAAGCGTGATAAAACTTGATAAGAAATGTTTGCATGTAAAAACCGTTTGGTGAGATTGTGTGGTATTTCTAAAATGGGGAGGGCCTACGAAAGGCAATTATATATCCTTTGCGCTAAAGCCACCGTTAAAATGGACGTAAAAAATAGAGGAATTTTATTATCCGGGGTCCAAAGAGGTTAAAAAAACTCGAAAAATTTAAAGGCAATAAAAAGCAATACATGCCAAATATGGGCCATTAGGTTTCACCATCAATTCTCCAATGTTTGAGAATTTAGATCACCTCTATTCAAAATATATATCTGAGGGAGTTTGGTTGGAAATTTTAAACGGGTTTTCACGACCTTGAAAATCTTGAAAAAATGCTAAATAGTTTTGAACATTATTGATGTGGAAATCACTTTAACTTTGATTTGTTGATTTGATTAAGATGATGTCATCTAAATTCAATAATTTTTACACCTAAGGATTCTTTTGATGTTCATTCGTTAGGTGTACACTTATGCATCGTGAACATATGATTGATTGAGTTTATTTACCTATTTAATGTGTTCACACCCCTACATTTACGCCATCATCAACTCGATTGATTTTGTGTTCTTTCATGGTGTGATTCCATGTTATATACTTTGTGTCAAATTTTTTGACAAATTAAAAAATATTGAAGATTCTTTGATTCTTTGTTGTATATTTTGAGTAAAAAACTTGAAAAATCCAAAGATAGAACATTTTTTTGTGACATTTTCCATGTTTATGCTTCTCATATCTGTCTATTTAGGGACATCATAAAAAGGGGGAGAATGAATTAAGGGTGAGAAAATCTTGTTGATTTATATATGATTTGCTTAAACTTCATTGATCTTTGATTTTTGCATATCATTATATTTCAAATTGTTACATGTCACGGGTATTTGTTTCATCTCATGTGTTTAGGTTCAAAGTTGATAACTATTGGATTCCACACCCTGATGAGAAAAGTTTTGGGAGTTTCTGAAGTGTTGAAGATTTGAAGATGTTGAAGTTTGATTAAAGACATGTCACTTAATATTCTTAGTTTGAGGGTTTAATGAGGATATTATGTTATATGTCATTTGTTCTTGGGGGTTTGCATAATTCGGATTTTTTATGTATGTATCGGCATAGACATAGGGGGAGATTTGTAAGGACATTTTTATCATGTCCGAAATGTTTCATTTGTGTATGTCGTACGCTGCTACAAAAGGCACGTCTTTTTCGATCTCATTCGACGACCTCAATCCAAATTCTGGGAATCATGCATTTATCATCGACACCAAGTGTCCCACATATGCCTCAATGACTTCACGTTCCACGATTTTAGGGAATTTATGCAAGTGGTACGTAAGAGAAGTCAAAACAGTAAAAAAAGGCTTGATATGGAAGTTCAAGGGCATTTTGGTAATTTTACAGCCACTGTTCGGATGACCGATCAACTGGAAAGTTGAAGATCTTGTAGCAACGAAGATACTGGAAGAAACGGAACCTCAAATCTGAGCTACGGTGAAGAAGTTATGTGTCTTTGAAATTGGAGAAAAATACTTAGAGGAGACTTGGAAAAATTCGTAGTGTTTCAGCCCCATGTTCCAGCGATATTTTGCGAACCTAGGCCCAACCGGTTCGGGGGACGAATCGATTCGCCGTACACCCGAACCGGTTCAGGGTACCTATTGCTAGAAGAATTTTTGTGTCAAATGCTGTCACCACTTAAAACCACTTTTGGAACATGTTGAGCAAAATCCGACCCTTCTTCCTCCATGTTTTCATAAAGATGTTTTGTGAGCTTTAAAACCTCCCTATAAATGCACACTCCTCTCCCATTTACATTTGCACAACATAAAACCTTCAAGAGGTCATTAATACTCATTTAGGAGTATTTTGTGGAGAAGCCTGTATCTTCTTCATTGCTGCCCATCTGGAATTCTTGCAGGAGATTCCAGCCGACGACATCGGAACCGACACCTGCGGGTATTTTGTATGTCACACTTATTTTCATTATAATCCGTGTAACTGTTCTTCACAAATTATACTCAAAATAATATGGTTTTGCCCTGCGGGGATTTTTCCTGATATGTTGTGTCTCATGCTATATTTATTTTAATTGATAAATCATCTAGATGCATGTTTTTAGGATTTAATTGAAATACTATGTTCAATTAAATATCTTTTTAATTTTAACGCATGTTTAGGGGCTGTATTAAATTTGTTCAAATATAGACTCTAATTAAAAATGGTTTACTTGGATTCTTGCGAATGATTTTTATTTTCAATATCACACACTGCGTTTACGACTTTTCATGTATGCATGGACACCTAATGTTGTCATATCTGTTTGCTTTGCCCCATAAGCTTCAGATGTGACCATTTAGAATACCCCTTGCCTTAGCAAGAATATATGTCTTATTTCTAGAAATTATATAGCCTTGACCTGTATTCGGTGATCCTTTGGTAAACCAGATGTGACCCACTGAAATTAGAAATTGGTGTATCATTATTCTCAGCCCATTGATTTTCTTTTAAACCGAAAATGGTTTTTGTCTAACTTCACCAAAATGACGCAGTTCAGTTTTTTATTAAACACTGTTAATTGTTAATGGGCTTTAAAGCTGTCCCTATTCCTTCAGAATGACATCGTTTTTTTTACCGCTCACAGTTTTTAATTAAACAACTGTTTGTTTTAAATTGTTCTTTAAAACGAAGTCGTGTTAAGCGGTAACATATTAGTGCGTTACAGCTGGCCCTATGATATTTTCAAAACGACGCCGCGGGTTGCGAGACATACTAGTTCACAACCCATGGTTTTCGTAATACCAATGCTGGTATTTTTGTTGGCATAATCAGTACGCAACTGAAACACCAGTTGGCACAATACGTGTCACATTATGAGTTGGTCATGTTGTGTTTCTTTATTAGCCATAAGATTTTTTTTCCACGGTTAGAAATCTTTTTGGCACAATCCTTGTCAATCCCTTTTCACCAATCAGACTTGTTCCTATTTTATTATAAATAGAAGCTTTTGGGTCTTCATTTTCTCAACCGAGAGAAATTATTTTTCAAGCAGAAGCTCTGCTAAAATTTTCTTGAGAGAGAGAGAGATATTATACACCAATATTTTCAGAGATAAATCTATTGTGTATTTTTTTTCAAAAGGCATTGCTTAGTCTCAAAGTCTCCTTGTGGATTTATGCTTGGACGGTTTTATTTTCATAACCTCTTCATCTCCGATTCTGTTGATTTTTCATTTTGAAAAATCATTTTGTGAGTAACTCATTTTGTAGTGCCTATTTTAATTGACCCTTCAGATTTGTTTGTGTTTAAAGTTTGCGAATCTTGTTTGTGTTAAAAATTAAAAGAAAAACTCATTGTATTTTTTTAAAAGGGCTTATTCAGATTAAAAATTAAAACAAACTATCTTGTTCTATTCTTGGCTGATTTTTCTATTTAGATATAATATCTTGATTAGTCATGTTCCGGTTTTATAACGATTTGCTTTAAAAACACTTGAGAATTTTTTTTTGGGAAATAAAGTTAAGATTTCAAGAGGTATAAAAATTTGGAACGTATTTTTAAAGGACTGAAATTTATAGAAATTATCTTGCCTTGAATCTTAATAATTGATTGTATTCTTAACTTCATTATATTTTCAGTCAAATTTTGTGTATATGATTTCTTGGTTGTTTAAGTGATTTTCAGGAACTGTTTTCGTCTCATATCAGTTACATATATTCACTCATGTTGTATTCAGGTAGACATATTTATTTGTGTAAATATTTGAACAAGTCTAGTGTTCGAAATTTAAAAAGTAAAGAAATCTTTTGAAAACCATTTTGAAAATCAAGAAGACTTGACTTGAGTTGATACAAGACTTGCGAAGAAATATATGGGAGATATAATCTGTTGCATAACGTTCAGTGTGTATCATTTAAGTGTGAGTGTGTCATCTAGGATAGAACACCGCACAAAATTACTTCACTATAAAATAACACAATAGGCACTGAGCTAATCTTGATCTAGAAGAGCAAAAGGGGAAAGCTGCGAAGTGTAGAATGCAATATCAAATAAGGACAACCTTATAGAGAGAGAAGAATAAGCAACTAGGAAGGAGTCTTGGTTGTGTGAGGTAATATCTACATCTATCTTCTTTAGTTCTCGTGTTTGTTGATTGTAACTCGTTCCTATTATTTTTATTGTTTTAGTTAAAGTACATTAGGTGGCTCTTAGAGGGGTCCGTCGTTTTTTCTGGGGAAGGGTTTTTGGGACCTAAAATAAATACCTCGTGCTTTCCATTATAAATTTGCAATATCTCGCCTCATATGAAAGAGTAGGTTTAATATTAGAAATGCACCTAATTAATTGAATCATATATTATCTGTTTTGACACCTAGTTAATTCAAGATAATAAATAGGACTATTAATTGACTTGACAAACTAAAACCTATTTTAGCAAAGTTAGAAATTCAAGAAAACTTTGAATTGGTCCCCTCTTGAATAACATAGTACACTTGTTGGTAATTGAAGTTTATCTTGACAAATTGTTTTACTTCCGCATAATAGTCTATCATAAGCCGCACGCTAACTAACTAGGTTATGCGAGTACACCTAGTGTGATAACACTTTAGAGAATACATCCGTTGAGTTATTACTCGAGAGGATGGGTTATATTTATATTCAACATATGTGTGAATGTTGTAATATGGTTCTACGTATATAATGGGATAAATAGTTATATACGGGTCATTATATACATGAAGTGAATTGTATTAATTATATATGGGTTATATTCACATTCAACATGTGTGATTGTTGTAAGATAATTGTACATACACAATGGGTTGAATAATTATAGATGGGAAATTTAAATACATGGAGAAAAATGCATTATTTATATAACTAAGTTAAGGCAATAAATAACTTATAAGTCATGCATTAAAAATACTCAAGATTGAGTAGGATGGTTGACAAGAGATATATCAAGTATCTAGTTTCGGGGTAGAGGACTAGGTAGGATATAAATAAGGCATTAGGTGTGCATATTAGTTGAGGGGTGAGTCTGTCCTCAAGGGAGTGCGACACTAACTAAAAATATGAAGTGCTTTCATGAATATATTATTACTACAAGTTAATCGTTTGCTAAATGTTTTCAAATGTTTTGGGATCTAACCATTGCTATAAATGATCTTAAAAACCTTTTAGGTGTCCATACATAGGGACGCTATGCCTGATTCATTCCATGGATTCGCTGCTGTAGCATATGTGGATGTTGCAGGATTTGGATAGGCACCTCTACCCCTTCTATTCCTAGTATAGGGATATTCCATCAGATATTAGAGCATGTTGCTCATGATTGTATTTAGTATTTATTTCAGATACTTTGAGATTCACTGTTATTTGTCTTTACATTCCTGTTGGATTTTAGTCGGTTGTTTATTCGACCAGATTCTTATTTATATGTGATGGTTGAATTCAGTTATCTTGTGCTTATTAATTATTTATTTTCGCATGAGTATTTCATTGAGTTAATTAAAGATAAAACTTGGCACCAGTCTAATTTCACTTAGGTTGTTAGTAATTAAAAAGTTTTGACAGTGATGCTAAAAATAAACCAATAGAGAAAAATGTTCTAATTTAATTTAGGAATGATCACCCGGGGTTTAATTAGGCGGGGTGTCAGAGATGGTATCAGAGGATTAGGTTCTAGTGTCCTTAGGATCTTTGCGGCTTTTAACGTTTCAGCTTAGCATCCTTTGATGTAAAGCCTTATGATAGGATTGTTGTATTCCTTTACGTATGCGACTTGCGTTCTCCTGCTATCGAGTATAGTTGATAGGATTAATATACGAGTTCTATTGGGAATTATACATCGAGTAATTTTGGATGACCAGCAAGGACCGTTAGAAGTACTGTAGGAGGAGAGGGGAGGCGAAAAATGTAGAGTATTCGTGGGATAGTATAATTACTCAGGGGCAGTAATTTTCTTAAGCACTGTTGTAGAGGACGGTTCTACAACTTCGGACTCACTCAGTGTTATTGGCAGGGAAAGAGAGCCGGGAAGGATTATTTTGAGGAGTCACCTGAAGGAGTCCTAGAAATAAAGGAAGTGTGATGGATCCACGAATGAAGGTAATCTAAGGCAAATATGTGGGGTAGAGTGAAATGCCATCATAATTCAATTGGGGACAATTGTTAGCTCATGGGAGCAGTGTTGGGGGACGAGATTCAATCACCATGTATGAAGGAGAATATATGGTGTTAAACGAGAAATTTTGGGTATGGTGTGATCGTAAGGTCGTCCATCCGCTATTCAGATAGGGATGCGAGTGAAATTTCAAAGTTTATGGAGTGGGTAAGATAGTGATTGATCATGATAGAGATGATAAATTGTATAAGCAAACTTCGTAACCAACGAAGGAGATACGGAGAAGGATAAAGGAAACCGAATGTTGATAATGAACCATGTGAGAATACACAAGGTTGAATGGGAAATCCGACTAGGATGACTAGTGTTGAGGTTGTCAATATCTTTTGTTTGCCATCTTACATTAACTCTTCTAAGATACAGGAGCCAATAAGGTTAGAGAGTTTAACCTAGGAATGAAATGAGATTTAATGGTTCTAGTGGAGTATAATGGATGGGTATACCTAGTAAGGGACCCATCTTGACGTTTTAAATTAAGTAAATTTCTACCTATTGACGATGGATTTGATCCGGGTCATCGAGGCTAATGATGAATCCCATAGGACTAAGGAAGCCAAAGGGACAACAGGGGTAGCACTTAGGGTCAAGACTACCAAGTACGCGAGAAGAATAACCCCAATATGGACATTTGGTCCAGAGGTAGGGGATTGACACGGAGAGGTGTCTTATGTGTTGAAGTGGAACCACAACAATTGATTATGTCCACCGTGAGTCGGGGGATAGAAGTGGGATTCCCAGTAGGAACTACAATTTCCAAGTTTTTGTTTGATTGGATGAGAAAATTATGTTCAGGAACCATTTGGGTTGTCGGTGGATAGGCGTGTGGAAGTATGAGTTTTATCCTCGGATAGATGGGGTGAATTTTGTGACACGGGTGGTCACAGTATTCTTGTTAACACTAGTTTCGTGTGGGGGACGAGTTTAGTGGACGTATAGCAGTGTTACTACTAAGTACATGTTTACCACGGGGTAACAGGGCTCTCTTTTGTTTTATCTGCTGGGAAGAAGGCGTTAAAACTGAGAGGGTATATTTTATGAGATTTACTCAATTTGAGGAGTGTTATGAAAGCATGATTTTTCCTGGGTATGGATTGGTTAGCGACGGGTGTGAACTATTACGGATAGTGATAGTAAGTTTTGGTGTGCCTGACACCAGGTTATGAATGACTCCTGGTAGGTGTCAGCTGAGAAGGAGCCTAGCCTCTATATATATATATATATATGTATATATATACATATATACATATATATATATATATATATATATATATATATATATATATATATATATATGTATATATATATATATATACAATCCTGCTCTTGTGCGGACTAGTCCGCATTTTAAGAATGCGGACCGGACATGTGTCACCTAATGGTGAGCCCAGAAAAGAGAGAAAGTGTACCTATAATTTAGGCGATAATTCCTAGGTGCACCGTTAGGTGACACATGTCCGGTCCGCATTCTTAAAATGTGGACTAGTCCGCACAGGAGCATTATTATTATATATATATATATATATATATATATATATATAAGTGTGTGTGTGTATATATCTTGTATTGTGAGGTAAAATGGACATATAAGAATGTCTTGTATTATTATATTTTTCATGATAAGAACGGATGTATATTGAAGCGATTTAGGGCGATTAGAATTACTTTCGATTGGGGAGAGATAGCTCGGGATTTATTTTGCGTAAGAACTAGTGATAGTAAGGCTGCCGTATTTTATGTTGTCTTTTGTAGTGTAAAAGTAAGCATGTATGATTTTTTGTTAAGAGACAAGTATTTAGGGGTACGTGCTATAGACTGAGTATCTAACAGATCTATAAGACCGACAATGTTAGGTAGTGGTAGTGTATTGGGGGAGTTCCTTATTTTGATTTCGCTTTGCGAGACATCCCACGCATGAAACTTAGGGCAATACTGGAAGTGGGAAGATGGTTGGTCGTTAGTACATAGGTTAGGTACCCCGATTATTATTCATGTATGTGATATGACTATGGATTGGAAGTTATACTACGGGTTACATTTAGCATAGTCGGGTAACTTTCGTGCGATTGAGCACGGGGACAGCGTGTAAGGGCACATTGATTAATTAGGGTAATTTTTGTGCGGTTAAGCACAGGATATAGGGTGTATGGGAGCCCTGTTTAGTGTGATTTTAAAGTCACCATAAATAAAAGGGATGTGTAAATAAACATATTGAATGTACGCCTACGGTGGAGTAAAAAAACGTGGAAAAGTGTAGTGAACTGAAATCAGTTTGAGAAAGGAAACGGTCTGACCATATGTATATCAAGGAGAAATACCTCCACCGTAGGGAGTGGAAAGGTGGGGGAGACATATGTAATAAGATATCTCTAGGCAAAGGAGAAACCCACATCTTTGGGAAAATAGAAAAGAGTTTCACTTAGTCTTATGCCTAGAGTGTTTTTTTTGCATAAGCATGGTGTAGAGTCCTACCTGATGAAAACTGCACAAGGATTAGAGTTCTTGAGCATGGGAATTGGTGATTAATGAGACATAGTGAATTTGTCTCTGGGAAGACCATTTAAGGATGTAAAAAGGTTGATTGGAGGGTATCAACCAAGAAATTTTTAAATTTTATGGTTCCAGTGAAGGAATTATTGCTCAGGTTGGTAAAATCGTGGAGGGTCAAGGTTTCCATCGCGTTGCTGAATGGATTGACATGAAAACGTAAGTTATCTTGTAATGGGTTATACTATCGAGTAGTATACCCGACTTTACTATTAATAGGAAGGAGTGAAACAGAATTAGGTGTTCCCCAATATTGTTGGAAATTTGGGTGAGACCTTCAGTCCCACCTCTAGTAAAAAGTTCCAGGAGGTGATCGGGACAGAGTTACATATTGGGTTGAATGTGTCGCCCATAAGTCGATGGGTAGATGGGAAGAGAGGATTGTGCATTATAGATTTTTGGGTAATTTGGGAGTAGTAATTATCACAGGTAGAGTTACATGTGATTCCTCATAACGGTTTAGTGTGCGTGACACCTTCGGAGACTTTATGGGAAAATTTTCATTATCCACCTTTGATAGATAAGAGGTGGGAAAATAAGAAGATGCTAGGACCCTAAATGGGTTATGGTCCATCAATAGTATTTAAGTAAGTTGTATCCTATCCTATAGTTGCGGGACGCAAGGAGGGGTACGTCACCGTCAGTTAAAGGTTCAAATCTGATATGATTTTTCAGGGATGTTGCGGGTAATTACCCGAAAGATAGTCATGCATTTTGGCAATAAGTAAATTGACACCCGTAAAGGAGGGAAATTTCCTAACTTAGAGATAGTGGAGCTAGTGGAGTATAGGCTCATTTTCAAGGGAACTATGTTATTAGGGGCCATCGAGTTAAAGATTTGTGACCAAGTATTTATTCATGTCTGCCTTATGAAAGTAGTGATGAAGTTCGATAAGAAAGATAAGCTAACATTGAAATATGTGGGTCATTTCCCTATCTTTGAGAGGGTGGGACCGATAGCTTACAGACTGGGTTTTCCAGAACATCTCTAGCGGATACATGATGTGTTCCACATAGAATAGCCGGACCAATATTGGAGGAGCGATAGGGCTTTTGTACATGTTCCACCCGAGGATAATGACTTGAAATAAGACACCTCATATGAGGAGAGACTGGTAGTTATGTGAGCGCAAGCTGCAGTTTAAGGTAGTACCACCAGTTAGAGTGTAGTGGAGTGGGGTCATCATAGTATTGATGAGTATACATGGGAGCGGAAGGAGGATATGTGAGAACAATATACAGAGTTATTCGCTGCAGTAATGAGCAAATTTTTGGGACGAAATTCCTTTGTAAGGGGGGAGTATGTAACCCCCCGTATTTCTGTGCGTGCACTTTTTAATTAATTCAGCAAAATTTAAATTACTTGTGTGTTGTAATTTAAATGAATTAATCATGGTAAGATTTATTTAAAGGTTAATCAGAGAGTGAATGGTTAATATTTAGGGAAATTTAAATTACTAAGTGAATAGTAATAATTTATTTACGTCATAACGTGTATTAGTGACGTGGCATTTATTTATCTCAGTCGGGAGTCGGTATAGACCAATTTAGGTGTGAGATACGGATTTGTATAAATTAATTCAGATGTCAATTCTGAGTGCACGGTTGAGTCCGGATGTGCTGAGATAGTTGGAAAAGTGTACCCGGGGTAGTAAATGGGTCACGGGGCATATTTAGGCATAGTCGGGCCCACAAGGGGGTATTTGGGTCACTTGGGCTTGGCCTATTAGGCTGAAAACGGCATTTATGTCAAATACCTAATTGGAAGAAAAGAAAAATGACAGAAAACACAAGGGAGAACCTAGGGTTTTGAGAAGAAGCTATATGGAGAAGTTAGAGTGCATTGGGGATCATTTTGGAGACAAAACTAGGAACGAGATTGGGTGTATTCATCACGAAACTTTCCTCTACATCAATGGATCGGACCCGACGAACCCACAAGGAAAATTTTTGACTTGTTGTAGCATTTATTTATGTTTTCAATTCATATTTGTATGATGAATCTAAAATTAGTTCAGGGTATAAACGGGTACAAAAATGGGTTTTTTGTAATTGGAACACCAAAATGAGAATTGGTGTAGGAATTTATTGTGTTACACGATTCTGAGTAGATATTTAACTTAGATATGAAAAACCCTATATAAACTGATGAACGAAATTGGGATAAATGGATGAAATTCGTACTGAACAAAGAAATCCAAGAAATTTCCAAATTTTTTAATAAGTAGAGATTTATGGGAATTAAGTCATGTTTGAGGTTTTAGGGGAGGTCCTAATCATGTTCCCATGTATTGAAAATGTTTCCTACGTTTATGTTGAACCATAGAAGAGGTTGGAGTTGGGAGAGATTCGTTAATGGTTGAAACACTGTTGGAGAAGACGAAGACCTGTTCGATCGATCGATCGATGGTTGGGATCGATCGATCGATGGTCCTGGATTTTTGACAGGTCGACCAGTGTTGTTATATAAGAGCAATAAATTTGAAATTTCAATTCCCATACATTATTTAGTGAGAAATAAATATTGAACATAAATTCCTAACAATTGTAAATGGAAGTAATTATAATTTGGATGGATTTATGTGTTACACATTATGGTTAATTTTGGGAAAAATATTCCATAATTAATAATAGGGATCGAGTGGGCGAGTCCGGGTATATTGGTTGAGCGATACCAAGGTATTAAATTAATTAGGAATGAAAGCTAATTAATTCGAAGTCAGGGATTTAGACTTGGGTATTATATTATTTTCGGGCCATGAGAGCGAGTCCGAGTATATTGGTTGGGCGACACCAATAGTAATTTAATTAATTAATGTGCAAGTTAATTAATAATCAAAGTTGGACCATAAAGTAAAGATATTATGTATTGGCTTGTGTTACGGACTCAGTACACAGTAAAGCAGGTATATTATATATATATATATATATATATATATATATATGTATGGTGTGTGATAGTATATATATGGTCTGTGCTTATAAATATCTGTGGTTAGATATTATTAATACATATACTCTATTGCTATCAAGGGAGGTTGCGCGTAGTGAGTGAATCCCTTAGCTTGAGGAGTAGAGATAGTATATCCCCAGTTCATAGCGTCCGTCATATGGGTGAGTGTCTTATCTCACTTTCAGGGAAGGAATATGACCGCCTCCATTATGTTCATATCTTTGGCCAAGTTAGTGAGCGATTCCGACTTGGGGTAACTAGGTTATGAGAGTACACCTATTGTTATAGAACTTTAGAGAATACATCTATTGAGTAATTACTCGGGAGGATGGGTTATATTTATATTCAACATATGTGTGAATGTTGTAATATGATTCTACGTATATAATGGGACAAATAGTTATATACGGGTCATTAAATACATGAAGTGAATTGTATTAATTATATATGGATTATATTATCATTCAACATGTGTAATTGTTGTAAGATAATTGTACGTACATAATGGGTTGAATAATTATAGACGAGAAATTTAAATACATGGAGAAAACTGTATTATTTATATAAGTAGTGAATGTTATATAGATTTCAAGGAAAGAGGATTAACTATGTTAAGGCGATAAATAGCTTATAAGTCATGCATTAAAAATACTCGAGATTGAGTAGGACGCTTGACAAGAGATATATCAAGTATCTCGTTTTAGGGTAGAGGACTAGGTGGGATATAAAGAAGGCGTTGGGTGTGCACATTAGTTAAGGGTTGAGTGTGACCTCAAGGGAGTGCGACACTAACTAAAATATGAAGTGCATTCATGCATATTTTATTAATGCAAGTTAATCATTTGCTAAATGTTTTCAAATATTTTGGGTTCTAAACCTTGCTATAAATTATTTTCAAAACCTTTTAGGTGTTCAGCCACAGGGTCGCAATGCTTGATTCATTTTAGGGATTCGCTGTTGCAGCATATGTTGATGTTGCAGGATTTTGATAGGCATCTCTATTCCTTATATTCCTAGTATAGGGATTTTCTATCAGATATTCGAGCATGTTGCTCACGATTGTATTTAGTATTTATTTCAGATACTTTGAGATTTACTATTATCTCTCTTTACTTTCGTGTTGGATTTTAGTCGGTTGTTTATTCGACCAGATTCTTATTTATATGTGATGGTTGAATTCAATTAGCTTGGGCTTGTTAATTATTTATTTCTTCATGAGTATTTCATTGAGTTAATGAAAGATAAAACTTGGCATCGGTCTAATTTCACTTAGGTGGTTCGTAATGAAAAAGTTCGACAGTGATGCTAAGAATGAACCAACAGAGAAACATGTTCTAATTTAATTTAGGACTGATTACCCGAGGTTTAATTAGGCGGGGTATCACATATACATATACAAGAGAGAAGAAGTATAAGAAACGGGTCAGAGACCGATATATAAAAATGTTCAGCAAGCATTTTATTGCAATAAATGAAATGTGTAGTATATAATGTTAATAATTTCTTTTACGGTCGTACTCTGTTGAGGACAATCTCACCTATATTCTATAGTGCACACCTATCACATTCATTTATTCCGCCTAGTCGTTTCTCGATCCATCTACTCCATAACATCAATATAACTATCCCGCTAATCCTCCCGTCACAAGTTAAGCGTACTTTTATGATTAGAATCAGGTATGTAAATTCTCTGCTTTACGAATATTTTTAAATATTACCTCAATACTGTCAATGCTTAGTTACATACTATCTATCTATCTATCTATATAATAAAGTAGGAGGGTGTTTTGCCATGTCATACAAGTTTTGCCACATCATATAGCCACGTCATACAACTTTTTCCACGTCATATAACAAAGGAGGAGGGACTTTTCCTTTACAGTAACAGCACAAGGCTCAAGAAACAAACCCACGCTGGTACGGAGTAAATAGCGTCTCTCTCTCTTAATTCTCCTTAACCTCCCCTCACAAACCCACGCTGGTACCGAGATTCAATTTGAATAATATAAATCTAACGGTGCAAAATCATTCTGCAATTTGTACCAACATGAGATCTTACACAATCACTACCTCGAGCCTCTCAAATGTACCTCGACCCTCTCACCCACTCCCTCTTATTCAGCCAATACCTCTGTTTCTATCCAAAACCATGTGCAGAACCTCTCTCTCAAAATCTCACTGGTTATAAACGTTTCCTACCCATGTTTCTTTTCCAGTTTCATTTATGGAGAGTGTTTTCTTCCATTTTGGAGCTGAGATTCATTAATCCAACTACATTTAGCCAAATAACAACTCAATTTTGGAGCTGAGTTTTCTTCCTTACCCATCTATGGTTGATACCACTTGGGTTTAGCTTTGTTTGGTTCGGGTAGAACCTACTGGGTTTTTCGTCCACAAACCGAGTTCTTCTAGCCACAAGCGACGGCTCAGCAATTTCCAGCAGTTCAGGGATCTTCCGGCCACAAACCGAGTTCTTCCGGTCGCAAAAGTTGCAAAACGTTTCCCAGCTCAGCCAACCCGACCATTTTTTCTTCACGTGGTATGAAAAGGTTTCGCAAAATCCTGATTTTTTGGGGGTGAAAAAGATTGTTGGTGTGGTTTGTATTTTTGTTGATTTTGATTTATTGATTCTATTGTGAAGAAATAAAGTCTGTTTCAAGTTTCAAGTTACGCTGTGTGGCCCTGTGTTTTTTGTTTTAATTTTTAATAGTATTTAGGTCGAACTCTCAGTGAGGATTATGAAAGATTTTACAACAAAATTCTCACTTTTTTATATGTGAAGCTCTCTGTATCTCTCAGAGCAAATTCATTGTGGGTGTTTTTTTTTAATATTTGGGTCAGTAACCCACTACAATAGTGTTCATTTTTGTAGTGTTAATACTAAATGCAGATCCGTTGCTGTGTTCATTTTTGATAAGATATATTGAACGATTTTCATAGATTTTGTATCGTGTGTTAATAATTTGTTGTTGAACGAGCATTTGAAAACCTGAAGAAAAAGGAAAAGGTGAAAAGCGTACGAATTACCTTCTCATATATTGTATGATGTTTATGCTTTTACAAGTTATGTTTGTTTTGCTATCTCTCTACTCTGTTCGTCCTTTCCCATATTACTTCTTTTTTTTAAAAAAAAATTCTTTGACATTTGTGACAGTTACCTTTCCAAGCAACAACCGAGTTATATGTAATCTCATATCTTAAACTGGACACAGGAGAGGACGGCGGGTCGGCATCTCAGATCTTCATGGTGAGTGAGTATGGTGTGGTGTGTGTATTAGATAAATGAGATTTTGTGGTTGAGGGGACCCTGTTGCCGTAAGAGAGAGACAGAGAGAGGGAGAGAGAGAGAGAGAGAGAGGAGCTATATGTAATCTATTTATCTTTTCTTTATTTTGTATGATTTAAAGTAAATAACAAACATAACCTTATCTCATCTTTTGTGTTTTAACGGATGGAGATAAGAGTTCACATTTGTACCCCAAAAAATGTGTCAAAATATAAAGTGTAAAAAAAAAACCCTAAATAATTACAAAATTTTATCAAAAAAATTTAAAAAGTTTGAAGTCAACTAATTATTATCATATAAAAATTAATTATTATTCAATATAATACATGTTATTATGTGCCAAAAAATATGGTGCAACAAAAAATTAATAAAAGTAAAAAAAATTAATAAAAAAATTGTCCTTTTGATTAACGTTTTTTGCTGGTTTCATCATTAACGGGTTTTTGGGGTTTATATTATAGTTCAAACTTTTCACGGTTCCAGGTGTAGACATGGATCTTAGTTCTGAATTTACAAAGCACCGCCCATTGTTTGCTGATAGTTGTTGGGGTCAATGATCATCTTCTTCGGTCAATGTCCATTGTTTGCTGATATCTGTGAATATGGCTTACTCATTTTGAAGTTGGTCTCAAGCTCATTTTGAAGTTGGTCTCAAGCTGTGAAGATAGTCAATATTTTTCTTTGTTTTTTTATTGCGTACCCATTTTGAGAAGAGGTTATATCAATGTTATGTTGAAAAGTGTAAAAAATTATTTCGATTTTAATAATTTTTTATGGTGGGTATTATTCTTTTCTCCTCGAGCTTCACATAAGAATAAAGTATCTAATTCAATGGGTTATTAAGAATGAGATATCCAAATTGTCGATTCCTAATAATTTTTTTTATTTACCAAATTTGATGGATCTTAATGGTCATAAACAATTGAAGCGAGTCAACACAAACCCTATCTATGGCGATCAATGTGTTTATTCATATTTCCGTTGTTATTATGAGGCTCGAGAAAGGGCGACACACCAATGTTATCAGAGTATAAGGGAAAGCAACAATGTTAGTAAAGTTTATGAAATTTGGTTCAATAACGTTTAAAATGTTATAAAAAAAAATACTAATTATAAAGCTAAACTAGATGTTCCTAATATACAAATGCACCCTGTTAAAATCGTAACCATAACGTAAGTGTGTAATGGGATGACCAATAGTATTTATATTTGCAATATTAGCGACAAGGGAACACAATTATCATGAGAACAAATTTATCGTCGCCACCGGCACGGATATCACGGGAACCAAATTTATCGTCGTGCCATCGGCACGGGTACACCCTACTCTATCTATCTATCTATCTATCTATCTATATATATATATATATATATATATATATATATATATATATATATATATATATATATATATATATATATATATATATATATATATATATATATATATATATATATATGACATTAGTTCAACCCAGTGTTATTACTACCTACGTTCACTATAGAATACCCGTATCACCCGTACGATATGATATCAAAATAGTTTGTATCGAAAAGTCAAGTACGTTAATCCTTTTCGCACTAAGTTTATTTTACTTATCATGACATTCACCTCTACTAATTACACACATTAGAATTGTTTACCAATGTATATATTTAATCACTCCCCATATATATATACTAGGGTGTACCCGTGCCGATGGCACGACGATAAATTTGGTTCCCGTGATATCCGTGCCAGTGGCGACGATAAATTTGTTCTCGTGATAATTGTGTTCCCTTGTCGCTAATATTGCAAATATAAATACTATTGGTCATCCCATTACACACTTACGTTATGGTTACGATTTTAACAGGGTGCATTTGTATATTAGGAACATCTAGTTTAGCTTTATAATTAGTATTTTTTTTATAACATTTTAAACGTTATTGAACCAAATTTCATAAACTTTACTGACATTGTTGCTTTCCCTTATACTCTGATAACATTGGTGTGTCGCCCTTTCTCGAGCCTCATAATAACAACGGAAATATGAATAAACACATTGATCGCCATAGATAGGGTTTGTGTTGACTCGCTTCAATTGTTTATGACCATTAAGATCCATCAAATTTGGTAAATAAAAAAATTATTAGGAATCGACAATTTGGATATCTCATTCTTAATAACCCATTGAATTAGATACTTTATTCTTATGTGAAGCTCGAGGAGAAAAGAATAATACCCACCATAAAAAAATTTTAAAATCGAAATAATTTTTTACACTTTTCAACATAACATTGATATAACCTCTTCTCAAAATGGGTACGCAATAAAAAAACAAAGAAAAATATTGACTCTCTTCACAGCTTGATACCAACTTCAAAATGAGCTTGAGACCAACTTCAAAATGAGTAAGCCATATTCACAGATATCAGCAAACAATGGATATTGACCGAAGAAGATGATCATTGACCCCAACAACTATCATCAAACAATGGGCGGTGCTTTGTAAATTCAGAACTAAGATCCATGTCTACACCTGGAACCGTGAAAAGTTTGAACTATAATATAAACCCCAAAAACCCTTTAATGATGAAACCAGCAAAAAACGTTAATCAAAAGGACAATTTTTTTATTAATTTTTGCTACTTTTATTAATTTTTTGTTGCACCATATTTTTTGGCACATAATAACATGTATTATATTGAATAATAATTAATTTTTATATGATAATAATTAGTTGACTTCAAACTTTTTAAATTTTTTTGATAAAATTTTGTAATTATTTAGGGTTTTTTTTACACTTTATATTTTGACACATTTTTTGGGGTACAAATGTGAACTCTTATCTCCATCCGTTAAAACACAAAAGATGAGATAAGGTTATGTTTGTTATTTACTTTAAATCATACAAAATAAAGAAAAGATAAATAGATTACATATAGCTCCTCTCTCTCTCTCTCTGTGTGTCTCTCTCTTATGGCAACAGGGTCCCCTCAACCACAAAATCTCATTTATCTAATACACACACCACACCATACTCACTCACCTTGAAGATCTGAGATGCCGATCCGCCGTCCTCTCCTGTGTCAAGTTTAAGATATGAGATTACATATAACTCGGTTGTTGCTTGGAAAGGTAACTGTCACAAATGTCAAAGAATTTTTTTTTTTTTAAAAAGAAGTAATATGGGAAAGGACGAACAGAGTAGAGAGATAGCAAAACAAACATACCTTGTAAAAGCATAAACATCATACAATATATGAGCAGGTAATTCGTACGCTTTTCACCTTTTCCTTTTTCTTCAGGTTTACAAATGCTCGTTCAACAACAAATTATTAACACACGATACAAAATCTATGAAAATCGTACAATATGTCTTATCAAAAATGAACACAGCAACGGATCTGCATTTAGTATTAACACTACAAAAATGAACACTGTTGTAGTGGGTTACTGACCCAAATATTAAAAAAAAAAAACCACAATGAATTTGCTCTGAGAGATACAGAGAGCTTCACATAAAAAAAAGTGAGAATTTTTTTGTAAAATCTTTCATAATCCTCACTGAGAGTTCGACCTAAATACTATTAAAAATTAAAACAAAAAACACAGGGCCACACAGCGTAACTTGAAACTTGAAACAGACTTTATTTCTTCACAATAGAATCAATAAATCAAAATCAACAAAAATACAAACCACACCAACAATCTTTTTCACTCCCAAAAAATCAGGATTTTGCGAAACCTTTTCATACCACGTGAAGAAAAAATGGTCGGGTTGGCTGAGCTGGGAAACGTTTTGCAACTTTTGCGACCGGAAGAACTCGGTTTGTGGCTGGAAGATCCCTGAACTGCTGAAAATTGCTGAGCCGTCGCTTGTGGCTAGAAGAACTCGATTTGTGGACGAAAACCCTAGTAGGTTCTACCCGAACCAAACAAAGCTAAACCCAAGTGGTATCAACCATAGATGGGTAAGGAAGAAAACTCAGCTCCAAAATTGAGTTGTTATTTGGCTAAATGTAGTGGGATTAATGAATCTCAGCTCCAAAATGGAAGAAAACACTCTCCATAAATGAAACTGGAAAAGAAACATGGGTAGGAAACGTGTATAACCAGTGAGATTTTGAGAGAGAGGTTCTGCACATGGTTTTGGATAGAAACAGAGGTATTGGCTGCATAAGAGGGAGTGGGTGAGAGGGTCGAGGTACATTTGAGAGGCTCGAGGTAGTGATTGTGTAAGATCTCATGTTGGTACAAATTGCAAAATGATTTTGCACCGTTAGATTTATATTATTCAAATTGAATCTCGGTACCAGCGTGGGTTTGTGAGGGGAGGTTAAGGAGAGTTAACAGAGAGAGACGTTATTTACTCCGTACCAGCGTGGGTTTGTTTCTTGAGCCTTGTGCTGTTACTGTAAAGGAAAAGTCCCTCCTCCTTTGTTATATGACGTGGAAAAAGTTGTATGACGTGGCTATATGATGTGGCAAAACTTGTATGACATGGCAAAACACCCTGCTGCTTTATTATATAGATATACACTCTAGAATACCTGTATCACCCATACGATATGATATCAAAATAGTTTGTACCGAAAAGTCAAGTACGTTCATAATTTGTACAGTTAATCCTTTTCGCACTAAGATTATTTTACATATCATAACAATCACCTCTACTAATTACACACAGTACAATTGTTTACCAGTGTATATATTTAATCACTCCCCATATATATATATACACTAATCCTGCACCCCTAGGTTAAGACCTCTTGGCGCAATGTATACTCTGTTATCATGTCTCGGTGCATTACTCACTACATGGAGGACTACTACTCATTTCAGATTTTATTATTATTCATGTCTACTTAATTCACATAGTAAACATCATCACAAGTACATGTATGTAATACCCCGCACTTTTGTGGCAAATTAAATTCAATACCTCAGTGCAATTTGGGAATATAAGAAATGATCATGAATAGTAAATTTTGGAGTTTAAACGATTAGAATGATTTTCAATAGGTGTTATATTTACTTTTGGGATTAAGTAAATGAGTTGGAGTATTTTAATTACATGTCGCAGATGGATAAAGCGAAAGAGGATAATATTTTAATAGGAATACCACATTTAATTATGTGGGGTTAAATTAGTGAATTGTGGTCAAGTAGCTCGGATGTCAATTTCGAGTGTGCGATTGGTCTCGGAACGGCCGAGATAGTCAGAATAGAGTATCCGAGGGTCGTAATTGAGTTTCGACAATTTTTGGATTAATAGGGACTCGCAATTGAGTAAACGAGTCATTTTTGGGTTTTAAAGGGGTAAACTCTTATTCTCTCCTATATAAGACACGAGAGAGTGGGAGAAAGAAAGAAAAGAGAGGAAAGAAAGAGAAGAGAGAGAGGAAGGGAGAAAGTGGATAGAAAAAGGATTTCCGGGCTAAACTCCGGGGGATTCAACTCGAGGTCATTGGATTTTATCCTCTAAGCAAGTGTTTACTTGCTTTATTTACTTTTGAGCATAAAACTCATATCGTAGATTGGTATTAACAAATCACAAGATTTTGGGTTTGGGTTTTCATGAATTAAAACGGGTTTTTCAAAGTTAAACAAGTAAACCCCTAATAATCTCCAATTCGAGAAACTTAGGAATTTATTGATATCGTTTGTTGGTTTTGGGTTCTAGGATGTTTAGGACCCCTTTTTTATGTGTATATATCGTTGATTGAGGTTGGAGGACGTTGGGGGAGGAGATAAAAGCTTGGGGGAAGCTTTAATGGCCGAAACAGCTTCCCGAAAAAGAAGCTATCCGGAGCAATCGATCGATCGAGGGTAGAGGCTCTATCTATCGACCATCAATCGATTGAGGTCCAAGTGTCAATCGATCGACCCTTCAGGATTTTTGGCAATTTTGCCTTGGGTTAATTATATGGGATGATTTCCAATTTTATATTGGTTCTATCTTTTTCATTTGAGGAATCAAGCATTAATTTAGGAATGATCATCTATTCAAGTGAGGGAATTTATGGGGCATAAGAATGTGTTTTAAGTGTGTGACACTAGAAAATATATATTTTTGAGGAAATAAATTAAATTGAGGAACTAGAGAGTTGGGGTTTCCCAAAAATAGAGTGGGGACCTCTAATTTATTATTTGGACATGATGTAGTCCTTGGGTTCGTGGAATTGGGATCCACGACCTATTTAAATCAAAGGTGTTTGGTGACGAATATTCTTTGGGATAATTTTAATGGGCATTTAGGTCTATATTATTATGTAAGTGGAAAACATAATTATATTGATTATGGTTGAACATGTCATGCGAGACTATTAGGATGAATTTGGGAAAATGCATATTTACCTAGTGTGAATTGGTATTGTTGGAGAATTTATATAAAACATTAAATATGGATAAGGTGTAGAGTATTTATCAAGTGAGGGAATACTTTTGGGTATAGTATCGTGAGTGTGTGAATGCTTGAATATTATAATTTAAGAGAATCTTGGGGATTATGGGTCATCGTTATGTGGGATTGGCAATCATGGCCATTTGTATATATTTGACGAATAATGTGGAATATATATATATATATATATATATATATATATATATATGAATCATACCCCCTCTCGTGCTATCATGGGAAGTTGTGCGATGTGGGTGAGTCCCCAGGCTTGTGGAGCAGGGATCGCATAATCCCCAGGTCATAGCGTCCATTGTTATATTATGTGATTTTTATTAGGGGTGAGACGTGGTGGGTATGTTTCATCACATTTCCTGTTAGGAACTATGACCACTTCCCATACGTTGTGATTTGGTTTTTACCAAGGCGGTGTGAGATTTCGATTGTTGGTTTTTACCATGTCATGAGCGATTCCCTGATAGATGATAGCATAGAGATCGTATCCTCGAGTTATAACTCGATGGGATGGATATTGTACTTGTGTGTATGGTATATTACTTGTGCACGAGAACAAGATATTATATATCTCTATAAGAGTAAAGAGATAAAAGAAAAATAGATTAAATTATCATTCCGGGAAAATTATAACCGGACTCAAAATGTGATATATATAATTAATTGGATATATATATACGTTCAGTGCTGATGGTCTAATGGATCTCGATGATCGACCTTGCCAAGTAGTAGTGTATCGGGGGGTTCCTTGTTTGGATTTCGCTTTGACAGACATCCCACGCATGAACATTGTATAGTGTTGAGACTGGGGAGAAGTTTATCCCTTAGTACTTGTGTTAACTAGGGTTGTTAGAAGGTGGGTAATGGACTAGTTAGGCAGTATAGCTTGACTAGGGTAATTGTTAGGATGCGTTAGGTGTGCACGAAGAGAAGAGAGGTGAGGGGTATCTCATGGGAGTGCGATACCAAATTCAAATATGAGATAAAACATATCTTTTAAAAATAAAGCATTTATGAACTTGCTAAATATTTTCATAACTCGGGCTCTGACACGTTCCTATATTTTTCCCTCTCTTGCTATATATATATATATATTATATATATATATAGGTGTCCAGACACAGGGACGCCTGGAAGACGATTCCTTTGAGTTAGACATCTGTTGCAGCAGCTGTGGATGCATGCATGCCGGTTTGACGTAGATGCTTTTTTTCTTATAATCTAGATAGGAGGTATTGTATAAACATTCAGGCTGATAACCCAACTACATGTATTTATTCGTTATCCGTCTTTTAGGGCGGAATTCGATTGGGTTGTATTATTGTTGTCGAGTGTTCGGCTATTTTATTTCTTTTTAGTTCCATTTATATAAACCGTGTAGATATTTTAATTGATTTAAATGGTTTAAAAGATTAATTAAATAAAATTTTGGCGTCAGCCTAATAGGTTATTAGTAATTAATTTGGTTTTCGACAGTGATGCTAAGAATGATCCATATGCGACTCCTATTTTAATTTGGTACAGGAGTGATCCCCCAGTATTTTATTAGGTGGGGTGTCACATACGGTATCAGAGCATCAGGTTCTAGTGTCCTTAGGAATCTGTGCGGACGTACCACGCTTTCAGCGTTTCTCTCAATTTGTTATAGAACCCTATGATTAGGATTGTTGATTCCTCTTGTGAGATTTCATTCTCCTTCCATTATATAAGATTATAGTAATATTTTGCGTGCTCGTTCAAGATTCGTGTGTTGATCGATGAGGGACGACCACAAAAGTCCATTGCAAGGGTAGTAGAAGGCAGGACTTATTTGTTGCGGGTAGTTAAATTTGGAGACTAGGATCGTAGTAGAGGTCACTCTCCTTATGGACTTTATCAAAGATGGTTGAAATGACTACTAAGGTATAGGGGTTATAAATGTCCAAGCACCGTTATAGGGGAGAGTGGTTCTAAAGTCGGATTTACCCGGAGAAGATGACGATTCAAAAGGGGTCTTTAATAAGGACCATACTTTGAAGGTTAATTCATGCAAAGGTAGTGTAGCATTACTCAGTGGAAGTAGAGGTCTCAGAAGCTTTGGCTTAGAGCAAAGTATGGAAATACCCAAATGTGAAAATTTGAGGAAAATTTTTCACTCGAAGGAGCGGTATTGAAATGGTGGGAATGGTGATCATCATATTCGGGGGAAAATGATGTTTTGCCCCTAAAGGGATCTTACGAATAGTTTTAAACCGTGAGTTCCCATGATTTAGTAGGAATGAAAATAATGCAGTTTCAATTATTCACATAAGGATCGGTCAGAGGCCGACAGTTAATAAAGAGTAATATGGAGAATGTGTGTGTTCTAGGACCCCATTGGTGGACATCCACCCGGGGAATTTCGTTGAAAAAGACCTGTTGAAGCTGGTAGTGGAGTTTCCTTTTAAAAAAGAAGTTAGACGGGACTATGAAAGCGATTGTTAAGATCGAGACTATAGAGTCTAGGATACTGATAACCTTAACATGGTCAGGGTGGACAGAGATGGGGAATGTTGCAATGTGGAGCGTAGAACCACACAAGATAAGAGTGGAGTGCATGGATGAGGCATTGAGTTAAGTAAATTTTAGTTCGGTTGGGCAAGTGTACCATACCCAAAAAGTATTTGGAGTAGCTAAGGAGATTTAGTGGAATCTTTGTCATGAGTGTTACCTCAGATGAAGGAGGTAGATTTGGTGTGATTGGATAAAGTTGCGGTATTTTGTTAGCCCTATATTCGTGTGTTTAATTCGAGCTTTATGGAGGTATTAGAAATATTATATCATGTAGGCCTATGTATTTTTTGCAGTGGCGGGATTCTATTTTCCTTCATTCGCTATAAAAGCGGGTGTTGATATTTTGAGTGTATATTTGGATTGTACTACTCTTTTTATGTGTAATATACGAGTGTGATATTATTTTGAGTATTTTATGTTTTTGTTGATCGGAGCGATAGTAGGCTAATGATTCCAAAACTATCGTGCCCATAGTTCCAAGGTGGAACAAGTAATTATTGCGATATCTCACCTAGATACAGGTTGAGTTCGCCCTGGGTATTATGGGTAGGTGAAACATCAGTGATAATATGTTTCATTATCATGATATGAGTGTGTGGTGACCTTATAGAAGTGTTTAAGATATGTAGGGTGGATTGTTGAGTTGTGAGTTTAAGCTCATTACTTGTTGCGCAAGGACTTAGTGTTAGTGCGAGTGCTTTATGTTATGGCTCCTGGGAAGAAATAGGAGTTCAGACCACATTTTTGTTGGAAGAGGGGATAGGGTTATCCCGGTTGCATAATTGAAGCCAACGGACCTCCACGCATGAACCTTAACGACGTCGGGAGTGGAGAGATGATATAGGATACGAGGATGTTGGTTTTGTCGATAAGCCTTATAGTATGGAGGAAACACTATAGACTGAGGGTTGTATGATGATGATATGATTATGGAAAAATAAGTGTTATGGAGAAGCACTAAAGTGGTCATCTCACCGCAAGCAGGTGGGTGAATTGGGATTAGAGATTTTTATTTGAGGTTTATAGTCAGGCCTTAAAGAAAAGGCAAATTCTGGAGGAGGTATGTTTTGAGAATGATGTTCGTAACGCTTTTGCAGAGAGAGTGGTGCCTCAATTAGTTAGACTTTCCATAACGTTAAGAGGAAGGGACATAGTAGTAGAAGTTTGTTAGTAGGTTAGCGAGGGAGCATTCCGGACGTCCCGTAGGTGTGCCTTAGGCCGTTATATCTCAATGACCGATGACGCGAGGGAGTAGTGTAATGGGAGGGTTCCTTGTCTAGATTTTGCTTTGTGAGACGTCCCACGCTTGAAACCGAGCACATGTCAGAAGTTGATAGAGGCCTTGGGCACTAGGGATATACTTAGGATTATACTCGTTTCGCGTGGGTAGTATAACGCATAGATCGTAGGATTATTAGGGAGTAAGTTCAATAGAGTTAGTGGCACCTATATAGGAAGATTTTGGGAAGTAAACCACAAGAAGATTGGTCGATTAACTTTGAGAATAATTGAATTTCACTGGTTGGGAAGACCCATGTGTGAGTATTACACCAAGGAAATAAGACCCATTGTTCACAAAAAGTGTACGTGTCATGGGTAAGATGGTTATGCAAACAAGCACAGGTTAAAAAGGTGTGTGGGAACCTTATTAAATTTGTTTTATATACCGCCTAGTATAGAAAAAAAAAGATGTAGTATATAAGTTGAAGATTATGCAGCGAAACAGTTAGAGTGGAATTTAAATGGGGTGAAAGGAATATCGTAAGAAGTAGCATGATCAAGTTAAGAAAAAAGACTGATGGAAATAGGCAAGCATGTAGATGAGCGGACGCTTAAAATCGTGATTCTCTAGTGAGATTTAGATGTTAGAGCAGCGTTTATAGGCTCGTTTTCTCGATATATGGTGTAAGAAACGATGGATGCGAGGTAACAGTATTCATATAAATCTCAATAGAGATGAGTGCTGAGTGAGTGTATGATTGAGAACCATCAAGTTAGTACCATTCCACATGAGGCATTAAGATATGGAGTGATTCACGATCCTAGGTGGGTAGTATCAGTTTTATCTGAATTTTGAGGGAGAAATTCGGTTGTAAGTGGGGGAGTATGTAATACCCCGCTCTTTTGTGGGAAATTAAATTCAATAACTCAGTGTAATTTAGGAATTTAAGAAATGATCGTGAATAGTAAATTTTGGAGTTTCAAGGATTAGATGATTTTTTATGGGTGTTATATTTACTTTTGGGATTAAGTAAATGAGTTAGAGTATTTTAATTACATGTCGCAGCTGGATAAAATGACAGATGATAATATTTTAATAGGAATACCACATTTAATTATGTGGGGTTAAATTAGTGAATTGTGGTCAAGTACCTCGGATGGAAATTTTGAGTGTGCGGTTGGTCTCGGAACAATCGAGATAGTCAGAATAGAGTATTCAGGGGTCGTAATTGAGTTTCGGCAATTTTTGTATTAATAGGGACTCGCAATTGAGTAAACGAGTCATTTTTGGGTTTTAAAGGGGTAAACCCTTATTCTATCCTATATAAGACACGAGAGAGTGGGAGAAAGAAAGAAAAGAGAGGAAAGAAAGAGAAGAGAGAGAGGAAGGGAGAAGGAGGATTGAAAAAGGATTTCCGGGCTAAACTCCGCGGGATTCAACTCGAGGTCGTCGGATTTTATCCTCCAGGCAAGTGTTTACTTGCTTTATTTACTTTTGAGCATAAATCTCATATCGTAGTTTGGTAATAACAAATCAGAAGATTTTGGGGTTGGTTTTCATGAATTAAAACGGGTTTTCCGAAGTTAAACGAGTAAACCCCTAATAATCTCCAATTCGAGAAACATAGGAATTTATTGAAATCGTTTGTTGGTTTTGGGTTCTAGGATGTTTAGGACCCTTTTTTATGTGTATATATTGTTGATTGAGGTTAGAGGACATTGGGGAGGAGATAAAAGCTTGGGGGAAGCTTTCATGGCCGAAATAGCTTCCCGGAGAAGAAGATGTTCGGAGCGATCGATCGAGGTCCAAGGGTCGATCGATTGACCCTTCGGGATTTTTGGCAATTTTGCCTTCGGTTAATTATATGGGATGATTTCCAATTTTAAATTGGTTCTAGATTTTTCATTTGAGGAATCAAGCATTAATTTAGGAATGATCATCTATTCAAGTGAGGGAATTTATGGGGGCTAAGAATGTGTTTTAAGTGTGTGACACTAGAAAATATATATTTTTGAGGAAATAAATTAAATTAAGGAATTAGAGAGTTGGGTTTTCCTAAAAATAGAGTGGGGACCTCTAATTTATTATTTGGACATGATGTAGTCCTTGGGTTCGTGGAATTGGGATCCACGACCTATTTAAATTAAAGGTGTTTGGTGACGAATATTCTTTGGGATAATTTTAATGGGCATTTAGGTCTATATGATTATGTAACTGGAAAACATAATTATATTGATTATGGTTGAACATGTCCTGCGAGACTATTAGGATGAATTTGGGAAAATGCATATTTACCTAGTGTGAATTGGTATCGTTGGAGAAGTTATATAAAGCATTAAATATGGATAAGGTACAGATTATTTATCAAGTGAGGGAATACTTTTGGGTATAGTATCGAGAGTGTGTGAATGCTTGAATATTATAATTTAAGAGAATCTTTGGGATTATGGGTCCTCGTTATGTGTGATTGGCAATCATGGCCATTTGTATATATTTGAGGAACATTGTGGAATATCTATATATACGGTGTGATTAAAGTGTATATATAATATGATACGGAATAGTGTGTATAGATATATATATATATATATATATATATATATATACTAGCGGAAAGCCCGTGCCTGAAGGCACGACGAAAAATTCCAAAATATGTAATTGCAAAATGACAAAAAATTTCAAATTACATTATCCCAAAACGACAAAAAAAATTCAAATTACATAACTGAAAAACGAAAAAAAAAATCCCTAACAAAACAAAGCGTAATTAAAAAAAGGACCATAATATCCTTTATTTATAAGACCACCCACCTTGTTTAACAAATAACAAATAATCCATTAACATTTAAATAGTATGTCCGTACCTCGAGGAATGACGAATACGTCGAAAAAATAGCATCGACTAAGACTTGTAATCGTAGAATTTATTATAAAACACAAATACGTATACGATTTAAAACAATTGGTCAAATTTTTCTCTTTGTATAAGACTATCCACCTATTTAAGAAGCCAAAACTACTCAAGATTACAAATAGTCCATCCCAGACATTATATAAACCAAATCGTCAACTTCAGATATGATTACACAAAAAGAATCATTATTGACAATTTTAGAAAAAACAAATGATGATAAAAATAATAATGAAACACAATAATAAATTTTCAATCTAATAAAAAATACAAATTGTCCTTTGATCAATTAACTTGTGGCACATTTGTAATGGGGTGGGATGGGTCTCAAAGTTGAACAGAATCCCAAACTCAAGCTTATAATTGACATGTTCTCCTCATATATGTCATAATCTGAAAATTAAAACAAAAAATAGACGTGTTAGTTCAAATCCATAAGAAATATACCAACACCTCCTTATTAAAGTAGCTCACAAAAGTTCTAAGCATACCTGCCAATTATTTTCTACTCTTCTTCATATCAATCTTGATCGCCATCTCCATCTTCATCAACATACAAAATTCCATCTTCATATCAATCTTGATCGCCATCTCCATCTCCATCTTTAATGCAAACCTCATGTAATAAGCATGGAATTAAACATGTAAATTGGCCATGTGCATAAAATGAGATGCATACCATAATAATAATAATACCTAGGCTCAAATATGTATGAATCTAAGTTTAGATTTTTTGAACATGATGGAACAACTTTATATTTTTTGGACTTTTTAATAGTAAGGAACACATAAATATATATATGTATGAATCTAAGTTTTACCCATGAAAAGACAACTGAAAGAAATATGCTTCAACAATGGTCATTGTGAACCACTTTACTCAAAAAATAGGTAATTTACACCTTCTGCATCATCCGAGTCAGCATCTTCATCCTCAACACAATTGTCATAGATAAAGGATCAAATAGGTAATTTACTCTAAAAAATTAACAAATAAACAGATTACAAAATGTAAAAATATATTTTTTAAAAAATTATTCACATCCAAGTAGACAAAATTGAGGTCCAATTCAACGATCTAATGCCTAAAAAGTGATGTTCTGAGTCATTTTACCTTCACCATTCAGTTAGTGTACTCTGGGAAAAAACACTGGCTTTTTGCATTTAAGGTGCTCCTCAAACACCCCACCGTTTGAGTACTCATGGGCCCCAAATCCATACTCCAAACCATGTACTTTGATACCGAAATGGAAGATTCCAAGGCCAAACCAATAGAGATAGTTGTTTATAGGTGTGTGAGATCATACACATTGAGAAACATTAGACAACGATGCGCCCCGGGCGCTTCTTGTTTTATTTTCTTGATACCTTTTCTGGAGGGGGCTCGAACCTGCAGAATTAGCATGCGTCGACCACTTTATCTTGATAGGGGAATTTTCTACCTTTCTTCACATCATATTAAAGGGGCGCAGCTAAAAAAAATAGATGGTTAGAACTAAAGGTCGAACGTAGGTGCTACACAGGGACTGAATAGCATACCATACATTACTTGATGACATCTTTGGCAAGTGGTTGTTGGGACGATGCCCCTCTTTGCATAATTCAAAGAGGTACCAAGTCTGCCATGTGCAGTGATCCAAAGGAAAGTTTTGACTCTAGGCAAAGATTTCAGATTTTCCTCCATTTCTCTGCTCCTTGGATGAAGATAAAGTTGATGTTGAACTCGAGGGAAACAACCACATTCTAATCTTGAATTTCCTACGGATCCCGACCTCCACAGGATCTACAACTGTGTAAAATATAATCTCTGCATCAATTCTCACACATGTAATCTCTGCAGCATCGTCAACAAAATAAAAATAATGAAATATGCAAAGACTTGAAACAGATGTGTATTGTTTGATCAGAAACGCCAAAATCCAAACTATAAACTCAATTACGAAATACTTCTATTTTTGGGTGGTTGCACGGGGGGACTAATGATCATATTGCTTTTGCTTTTTATTGAATAAAACTACAATAGATCCCAATATCCTGCAATCAAGGATCTAATGTGAAAATATATTTTCTCGATATTAAGCAAAACAAATGAGATGGTCAGATGATTTAATGAAACATACAAATAAAAAAAATTATCTGATCTTGTTGGAACATAAAACAATTGATATTCCAATTATGCATAATTATGGTGTTGTAAAGTCTCTTCCAATTATGCAAAAATTTTAGCTCCTCCCTTCACATTGTTTTATGGTATTTCCAAACAATCCAAGATAGTTAATTCTCAATACTCATTGAAAATGTCCGTATATTGATCCCAAATTAAAGAATCACCGGAAGAACCTCGAAAAAATTGAAGAATTCTGCCGGTGCCCCTGCCTCTAATGTTGTCACACCAGTTGTAACTCATATGCTTTGACAGTGCAAATATCCAAATATAACATTAACATAAAGAAAGAAACTTTCGTCACAAACACAGCGATTGGCATCAATTTACGTGCTTGGAATTCCATTTAAACCCTACTTAAAACGAAATATAAAAGATCCATTAAAAGGTTATAAAAAAAAGTAAAAGTAAACGAACTAATCCTCTACTTAACATTAGAATATGAATTGCATTTACTTATAACATGAATAAATTGGATTTGAATAAAGAGGTTATTGTACTATACATTAGAATTCATTCAAATTTAAGTTATTACCAATGAAAACTTAAAATCTTGGATTCCAGAAGAAAAAATCTTCAAAAACAATTCAAATCATTTACAGAGGTCATGATTTGTTACCTATACAGCTTGAAATCCTGTACGCAGATCATTGGGTCACACATCCAAATAACTTGTAGCTTGGATAACAGTTCACGATAGCAGCTCAAGATAGCACTGCAACTTACATGTATGTTGAGTTCATCTTCAAACAAAGTATAAGAAAAGTAAGAACCAAACACATACAAAATAAACCAAATATGGGAGGAAAGCGCTGCAACTAACATGTGTCTTGTGATGTCCTGATCTATATGCAAGTGATTTTCAAAAAATAATTTCCTAAAGGCTCTTAATGGTGCATTTTGAAGTTTTTTTTCTCTGAGTAAGGAGGGACATAGACCTTAATCCAAACAATGAAAAAATAACCAATGAAAGGAAACTCTCTAACTAATCTAATAAAATTCAATTCACTATGATTAGGATGAGATTCAACATTGGTGATTAGTGGGTCCTCACAGGCTCAAAAGCTCATCCAGTAGACTGTCATAATGTAATTGAGAATATCCTCTTCCTCAATCGAGATTGTATTAGCGGTTGGTAGTGATGATACTTCATTTGAAACATCAAGATCATCTCTAAAGAGATGTTAGAAATAAAAATGCATTGCTTAGATTCATCTAATCCAACTAAGTTTGAAACATCTCAACACAGTGTATAAAAGCAATTAACAAACGAAATCGAGAGTTTACATAACAGAGATTCAGTTCACATTATTTTAATCCACGTCCGCATAACGCAGTGTTTACATAACAGAGATTCATATGTAAAGATATATTTGCAAATAACTCCCCTAAACACCGCGGTCTTTACAAAAAAAACTTTGTATCTTTCCATTTTTCTGTAAAAACTCTCATGTGCTGCTAAAATAGTCACTGTAAAGTCCCCAAGAAATGGGGAGGGGGTTCCTTTGCAAGAAAATGCGTAGATCATGTTATTCTTTGTATTTAAATAGTTAAGGGGGGTTTCTTGCATAGACTGCATAAAACTGGAAGTCTTTTTTCAGGGGGAACCATAAAGTGTCAATAAAGAGTAAAAAACTTGTCCTTAAAGCTTCACTGTTTAAAAATATCTTAAGACACATTTTAATTTATTTCTATTTCATTACACCAAAAGAATAATCATACCAGCATATAACTAATACCTATATCTACCTATTGCTACAGGATAAACCTACACCTAAGGGCTCCAATTGATCCAACAGTTTGAGAAGAAAAATACTAATTACTAAATACCAACAGTGAAATACTAATGGTGAAAAACTTTAACAAATGTGGGTCGTGAGATGAATTTATGTGTGACAGAGAGAGGCAATATACCTTTGGAGATAATCGTACAACCAAATTGAATCTCCTGTTGACATTATACCGAATAGTTGATGATCAAAGTCAAGACTCACATCAAATATATACATATCAAGCCACTTCGTGACCTGAGTTAAGATCCACTCTCGAGAAATTCTTAAAGCCAAGATAATGAAAACATGTCAAAAATGAATTTCAAGACCTTGCTCTTATTATTCAAAAACACCAATACTAAGTTCCTCAATCTTGTTTGATGCTCATTTTTTAAAGTATCTCTTCCCCACATGAGTAATCAGATATAAATTCCTTAATTTTGAAATATACACTCAGAAAAACATTAAAAGTGTCCACAGTAAACAAAAATTCTCAATTAAGCAGCAGAGAACTGTTCGAGTTTATGCCTAAAATCCACAGTAAACAAATAGAAATAATCCATACTGAAAACACTGCATATACCAGATGAAAAGAAGCAGATCTCTATACGATAAAAAGAAGATGTGTATAGTTTTGTATCATAAGAAGCTCTGTAATGAAAGAAGCTCTTGAAAAAAAGCTTTGTGTAATTTTGTATTGATCATCACCATCATCATGGTAAGCGACTATTTTAACTCTCAATACGAAACTGTAAAGTAAGGTCTCCATAGTGGGGTGTCTAAAAAAGAAGCTCAATATAGTGCATCTATGCCAACGATATACATTTACAGGTTTCAATCGTATAATAATTTAAGTCATAGATGTAGTATGTGATAAAAGTCGACAATTCGGAAATTGAATAAGAGTTAATATATTTGAATCCTTTTCGCTAACATTAAAAGTCAACTATGCTAGGCAAATGCTAATTCATCATCAAACAAATCTAGTAAACATAATATATTGATTGTAAATAAAGAAGAAATCCAATGATTCAGCATGTATAGAATATGTCCAAGAAGTCTCGTATTAGCTTACAAAAGTCAATATGGAAAATTAATTGTAGCTCTACATTCAAATCTAACAACAAATTATGCTTCTGATGAGAATAAGCGTAGCTCTGTTTTCAAATTCATTAGTTGAAAAGCATACTTCCATGCTTGTGATGCTTCAAAAGATTACTTACTTAGTATATCATTTCAATAGTAAATGATGATATTCATATCTTATAACTAACATGCATCAACAATAGAACATGTTCTCAATTTACATTGGCAAGACATGTATACCTAAAAAACTGTCAAGTTCACTTAGAACCCCACACACTTTATATCTGTAGAACACCAAATGAAAGAGCAAGAATCAAAGCCACAATGATCAAATGTGACAAAATCCCAGTAATTGCATTACTTGGTTCAATTAGAAATAGTTAAAAATCCCAAATGTCTCAAAAATCAATACAAAATACAAAACTGAATGGAAATCATTACAAATATATGAAAAAAACTAACCTGATCTTGGACGGTGGATTTAGGTGCCGAATTTAAGGATGGAAGTTCGACCAATGGTTTTGACTGTGGAACACATATATTGAGAACTAATTCATGGGATTTGAGAGCAGAGAAAGAGGTGTGGAAAAACATAGATTCAACAAATAAAGCTTCATAATTACAGAATAAATGAATGATGCTATAAACACACCAACATGGGACACCATTTAGTGGACAGTGAACACATGAGACACACATTACATAATTTTCCACCTATAACACGGGACACATATCCAATTACCTCAACCGGGTCCCCAAGTCCTGCCCTCATAATTGCAGCAAATCCAGCCCTCATAATTGCAACAGTACAATGGTGTAATTCACCATAAAACAGTAGCTAAATAACACTTCTAAAAAATAATTAATTAAAGTTTTAATACATCGTTAAAAAAGACGGGAGGAAAGCAAATCTAGCCCTCATAATTGCAGCAGTATAGTGGTATAATTCACCATAAAACAGTAGCTAAATAACACTTCTAAAAAAATTATTATTTAAACCACAAAAATTTATACATAAAAGTAATGAATATCTCCAATCCAATGCCTTAATCATTGAAACAAAGACAATAAAGGAAGAAGAGTGAGAAATACCTAATTTGTTCACTTCTCATATGGTCAACGTTTTCACCTAAAAGAAATGAATAAAAATTAAATCAATCCAAGCAATACAAAACAATAATAATGAGGTCATTTCAACCAACCAAACAAAATGATACCAATATTTAATAATGTTTAGAATAATATCAACATTAATCAAGAGAAGTTGTCAACAAATAGATCATCATTGAGGCATTTAGTCGAACACACAGGACACCATTTTATCCTACCCACACAGACCATATCATTCATTGTTCAGAGGAACAAACAAAAATGTCATATACAGAAAAATCGCATATATAGAAAATTGTCATATACAGAAATGTCATTACAAAAAAAGCCCAAACAAACAAAAAAAAACATTCTTAAACACAAAATCCCCAAACGAACAAAAAAACATTCTTAAACAAAAAAACTCCAAACCGAACATTTTGTATAGAGAATCGGACACAAAAACCCCAAACGAACCCAACAAAACCAAGACAGATCATAGAGATTTACCTTTTGGTTAATGTTGCGAGAGAGAGGAAATCGATAGAGGGAGCTAAGAGCGAGAGATATTCATGAGAGGTTGAGTGTGCGACGCTCTGAGTGGGAATGGTATGAGGTGATTGATCGTGAGGTGATTGAGGGGAGAGTAGGGTTTTTTACATAAAGACCCTCTAATTTGAATTAAAGTGAAATTGAGAATGAGAAAAGAGGGGGAACCATCATCATCTTACTCAAAACGAAATGTGAGCCATTGGATTCAATTTTACACCATTAAATCCTAGCGTCTAATTATGTTATCAATTTATGGAATAGTGAAAATCTTTTACTCCTTATTATATATATATATATATATGTGTGTGTGTGTGTGTGTGTGTGTGTGTGTCTGTGTGTGTGTGAAGCATACACCCTCTAGTGCTATCTTGGGAAGTTGCGCGATGTGGGTGAGGACCCTGGCTTGAGGAGCATGGAGCGTATAATCCCCATGTCATACCGTCCATTGTTATATTGTGTGATTTTTATTAGGGGTGAGATGTGGTGGGTATGTTTCATCTCATTGCCTGTTAGGAAATATGACCGCTTCCCATATGTTGTGATTTGGTTTTTACCAAGGCGGTGTGAGATTCCGACTGTTGGTACCCAGGATGATACGTGAGCAATTCCCTTATAGATGATAGCATAGAGACCGCATCCTCGAGTTATAGCTCATTAGGATGGTTAGTGTACTTGTGTGTATGGTATATTACTTGTTCTTGAGAACAAGATATTATATATCTCTATAAGAGTAAAGAGATAAAAGAAACATAGATTACATTCTCATTTCGGGAAAATTATAACCGGACTCAAAATGTGATAGGCATATAAAAGTGAGTAAGCCAATGTATATAATTAATTGGATATATATATATATACTTATATACATTCTATGTTGAGGGTATAATGGATCTCGATGATCGACCTTGCCATGTAGTAGTGTATCGAGGGGGTTCCTTGTTTGGATTTTACTTTGCGAGACACCGCACGCATGAACATGGTATAATGTTGAGACTGGGGAGAAGTTTAGACCTTAGTACTTGGGATAACTAGGGTTCTTAGAAGGTGGGTAATGGACTAGTTAGGCAGGATAGCTTGACTAGGGTAATTTTTAGGATGCGTTAGGTGTTCACGAATAGAAGAGAGGTGAGGGGTATCTCATGGGAGTGCGATACCAAATTCAAATAAGAGATAAAACATATCTTTTAAAAATAAAGCATTTATGCACTTGCTAAATATTTTCACAACTCGAGCTCTGAACCGTTCCTATATTTTTCCCTCTCTTGCTATATATTATATATATTTATTGGTGTCCAGACACTGGGACGCCTAGATGACGATTGCTTCAAGTCAAACGTTTGTTGCAGTAGCTGTGGATTCATGCAGGTTTACCGTAGACGCTTCTTTTCTTTTAATATAGATAGGAGGTATTGTATAAACATTTTGGATGATAACCTAACTGCGTTTATTTATTCTTTCTCCATCTTTTAGGGCGGCATTCGATTGGGTTGTATTAATGTTGCCTAGTGTTCGACTGTTTTATTTCTTTTTAGTTCCATTTATATAAACTATGTAGATGTTTTAATTAATTTAAATGGTTTAAAAGATTTATTAAATAAAATTTTGACGCCACCCTAATAGGTTATTAGTAATTAATTTGGTTTTCGACAGTGATGCTAAGAATGATTCATATGCGACTCCTGTTTTAATTTGGTATAGGAGTGATCCTCCGGTATTTTAGTAGGTAGGTGTCACAATGTATATATATAACCACACTATCTTATATAAATATATACTATATTGAACCTCGAGACAAAGTTGTGGTGCCTACATACTCGGCTATCATGCCCCATTGCATCACTCATTGCATAAAGGACTATCGGTTCAATTTCTCGAGAACCATCAAAAAAATCACACATATTGGAGGCGAACATAGTTCCAAGACGATGGCCTACGCACCCATACAACCATCGTCACTATCATTCTCACAGATAGTCCGTACCTAGGTTCTATGCTCTAGTGGTACAATTCAATATCCCAGCCGAAGGATCCTCAAGGCATGATTGTCCATAATTCATAACATCCACTCGATTGTAAGCAGCGTAGGTATGTCATACACATAATAAAATAATCAAATAGGTATTCAGGCACCCTACTAAAACCTTAGGTAATTACACAACCTTTCATTGTTTTAGGTATTCACACAACCTATCATCATTTTTCTATTGAATTATATAATCCCATATTTATATATAATTCACACACACACACACACACACATATATATATATATATATATATATACCCATTATTATCGAGTTCGTTCGTACTAGATACGTTCCAATACCAAAATAGCTACACCCCGCTATTTATTATAATTCATAGGATGGTATATTCCACCTCACATATACCCTATTAAGTTCATATTAATCTCACAAAGGTCCCCAAAAATTTTAGTTCCCATTTCGAGAAAGTTTCATCTCTAAATAAAACTCCATGGGAATTTTAGACATTTCACACCTTATTTCGACATAAAATTTATATATGGCAGCGTAGTACTCTCCATTAGCTACGCGTGGCCGCAAATGGCACGTAAATATGAATTCGTATGACAAAGCCATGCTCATTGAAAATTATGCTAAAAATCAAATAACTTGTTCCGTCTTCAAAGGAATTTTATACCATTTAATTTTTATGTCGAATTAAAAACATGCCCAGGACAGCGTAATACTCTTCTCTATCTAGGCGTGGCCGTGAACGGTACACTAATCCGAGTCTGTATGCAAAAGTTAGGGCATTATAAAGATTGACCTCAAAGAAGATTTAAAAAAAACTTTCTTAAAAATTTGCCCGACATTCTGCCCAGATTAATAAATTACTGTTTTGAGGCATTTTGGAGCAGTTTTAGAGGACGTGCGTGAGAGAACAAAATGTAGAAAACGCGAATTTCTACATGGTAGCGATTATGCCCAGATCGTTTACCCCCAAAAACCTCCCAAGATTCATCCTAAATCCACCCAAACTTCCTCATTAATAATTTCTTCCAACAATATCACTAATGGAGATTCAAAAACCAAGACCTAATCATTGTATTCACTTCTTAAATCAATTTATAATCTCACTATTAACCCAATTACTCACAAAATTAAAAATCCCTCATTAATAGTTACTCTTCATCTTCTTCACCATAAACCCCAAAATTTCAATTTAAATTCCTACTTCCAAATTTCCAGAATTAATTGACGTAATTACAACTATTTTCATCATTAAGTACAACTCAACTTAAAGCAATAAAACAATTGCCTTGGTGAATTAAATTCGACGATCCCATGTCGAAATTCTTTCCCGGATTTCTCTTATCATCCTTCTTTCCTTCTAATTCTTTCTCCTTTCTCTCCTCTCTCAACCCTTGGTGTTTTGGAATGACTCACGGCTGCGCAACACACTTAAACCTAGGTTAAAATTCCTCAATCCCGTAATTAAGCCTATTGGCCAATTTAAAATGACTTAAATGCCACTACATCAGCTCGGTCATGTCTAAAAATATCCTGAGACCCGGGTATTACCCTTGGGTACTCTTTTCTGACTATCTCGACCCTTTTGAAGTCTACCGTGAACTTACAATTGTCATCCGAGACACTTTATAAAAAAATTCCATTTCAACCTCAAAATGCGCCACATGTGAAAAAAATAAAATATTCCGAATTAATTTAAATTTTGAAATCCCCAAATATAAATGAAAGTTCTAAATCTCCAATTTCAACAATTTCTCCAATTTAAATAATTTAAATAAATTTCAAATCACTAATTTAATTAATTTATGTATCGTAAAAAATACGGGGTATTACAGCAGCGCCGGTGGTCACCACCACCTATTGCCCTGTTCTCTCTCCCGATTATGATTTTATTCTTCCATGATATCTTTTTGGCTGTGGTTTAGTAGGTACTTTGATCTTAATTAAAGTTCGCCCTCTCCGCTCCTCTTTTAAAAAAGCGAATATTGAAGGCGATAAAGGGTACTTTAATCTTCCATAAGTTATACTTAATTGTTAGATCGTAACATTGTTAAATCATGGAAAATTACATTTGTCCGTACCTCCTTTCATCATTTTTCCCATTGATCATATAAGCTAAAGCTGGAAACTTTAAGATCTTTTGACTTCATAATTTGGGTGGAATGAATATTCTGCCCATCCAATCCTTTCAGTATTAATGGATTTGATGAAAGTTTCCAAGATGAGCATAAATAGACAAAAACATGAGACTCTTCCAGTGTTGAATTCATTAAGAAATTAGGAAACAAATCATTAGAGGTTCGTGTTGCTTAATGATGTCCCACATTATATTTATTCTTTTTTGGTAAATCCATCGTCAATCCGTAGAAAACTGTATGATATCGTGAGACATCCCGGAAAAGCATCATGATATCCACATTATATTGTTGAATCTATTAAGCATCGTGGTCTACCCGCAATATCCCCCAAAAGCTTCTAATGTAAAGGGAATGAAAATGTTTGAGTTCATTGGTAAAGAAACCACAGATCTTATGATCTCAGAAACTGTTATTGAAGCTGAGAAAAAAACTACGAAAGTTGAACAACTAAAGAACAAATAAAGTTACATTTGTTTAATGAATTGTTATTAAAAATGTTGTCTGCATATTTGATATTTTCCATTGCTTCTTCCATTTTGTTTTGCAGAAAATCTTTCACGACCCATTTTGGAAGGAGTTGCATATGAAAGGGGAAATTGATTAACTCATATAGAAGTCTATGGAGAGTAACAACCCATTTTCGTATGCGTACCTACTTTACTTCTCTCGGACACCAAATATAATGCGGATCAAGTTCGCAATCAAATACTCGCTGGATAGAGCTTCTTGGTATAGATAATATGTTCTCAAGCGAGATGACATTTTCTTTATAATGGATTCACATATTGGCCATAGATGTCATTGCTGCAAGGCATGTTTCTCTTGACGGACTAAAGAATAATATTGAGACCCGACATTTAGTTTCTCTTTGCATGCTCTTTTGTCCAATTGGAATAAGTTCTCACGTCATTAACAAAGCACTAAATGAAAGTTTAAGAAAGACCACACATTGTATTCATTCAGGCATGTGCAATAGGTTTGTCCCTAAAATTCTTTAAGTGTTTTTTTTTGTTACAAGAATGGATGGATTTTTTTTTATTTTTACAGAGTTTTTTTGCTCAAATTTTAAAAGTTCACTACATGAATCAACATAAAATATTTCTTCCTTCAGTTCCGTCCCAAACTTTTAATAAACCCTTTGATCAACCAGTTAATATAATTCATGAAGTTAGCATACATGATTGTAACAACCCGCCCTTTTGGAGACAATTAAATTCCATAAATAAAAATAAATTGGCAATTTGGGGAATTTCCCTAAATAGTGATTTTGGGGATTCTCGAAGATTTAGTGGTTTTCGATGGAAGTTGTAATTATTTTTGGAACTATATAGGTCGAAATATTTTAATTATATGTCGTCGTTGAGTAAAGCGACACGAGGTAAGATTTTTAATTAGAAAACCCGCATTTATTTATTTTGGGTTAGAATAGTGATTTGCGGTCAAGTACCTCGGATGGGAATTTCGACTGCGCCGTGAGTCTCGGAATGTCCGAGATAGTCGAAAAAGAGTGTCCAATTTTCGAAAATGAGTTTCGGGTAATTTTAGAGGTAAAAGTAACTCGTAATTGGATAAACGAGTCGTTTTGGGGTTTTAAGGGTTAAAAACCCTTTTCTTCCTATTTAAAGAGAGAGAAGGGAAGAGAATAGAGATAAAAGAGAAAGAAAGGAAAGAAGAGAGAGAGGAGGAGAGAAAATGGAGCTCTCGGGCAAACTCCGCCGGATTCGACTCGGGGTCGTCGGATTTTATCCACGAGGCAAGTGTTTACTTGCTTTATTTATCTTTTTGCATAAATATCTCATACCGTAGTTTGGTATAAACAAACCCTAATGGTTTTGGGGTGGGTTATCGCTAATAAAACGGGTTTTTGGGAGTTAAAACAATTAAACCCCAAAAAATATCTCAATTTTTGGAACTTAGGTTTTAACCTAAATTAATTGGTGGTTTTGGGTTCTAGGATGTTTAGAACCCTTGATATATGTGTATTTGTATTTGGTTGAGGTTGTAGGACGTTGGGTGAGGCGACAAAAGCTTGGGAGAAACTTTAATGGCCGAAATCGTCTCGGAGAAGATGATGAATAGTAACCCGTCACTTTAGGGGGCCTCTTTGGCCAGAACACGAATTGATTTAGCTTTGGGTCAAAACAAGAAAGTTGTAAATCTTTGCGATACGGTCGCGTGGGCGTCAACCGCGTATTTTTCTGATTTTTCTACGATTTGATATGATTTTTACAAGATGACAGCTCCGGGTTGAAATCATCAACTCGAAAATCAAATCGGGAATTGGAAAAATTACGGCTAGAATTAATTGCGTTGATGTTCAGGATAATTTTTGAGGTAGTATAGAAACCCCAAAAATGAATTTGGGTTGTTGGATAAGGGAATTGAGGATTTAATTTTGGGAGACCTGGTGTGACCGGTCGACCGCGCCCCTAAGGCCGATCGACCGCGTCAAGGAGGAAGGGCCTACTGCTTTGTTTCGTAGGCTTATTTACAACCCGCCGTCGACCGGGGGTCTAGGACCGGTCGACCGGTGCCCTATTTTCAGCCCAAGATTTTGGAGATTAGGATAATTTCTCCTCTTTGAGTTTAAAGTTTAAGGGCCTTCAAGATTAGAGTATTATGGAGGGTTGTGTCCTAAAGGACTTGAGGAATTGGGAATATATATATGTGTGTGTATTCACTTAGAGTGAATTAGTATAATTGGAGATATCCAAATGAATCCGTGGATGGGATTTTGGTATATATTACTTATTAAAGTAAAAATATACTTCAGGTTTAGTATTATGCATATATGAATGCATGATTATGATTCTTTGAGAGAATCTTTGCGATTATTGGTCATCGATAGATGGTTTTGCAAGTAGGGCCATTATATATATATTCAGGTAGGAATATATGGTTTATATATATACTATGTACTTAAAGTATATATATGAATTAAGATAAATGACTTTTGAAAATGTAAATATAAATGTTTTCAAAATGGAAAGGTAAATGATTTTCTTAATTAATAATGTATTGATACACACCTCTCTAAATGGCTATCATAAGGGAAGTTGCGTGCGTATGGTGAAGCCCCCTGACAAATTAACGCAGGGTGGATATAGTCCTATAGGCCATATGAGCGTTTGTTGTATTTTTCTGCGCTGGTTAAGAGATTCCGGGTGTGGTCTTGACTATCCCGCAGGCATATGGCCGCTTCCCGACGTCTTGCGATGTAGGATCCCAGGTTGTCTTTATTATAGGCCCTGGAAGATGATAGCCATTTAGGGGCGCGCACAGTGGAGAAATCCGGATGGGCGGTCTTAGAACGCGTTATATATTAAAGCAATTCATGATAATGGATTGGCTTTAATTACATTTCCTGGATATAGGAAGGGAAATGGGATAAAGTTTTGGCTTCGGTAACACTCCCGGATGGAAGAAGGGATGTGGAAGCATGATTTGATCAAAGCATTTTCATGATAATTGATGCATTCTAAATAAAGCTTGTGATTCAAGTGCAAATCTATCGCAACAAGTAATCCATAGGGATTGAAACACTCCTAAGAGAACATGATTGGGGTAAAGGGATTCTCTAAACGTCACAAAAGTTAAAGTGTAAAAGATGATTTAATAGTTTGGAAGAGTGATTGAGACTAATCTCTAAACTAGCATACTATTGATGATAAGTTAATTAATTAATGATTACGGAAGTATGAAAATAACAAAGATAAGCTTGAGTTCAAGAAATTAAAGGGATCGAGGATCATTCTCCCACCTCGGATTCACAAATAAGGGGCTTATAGGGCATGGTTGAAATTAATTCTAATCGAGCATAACTAATTAAGTCCGAACACCAACCATGTAGATACTAAACTCAACAATGGAGGATTAGGGGTTAATTAATTATTGCTAGATGGGTTGGGTTTGTAGTAAAGCTTCAAACACTAACTCTTGCATGACAAGAGAAGTTAAGAAACTATGATACTCCAAAACCAACACATGAAGTTCCATTAGAACAATTATAAACCAAAACCTAAATTTGAAGTTCAAGCATCCAAGGTGGGATTATGATCCCCAATGATAAGTCTAGCTACTCATAATTGAAACTAAACTACACATGCTAGTTAACAACATAGTTAAGTTAGTTATCTAGTTTAAACACAAACCAATACAAGGGATGGAATTAAATGCAAATTAAAGCTAGTGGAACAAGTAGAGATGAAGTAAATGAACCTTTCTTGCATTAATAACCACAATTCAACTAGTAATCAAAGCTTTACAAGTTGGTGAAAACAATAAATGAACTTGACCTAGGAAAGAGAAGAGAGTGTTTTTCTATCACCAAATATCTAACAAAAGTAATAATCTCTACAAAGGAGGAAAAACAAGGGATAAATCCCCAAAAATCCAACCAAAATGGCAAACTAGTAATAAGAAGAAAGCTGGAAATGCAGGGCCGAATCGATTCGGTGCCAAATCCGAATCGATTCGGATGTGTAGATATTTGCCCATGTATGAAACCGAATCGATTCGTCATTGATCGCGAATCGATTCGGGCCTACTGGAGAAGGAAAGTTGCCAATATTGGCATTAGTTGTCCCATGTTTCACCGAAACAACCGTAACTTATTCGTTTAAGGTCGGATTCAAGCACCGTCGGAGGCCACGCGAAGATAAGAAGAAGGTCTACAACTTCCGTGAAGAAATCGGGATCAAAACCCGAGTGATGAAATTACCAAAATGCCCCCGACTGAGCAAGTGTCAACGGAACATTTTCGGATCAAAACCAAACTTCCCAAAATGCATTCCCGAGACCTATAAAAGCTCAATAAAGACACATACAAAGTATTTATGATGAATTCAGGGGTTAGTCAATAAATGAGTATAAGAACAGGGAAATACATGCACGGGAATGCTAGAATGTACAAAATAACGGGGTATAAAATACAATAAAAGTGACAAATCACACCCCCTAACTTATACATTGCTAGTCCCGAGCAATGAAGTACGAGGAAACAAGGGCCAACAATGCAACCAAAATCGAAAAAATATGTACAACGAAGGAAAAATGCCACTTTCGTAGGCGAACGATTGCATTTAACGTATGCAATAAGCCGTTTTAAACCCCTAGGTGGCCCTAGGGGACGAGTGAGGTCTCGTGAGGGTTTCCAGGGATGATACCCACAAACATCAAATCAACTCATACTATGATACGGCAAAATCCAATGCGTAGCTCAACAAATATCTAAGAAGCACAATTTATCAACAAAGTGAATGAAGCTCACACAAAAGACGGCAATGATCGGCATTAAACAAATAACTTTAATAAAAATCGAAACCATGGAAATGCGAAATAAGCGGACACATGTGGTAATTTAGATTTGGCAAATCTTTCAAAATCCATATAAAAGCTAAGGCATGCATACTCAAGTTCTCTCTGGTTGTTACACTCAACAAATGAAACACTTAGAAATGGGATGTAACGCACACGGGACATGTGGGCAATTAGAGTAATTGCAAAGGGAAACTAGGCCACACACATGTCATCAATGAAGAACGCAATATAAAAGTGAAAAATACAATCTCATGAAAGGATATCGCATATTAACGAAGAGAAAAGCATTTAAACAGATTATCACTAATGTTCGACCTTTGAATCACATCACCCTCGGATCAAATATGACTTTTGGGGGATATAATTTAGGCTAGGTTAGGGTTAGGAAAAGAAAGGGATGTGTGTAGGATCAAAGGAGATTCGGGAATAGCGCGCGGGATAATGGATTTAATGGGAAATTAGGAATCGATGGTCGAATTCCACAAGCAATGTATTCATGAAAGTGAGACTTTGATATTCATGAACATGGTGAAATGGGAAACAACTAGGACCCACTTTATTCGATACTTTTCTTTTTCTTTTCTTTTCTTTTCTTTTCTTTTCTTTTCTTTGATTTTCTTTTTCTTTTCTCTGATTTTCTTTTGCTTTTCTCACTCATAGCTTGATTGCAATCCATAAAACCAACATCATTCAATCCCGGGAACAATCCCTAATCAAGGTAAGGGAGGAGTAAATAAGGGTTTAGGACTCCAATGTGGAGGTGGACAAGGGATTTGGGGTTGAAACGAAAGGAATAATAATGCTCAAGGGGGTTGACTAGGGGAAACATTTAAGGGTAAGGTCAAGGTCAGATGGGTTAAACAACAACAAGGGCCTATAATCCTTTCCTAAAGTTTCATGTGATTCGCGGGACTCAACACCATTGAAAATCATGCTCAAGTGATAAATCAGTTAGTATGCAATCAAATGAAAATAAAATGAGATTGACAACGAGTTCATTGACAAGAAAGAGATAGAGTGGGTGTATACGCTAAAAAATGATGATAAGTCTCAATTTTCACTTTTGTAAGGGTATAGCATGCGCCTTAGAATAACGAATTTGAAACACTTTAAACCAAATCATAAATAATTATTTGTGTATATGCTCAAAGCTTCATAATTTAATTTTATGATGCTATTCATAATGAAAACAATAACAGGCTAAAGGGGTAATAAATCAATGACTCAAAGCATGCTTCATAGCTATACAATAGGATATGCCGATGATATAAGTAATCATAGTAGATATGAGAGAGAAAAATATATATATATTTTTTTTATAAATAAATAAATAACTACTAACATGATAACCGGCATCACAATTGTAAACCATACCCCCTAACTTGAATGAAACATTGTCCCCAATGTTAGTAGGGATAAAAAGGGAAAAGGGGTTAGAAAATAGTCACCCCGTAAGGAGTAACTCGAGAAACGCGCAACGGCATGCCTGTTATAAGTTAGTACCATAAAGAATAATATATACAAAAGAGATATATACAAGAACAAATATGAAACTGAAAATGAGTAACTTCATTAATAAATACGAGTTGTGTACATGGGGCACAAACAAAACAAAATTAAAAAATACAGTCAATGTACTCTCTCTTCCCCACACTAAAACACAACCTAAAAAGTTACAAGCTCAAAATGAAAATAAGAACCACGGTAGACAGCAGCAGCAAAAACGGGATGACAGCGGCAGAGAAAACGGGGTCACAGCGGCCTACATATCGTCCGAATGGCGGCGTGGGGACTCGGGTGCGGGGGGTCACGAGGGGCATATGGGTCATAAAGGTACAGAGGCACAGGAGCCTCGCCCCCGCGTAAATGTGAAAATAGGTCCATCTACGCCCGAGTAATCATCGAGATGTCGCGCTCGTAAGCGCCCCGATACGCGGTAAAATCAGCCAGGAACGAAGCAAAGCTCGACATGTAAGTGCCCCTAAACTCAGAAAAATCCGCCTGTAACTCATCCATCCACACCCCGAGATACGCGATGGGGTCAACAGTAGATGGGGCTGGTGGTGGGATAGGATGAGGCACATCCGGAATATCCGGCATAGGGGCATCGGGCGCATCAGGAGCTTTCGGAGCTTTGGGGGAAACAGGGGCATCAAAGGCACGCTTCTTCCTCCTCTCCCAATAGTCTTGCCCCAAGATTTTTGCGATAGTCTTATCATTAAACACCTTGTGCAGCCTCGGTATCTTGTCGCTGCCCAAAACCTCACACCCGACATCCCTACAAATTCGGGAAATTAGACGTGCGAAAGGAAGAGTTGTGGTTCCCTTCTCGTTGTAGGCAGCGTTCACAATTTGGTGTAATATGAGGGCGGGAAGACTGATGACCATGTCATCCGTTAAGAGACTATAAAGGAAGAGGGCCTGCTTGTAGCGAAGGACCGCCTTGGTCTGAGTGGGAGTGATGGAGTTAACTGCGATGAGATGGAGGATACGATGTACATCGAGCATGCCCGAAGTGGGGAAAGTTTCCCCCGCCCAAATCTTGTCGGGTGCAAGACGCGCAATGAGTTGGTCTTGTGGAATCTGAGGCGCATCAGCAAGGACCGGGTAATGAAATAGCTCGGGGTTAGACGCCCCGCTAAGGTGTGTAGCCAAGATGGTCTTCGATATAGTGATCCGCCTCCCTCTCACAAACACTTCATACGCACCGCCGCGCATAGATACCAGAGAAGCATAGAAACGGCGCACGTGGTCCTCATTGACCTCGCCTCTCAAGGCCAGATGGGCCTCCCAATTGAATTTGGCCAAAAATCTCCTTACAGAAGTCGGCATCTCCTCAACAATCACCTCCTTCTCAATAGCGATCGGGCGACTGGTTTTGAACATGGCCCGGTACCACTCCATCTCTTCCTTGGAACGAAAGGAGTCAAAACCAGTCCCTCCTCATCCAGTAACCACATAGGAGGTTGGATTAGTGATCGAAGGAACCTACAAGGCATTAATTCAATACACACACGATAAGTGCGATGCATAAAATCAAAGTGATCGTGAAATTTGGGGAAACTAGGTTCGGATGGTGCGCGTTGGGAAAAATGGTCGAGTAGACGTAACCAACGCACACCATACTCAAACAAAGACAATTCAACAGGAATGTGCGATAAAAGGTGCGAAGATAGAGCATTAGCGCACAAAATCTTCACAGAGGCAATTTACCGAACACTTAGTGTGTAATGTATAGAAAGTAGGGTGAAAATAACATGTTTAATGTGAAATAATCCCAACAAATACAACTGAATCATCAAAGCATCATAAACAAGTTGTATTTGTTGGATTTATACCACAAACAATGAGATAATATGGAGCATTTGGCATAAAATTTGAATTTTTAAAATATCCCAAATAACCCTACTTTCTATACCAAGAACACTAAATAAGAATTGAAATTGAATAGAGTGGATTGAAGTAGTTACCTTGGATGAGTACGCCTTGGATGAGGAAGCCATGGATTGAATAAGAATTGAGGAATGGAAATGATAAGGGAGAGGGAGATTTCGCAGGCTAAGGGAGAAGAGAGAATGAGAAGAGGATGCATAAAAAATTTAGGGATTTTAAGTGACAGGGGTACCGAATCGATTCGGTGGTTAACCGAATCGATTCGCATTTCTCGAATTCAACACTGGATGGGGGCCGAATCGATTCGGTGGTTAACCGAATCGATTCGCATTTGGAGACCTGACACTTTGGTTTTACCGAATCGATTCACCAGAATTGCGAATCGATTCGCAAACCCTTAATTGGCTACTAGAAGGGGGGAGAATCGATTCGGTGGTTAACCGAATCGATTCGGCTTTTGGGAACCAAGTTTCTGCTTTGCTGAAACAACATTTTTTCGAGGGTGGCTGGATTGGGCTGCTAAAGGGTGGATTCTTGGACCCTAAAGATGGGGTTTAATATGTACAAAGGGTCCGGGACAAAAATTGTGCACCTGACACATGCCGGGGGATGCTCGGCACAAAAATTACAATTCTGAAGTCCTATAGAGCCCCGTAAATGGGGTTAGACAATGGAATCGTGTCCGAACATGGGCCAAATGGTTCTAGGAAAGGCTTGAGACGCTGACCATTGACCTTGAACAACTTCCCATCAGATGGGTTCTCTATCTCAATCGCACCGTGATGATGGACGGTTTTAACGACAAACGGACCCGTCCACCTAGACCTTAGCTTACCCGGGAACAAATGCAACTTAGAGTCGTATAAGAGAACCTTTTGAAGAGGGTGAAATGTTTTACGAAGTATGTTCTTGTCGCGCCTCTATTTCACCCTTTGTTTATAGATTCTCGCGCTCTCGTACGAATCATTCCGGATTTTATCCAACTCATTGAGTTGGAGCATTCGCTTCTTTCCGGACTTGTCTAGATCAAAATTGAATTTCTTGATCGCCTAATAGGCCTTGTGCTCGATTTCAACTGGTAAATGACATGGTTTGCCGTACACAAGTCTAAAGGGCGACATACCTAAGGAGGTCTTGTAGGCCGTATGATATGCCTATAAAGCGTCAGGAAGCCGAAGAGACCAATCCTTGCGGTCGGGATTGACCGTCTTCTCTAGGATGTGCTTGATCTCTCGATTGGCCAATTCAGCTTGGCCATTTGTTTGCGGGTGGTAGGTAGTTGCAACTTTATGAGTTACCCCATACTTTCGCATATGATTAGCAAACGGAGAATTACAAAAATGAGTTCCGTTATCGCTTATGATCACCTTCGGAATTCCGAAACGCGAAAGCATGTGTTCCTTAAGGAACTTCAACACCACCCGATGATCATTGGTTTTGGACGCAATGGCCTCGACCCACTTTGATACATAATCTACGGCCACCAGGATGTAAAGGTTACCAAAAGATGGAGGGAATGGGCCCATGAAATCAATTCCCCAACAGTCAAAGATTTCAATTTCTAGAATGGGGGACATTGGCATCATGGTTCGACGGGTTATAGCCCCTAATTTTTGGCAACGATCACACGAAACGCAGAATTCGTGTGCATCCTTAAAAAGTGTGGGCCAATAAAGCCCGCATTGCAAGATTTTTGCGACGGTTTTCTTGGAAGAAAAGTGGCCCCCACATGCCTCCGTGTGGGAGAAACGAATTACGCTCTCATACTCATCATCCAGGACACATCTCCGGATGATCTGGTCGGGGCAATACTTGAATAGATATGGATCATCGAAAAAGAATCTCCGCACCCAACTAAAGAATTTCCTCTTCTCTTGAGGGGTCCAATGAGATGGAATTGAACCCGTCACGAGGTAGTTCACGATATCAGCGAACCACGACAGAGAGGAAGTGGAGAATAGCTATTCATCCGGAAAGAATTCAGCAATAGGGAGTTGGTCCTTGTGTGCCTCAAACGTTAAACGCGACAACATTTTCTACTCCTTTTTATCTTTAATAGTCAAATTAAACTCCTGGAGTAAGAGCACCCACCTAATCAAGCGCGGCTTGGCGTCCTTCTTAGACAGAAGGTATTTGAGCGCCGCATGATCCATAAAACAAACTATGGGGGATCCCACGAGGTATGCCTGGAATTTATCCAAAGCGTAGACAACCGCTAATAACTCTTTCTCGGTGGTGGAATAGTTCAACTGAGCACCGTTATGAGTTCGACTCGCATAGTAAATGATATTGGTTTTCTTGTCACTTCTCTGTCCTAAAACAGCCCCAACCGCGAAGTCGCTAGCGTCACACATCAATTCGAAGGGTAGGGTCCAATCAGGAGCTTGAATTATGGGAGCGGTGGTAAGCATACTTTTCAAAGTCTCAAAATCTGCTTGACACTCATCGCTCCATTCGAACGGGGTTTCCTTGGAGAGGAGACTACACAAGGGTCTAGCAATCGAGCTAAAGTCCTTGATGAAACGACGATAAAATCCTGTATGCCCAAGGAAAGACCTTACATCTTTCAGAGTTTTAGGGGCGGGTAAGTTGGCAATGACCTCAACCTTTGCCTTGTCTACCTCAATACCATCTGAGGAGATGATGTGACCTAAGACAATACCCTTAGTGACCATAAAATGGCACTTCTCCCAGTTTAACACGAGCTGTTTCTCGACACATCTAGACAAAACCTTCTCTAGCATGGAAAGACAATGGTCATAGGAGTTGCCAAAGACGCTGAAATCGTCCATGAACACCTCTAGACCATGTTCTACCATATCACTAAACATGCTCAACATGCACCTTTGGAACGTAGTAGGCGCATTACATAACCCGAAGGACATCCTTTTATAAGCAAATGTCCCAAAAGGGCATGTGAAGGTAGTTTTGTCCTGATCCTTGAGATCAAGTTTGATTTGGTTGTAACCCGAGTACCCATCGAGAAAACAATAGTAAGGATGGCCGGACACACGTTCCAACATTTGGTCAATGAATGGAAGCGGAAAATGATCCTTTAATGTCATTGCATTAAGATTTCTATAGTCGATGCACACACGCCACCCAGTAGTGGTGCGTTTAGTGATCAATTCCCCTTTCATTTTTTCTACAACGGTGACTCCGGATTTCTTTGGAACAACGTGAATTGGACTGACCCATTTGCTATCGGATATATGATATCAGCATCTAAAAGCTTAATTACCTCCGCCCTCACAACTTCCTTCATCACCAGATTCAATCTCCTATGCATCTCACGCGAGGGTTTTGCATCCCCTTCAAGATTAATTTTGTGAGTGCAAATCAAGGGACTAATTCCCTTCAAATCAGCAATTATCCACCCAAACGCACCCTTGTATCTCCTTAACAAGTCTACCAACCTTTGTTCTTCACCCGCCTCGAGGCTTGATGAGACAACAACATGATATGTCTTATTTTCGCCTAAATAAGCATATTTTAACTCGGAAGGCAATTGCTTTAATTCAAGTTTGGGGAATCGCACATCCGAGGGAGCTTCATACGAATCACGAGGGGGTAAGTCCTCAAAAACCCTACACCAATTAACATCATCAACACTCTCGTCCTCGTCTAACAACAAGCTCATGAACTTGACCTCTTCATCATAAGGAGAATAACTATTCTTCAAGTAAATTGGGTTCACAAGACATCCCTCTAAGGGGTCCGAAAAATATGTAGCGTCAAAATGCTCTTGTACCACCTCCTCTAAAAAGTCCACCTCATGGACCTCATCATCGGATTCTCCTACTTGGTTCGAAACAATGAAGATGTTCATTTCCAAGGTCATATTCCCAAATGTCAGGTTCATTTGGCCATTCCTAGTATTAATTAATGCATTGGAAGTGGCCAGGAAAGGACGACCAAGGATAATGGGGGTAGTTCTATCGCTATGAGAAGTAGGATGGGTGTCAAGCACCACAAAGTCCACTAGAAAGTAGAATTTGTCAACCTGTATATGACATCTTCTACTACACCCCTCGGAACCTTAATGGAGAGATCCGCTAATTGGAGGGTTATTTTTGTGGGCTTGAGGTCCCCTAGACCGAGTTGTTCATAGACATGGTAAGGTAACAAATTGACACTTGCTCCTAGGTCTAGCAAAGCCTGCTCAATTTTAAAGTCCCCTATCACACACGAAATGGTGGGACATCCGGGATATTTATATTTGGGTGGTAATTCAGATTGAATTATTGAGCTAATGTTTTCGGCCAAGAAGGATTTCTTCCTTACAAACAATTTCCTCTTAACAGTAATTAAGTCCTTTAAGAACTTAGAATAAGCGGGGATTTGATTGATTGCATCTAAAAGAGGGATGTTATTTTTGACCTGTTTGAACATTTCTACTATGTTAGCGTTATTAACATTCCCCTTTTTCAACAGGAGCCTTTAAGGGTAAGGTACGGGGCTAGGAAGCTTCGAAACCACATCCGACTCTAACGGGGCTTTCCCCTCTCTCTGCCTCAAGGAGGAATCTTCGACCTCTAATGGGTCGGGCGAAACCTCCTTAATGACGGTGGGGACACTAGGAGGGGTGGGCTTATCAACAACTTTCCCCTCCTTAGAACGGTCACAGCCTTAGCACTATCAGGAGGGGGATTCCAAGTGTTAGTGACACTATTTTGCCCCATGGCCTTTTGAGGTTGGGAAGGGAATTTTCCCTTCTCTTGGATACTCAAAGCCGAAGTCACTTGAAGATTTCCTTTTCAAGCCTAGAATTCGTGGCTTGTTGAGAGGTTATGAAAGATTGAAGAGTCTCTTCGAGGCTCCTCTTGTTCGGGTGAGCATACAATGGTATAACCGGAGGAGGTGGTCCCTGAGGGGGACCTTGCATTTGAGCTTGGGGTGGAGGAACTTGATTATATGGTTGTTGAAAATTATGAGGTGGGGGAAGATTTTGATAATTCGGGGGAGGTGGATTTTGAGAATGTTGGGGCTGCCCATAGGAGAAACCCGGATGGTTTCTCCACGAAGGATTATAGCCCTCACCTAAAGGAGTCATGTATTGTTTCTTGTAAGTGGCCATCGCGTTGGCTTGGTCGTGAAGCATCACTTTATATGTCGGGATTGTTGGATAATCCCTCGTTGAGTGATCATCAACGTCGCAAATGGCACAAGACTCCTCTACATGTGAGGGAGAAGGATGGGATGGTTCCCGAGCTTTGGAATCCATCACCTCGATACGCTTAGAAAGTTGGGCTACTCTTAATGACATATCATCTCCTTCGGTAAGGTGATATATCCCATGGCTAGAGGAAGGTGGATTGGATGACCGGGCATTGGTTTTGCTAGGGTCCGAAGTGTCCCATGCTTGGGTGGTCTCGGCACAATATTTTAAATGTGCCCACGCATCATCAGGATCTAAACCAAAAAACTCGCCGGAGCACATTGTCTCCACCATTTGTTTTGCATTGAGGGTAAGACCATTGTGGAAAAACGAGATTAATCTCCACTTTTTGAACCCGGGATGTGGGCACTTATGAAGTACCTCATTAAATCTCTCCCAACATCTCTCGAATGATTCACCTTCGGATTGAGCGAAGGTTTGGATTTGACCCTTTAAAGAGTTGGTGCGATGAATAGGAAAGAATTTCTTCAAAAATTGTGCTTGCATTTCGCGCCAACTCCCGATGGAATTAGGAGCCAAGGACCAAAGCCAAGTTTTGGCTTTGTCCTTCAAGGAAAATGGGAAGAGTTTGAGATGAGTGAAATCTAGAGGACAGTTTTGATCGCTAAAATTAGCGCACACCTCCTCAAACTCTCTAACATGAAGGTACGGTTGTTCACTTTCCATGTCGTGGAAAGTAGGAAGTAATTGGATCATTCCGTTACGAAAATGGAATTGCGCGGCATTGTAAGGAAAAATGATACAAGACGAAGAGGTGGTCCTCTCCGGTTGCAAATAATCACGCATGATCCTATACGGGGGGTCGGGTACAACCCCTTGACTACCGTGCTCACTAACATTGTCGGCCATGATTGTAGGAATGGAGTGGGCCCAGGTATACGAAGAAGACGAGACCGAACTAGAACGAGAAATTGATGGTAAAGGTCTCCAATAGTCCCAAGGGCTCACTAGACGATGGTTCACGAATAGGATTCAAATTGCTACTACTCGAGTCTTGCAATCACGGAATTTTGGATTGATTTTTTAGAAACCGTGATGTCATGGTGACCACAGGGAACGATAGTGTAAAGAGAATTTCTAAACCCTAAGATAGTTGCCAATCCCCGGCAACGGCGCCAAAAACTTGATGCATTCTAAATAAAGCTTGTGATTCAAGTGCAAATCTATCGCAACAAGTGATAACCGGTAAGTACGGAATCGTGATCCACAGGGATTGAAACACTCCTAAGAGAACAAGATTGGGATAAAGGGATTCTCTAAACGTCACAAAAGTTAAAGTGTAAAAGATGATTTAATAGTTTGGAAGAGTGATTGAGACTAATCTCTAAACTAGCATACTATTGATGATAAGTTAATTAATTAATGATTACGGAACTATGAAAAGAACTAAGATAAGCTTGAGTTCAAGAAATTAAAGGGATCGAGGATAATTCTCCCACCTTGGATTCAAAAATAAGGGGCTTATAGGGCATGGTTGAAATTAATTCTAATCGAGCATAACTAATTAAGTCCGAACATCAACCATGTAGAGACTAAACTCAACAATGGAGGATTAGGGGTTAATTAATTATTGCTAGATGGGTTGGGTTTGTAGTAAAGCTCCAAACACTAACTCTTCTATGACAAGAGAAGTTAAGAAACTATGATACTCCAAAACCAACACATGAAGTTCCATTAGAACAATTATAAACCAAACCCTAAATTTGAAGTTCAAGCATCCAAGGTGGGATTATGATCCCCAATCATAAGTTTCGCTACTCATAATTGAAACTAAACTACACATGCTAGTTAACAACATAGTTAAGTTAGTTATCTAGTTTAAACACAAAACAATTCAAGGGATGGAATTAAATGCAAATTAAAGCTAGTGGAACAAGTAGAGATGAAGTAAATGAACCTTTCTTGAATTAATAACCAAAATTCAACTAGTAATCAAAGCTTTACAAGTTGATGAAAACCATAAATAAACTTGACCTAGGAGAGAGAAGAGAGTGTTTTTCTATCACCAAATATCTAACAAAAGTAATAATCTCTACAAAGGAGGAAAAACAAGGGATAAATCCCCAAAAATCCAACCAAAATGGCAAACTAGTAATAAGAAGAAAGCTGGAAATGCAGGGCCGAATCGATTCGGCGACAAATCCGAATCGATTCGGATGTGTAGAGATTTTCCCCTATATGAAACCGAATTGATTCGGCATTGAACGCGAATCGATTCTGGCCTGCTGGAGAAGGAAAGTTGCCAATATTATCATTAGTTGTCCCATGTTTCACCAAAACAACCGTAACTTCTTCGTTCAAGGTCGGATTCAAGCACCGTCAGAGGCCACGCGAAAATAAGAAAAAGGTCTACAACTTCCGTGAAGAAATCGGGATCAAAACCCGAGTGTTGAAATTACCAAAATACCCCCGACTGAGCAAGTGTCAACGGAACATTTTCGGATCATAACCAAACTTCCCAAAATGCATTCCCGAGACCTATAAAATCTCAATATAGACACATACAAAGTATATATGATGAATTCAGGGGTTAGTCAATAAATGAGTATAAGAACCGGGAAATACATGCACGGGAATGCTAGAATGTACAAATTAACGTTGTATAAAATACAATAAAAGTGACGAATCAATAATGGAAATGGCTTTGGGTACATTTCCTGAGTATAAAAAGGGAAATGGGATGACATATAAAGGAAAAGCATTTTTATGATAATAAAACTGGCTTTTAAAAGCATATGATTTGTTAAAGCAATTCATGATAATGAATTGGATTTTATATTTACATTTCCTGAGTATAAAAAGGGAAATGGGAAGTTTTGAGAAAAATGAAATTATTGATAAATACTTGATATATGAATCCTCAGTCCGGGAGATAGATCCGAATAATTATGGAAATATGAATATATAAATGGATAAATCGAGTAACGAGGGTCTAATGGATCCCGATGATCCACCTTGTCGCATAGTAGTGTATCGGGGGGGTTCCTTGTTTGGATTTTGCTTTGCAAGACACCCCACGCACGAATATGGCAATGTGTTGAGACTGGGGAGAAGTTTAATCCTTAGTGCTCTAATATTATAAATTCTTATGGTATATATTTATATATATCTTTCGGTACTGAGGGACTGGGGGATCTCGACGATCGACCGTAACGCGTAGTAGTGTATCGGGGGGGGGGGGTTCCTTGTTTGGATTTCGCTTTGCGAGACACCCCACGCACGAACATGGCATAGCGTTGATACTGGGGTGAAGTTTAGACCCTAGTACATTGCTTGGACTATCTAGGATTGATAGTGAGTTGGTGATAGACTAGTTTAGCTGGATACCTTGACTAGGATGTTTAGAGGGATGCGTTAGGAGTGATCTATTAGTGGAGAGGTCAGGGGTATCTCATGGGAGTGAGATACCAAATTTAAATATGAGATAAAACCTTTTTCAAAATAATAAGGCATTTATGCACTTGCTAAATATTTTTAAAACTCGGGCTTTGACTCGTTTATCTACTTTTCCTTTCTTTCTATATTATATATATAGGTGTCCAGACACAGGGACGCCTGGATGGCACTTCCTTCGAGTCAGACGTCAGCTGCAGCAGCTGTGGATGCGTGCATGATTTTCAGTAGACGCTTCCATTATTGTAATCTAAATAGGAGGTATTGTATAAACATTCGGGCCAATGGTCCAACTGCATTTATTTATTCTTTTAGAGCATCATTCGATATGGTTGTATATTTTGACCGAGTGTTCGGTTATTTTATTTCATTTCAGTTTCATTTCGGCAACTGTGTGGATGTTTTATTTATTGTTGTTAAAAAGAGTAGTAAAGTTAAAATTTTGACACCGGCCTAATAGGTTATTAGTAATTAAATGGATTTTCGATAGTGATGCTAAGAATGATCCATATGAGACTCCTGTTTCAATTTAATATTTAAGTGATCGCCCGGTATGTTATTAGGCGGGGTGTCACAGATGGTATCAGAGCATCAGGTTCTAGTGTCCTTAGAAATCTATGCGGACGTACTACGCTTTCAGCGTTGCTCTCGATTTGTTATAGAGCCCCAGGATTAGGATTGTTGATTTCTCTTGTGAGATTTCGTTCTCCTGCCATGTTAGAAGATTATAGAAATCTTTTACGCGCTCATTGAGAATCGTGTGCGAAGCTCGGAGGGCAGCAGGAGTTGGAGCTTAGCTGGGGAAGCTGGTAGAAGTTGGGGATGAGGACCGCCGTAGAGGTCACTCCCCTTATGGCAATTATTAAGGATTGTTGCAACGACTACTAAAGTATAGTAGTTATGAGCAACCAAGTACTACTATGGTAGAAAGTGGTACTCAAATTGAATTACCCCGTGAGTCCCCATCATTCTGCAGGAAGGAGAAGAATTCCGTTTCGTAATTATTCACATAAGGGTCGGCCAGAGACCGACAGTGAATAAAGAACATTATGGAGAAGTGAACCTTGTACCGAGCTGAGGAAGGTACAATGGATAATGAGTCCTTTCCAGGAAGGATAGGCTCACTAGAGAAGTGATGTTAACACTTACGGAGAATGTGGGTGTGTTCAGGTGCCCCTGAGGGGACATCCACATGGGGGGATTTAATGAGGGAGGATTGTTGGAACTGGTGGTGGAATTTCCTTTTAACGAAGGAGTTAAGAGGATTAGTAAGGTGATTGTAAGGAGCGAGGCTATAGAGTCAGATGGTGTTGACAACTCCATGATGGTCAGGAAGACCAATGATGGAAATGGTGTTGTGGAGTGCGGAGCCACGCGGATAGTCTTTTTCGATAGGAATAAAGGACAAGGTTAGGGTGCCCAGATGGGGCCTAGAGTTAAGAAATTCTAGTAAGAGGTGTGTCTAGATGAAGTCGCGGTGTTTGTTAGCCCTAGACTCGTGTGTGTAATTTGAGTTATGGCGGTCTCGATAACATAATATCATGTATGTTTATGTGTTTTTCGCGATAGCGGAATTTTATTTTCCTTCATTCGCCATAAAGGCGGGTGTTGATATATTGTATATATATATTTGGTTTGGGATACTCGTTCTATATGTTTATACGAGTATGGTTTTATGATGGGTATATATGTATTGGTAATTTCGGAGTGATAGCAGGCTAAGAATGGCAAGTCTATCGTGTCCATGGTTCCTGGAGGGAACAGGTTATTGTTGCGGTGTCTCACCTACATATAGGTTGAGTTCACCTTATTTATTGTGGGATATAAAACTTCGATGATTAGAGGTTTCATTATCATGATTTGGGTTTATGGCGACCTTATGTATATGATTTAAGGCCGCAGGATTAGTGTTGAGCTGAAGATAAAGCTCCTTACTATTTGTGCAAGGACTTAAAAATGAGTGTGAGCGCAGGGTGGTATGACTCTTAGTTAGAGATAGGAGTTCAGACCACCTTTTTGTTGGATTAGGGGATAGGGATGTCCCGGTGGCATGTTGAAATAACGGAACTCCATAACCAACGAAGTCAAGGGTTAATGTGTGGAGGGGTTCCTTGTTTGGATTTCGCTTTGCGAGACACTCCACACATGACTCTTAATGGCGTCGGGAGTGGAGAGATGTTATGGGATGCAAGGATGTTGATTTTGGGGAAATGTCTTATAGTGTGGATGAACCACTATAGGCTATCAGCCACATGATATTAATATACTTATGGAGATATTGTGCTATGGAAAAGCACTAAAGTGGTCCCCTCGCCACAAGTGGGTGGTTGAGGTTGGACTTAGAGAAATTGGTTTGAGGAATATAACCAGCGTTAATGAAAAGGCGGATTTTGAGAAGATAAATTTTGGGTATTATGTTCGTGACACTTTCTACAGAAAGTGGGCACTTCGATTGATTAGGTTTCCTTCTGTATGGGCAGAAGGATAAGATAGTAGGAATGCGTTCATATGCTAGCCTAGTAGGATTTAGGTCGTCCCGCTTGTGTGACTTGGGTCGTTATATCTCGATGACCGACTACGCGAGGGAGTAGTGTAACGGGAGGGTTTCTTGTTTGGATTTCGCCTTGGCGAGACGTCCCATGCACGAAACTAAGCAAATGTCGGAATTTGAGAGAGGCCTTGGGCACTAGGGACATATTTAGGATACTCGTTTCGCTTAAGTAGGGTAACACTTAGACCTTAGTATTTTTATTAGAGTTAGTGGTGCCGAGTTTAGGAGAATGGAATTTCGTGGGTTCGGAGGACCGATAGGTGAGTATTACACTGAGGAAAGGAGATCCTTATTGGGACAGAGTGTTACGTGTCAAACGTTCACTGCGGATGTGCAGATATGAGCAAGTTTGAAAGGTGTATGGGCACCTTGGTAAGATGGTTTTATATACCGCCTGAAATAGAATGGGCGTAGTATATAAGGTTGAAATTTATGCCGATAGGCATTATAGATGATGGGTATTATGTGATGTATTAGAGTCACTTTACGATCGTGGTAGTCGTGTAGCATATGATTGGGAACCATTGGGTTAGTATCTTTCCCTTGAGGTTTTAGGATTTGTATTGATCCTAGTTATATGGTGTAGGTTATATCCGAATTTCGATGACGAAATTCCGTTGTAAGGGGGGGGGCAGTATGTAACAACCCGCCCTTTTGGAGACAATTAAATTCCATAAATAAAAATAAATTGGCAATTTGGGGAATTTCCCTAAATAGTGATTTTGGGGATTCTCGAGGATTTAGTGGTTTTCTATGGAAGTTGTAACTATTTTTGGGACTATATATGTCGAAATATTTTAATTATATGTCGCCGTTGAGTAAAGCGACACGAGGTAAGATTTTTAATTAGAAAACCCGCATTTATTTATTTTGGGTTGGAATAGTGATTTGCGGACAAGTACCTCAGATGGGAATTTCGACTGCGCCGTGAGTCTCGGAATCTCCGAGATAGTCGGAAAAGAGTGTCCAATTTTCGAAAATGAGTTTCGGGTAATTTTAGAGGTAAAAGTAACTCGTAATTGGGTAAACGAGTCATTTTGGGGTTTTAAGGGTTAAAAACCCTTTTCTTCCTATTTAAAGAGGGAGAAGGGAAGAGAATAGAGATAAAAGAGAAAGAAAGGAAAGAAGAGAGAGAGGAGGAGAGAAAATGGAGATCTCGGGCAAACTCCGTCGGATTCGACTCGGGGTCGTCAGATTTTATCCACGAGGCAAGTGTTTACTTGCTTTATTTATCTTTTTGCATAAATATCTCATACCGTAGTTTGGTATAAACAAACCCTAATAGTTTTGGGGTGGGTTATCGTGGATAAAACGGGTTTTTGGGAGTTAAAACAATTAAACTCCAAATAATATCTCCATTTGTGGAACTTAGGTTTTAACCTAAATTAATTGGTGGTTTTGGGTTCTAGGATGTTTAGAACCCTTAATATATGTGTATTTGTAGTTGGTTGAGGTTGTAGGACGTTGGGTGAGGCGACAAAAGCATGGGAGAAACTTTAATGGCCGAAATCGTCTCGGAGAAGACGATGAATAGTCACCCGTCACTTTAGGGGGCCTCTTTGGCCAGAAAAAGAATTGATTTAGCTTTGGGCCGAAACACGAAACTTGTAGATATTTTCGATATGGTCTCGTGGGCGCCAACCGCATATTTTTTTTATTTTTATACGATTTGATATGATTTTTACAAGATAACAGCTCCGGGTTGAAATCATCAACTCGGAAATCAAATCGGGAATTGGAAAAATTACGGTTAGAATTAATTGCGTTGATGTTTGGGATAATTTTTGGGGTAGTATAGAAACCTCGAAAATGAATTTGGGTTGTTGGATAAGGGAATTGAGGATTTAATTTTGGGAGACCTGGTGTGACCGGTCGACCGCGGCCCTAAGGCCGGTCGACCGCGTCAAGGAGGAAGGGCCTACTACTTTGTTTCATAGGCTTATTTACAACTCGCGGTCGACTGGGGGTCTAGGACCAGTCGACCGGTGCCCTATTTTTAGCCCAAGATTTTGGAGATTAGGATAATTTCTCCTCTTTGAGTTTAAAGTTTAAGGGCCTTCCAAATTAGAGTATTATGGAGGGTTATGTCCTAAAGGACTTGAGGAATTGGGAATATATATCTATGTGTGTGTGTATTCACTTAGAGTGAATTAGTATAATTGGAGATATCCAAATGAATCCGTGGATGGGATTTTCGTATATATTATTTATTAAAGTAAGAATATACTTTGGGTTTAGTATTATGCATATATGAATGCATGATTATGATTCTTTGAGAGAATCTTTGGGATTATTGGTCATCGATAGATGGTTTGGCAAGTAGGGCCATTATATATATATTCAGGTAGGAATATATGGTATATATATATACTATGTGCTTAAAGTATATATATGAATTAAGATAAATGACTTTTGAAAATGTAAATATAAATGTTTTCAAAATGGAAAGGTAAATTATTTTTTTAATTAATAATGTATGGATACACACCTCTCTAAATTGCTATCATAAGTGAAGTTGCGTGCATATGGTGAAGCCCCCTAACAAATTAACTCAGGGTGGATATAGTCCTATAGGCCATATGAGCGTTGGTTGTATTTTTCTGCGCTGGTTACGAGATTCCGGGTGTGGTCTTGACTATCCCGCAGGCATATGGCCGCTTCCCGACGTCTTGCGATGTTGGATCCCAGGTTGTCTTGATTATAGGCCCTCGAAGATGATAGTCATTTAGGGGCGCGCACAGTGAAGAAATTCGGACAGGCGGTCTTAGAACACGTTATATATTAAAGCAATTCATGATAATAGATTGACTTTAATTACATTTCCTGGATATAGGAAGGGAAATAGGATAAAGGTTTGGCTTCGGTAACACTCCCGGATGGAAGAAGGGATGTGGAAGCATGATTTGATCAAAGAATTTTCATGATAATGGAAATGGCTTTGGGTACATTTCCTGAGTATAAAAAGGGAAATGAGATGACATATAAAGGAAAAGCATTTTTATGATAATAAAACTGGCTTTTAAAAGCATATGATTTGTTAAAGCAATTCATGATAATGAATTGGATTTTATATTTACATTTCCTGAGTATAAAAAGGGAAATGGGAAGTTTTGAGAAAAATAAAAGTATTGATAAATACTTGATATATGAATCCTCAGTCCGGGAGATAGATCCGGATGATTATGGAAATATGTATATATAAATGGATGAATCAAGTACCGAGGGTCTAATGGATCCCGATGATCGACCTTGTCGCATAGTAGTGTATCGGGGGGGTTCCTTGTTTAGATTTCGCTTTGCAAGACACCCCACGCACGAATATGGCAATGTGTTGAGACTGGGGAGAAGTTTAATCCTTAGTGCTCTAATATTATAAATTCTTATGGTATATATTTATATATATCTTTCTGTACTGAGGGACTGGAGGATCTCGACGATCGACCGTGCCGCGTAGTAGTGTATCGGGGGGGTTCCTTGTTTGGATTTCGCTTTGCGAGACACCCCACGCACGAACATGGCATAGCGTTGAGACTGGGGTGAAGTTTAGACCTTAGTACATTGCTTGGACTATCTAGGATTGATAGTGAGTTGGTAATAGACTAGTTTAGTAGGGTAGCTTGACTAGGATGTTTAGAGGGATGCGTTAGGAGTGCACTATTAGTGGAGAGGTGAGGGGTATCTCATGGGAGTGCGATACCAAATTTAAATATGAGATAAAACCTTTTTCAAAATAATAAGGCATTTATGCACTTGCTAAATATTTTCAAAACTCGGGCTCTGACCCGTTTATCTACTTTTCCTTTCTTTCTATATTATATATATATAGGTGTCCAGACACAGGGACGCCTAGATGGCACTTCCTTTGAGTCAGACGTCAGCTGCAGCAGTTGTGGATGCGTGCAGGATTTTCAGTAGATGCTTCCATTCTTGTAATCTAGATAGGAGGTATTGTATAAACATTCGGGCCAATGGTCCAACTTCATTTATTTATTCTTTTAGAGCATCATTCGATATGGTTGTATATTTTGACCGAGTGTTCGGTTATTTTATTTTATTTCAGTTTCATTTCGGCAACTGTGTGGATGTTTTATTTATTGTTGTTAAAAAGAGTAGTAAAGTTAAAATTTTGACACCGGCCTAATAGGTTATTAGTAATTAAATGGATTTTCGACAGTGATGCTAAGAATGATCCATATGAGACTCCTGTTTCAATTTAATATTAGAGTGATCTCCCGGTATCTTATTAGGTGGGGTGTCACAATGATGCTTCTCAAACTCCTATACCTTTCAATACTGCTCTCCCTATCAACTAGATTGATTTCAAAACTCTGAACCAACCGTTCCGTACTGTCAAGTATCTTTTAGTGATATATGATTATGCACAAATATCTTCATTTAATTATAGTATTCATAATATTATTCATCTTTTAGCCTCATTTATTGGTTTGAAGAACATTTTTCTATCCTAAATGACGTCAATACTATTTTTTTACGAGTTTTAAAATTTTACCACTGTTGCTTTCATCTTGGTTTATTCATTGTAGGGTCCCAAACTCGATTATCTCTTAAAGGTGATATTAATTGGTATTAGTCAAGTACTAATATTTATGTCTACTATACATAATTGGTTATCTCCGTTTTTGGCAAAAATGTCTTGGAATCACTAAGGTATACTTATACTTTATTTTTTTCTTCGTTTTTGTTAGTTTTGTGAATATCCACATCTCTACAAAAATATTCATGCTGAAATTATAAAGAAAAAAGAAGCAAAAAATGTTTTACGTCACGTTTTGAATTCCATTTTGTAGGTTTCATTTTATGTGTTTGTTGTAGCTAAAAATAATAGTTCTTGGTTGTTGGTATGTTAAAATTCAATTTTTATTTGATCATCATATTTCTCTTTTCGGATAGTTTAAGCAGCAGTTTAATGTGGAAATCAAAGATTTCGTGGTACTACATTTGTGAAACTTGAGTTGAGTTATGGAATCATGCCGATTTTCAGAGATTGTTACATAGTTCTCAATGCTTTCAAGCTTCCACTAGTTTTCAGAAAGTAAAATGAAGACGTGTAAGGTTCACATTTGGAATTTCCAATTGAATCTAAAACTTCGACTTATGGAATCAAGCCAGCTTTCGAATATTTTCACTGTTCATTACCGTCAAACGTTGTAAATGCCTTTTCTCGAAAGGACTCATATAACCAATTCGGAGCAGGCAATTCTGGATCCATTCTTAGATTCTCAACATGTTGGTCGATTAAAAGATGATGATGCTTCAGAGTTTTAAGGATATCAAAAGCACTGATAATAGCAATTTATGTCGGCATCGATGGTAATGTGAGAAACCCACTAATAGAGAGACAAATTTCAAAGTGGGTCTCTGTGGCGGTGGAGTTGGCACATTTTTTACTATTAGTATATCGTCTATTACATGTCGATTTTGTTTCATGGTTCTTAAATTGTTGTTTCAATTTTCTATTTGGCTTCAATAGATTAATGTGAAAATTTTATTGATCTGGATTATATTTTGGACACACTATTAGTATTGTTATAGTATTTTTTATTTTTTTATACAGGGTTGATAGTTCTATAAACAATGAAAATTCTGCCTAAATTTTCTAAATTGTTTACACTTATTTTTATTGTATAATATATTTTTTACTTAAATTATACACCATTCAATAGTTCAGAATTTTTCATCCGTGCCTTTAGGCACGGGCATTCCTCAAGTGTATATATATAAAAATTGAGAGAGAAAGAGAGAGAGAGAGAGAGAGAGAGAGAGAGAGAGAGAGAGAGAGAGAGAGACAAAGAGAAAGAATTAAAAGTTAACACCAACTTCTTATCAACTTACAACCATTATTACTCCACATCTAGTTTTGCATTAACTAAGATGTCTTTTAATTCAATAGATATCCTATTATAGGTATCTTATCATATGATTATCATTCAAATATACTATTGTTATCTTATTCATAAACCTTTTTTTTATATAAACACGTGTTATTAGTAAATTTCCCATCCACGGACAATTATTTCATAATATAAACACACTAATTAACCAATTTAGTAAATTACCTTCATTTTGATACCTAATAACGTAACATATATCCCCTTCTCATTGGTATATCATTCCATCTTTGTTCATACACATAACATTCACACGTCCCTTTCTTTTCAAAGCTCCCTCACTTTATTCGTAATGATAATCATTTGCTGAGTTACCACTAATCAAATAATAAACAAATTCCCATTCAATAACCTAAAACCTTAACCATACATAAAAACTCCAAAAAACTTCGTTGCCTTCCTTATACCGAATTTGTTTTGGAAAATTGTACAATTATCTTATTATATAATATAACGTTATCTCACATTATATGTACTGTCTTCACATACTTCGTGTTCATGTTATATAACTTAAATCATATTCATTATTACTCATACCCTCATCGATAACACATAAGTACAATATTAACTATAACTTAATATCCACCAATATTAATCCCCAAAGAGTAAATTCCACTAACACATATCTCAATCCACATGCATTATTCTTACTTCACATTTAATTTAAATTTCTATATTCAGTTTTTTATTAACTATGAGAAAATATCCCATCTAACTCCAACTATGCATTAATAAAGTCGTCACACCCAGTTATATTTCATTTATATTTTCCATAACCACTTCCCCTTAGGTTTTGTAAATATTATGTAGAAATATACCTTCAACACCCCTTTCTATTTCTTACTACACTATCATGTAAACGTATCAACAATTTACCACCCTTCGTAAATGCATCTTCAATTATTATAAACAACATGCAACAGGAAACTCGTTGTCAAAATACATAACACAAACTCTTAAGATGACTCCGCAATATTTTAAACTTGAAACTCTTGAAGTCGTCATTTCAACTTTACATTCATATAAACATAAAAAAATATCACAAGAGTAGTATTCACTATATGTACTCATACTACTAAAGATATACATTTTGTACACCCATGACTCTTTATTCCCTCAACGTAATTCACTATGAACTCATGTACGGATCAATTATGACACGTACTAGTAATTGAAGATTTTTCTCTATCTAACCATTTCATATAAACATGTACAATAACTAGTAATCCTCACATTTAACCTTTATTTTTGATATCAACCTTTTTTATATTTTGGCCATTATAAAACCTTATTGATCTCAAACACTTTGGTGAGGGAAAAAGGTTGTATTCAATGCTCCTTTTCACTAATTTGGTATAAGAGGATCTCTAAAAGCATATTTGTTTTCATGTGGCGCTTACTTCATATAGGGGTTTCCATAGATGAGTAAATCAAATAACTTCAAATTTCTATAGTTTCGAAGCGTAGATGTTCCATGATGCCTTATGAGGAGGATAATGATCATCTCTTTTGGAGTACTTCAATTTCTCAAGATATTTGGAGTCATTCCTACAACATTCTAGGGTTTAGGATTACTTCTTCAAATTTTAATGGCAACTTGACGAATTAATCGATTAATTCTAGGGGTGTCAAAATTTGAAGTATTCTTTGTCATATTATTCCTGCCCTTCATTTGTTAGCACTTATGGCATGCTAGGAACAAATGTTTGTATGAGGGAGTTACAATAAAGCATTCTTTTATGCTTAGTCTAATTTTTGGGGAGACTAAGTTTTCTTTTTGTATTTTTCCTTTTAAGGGCACCAAAACTAGATAGTATATTGATATTTTAGAGGCATTTTCTAACATAGGTGCTCATATTAACCATCTTGGATGTAAGCCACCAGTGGAGGGGGCAATTATCCACTTTTGATTCCTAATAAATTTACGGGAAGCATGATTCCTATTTTAAAAAAAATATATAATACACAACTTTCCATAAAAGATGGTAATATATCCCTTCACCAAAATACCCCTAAACTCAATTTCTGTGAATTTATATTCAACTTTACACGACTTTTATTTCTATAACAAACTTCTAAATCTTAGACAAAATATCACAATTATTCTTCTTATACCTTCATTAAGGAAGTAATAACATTGATTTACACTCTACACAATTTTTTTATGGAAGAGGGACGGAACTCCCACACATATTATTAAAGAATAAAATAAAAGGACAAATAGACGCTTCGTGGCATGCAAACTCCAATATAAATCCAAACTAGAGGTTGAGCCTAATACTCTAGTTTTCCAAGAAATAGAAATATGTGGAATTATCATTATCCCCATTACAACGAGAGAACAAAAATAGAGCAATAAAATTAAATTTTGGATCTTATCAAATAACCACATTACAATTATATAAACCTACGTCTAATTTGAGGGAGATTTTCCATATCCATGTTAAGGAGCCCTTTTATAACATGAGGAAGAGAATCAAATGACCCGTAGTAAGAAGAAACTTGAGAAGAAGAAATACTTAATGCCAAACCATCAGCTACAACATCGATTTCCCTTCATATGTGATTGATTTTGAAAGAAGTAGGAATGCAATACTTATCAATGATGTCTAAAATACTCCACGGAGGTTTATTCTTTTTCAAAATTGTGTCCAAAAGGCATTTAAAGTCAATTTCGATCAACATATTTTGAATGTTTAGTTATTTATAGAGATTAGGACCAACTTCCAAAGCTTTGGCTTCAGTAGATATTAAGGTATTAAATCCCAAATCAATACCAAATCCGTCAATAAAATATCCTCTATTGTTTTTTATAGCACCACCAATACCACTTGGACCCGTTTTCCCTTTTCAAGCACCAGGTACATTGAGTTTGGAAGTCCCATACCGAGTCTTGATCCACACATATTTAAAAATGAGTACATATTTTTGCATAATCTACAAATTGAACCATTTGATGATATACGTGTCTTCTTATAAACACATGTCCTTGAAAGGTTTATTATGGACAATGTCAGAGGCTAGACTAATGTGACACCCCGACTAATTAAATACCGGGTAGATACTCCTTTATTAAATTAATTGAAAATGCCAAGTTGGCCCAGTTAATAGCATCACTGTCGAAAAAATTTTAATGATTACTAACCACCTAGTATTTAAAAAGTAAGTGCCAAATTTTAATTAAAGTCTGAATAACATGCAACAAGTGTAATAAAGAATAATAACACCATTCACCATAATGAAGTAAATAGAATGACCATCACATAACGTAAATAAAGTCTGGAGGAAAAACTCATCACTACAAATCCCACAACTGATAAGTAAACTGAATACTAAAATAGTACATGCCAAAGTCTAAAAACTGTAATGGAAATGTAACTCTAATAGAAATGGGCAACATGCCCTACAACTGATAGATAATGAATCTGGAATCCAAGTGATAGAGGCGTCTACAAGAAAATCCCTGTAGCTTCCACAAACAGCTACAGCTCGTCACCTGAACGAATATCCTACGCATGGTGTCCTTGTGGCTGGGCACCTAAAATGGTTTTACAAAGAAAAATAGAATTGAAAAGCAAACGGGTCAGAGCCCGAATGTGGAGTTATATTTTAAAAACCTGCAAGTGCTTTAAAAACATTTAAAACATTAAATGCAAAGTACATGTTAGGACGTGCACTCACATGATATTCTCACCTCTCGTCTAACTGTGCACTCCTAACGTAAGTACCCATCTACAACGACACAAACCACTAGCTAAGTGACATCATCTCTAGCTAGACTATCATAGGTCCTACCCATATTACTCGGTTCTATTAACATTATAACGATCGTAATTAAGTAGGGGTTTAATGTAAACTCAGATGCTCTATATGGAATATATATCACTATCAGTTAACTCGTTATATCTCTCGAAAAAATACCGTAATTATATTCACAGCCATAACATGAAGGTTCCCATTAATTAAGGGTATATTAATCACATCATAAATATACAATATAAGCACCCCGAGAACTAAGCTGTGGTGCACACATACTCTGCTATCCATCCTGGTACATCACGTACGTAAGGATTACATATTCCGAATCTCTCAGGAATAGTGTAACACCCCGTATTTTTATTTATTATTTTAATTAATTAATTGGAATTTTCGAGAAAAATAAATTTTTGAATTTTAAATTTTCTATTGGCTAAGTATGTTGGTTATGATTTTAGAAGAACAAAACTTCAAGCGGAATTAAAATCGGAGTTAAAACGGATTTTATATTGATTTTACAATATTTTTGCCTTATGGCATTTTTTGGGGAAACTGTCAGTTTTTCGGGGTGATCGATCGATCGACGGGGGGGTAGATCGATCGACTCTCCCAGAAAACGTGCGCTGTAAGCTGTTTTTTTAAGAGTTTGTGTAGGATTAGGACTCCTAATCACTATATAACCTTGTTAATCCGTAGGGGGACTTCTCATAATCACTTTTTCTTCAGTTTTTCACCAGAGAACACTTCCAAATATTTTTCCTCTCACTCATAATCATCAACCTTCAACAAAATCAAGTTTTTGTCACAAGTTTTGGCACAAGTTTTTAAAGGCTTAATTGGGGTTTAATCAAGATTGTTCAAGAACACTCTTTTGCTAATTTTTCGAGAGGAATCCAGATTTCTAATCAGATTTTCAACACGATCTTCACAGGCATGAATACTCTATTCTTTTCCTTTAGTATTATGCGTTTTAAGTGTCGCCTAAACACTTAATTACATGTTTTCTTAAAAATAATTAGTAACTTAATTAGAAAAATTGAATACTAATTATGGGGCTGTTTTTATAAAATCTTTTAATCTGAATAATATTCATAACCCTTTGGGTACGTAGGATTGATGAGCGATTTTGGGTTTTATTGGTGTAGGTTGCATGTAGAAAAATTCTAGTTTTAAAATAAATGATTTTTGGGTGCGTACAACTCATGTAATACATATAGAGATAATAAAATTTGGGTTTTGATATATGTATGATGAAAACTTGGTATATTTAATTTAAAATAATTAAATGAGATTATTTGGATATTGTTGGAATTGTGATAATTAAATTAAAGATTTAATTGAATTGGACTATCATGCGTAGTTTATATATTGATTAATTATGCTTATTTTGTGTGACTTGTTGGTATTATGATGTTGCCTTTGTGACGACGGGTTGTTGGGTATTATTTCTCTCCCTATATTTTAGAATGCCTCTAGGTATGGTACTAGTGGGTATGCCTTTTGATGATTTACGCCTTCTAGGTATGGGACTAGTGAGGGTAGATTATCACGTTTTTATCATCTTGAGGGTGGGCTGATTTTTATTACTTTATCGTCGTTACGGTAGTCTAAGAACGAGACTAAGTTAAGATTTATGTTAGAAAATCCTCCTATACATAGGATAGGACGTATTGATAACTTGGGAACCCTTAGGTATGGGACTAAGGGGTATTTTGAGGATCTCACATCGATTAAAAAGGGTGGGGTAATTAATAAATTGTGAAATTTAGAAATTGAGAATTAATGCCTAAGATAAAAACGGGTATTAAAATTTGTGGCGACATAATGTGTCGGGGCTGACAGTTTAAACAGGCCAGAGGGCGATTTATGTCGTGTCGTGTGTGGAACCTTGTCATGTGTCGGGGCCGACAGTAAACGGGTCAGAGGGCGATTGACAAGGGTAACCTTGTCATGTGTCAGGGCCGACAGTAAACGGGTCAGAGGGCGATTGACAAGGGGAAGTGTGACACTTTAATAAAAAGTGAGGACAATAATAAAAGTTGGTTAATTTAATTAAATTAACATCGTGGGACTTGGGAATTTAAAATCATATTGGTGTGCCTTTATAAATGGGGATTTTTGCGGGTAGTTAGTAGGTTATAATTATCGCGTTTAATTATCCCGTTTAATTTAAAATATTCTATTGTGATATTTATTGCGTATAATGCTACTGTCTGGATTCAAGGATCCTATTTGAGGGGAGTAGTGTGTATTCTTGCTCGGGGCTTTGGCTCTGACCCATGCGTTGACTAATCTTTTTCAGGATTAGAATTAGAGAAGCTGCATAAGTTTATCGGAGTTATCATTTGGAGGTGCAGCTGGAGCTGATTTACTTTATCTCTTTGTTTTAGTTTAGACTTTCTTTTCCAGTCGTATTTCAGTATGAGACTTCATTGGAGTTTTATTGGGCCATTCGGTTCCAAAGTTGTTTAAAGGATTTATGTTGGATTATTCAGATCTTTGTTATTCAGGTTTTATTTAATCATTATTGGAGATTGGATTTTTGGAGTTAGCATGTGATGGATCTTTTATCGCTTAGTTATTTGTGATTATTTGAGATTTATTCAATTATTTATCTTATGGACTGATTATTTATGTCTCATATCTGTCTCATGCTAAGAATGGTATTTTATTTAGTTCACGCCCGGCATAGTTCGGCGGCAGTGGCTGGCCACCCCGTATGTCGGATTTTGCGGGGTGTGACAGATGGTATCAGAGCATGGTCTTAGGTCTCGTAGGTTATGAGTCCGTTTAGATTCCGCGTTGCTTATCTTTGATTCCGTTTTGATGATTTGTACTCTTAGTCATTCCGAGTTTGATGTTGTTTTGTTCCTATCTTTTCAGATGGCGAACACAAGGAGAAATGGGAGTAGGAGAGATGAGTCTGTTTCTGTCCCCGCGGCTCAGGAAAGGCGGCGTCAGATTACTTTGGAGGCCGAAGAGTTAGCGGCTATCATTCGTGAGGCCACAGCGACTGGTTTGGAGATGGGGAGACAGAGAGGGGCGACTTTAGAGGCACAGCAGCGGGGTACACCCATCTCAACTTGGGATAGGGTGAGAACCAGTTTCTTTAAGGGTAATCCTCCCACCTTTGGAGGGGGATCTGACCCAACGGTTGCTCACCAGTGGAGGAGAGATATGGAGAGGCATTTGAGGATGGTTGACTGCACGGATGTGCAGAAGCAGATGCTAGCAACTTTTAAGCTGACAGGGGATGCGTTACAATGGTGGGAGAGTGCCACCACATCTGAGGAGAGAGATCAGTTGGGTTATGCAGAGTTTCTGATCAAATTCAATAATAAGTACTTTCCGTATGCAATTAGGAACGCAAAGAAGAGAGAATTTATGGATTTGGAGCAAGGTTCAAAATCAATTGTCGAGTATGAACAGGAATTCACCAACCTATCTATGTTTGTACCAGAGGAGGTTAGCACTGAGTTTAAGAAGATGGAGTGTTTCATTAAGGGATTGTCTTGGTCGATTAGGCAAATGGTGTTGGGGAATCCGGCATACACTACTTATGCTCAGGTGGTGGATGTCGCAATGTTGTTATGGCAAGAGAAGGCTAGTTATCAAAAGAAGTTAGGAAAGAGACAAGAGTCTACTGGACATGCAAGTGAGAATAAAGGCCGCAATGATCAAACATGGAAAAGACAGAGGACCAATCAGGAACAGCAAAATCAAGGAGAGGAGCAAGCCAATACTAGGCATTTCGGAACTTTTAGGGGTGAATGCTTTATATGTGGAAAAGTAGGACATCCAGCGGCAAAGTGTTACAGGAGAGCGGGCCAACAAAACCAAGGAGAACCAGCCCAACAAGGTCAAGGTACGCAAGGCCAACAAGGGCAAGGAGTTCAGGGGCAGCTAGGACTGAGGCCTCCAGTCTTAGCAGCAGCTAGCGTTCAGGGGCCGCCAACAGCACCAACAGCACCGGCAGCGTCAGGTGCGCAGGGAGTGGTCACTACACCAACCAATCCAAGTTATGGGAGATACTATGTAGTTCAGTCAGAACAGGATAAGTTGCGTGGCTAGTGGAATATCGCGGTACATAATACTTCTTTAGATACTTATATATGTAGGATTTACATATTGTATTTTTGTTAAGGATTACGTTTGGGTGGTTTAGGTGTATGGGCGCCTAATTGTGGTATTCTACGGGTAGGCATATGTGAGCCTTATTTTCTTTCGCGAGATTTATGTATTGATGGGTATGCTTCGTCTAATTTCGAGGACGAAATTCTTTGCTAGTGGCGAAGTATGTAACACCCCGTATTTTTATTTATTATTTTAATTAATTAATTGGAATTTTCGAGAAAAATAAATTTTTGAATTTTAAATTTTTTATTGGCTAAGTATGTTGGTTATGATTTTAGAAGAACAAAACTTCAAGCGGAATTAAAATCGGAGTTAAAACGGATTTTATATTGATTTTACAATATTTTTGCCTTATGGCATTTTTTGGGGAAACTGTCAGTTTTTCGGGGTGATCGATCGATCGACGGGGGGGTAGATCGATCGACCCTCCCAGAAAACGTGCGCTGTAAGGTGTTTTTTTAAGAGTTTGTGTAGGATTAGGACTCCTAATCACTATATAACCTTGTTAATCCGTAGGGGGACTTCTCATAATCACTTTTTCTTCAGTTTTTCACCAGAGAACACTTCCAAATATTTTTCCTCTCACTCATAATCATCAACCTTCAACAAAATCAAGTTTTTGTCACAAGTTTTGGCACAAGTTTTTGAAGGCTTAATTGGGGTTTAATCAAGATTGTTCAAGAACACTCTTTTGCTAATTTTTCGAGAGGAATCCAGATTTCTAATCAGATTTTCAACACGATCTTCACAGGCATGAATACTCTACTCTTTTCCTTTAGTATTATGCGTTTTAAGTGTCGCCTAAACACTTAATTACATGTTTTCTTAAAAATAATTAGTAACTTAATTAGAAAAATTGAATACTAATTATGGGGCTGTTTTTATAAAATCTTTTAATCTGAATAATATTCATAACCCTTTGGGTACGTAGGATTGATGAGCGATTTTGGTTTTTATTGGTGTAGGTTGCATGTAGAAAAATTCTAGTTTTAAAATAAATGATTTTTGGGTGCGTACAACTCATGTAATACATATAGAGATAATAAAATTTGGGTTTTGATATATGTATGATGAAAACTTGGTATATTTAATTTAAAATAATTAAATGAGATTATTTGGATATTGTTGGAATTGTGATAATTAAATTAAAGATTTAATTGAATTGGACTATCATGCGTAGTTTATATATTGATTAATTATGCTTGTTTTGTGTGACTTGTTGGTATTATGATGTTGCCTTTGTGACGACGGGTTGTTGGGTATTATTGCTCTCCCTATATTTTAGAATGCCTCTAGGTATGGGACTAGTGGGTATGCCTTTTGATGATTTACGCCTTCTAGGTATGGGACTAGTGAGGGTAGATTATCACGTTTTTATCATCTTGAGGGTGGGCTGATTTTTATTACTTTATCGTCGTTACGGTAGTCTAAGAACGAGACTAAGTTAAGATTTATGTTAGAAAATCCTCCTATACATAGGATAGGACGTATTGATAACTTGGGGACCCTTAGGTATGGGACTAAGGGGTATTTTGAGGATCTCACATCGATTAAAAAGGGTGGGGTAATTCATAAATTGTGAAATTTAGAAATTGAGAATTAATGCCTAAGATAAAAACGGGTATTAAAATTTGTGGCGACATAATGTGTCGGGGCTGACAGTTTAAACGGGCTAGAGGGCGATTTATGTCGTGTCGTGTGTGGAACCTTGTCATGTGTCGGGGCCGACAGTAAACGGGTCAGAGGGCGATTGACAAGGGTAACCTTGTCATGTGTCGGGGCCGACAGTAAACGGGTCAGAGGGCGATTGACAAGGGGAAGTGTGACACTTTAATAAAAAGTGAGGACAATAATAAAAGTTGGTTAATTTAATTAAATTAACATCGTGGGACTTGGGAATTTAAAATCATATTGGTGTGCCTTTATAAATGGGGATTTTTGCGGGTAGTTAGTAGGTTATAATTATCGCGTTTAATTATCCCGTTTAATTTAAAATATTCTATTGTGATATTTATTGCGTATAATGCTACTGTCTGGATTCAAGGATCCTATTTGAGGGGAGTAGTGTGTATTCTTGCTCGGGGCTTTGGCTCTGACCCATGTGTTGACTAATCTTTTTCAGGATTAGAATTAGAGAAGCTGCATAAGTTTATCGGAGTTATCATTTGGAGGTGCAGCTGGAGCTGATTTACTTTATCGCTTTGTTTTAGTTTAGACTTTCTTTTCCAGTCGTATTTCAGTATGAGACTTCATTGGAGTTTTATTGGGCCATTCGGTTCCAAAGTTGTTTAAAGGATTTATGTTGGATTATTCAGATCTTTGTTATTCAGGTTTTATTTAATCATTATTGGAGATTGGATTTTTGGAGTTAGCATGTGATGGATCTTTTATCGCTTAGTTATTTGTGATTATTTGAGATTTATTCAATTATTTATCTTATGGACTGATTATTTATGTCTCATATCTGTCTCATGCTAAGAATGGTATTTTATTTAGTTCACGCCCGGCATAGTTCGGCGGCGGTGGCTGGCCACCCCGTCTGTCGGATTTTGCGGGGTGTGACAAATAGTTCACAGATAACAACATCACAAATAATGGAGGTGAACACAGTCACATCACATAGGTCACGCACATACCTACGCTCCTACGATTAGCGGACTTATTAATATCCCAATAAGTCTTTCTATGACCTCTGTTCATCAAGGTAACCAGTCTAAATCCGGGAAACACAAGGATTAGAGGGCCCTAAGCGAACGCAAACCTCCCATGATAGCAAGCATGGTAGGTATGTCATACACACAATTCATATACCAATACTAAGTAAACACGCGTCTTAGTAATCCCGTAGTTTAATCGTAGTACATATCGCTTTCTCGTACTAACTTATAATTATCACTATTTATACTATTCCGGTTTATAATCATACGCGCCATAATTTACTCACGTCGTAGTAGACACTCACGTCTCAACCCAAACCGTCCATTTAATATAACTCTCGTATATAATTTACTCCTCATAATAACCCAAAAGTCCCAAATCTATCAATACATCATCAAGGAATGTTAACTCTACCCTCGAACAAGTTTACGGGACTCCAAAAATCAAAACAGTCCAAAATGGACCAAACTGTCAACTCGTTAGAAGTCTCGTTCGAACGAGACTGTTCGAACGAGATTCCACTGTCAACTCGTTAGAAGTCTCGTTCGAACGAGGCTGTTCGAACGAGATTCCAGTTCGTTCGAACGAACAGTACCTTCTAACGATATCTCGTTCGAACGAGATATCGAACGAAATCCCTTCTCGTTAGCAGCGACTGGTCAACTCGTCTGAAGCTCGTTCGAACGAGTTCGTTCCAACGACCTGGGTAGGGGCTTCTAACGACCTGCCAGTTTCGTCCCAGATCTTCTTAGTTACGTTTTTCATCCATTTCTACTCCTCAAATCTTCTCCAAAGTTCATCCCAACAATGTTTTAAGTTCTCTAATCATCCTAAAACATGCTAAGGTCATAACTAACATCTTTTTAGGCTTTATTGCACCTTATACATCATTAAATCACAAGATTCTATATTTTTCCCCAATTTTTATAAGAACATGAACCCTGGATCTTTATCATTATCAAATCCCCGAATTAAATCCATTTTTGTTACAACCAACATACATTAATACCAGAATAATAATCTCTATGTAATTCTACATGCGATTTGTCCTCAATATTCAAGTTCTAAATCCAATTAACATGGGTTTTCATTCAACTTTCAAGAACAATTAAAATTCTTCAATTTCTAACATGGAAAGGACATTCTCTAAAATTAAATGGAATAAAGTCACTTTCCTTGGTTGTCTCTGAGTTTGGTGTAGGTTTGATGAAGCTTTTCTGTAGAATTTCTTCTCTCCAAGCTTCTTCTCCAATGGTGGCTTAAGGTGGCTAGGGTTTGATTTGGGGAACTTAGAAAACTCTTCTAATAACCTACGTAGCCTTCTAGGTTAATATGGGTTGGTTAGGGGCTTAGTGGGTCAAATCCACATCAGATGTAATTAACCAATTTTCGTCACTTTTAATTTCCCAAAATACGAAATTACCAAAATACCCTTTATGATGCCGGTATGGCCTAAAAGTACCCCAAAATCCAAACTACACCCCCGGCTAGTGTTTTCTGACTATCTCGACCCTTCCGGATGCGTTGGCGCACTCAAAATGACCATACGGTTTATAGATTTTAAATTCACTTTTTATAATCAAAATATATACCATGACGCGGCGGTCACATGCGTCTCAACAAAATTCTCAAATTGCCGTATATTAATCTCACGACAAATTTCATAATTCCAAATTCATATATAATCATATATGCACATAATTAGATACCAACTCGCATCTCGTTATTATTTTTAACCCGGATTAATTTCCAATTAATACGCATTTAATTAATTAATCCCAAAAAATAAATATAGCCAAAAGTACGGGGTATTACATACTTCCCCCCTAATAACTGAATTTCGTCCCGAAATTCGAAACTAGAAATTACCTGGTATTAACAACTCTGGATAATGTTCGCGCATCTCATCCTCGCGCTCCTATGTGGACTCCTCGACATTGTGATGTCACCACTGAACACGTACTAACGGTACTATCTTTGACCGCAGTTTCCTCTCGCTTCGGTCCAAAATAGCAATTGGCCCCTCCTCGTAGGAGCTATCAGGCTGGAGATCGATGTCCTCCACAGCAATGTGAGAATGAGCCAAATTATCTCTAAGGTATTTCCTCAGCGAGGAAATATGAAACACATCGTGAATCCGATGCAAATGCTCCGGTAACTCGAGTCTATACGCAACCGGTCCGATCCGCTCAATAATAGGAAACGACCCCACATACCTTGGTGCCAACTTCCCCATCTTCCCGAAAGGAATAATCCCCTTCATAGGAGATATTCTGAGCAAAACTTGATCCCCTACTTGGAACTCCCTGAAAAATCTCTTCGCATCAGCATAACTCTTCTGCCTGTCTTGAGCTACCCGAATGCGACTCCGAATCAACTCAATCCTTGCCGAAGTATCCTGAATCACTTCCGGCCCAAGCAGTTTGTTGTCCCCTACCTCTAACCAACATGATGGGGAACGACAAGGCCTACCGTACAATGCCTCAAACGGAGCCATGCCAATATTGAACTGATAGGAGTTGTTGTAAGCAAACTCCACCAGCGGAAGGTACTGCTCCCATCCACCCCCAAAGTCAATAATGCACATGCGAAGCATGTCCTCCAACATCTGATTTGTGCGTTCAGTCTTCCCATCAGTATGCGGATGATAAGCCGTACTCAACCGCAATTTCGTGCCCATGGCCTCCTGGAAACTCTCCCAAAACCTCGAACCAAATATCTTGTCTCTGTCAGACACGATATTTAGGGGCACACCGTGAAGTCTCACAATCTCTGAAATGAAGAGCTGGGCATACTGTCCCGTAGTGTAGTCATTCCTTACGGGTAAAAAGTGAGCGACCTTGGACAACCTGTCCACAATTACCCAAACGGATTCATGACCCCTTTGCAACGTAGGCAACCCCGTGATAAAGTCCATGGATATGCTCTCCCACATCCACACCGGGACCTCCAATAGTTGTAGCAATCCTGCCGGTCTCTAATGATCCACTTTTACAAGCTGACAAGTGGTGCATTTCGAAACAAACTCAGCGATATCTCTCTTCATACCGCTCCACCAATACTGGCGTCTCATGTCTTGGTATATTTTGTCCCCTCCAGGATGTACCGCGAACCGTGAGCCGTGCGACTCTACCATCACATCGTGTCGCAATTCCTCCCCTTCCGGAACTACCAATCTCCCATTGAAGCGTAATCCCCCGTCTGAGCTAATGGTATAGGACTCGGCTCCCTCTCCTAGTAATCGAACTATCTGCTCCTGACAGAACGAGTCATTAGCCTGTGCCCGTACTACCTTCATGACAATCTGCGGTGTAACGGTCATCACAGACATGAAAGATCGGGCCACTGCATCCTGGTGTCCCAATTCCTTCCACTTAGCCTTCCACACCTCTGCCACCTCATCTACTAGCCTACGGCTCAACACGTCTACTACCACGTTAGCCTTACCCGGGTGATACTAGATATCGAACTGGTAGTCTTTTACAAACTCAAGCCACCTACGCTACCGCATATTCAACTCTTTCCGCGTGAACAGGTACTGTAGGGACTTGTGGTCCGTGAACAATTGGAATTTCTCCCCCAGAAGATAGTGCCTCCAAATCCGTAGAGCAAATACCACCGCTGCCAACTCCAAATCATGCGTGGGGTAATTCTTCTCATGAGTCTTAAGCTTACGGGAAGCATAAGCTATGGCCTGTCTCTCCTGCTGCAATACACCTCCAAGCGCTTGCAGAGATGCATCGGTGTAAACCAAATACTCAACTCCCGGTCTCGGCAATGCTAACACCGGTGCTGAGGTCAATTTGTCCTTCAATTCATCGAATGCCAACTGACAGGCGTCACTCCAGATGTATGGCACACCCTTACGAGTCAGATGTGTCAAAGGACCTGCTATCTCTGAGAAACCCCGAATGAACCTCCTGTAGTATCCTGCTAGTCCCAAGAAACTACGAATTTCAGTCGGTGTCGTGGGCTGTCCCCACTCCCTCACCGCTGATACTTTCCCCGGATCAACAGATATTCCCGGGTCGGAAATGATATGTCCCAAAAACTGGACTTCCTTCAGCCAAAACCCGCACTTCTCATATTTTGCATACAACTCGTTCTGACGAAGTGTCTGCAAAACCTGCCTCAAATGCTCGGCGTGCTCCTCCTCTGTCTGGGAGTAAAACAGAATATCATCAATGAAGACAATGACAAACTGGTCTAGGAAATCCCTGAACACTCTGTTCATCAAGTCCATAAACACAGCTGGAGTGTTGGTTAAACCGAAAGGCATAACCCAAAACTCGTAAGAACCATATCTCGACAAGAACGCAGTCTTCGAGACATCCTCCTCCCTGATACGTAACTGATGGTATCCCGATCTCAAGTCAATCTTCGAGAAGAAAGAAGCTCCTCTCTATTGGTCGAATAAGTCATCGATTCGAGGCAACGGATACTTATTCCGTATCGTGACCTTATTCAACTCTCGGTAGTCCACACACAATCTCAGTGAACCGTCCCTCTTCTTCACAAACAAAACTGGAGCGCCGCAAGGTGAGGTACTCCTGCGAATAAAGCCCTGACCTAACAGCTACTCTATCTGATCCCGTAACTCCCTCATCTCAACTAGATCCATACGGTACGGTGCGCGTGCTATAGGTCTCGTACCCGGTAACAAATCTATAACAAAGTCTATCTCTCGACTTGGGGGTAAGCCTAGTATCTCCTGAAACACGTCCGAATACTCCCTGACGACTGGGATAGAATCAAAAGGAATCACTACCTCCTTAGAGGTATCCTCCTCAATGTAATACAAATGAGCGGTCGATCCTCCCTCTGGGCGAGGCATCGCCACTATAAACATCTCTTGCCCCGGAATGGCAAAAAAAATGCTCCCGCTGAAGCAATCAATCATGGTCCTATAAGCTAAGAGCCAATCCATCCCAATAATCACATCGTGAACATGCATATCTAATACTAACATGTCTGCAGGTAATACCAAACCACCAATCTCTAACCCCACTCCCCGGCATATAAAGAAAATAAGTGACCCACTCCCCAATGGTGAGTCGACACACGTCACTGTGCTCTCTGCCGTAGCTAACAATCCTAAAGTCTTCGCGAAGTGTGTAGCTATAAAATAATGTGTAGCACCCGTATCAAATAATACCCGACCCATAGTGCCATGGATAGGAAACGTACCCTCAATCGCGGGCAGTGCCTGTGGAACTGCAGCCTGGTGGACGTTGTAGACACGTCCATACTGTAGCTGCCCCTGCTGAGCTGGGACTGCTGGAGTGGGTGGCAATGCTGCCATCTGTGGCGGTGCGGGGAGAACGGTGGGAAACATAGGCCTCTGTGGCTCCTGGTGAGCACCCTACTGCTGCTGCTGTGGGGCCCTGCCCCTATCAGGACAATCCTGTCGCTTATGGCCAGTCTTTCCACAAACAAAGCACTTCCCTGGGAAGTTCCCTCCTCTCTGTCCCTGCTGTCCCCGGCCCTGGTGGCCGTTACCGTTCCTCCCTTGGCCCTGCTGGCCCTGGTGAAACTGCTGCCCATTCTGCCCCTGCTGGCCCTGATGGCCGTTTGGACCATGATGGCCTTGACGAAAACCTCCTTGTCCTTGTCTGTTGTTCCCTGACCGGAACCTCTTATTATCCCCCTGCTAGGAGCCCTGCTCATTCTGTCTCTGCCCCTGACGAGATTGTGCCCCGCTGGCACTATGTCCTCCAGTCCTGCCCTGATGGCTAGACTCCCCCGACCTCTTGCCCTCGGCCATATGAAAACGGTGGTCCTGGCAGTGTAACAATGCAGCGTTAACCACATCAGAATAGGTGGCCAACGATAGGTTCCCTAGCAGATGCTGACGGATCCTCCAAGTCAACCCGTCCGTGAACTTCTCAATCTTTTTCTTCTCTGTTGGTATCTCATCTGGAACGATATTCAACAGATTCGTGAACTCGGCCTCATACTCGGCCACAGTCTTGCACTACACCAAATCCTGCGAATGGTCACGCCCAGTGGGTCACGGCCCAAGTCCGCGACCAGCTGGTCGCGGACTTGGGCCGTGACCCACTCAATATTTGGCGTGACCATATTTATTATCACACTAAATTATCGATGCTCTCGAAGTGGTCACGGCCCAAATCCGTGACCACGGTGGTCGCGGACTTGGGCCGTGACCAGGTCGTGACCATCTTGGCGCCAAACTCGCGCCAAAATTCCCTCCAAGCTTGGTCGCGGATGGGTCACGGCCCAAGTCCGTGACCCATGGCATGATGAAGAAGAGAGTACACACATTGAGGGTCACGGCTTAGGGCCGTGACCATTTCTGGGTGTGGGTCACGGCTATGGGCCGTGACCATCCCTCATTCAAGCACTAGGGTTGATAAAAAAAGGTCGCGCATCACAGATTGAGGGTCACGGCTATGGGCCGTGACCATTTCTTGTTATGGGTCACGGCTATAGACCGTGACCAATAGGCGGTATACCTACCACTTAGCTTCACTAATGGGTCGCGGTGGATGGGTCACGGCTCTAAGCCGTGACTAGTGTTAAACCTAAAACAATGCAACTCGTCTCAAATTTTCAATTACCCCGCTCTTCTTGTTCCCCAAACTGTGAAAAAGACAGAGCCAACGTCGAAAATGGCACTCACCTCCTTCAACGATCGTGAAAATGGCACTGATTGCTTAAAAAAAAAAGCTCTGATCTACCGAAAGTGGTTCCGGTAGGGAGGTTTGGAATCGTCATCACAGCACACTCCCGCAACCGCTGGCGGTAGCGGCAACGGTTTGATGAGCAACGACACCTCACCAATGGACTCAACAACAACAACAAGTACAGACGATCCAAAGCAAAACCTAGATCAAGTCATCGACTCTATTCAAAAAACACTCGGAACTCTCACCGTCTCTTCCTTCAACGCCGCCTCCCAACTCCCCCTCCTCCAACGCCTGTAAAAACCCTAACTCACTATTCTTTACATTTTTATCTTATTTCATGTTTATGTATATTTCCAATATTCGCAGAAACACGCTTGTTATGGAGCTTGACAATATGTCCAAATTGTCTGACAAATGTAACATTCAGATCCCCATGGAAGTTCTCAAGTAAGTGATACTTCTCTTTATTCATCCCTCCTTCGGTTTTTGATCAATGAATATTATTATGTTTTTTAGTTTAATTGATGATGGGAAGAATCCGGATGAGTTTACCAAAGATGTATTGAACGATTGTATTGCCAAAAATCAGATCACTAAAGGCAGAACTGATGCCTTCAAGGTTAGCCTTTCCGCTCTCAATTTTAAGATCTTGATGCCAATATGTTTTAAACAACACGTGTTTCACAATTCAAGTATCATCTGAACGAGTGTGTGTTGTTGACAATTCATTTTATTAAATCAAAATAACAATACATATATATGTTTAGGGGTTTATGTGAGAAAAAGCATTGATTTCATTTTTGATTCGTCCCAAATTAATAGTCACTTTCCTTTTGTATTGACCAAATTAATAGTCGCATTGATTAGTTGAAACCGTCGGGGGGTTTGGAATCGGCCTTTCCGGGTGAGAGGCGGTGGGCGATAAAGGTTGGACGGAGGTTGGGGTGGTCGCAGGGGAATTTCAAATCGGGGAATTTCAAATCGGGGAAGAGGGTGTGAGTTCTTATTTTTTTTATGTTGTTCATGTGTTGAATTTTTTTTACATAATATTTGAATAATAAAGAGGGTGTGAGTTCTTGAGTGTTGTTTTAATTTACTCTCCATGTTGTTCAATGCATTCTGAGATCCATTTTTCAGATATGAACATCATCTCTCGGTTTGTCTTAAGGCTTTACAGTAAACCAGTAAGTTCAATGCCTATAATTTTCATAGCTTAGTTTGTATGACATGTTTGACTTTGAGTGCATTTGAGTTTAATAATTTTTATGGAAGTAAGGTAATATAAGGGTTTGTGAAATTAGAGAGTGAGGGTTTGTGATATTTGCAGACGAGGATGGCATGTGATGGGTAACCGAGCAAATATGCATATATCCAATGTTCTGCATTTTTTTAATTCATGTCCTGCAATATCAAATGCGTATTTGCTACGTTTAGATTTATTAAAGTGGGAGACTGACTAGCCACTCTCGCTTTGCTGATATGACTTGGGTTTAATCGGGTATTGTTCGAGACTTATTTATTCGTGAAAGTATAACTATAAGTTTTTTAAAGCAAGTAAACGAGTTTTATTTTTATTTTTTATGTACTACATGAGTATTTAGGCTTTCGGTAGTTATATATTCTCATCTTTTATATCTGATTTTGTCCCACTTTGTAGGTTATCAATTTGACTATGTATTTGATTGGACTATATTGAAGTATCCTCAGATTGGTGCCAGTTCTAGAGGACGAGTCGGTGTTTGTATAATTTTCTTTCGTGTTTTTTTCTTCTTCCAAGGATGTTACTTATTTAATGCTTTTGTTTTCAAAATCCAAATGGAAATGCAGGTTTAAATGCAAGACCATCTGCGAAAAGGACCTTAGGTACTCTCTCTCTAAGCATATTCAGATTTGTCCGCGAAATGTCATGTCTTTATATAATTATTCTTCTAATTATTCGATTTAGTGTTGTGAGTCTAATTTGAACTTTGCGGAATGGCTATGTTCCTAATTCAACCAAAATTGTAGTTTTACTGGAATGGCTTTTTTGGATTCCGTTAGATTTTTTTTAATAAAGCTAACTATGCTTCTGGGGAATATATTGTATATTTAGTTGGGACTCATTTTAATATCAGTGTGCTATAGCTCCAATTTATATTTCTAAAAAATATTGTGTTATGCATGCTAGACGGCCAGTAAAAAACATTCCCATGTATGCTCCAGCACAGTTCTACATTGACAATGTGTTGTTTCGGATCAAGGAGAAGAACATTCCCTATTGCTATTGTTGCAGGTTAGATCTGCTATGCTTTACTTTAACAAAAGTAGTTATATAATTGATATGCATTATCTATTAAATCTTTTAGATGATAGAAGGAGTACGGGATAATTATTGGTTTTGTTTGGTTTGGCTGTTGGATAATTATTGGTTGTTGCTTGTTGTTGGATAGTATGTTAGAAGGAGCATGGGATAATTAGAAGGAGTACGGGATAATTATTAGATAATATGTTGAAAATATTTTAGACTCCCGGTTTGGGAATACGACGATAATTTGAAAATGTGTAGACTTAAGCTTAAAAGCATGGCGTTAGAGGGAAGAAACCCGAAACATCCACCAAACGGTCCCCTTAGAGGCATCAACACCTTGCACGGAACCAATGTAACTCGTACGAATAGGCCACACAATCACGGGACTCCCGATTTTAGAATCAGAGGATAATTTTGCATATATCATAACTTAGGGTTAAAAACATGGCGTTAGAGGGCAAGAACTCGAAACAGCCCCCGAACGGCCCCGTGGGTGGCACCAACACCTCCCACGGGACCAACGTAACTCGTGGGAACGGACCCCGCAGCCGCGGGTCTCCCGGTTTGAGAGTACGACGGTAATTTGCTTATTTCCACACTTAGGATTAAAAACATGGCGTTAGAGGGTGAGAACTCGAAACAACCCCCTAACGGCCCCGTGGGTGGCACCAACACCTCCCACGGGACCAACATAACTCGTAGGAACTGACCCCGCAGCCGCGGGTGTCCCGGTTTGAGAGTACGGCGATAATTTGCTTATTTCCACACTTAGGCTTAAAAACATGGCGTTAGAGGGTGAGAACTCGAAACAGCCCCCGAACGGCCCCGTGGGTGGCACCAAAACCTCCCACGGGACCAACGTAACTCGTGGGAACTGACCCCGCAGCCGCGGGTGTCCCGGTTTGAGAGTACGACGATAATTTGCTTATTTCCACACTTAGGCTTAAAAACATGGCGATAGAGGGTGAGAACTCGAAACAGCCCCCGAACGGCCCCGTGGCTAGCACCACCACCTCCCACGGGACCAACGTAACTCGTGGGAACGGACCCCGCAGCCGCGGTTGTCCCGGTTTGAGAGTACGACGATAATTTGCTTATTTCCACACTTAGGCTTAAAAACATGGCGTTAGAGGGTGAAAACTCGAAACAGCCCCCGAACGGCCCCGTGGGTGGCACCAACACCTCCCACGGGACCAACGTAACTCGTAGGAACTGACCCCGCAGCCGCGGGTGTCCCGGTTTGAGAGTACGACGGTAATTTTCTTATTTCTACACTTAGGCTTAAAAACATGGCGTTAGAGGGTGAGAACTCGAAACAGCCCCCGAACGGCCCCGTGGGTGGCACCAACACCTCCCACGGGACCAACGTAACTCGTGGGAACAGACCCCGCAGCCGCGGGTGTCCCGGTTTGAGAGTACGACGGTAATTTGCTTATTTCTACACTTAGGCTTAAAAAATGGCGTTAGAGGGTGAAAACTCGAAACAGCCCCCGAACGGCCCCGTGGGTGGCACCAACACCTCCCACGGGACCAACGTAACTCGTGGGAACGGACCCCGCAGCCGCGGGTGTCCCGGTTTGAGAGTACGACGGTAATTTGCTTATTTCCACACTTAGGCTTAAAAACATGGCGTTAGAGGGTGAGAACTCGAAACAGCCCCCGAACGGCCCCGTGGGTGGCACCAACACCTCCCACGGGACCAACGTAACTCGTAGGAACTGACCCCGCAGCCGCGGGTGTCCTGGTTTGAGAGTACGACGGTAATTTGCTTATTTCTACACTTAGGCTTAAAAACATGGCGATAGAGGGTGATAACTCGAAACAGCTCCCAAACGGCCCCGTGGGTGGCACCAACACCTCCCACGGGACCAACGTAACTCGTAGGAACGGACCCCGCAGCCGCGGGTGTCCCGGTTTGAGAGTACGACGGTAATTTGCTTATTTCAAACTTAGGCTTAAAAACATGGCGTTAGAGGGTGAGAACTCGAAACAGCCCCCGAACGGCCCCGTGGATGGCACCAACACCTCCCAAGGGACCAACGTAACTCGTAGGAACTGACCCCGCAGCCGCGGGTGTCCCGGTTTGAGAGTACGACGGCAATTTGCTTATTTCCACACTTAGGGTTAAAAACATGGCGTTAGAGGGTGAGAACTTGAAACAGCCCCCGAACGGCCCCGTGGGTGGCACCAACACCTCCCACGGGACCAACGTAACTCGTAGGAACTGACCACGCAGCCGCGGGTGTCCCGGTTTGAAAGTACGATGGTAATTTGCTTATTTCTACACTTAGGCTTAACATGGCGTTAGAGGGTGAAAACTCGAAACAGCCCCCGAACGGCCCCGTGGGTGGCACCAACACCTCCCACGGGAACAACGTAAATCGTGGGAATAGACCCCGCAGCTGCGGTTGTCCCGGTTTGAGAGTACGACGGTAATTTGTTTATTTCCACACTTAGGCTTAAAAACATGGCGTTAGAGCGTGAGAACCCGAAATAGCCCCCGAACGGCCCCGTGGATGGCACCAACACCTCCCACGGGACCAACGTAACTCGTAGGAACTGACCCCACAGCCGCGGGTGTCCCGATTTGAGAGTACGACGGCAATTTGCTTATTTCTACACTTAGGGTTAACATGGCATTAGAGGGTGAAAACTCGAAACAGCCCCCGAACGGCCCCGTGGGTGGTACTAACACCTCACACGGGACCAACGTAACTCGTAGGAACTGACCCCGCAGCCGCGGGTCTCCCAGTTTGAGAGTATGACGATAATTTGCTTATTTCCACACTTGGGCTTAAAAACATGGTGTTAGAGGGTGAGAACTCGAAACAGCCCCCGAACGGCCCCGTGGGTGGCACCAACACCTCCCACGGGACCAATGTAACTCGTAGGAACTGACCCCGCAGCCGCGGGTGTCCCGGTTTGAGAGTACGACGGTAATTTGCTTATTTCTACACTTAGGCTTAACATGGCGTTAGAGGGTGAAAACTCGAAACAGCCACCGAACGGCCCCGTGGGTGGCACCAACACCTCCCACGGGACCAACGTAACTCGTGGGAACTGACCCCGCAGCCGCGGGTGTCCCGGTTTGAGAGTACGACGGTAATTTGCTTATTTCCACACTTAGGCTTAAAAACATGGCGTTAGAGGGTGAGAACTCGAAACAGCCCCCGAACGGCCCCGTGGGTGGCACCAACACCTCCCACGGGACCAACGTAACTCGTAGGAACTGACCCCGCAGCCGCGGGTGTCCCGGTTTGAGAGTACGACGGTAATTTGCTTATTTCTACACTTAGGCTTAAAAAATGGCGTTAGAGGGTGAGAACCCGAAACAGTCCCCGAACGGCCCCGTGGGTGGCACCAACACCTCCCACGGGACCAACGTAACTCGTGGGAACGGACCCCGCAGCCGCAGGTGTCCCGGTTTGAGAGTACGACGGTAATTTGCTTATTTCCACACTTAGGCTTAAAAACATGGCGTTAGAGGGTGAGAACTCGAAACAGCCCCCGAACGGCCCCGTGGGTGGCACCAACACCTCCCACGGGACCAACGTAACTCGTAGGAACTGACCCCGCAGCCGCGGGTCTCCCGGTTTGAGAGTACGGCAGTAATTTTCTTATTTATACACTTAGGCTTAAAAACATGGCGATAGAGGGTGATAACTCGAAACAGCTCCCGAACGGCCCCGTGGGTGGCACCAACACCTCCCACGGGACCAACGTAACTCGTAGGAACGGACCCCGCAGCCGCGGGTGTCCCGGTTTGAGAGTACGACGGTAATTTGCTTATTTCAACACTTAGGCTTAAAAACATGGCGTTAGAGGGTGAGAACTCGAAACAGCCCCCGAACGGCCCCGTGGATGGCACCAACACCTCCTACGGGACCAACGTAACTCGTAGGAACTGACCCCGCAGCCGCGGGTGTCCCGGTTTGAGAGTACGACGGCAATTTGCTTATTTCCACACTTAGGCTTAAAAACATGGCGTTAGAGGGTGAGAACTTGAAACAGCCTCCGAACGGTCCCGTGGGTGGCACCAACACCTCCCACGGGACCAACGTAACTCGTAGGAACTGACCCCGCAGCCGCGGGTGTCCCGGTTTGAGAGTACGATGGTAATTTGCTTATTTCTACACTTATGCTTAACATGGCGTTAGAAGGTGAAAACTCGAAACAGCCCCCGAACGGCCCCGTGGGTGGCACCAACACCTCCCACGGGACCAACGTAACTCGTGGGAACAGACCCCGCAGCTGCGGTTGTCTCGGTTTGAGAGTACGACGATAATTTGCTTATTTCCACACTTAGGCTTAAAAACATGGCGTTAGAGGGTGAGCACCCGAAACAGCCCCCGAATGGCCCCGTGGATGGCACCAACACCTCCCACGGGACCAACGTAACTCGTAGGAACTGACCCCGCAGTCGCGGGTGTCCCGGTTTGAGGGTACGACGGTAATTTGCTTATTTCTACACTTAGGCTTAAAAAATGGCGTTAGAGGGTGAGAACCCGAAACAGTCCCCGAACGGCCCCGTGGGTGGCACCAACACCTCCCACGGGACCAACGTAACTCGTGGGAACGGTCCCCGCAGCCGCGGGTGTCCCGGTTTGAGAGTACGATGGCAATTTGCTTATTTCCACACTTAGGCTTAAAAACATTGCGTTAGAGGGTGAAAACTCGAAACAGCCCCCGAACGGCCCCGTGGGTGGCACCAACACCTCCCACGGGACCAACGTAACTCGTGGGAATGGACCCCGCAGCCGCGGGTCTCCCGGTTTGAGAGTACGACGGTAATTTGCTTATTTCCACACTTAGGGTTAAAAACATGGCGTTAGAGGGTGAGAACTCGAAACAGCACCCGAACGGCCCCGTGGGTGGCACCAACACCTCCCACGGGACCAACGTAACTCGTAGGAACTGACCCCGCAGCCGCGGTTGTCTCGGTTTGAGAGTACGACGATAATTTGCTTATTTCCACACTTAGGCTTAAAAACATGGCGTTAGAGTGTGAGAACCCGAAACAGCCCCCGAACGGCCCCGTGGATGGCACCAACACCTCCCACGGGACCAACGTAACTCGTAGGAACTGACCCCGCAGCCGCGGGTGTCCCGATTTGAGAGTACGACGGCAATTTGCTTATTTCTACACTTAGGGTTAACATGGCATTAGAGGGTGAAAACTCGAAACAGCCCCCGAACGGCCCCGTGGGTGGTACTAACACCTCACACGGGACCAACGTAACTCGTGGGAATGGACCCCGCAGCCGCGAGTCTCCCAGTTTGAGAGTATGACGATAATTTGCTTATTTCCACACTTGGGCTTAAAAACATGGCGTTAGAGGGTGAGAACTCGAAACAGCCCCCGAACGGCCCCGTGGGTGGCACCAACACCTCCCACGGGACCAATGTAACTCGTAGGAACTGACCCCGCAGCCGCGGGTGTCCCGGTTTGAGAGTACGACGGTAATTTGCTTATTTCTACACTTAGGCTTAACATGTCGTTAAAGGGTGAAAACTCGAAACAGCCCCCGAACGGCCCCGTGGGTGGCACCAACACCTCCCACGGGACCAACGTAACTCGTGGGAACTGACCCCGCAGCCGCGGGTGTCCCGGTTTGAGAGTACGACGGTAATTTGCTTATTTCCACACTTAGGCTTAAAAACATGGCGTTAGATGGTGAGAACTCGAAACAGCCCCCGAACGGCCCCGTGGGTGGCACCAACACCTCCCACGGGACCAACGTAACTCGTAGGAACTGACCCCGCAGCCGGGGGTGTCCCGGTTTGAGAGTACGACGGTATTTTGATTATTTCTACACTTAGGCTTAAAAAATGGCGTTAGAGGGTGAGAACCCGAAACAGTCCCCGAACGGCCCAGTGGGTGGCACCAACACCTCCCACGGGACCAACGTAACTCGTGGGAACGGACCCCGCAGCCGCTGGTGTCCCGGTTTGAGAGTACGAAGGTAATTTGCTTATTTCAACACTTAGGCTTAAAAACATGGCGTTAGAGGGTGAGAACTCGAAACAGCCCCCGAACGGCCCCGTGGGTGGCACCAACACCTCCCACGGGACCAACGTAACTCGTAGGAACTGACCCCGCAGCCGCGGGTGTCCCGGTTTGAGAGTACGATGGTATTTTGATTATTTCTACACTTAGGCTTAAAAAATGGCGTTAGAGGGTGAGAACCCGAAACAGTCCCCGAACGGCCCAGTGGGTGGCACCAACACCTCCCACGGGACCAACGTAACTCGTGGGAATGGACCCCGCAGCCGCGGGTCTCCCGGTTTGAGAGTACGACGGTAATTTGCTTATTTCCACACTTAGGCTTAAAAACATGGCGTTAGATGGTGAGAACTCGAAACAGCCCCCGAACGGCCCCGTGGGTGGCACCAACACCTCCCACGGGACCAACGTAACTCGTAGGAACTGACCCCGCAGCCGCGGGTGTCCCGGTTTGAGAGTACGACGGTATTTTGATTATTTCTACACTTAGGCTTAAAAAATGGCGTTAGAGGGTGAGAACCCGAAACAGTCCCCGAACGGCCCAGTGGGTGGCACCAACACCTCCCACGGGACCAACGTAACTCGTGGGAATGGACCCCGCAGCCGCGGGTCTCCCGGTTTGAGAGTACGACGGTAATTTGCTTATTTCCACACTTAGGCTTAAAAACATGGCGTTAGATGGTGAGAACTCGAAACAGCCCCCGAACGGCCCCGTGGGTGGCACCAACACCTCCCACGGGACCAACGTAACTCGTAGGAACTGACCCCGCAGCCGCGGGTGTCCCGGTTTGAGAGTACGACGGTATTTTGATTATTTCTACACTTAGGCTTAAAAAATGGCGTTAGAGGGTGAGAACCCGAAACAGTCCCCGAACGGCCCAGTGGGTGGCACCAACACCTCCCACGGGACCAACGTAACTCGTGGGAACGGACCCCGCAGCCGCTGGTGTCCCGGTTTGAGAGTACGAAGGTAATTTGCTTATTTCAACACTTAGGCTTAAAAACATGGCGTTAGAGGGTGAGAACTCGAAACAGCCCCCGAACGGCCCCGTGCGTGGCACCAACACCTCCCACGGGACCAACGTAACTCGTAGGAACTGACCCCGCAGCCGCGGGTCTCCCGGTTTGAGAGTACGGCAGTAATTTTCTTATTTCTACACTTAGGCTTAAAAACATGGCGATAGAGGGTGATAACTCGAAACAGCTCCCGAACGGCCCCGTGGGTGGCACCAACACCTCCCACGGGACCAACGTAACTCGTAGGAACGGACCCCGCAGCCGCGGGTGTCCCGGTTTGAGAGTACGACGGTAATTTGCTTATTTCAACACTTAGGCTTAAAAACATGGCGTTAGAGGGTGAGAACTCGAAACAGCCCCCGAACGGCCCCATGGATGGCACCAACACCTCCTACGGGACCAACGTAACTCGTAGGAACTGACCCCGCAGCCGCCGGTGTCCCGGTTTGAGAGTACGATGGTAATTTGCTTATTTCTACACTTAGGCTTAAAAAATGGCGTTAGAGGGTGAGAACCCGAAACAGTCCCCGAACGGCCCCGTGGGTGGCACCAACACCTCCCACGGGACCAACGTAACTCGTGGGAACGGACCCCGCAGCCGCGGGTGTCCCGGTTTGAGAGTACGACGGCAATTTGCTTATTTCCACACTTAGGCTCAAAAACATTGCGTTAGAGGGTGAAAACTCGAAACAGCCCCCGAACGGCCCCGTGGGTGGCACCAACACCTCCCACGGGACCAACGTAACTCGTGGGAATGGACCCCGCAGCCGCGGGTCTCCCGGTTTGAGAGTACGACGGTAATTTGCTTATTTCCACACTTAGGCTTAAAAACATGGCGTTAGAGGGTGAGAACTCGAAACAGCCCCCGAACGGCCCCGTGGGTGGCACCAACACCTCCCACGGGACCAACGTAACTCGTAGGAACTGACCCCGCAGCCGCGGGTGTCCGGGTTTGAGAGTACGACGGTAATTTGCTTATTTCTACACTTAGGCTTAAAAAATGGCGTTAGAGGGTGAGAACCCGAAACAGTCCCCGAACGGCCCCGTGGGTGGCACCAACACCTCCCACGGGACCAACGTAACTCGTGGGAACGGACCCCGCAGCCGCGGGTGTCCCGGTTTGAGAGTACGACGGTAATTTGCTTATTTCAACACTTAGGCTTAAAAACATGGTGTTAGAGGGTGAGAACTCGAAACAGCCCCCGAACGGCCCCGTGGGTGGCACCAACACCTCCCACGGGACCAACGTAACTCGTAGGAACTGACCCCGCAGCCGCGGGTCTCCCGGTTTGAGAGTACGGCAGTAATTTTCTTATTTCTACACTTAGGCTTAAAAACATGGCGATAGAGGGTGATAACTCGAAACAGCTCCCGAACGGCCCCGTGGGTGGCACCAACACCTCCCACGGGACCAACGTAACTCGTGGGAATGGACCCCGCAGCCGCGGGTGTCCCGGTTTGAGAGTACGACGGTAATTTGCTTATTTCAACACTTAGGCTTAAAAACATGGCGTTAGAGGGTGAGAACTTGAAACAGCCCCCGAACGGCCCCGTGGATGGCACCAACACCTCCCACGGGACCAACGTAACTCGTAGAAACTGACCCCGCAGCCGCGGGTGTCCCGGTTTGAGAGTACGATGGTAATTTGCTTATTTCTACACTTAGGCTTAACATGGCGTTAGAGGGTGAAAACTCGAAACAGCCCCCGAACGGCCCCGTGGGTGGTACCAACACCTCCCACGGGACCAACGTAACTCGTGGGAACAGACCCCGCAGCTGCGGTTGTCCCGGTTTGAGAGTACGACGATAATTTGCCTATTTCCACACTTAGGCTTAAAAACATGGCGTTAGAGGGTGAGAACCCGAAACAGCCCCCGAACGGCCCCGTGGATGGCACCAACACCTCCCACGGGACCAACGTAACTCGTAGGAACTGACCCCGCAGCCGCGGGTGTCCCGATTTGAGAGTACGACGGCAATTTGCTTATTTCTACACTTAGGGTTAACATGGCATTAGAGGGTGAAAACTCGAAACAGCCCTCGAACGGCCCCGTGGGTGGTACTAACACCTCACACGGGATCAACGTAACTCGTGGGAACGGACCCCGCAGCCGCGGGTCTCCCAGTTTGAGAGTATGACGATAATTTGCTTATTTCCACACTTGGGCTTAAAAACATGGCGTTAGAGGGTGAGAACTCGAAACAGCCCCCGAAACGGCCCCGTGGGTGGCACCAACACCTCCCACGGGACCAATGTAACTCGTAGGAACTGACCCCGCAGCCGCGGGTGTCCCGGTTTGAGAGTACGACGGTAATTTGCTTATTTCTACACTTAGGCTTAACATGGCGTTAGAGGGTGAAAACTCGAAACAGCCCCCGAACGGCCCCGTGGGTGGCACCAACACCTCCCACGGGACCAACGTAACTCGTGGGAATGGACCCCGCAGTCGCGGGTCTCCCGGTTTGAGAGTACGACGGTAATTTGCTTATTTCCACACTTAGGCTTAAAAACAAGGCGTTAGATGGTGAGAACCCGAAACAGTCCCCGAACGGCCCCGTGGGTGGCACCAACACCTCCCACGGGACCAACGTAACTCGTAGGAACTGACCCCGTAGCTGCGGGTGTCCCGGTTTGAGAGTACGACGGTAATTTGCTTATTTCTACACTTAGGCTTAAAAACATGGCGTTAGAGGGTGAGAACCCGAAACAGTCCCCGAACGGCCCCGTGGGTGGCACCAACACCTCCCACGGGACCAACGTAACTCGTGGGAACGGACCCCGCAGCCGCGGGTGTCCCGGTTTGAGAGTACGACGGTAATTTGCTTATTTCCACACTTAGGCTTAAAAACATGGCGTTAGAGGGTGAGAACTCGAAACAGCCCCCGAACGGCCCCGTGGGTGGCACCAACACCTCCCACGGGACCAACGTAACTCGTAGGAACTGACCCCGCAGCCGCGGGTCTCCCGGTTTGAGAGTACGGCAGTAATTTTCTTATTTCTACACTTAGGCTTAAAAATATGGCGATAGAGGGTGATAACTCGAAACAGCTCCCGAACGGCCCCGTGGGTGGCACCAACACCTCCCACGGGACCAACGTAACTCGTAGGAACGGACCCCGCAGCCGCGGGTGTCCCGGTTTGAGAGTACGACGGTAATTTGCTTATTTCATCACTTAGGCTTAAAAACATGGCGTTAGAGGGTGAGAACTCGAAACAGCTCCCGAACGGCCCCGTGGATGGCACCAACACCTTCCACGGGACCAACGTAACTCGTAGGAACTGACCCCGCAGCCGCGGGTGTCCCGGTTTGAGAGTACGACGGTAATTTGCTTATTTCTACACTTAGGCTTAAAAAATGGCGTTAGAGGGTGAGAACCCGAAACAGTCCCCGAACGGCCCCGTGGGTGGCACCAACACCTCCCACGGGACCAACGTAACTCGTGGGAACGGACCCCGCAGCCGCGGGTGTCCCGGTTTGAGAGTACGACGGTAATTTGCTTATTTCAACACTTAGGCTTAAAAACATGGCGTTAGAGGGTGAGAACTCGAAACAGCCCCCGAACGGCCCCGTGGGTGGCACCAACACCTCCCACGGGACCAACATAACTCGTAGGAACTGACCCCGCAACCGCGGGTGTCCTGGTTTGAGAGTACGACGGTAATTTGCTTATTTCTACACTTAGGCTTAAAAAATGGCGTTAGAGGGTGAGAACCCGAAACAGTCCCCGAACGGCCCCGTGGGTGGCACCAACACCTCCCACGGGACCAACGTAACTCGTGGGAACGGACCCCGCAGCCGCGGGTGTCCCGGTTTGAGAGTATGACGGCAATTTGCTTATTTCCACACTTAGGCTTAAAAACATTGCGTTAGAGGGTGAAAACTCGAAACATCCCCCGAAAGGCCCCGTGGGTGGCACCAACACCTCCCACGGGACCAACGTAACTCGTGGGAATGGACCCCGCAGCCGCGGGTCTCCCGGTTTGAGAGTACGACGGTAATTTGCTTATTTCCACACTTAGGCTTAAAAACATGGCGTTAGAGGGTGAGAACTCGAAACAGCCCCCGAACGGCCCCGTGGGTGGCACCAACACCTCCCACGGGACCAACGTAACTCGTAGGAACTGACCCCGCAGCCGCGGGTGTCCCGGTTTGAGAGTACGACGGTAATTTGCTTATTTCTACACTTAGGCTTAAAAAATGGCGTTAGAGGGTGAGAACCCGAAACAGTCCCCGAACGGTCCCGTGGGTGGCACCAACACCTCCCACGGGACCAACGTAACTCGTGGGAACGGACCCCGCAGCCGCGGGTGTCCCGGTTTGAGAGTACGACGGTAATTTGCTTATTTCAACACTTAGGCTTAAAAACATGGCGTTAGAGGGTGAGAACTCGAAACAGCCCCCGAACGGCCCCGTGGGTGGCACCAACACCTCCCACGGGACCAACGTAACTCGTAGGAACTGACCCCGCAGCCGCGGGTCTCCCGGTTTGAGAGTACGGCAGTAATTTTCTTATTTCTACACTTAGGCTTAAAAACATGGCGATAGAGGGTGATAACTCGAAACAGCTCCCGAACGGCCCCGTGGGTGGCACCAACACCTCCCACGGGACCAACGTAACTTGTGGGAATGGACCCCGCAGCCGCGGGTGTCCCGGTTTGAGAGTACGACGGTAATTTGCTTATTTCAACACTTAGGCTTAAAAACATGGCGTTAGAGGGTGAGAACTTGAAACAGCCCCCGAACGGCCCCGTGGATGGCACCAACACCTCCCACGGGACCAACGTAACTCGTAGGAACTGACCCCGCAGCCGCGGGTGTCCCGGTTTGAGAGTACGATGGTAATTTGCTTATTTCTACACTTAGGCTTAACATGGCGTTAGAGGGTGAAAACTCGAAACAGCCCCCGAACGGCCCCGTGGGTGGTACCAACACCTCCCACGGGACCAACGTAACTCGTGGGAACAGACCCCGCAGCTGCGGTTGTCCCGGTTTGAGAGTACGACGATAATTTGCTTATTTCCACACTTAGGCTTAAAAACATGGCGTTAGAGGGTGAGAACCCGAAACAGCCCCCGAACGGCCCCGTGGATGGCACCAACACCTCCCACGGGACCAACGTAACTCGTTGGAACTGACCCCGCATCCGCGGGTGTCGCGATTTGAGAGTACGACGGCAATTTGCTTATTTCTACACTTAGGCTTAACATGGCGTTAGAGGGTGAAAACTCGAAACAGCCCCCGAACGGCCCCGTGGGTGGTACTAACACCTCACACGGGATCAACGTAACTCGTGGGAACGGACCCCGCAGCCGCGGGTCTCCCAGTTTGAGAGTATGACGATAATTTGCTTATTTCCACACTTGGGCTTAAAAACATGGCGTTAGAGGGTGAGAACTCGAAACAGCCCCCGAACGGCCCCGTGGGTGGCACCAACACCTCCCACGGGACCAATGTAACTCGTAGGAACTGACCCCGCAGCCGCGGGTGTCCCGGTTTGAGAGTACGACGGTAATTTGCTTATTTCTACACTTAGGCTTAACATGGCGTTAGAGGGTGAAAACTCGAAACAGCCCCCGAACGGCCCCGTGGGTGGCACCAACACCTCCCACGGGACCAACGTAACTCGTGGGAATGGACCCCGCAGCCGCGGGTCTCCCGGTTTGAGAGTACGACGGTAATTTTCTTATTTCCACACTTAGGCTTAAAAACATGGCGTTAGATGGTGAGAACTCGAAACAGCCCCCGAACGGACCCGTGGGTGGCACCAACACCTCCCACGGGACCAACGTAACTCGTAGGAACTGACCCCGCAGCCGCGGGTGTCCCGGTTTGAGAGTACGACGGTAATTTGCTTATTTCTACACTTAGGCTTAAAAACATGGCGTTAGAGGGTGAGAACCCGAAACAGTCCCCGAACGGCCCCGTGGGTGGCACCAACACCTCCCACGGGACCAACGTAACTCGTGGGAACGGACCCCGCAGCCGCGGGTGTCCCGGTTTGAGAGTACGACGGTAATTTGCTTATTTCCACACTTAGGCTTAAAAATATGGCGTTAGAGGGTGAGAACTCGAAACAGCCCCCGAACGGCCCCGTGGGTGGCACCAACACCTCCCACGGGACCAACGTAACTCGTAGGAACTGACCCCGCAGCCGCGGGTCTCCCGGTTTGAGAGTACGGCAGTAATTTTCTTATTTCTACACTTAGGCTTAAAAACATGGCGATAGAGGGTGATAACTCGAAACAGCTCCCGAACGGCCCCGTGGGTGGCACCAACACCTCCCACGGGACCAACGTAACTCGTAGGAACGGACCCCGCAGCCGCGGGTGTCCCGGTTTGAGAGTACGACGGTAATTTGCTTATTTCAACACTTAGGCTTAAAAACATGGCGTTAGAGGGTGAGAACTCGAAACAGCTCCCGAACGGCCCCGTGGATGGCACCAACACCTCCCACGGGACCAACGTAACTCGTAGGAACTGACCCCGCAGCCGCGGGTGTCCCGGTTTGAGAGTACGACGGCAATTTGCTTATTTCCACACTTAGGCTTAAAAACATGGCGTTAGAGGGTGAGAACTTGAAACAGCCCCCGAACGGCCCCGTGGGTGGCACCAACACCTCCCACGGGACCAACGTAACTCGTAGGAACTGACCCCGCAGCCGCGGGTGTCCCGGTTTGAGAGTACGATGGTAATTTGCTTATTTCTACACTTAGGCTTAACATGGCGTTAGAGGGTGAAAACTCGAAACAGCCCCCGAACGGCCCCGTGGGTGGCACCAACACCTCCCACGGGACCAACGTAACTCGTAGGAACTGACCCCGCAGCCGCGGGTGTCCCGGTTTGAGAGTACGACGGCAATTTGCTTATTTCCACACTTAGACTTAAAAACATGGCGTTAGAGGGTGAGAACCCGAAACAGCCCCCGAACGGCCCCGTGGGTGGCACCAACAACTCCCACGGGACCAACGTAACTCGTGGGAATGGACCCCGCAGCCGCGGGTCTCCCGGTTTGAGAGTATGACGATAATTTGCTTATTTCCACACTTAGGCTTAAAAACATTGCGTTAGAGGGTGAAAACCCGAAACAGCCCCCGAACGGCCCCGTGGGTGGCACCAACACCTCCCACGGGACCAACGTAACTCGTTGGAACGGACCCCGCAGCCGCGGCTGTCCCGGTTTGAGAGTACGACGGTAATTTGCTTATTTCCACACTTAGGCTTAAAAACATGGCGTTAGAGGGTGAGAACTTGAAACAGCCCCCGAACGGCCCCGTGGGTGGCACCAACACCTCCCACGGGACCAACGTAACTCGTAGGAACTGACCCCGCAGCCGCGGGTCTCCCGGTTTGAGAGTACGGCAGTAATTTTCTTATTTCCACACTTAATTTTTATATTTCTACTTGGTTACTGATAATTTTAACTCATATATGCCATTTTTCAGTTTGATTAATTTTTTTTGTAAAACTACTTGGTTACTGATACTTTTATTTTTTGTATCCTATCATTTGTAGGATTTTTGCACCTGGATCAAATGAAGGAGGCAATGGTTTACAACATCATGATTATTTATATGTTGTGGACATTCAGGATAATGTTTTTTATGTGTTATAGCCGTGCAGACTTTTATTGTTTAGTTTTATGTCCGTGCGGGCTTTTATAATTTGATTGTTGAATTTTATAGCCGTGCGGGCTTTATAATAAGCAGGTTTTTCATTTACAGGTTTTGGAATGTCAAGAAAATAGAGGAAGCTCTACCCAATTTTTTTTTGGTCTGTGAATTATTAAGACGTGTAATATTTTTAAGTTTGTATATATATTTGTTTATTAACAACATTCTCAATTCGCAATTTGTGATTTTTTTTTATTGTTTTGCCTATAATAAATATTTGTAACACCTCGTAGCAACCGATGATGCACTCACAGGAACCCCAATTTTAGGATTGGGCAAAAAAAATACATTTTTTTTAAATTACAGATAAATATGGTCATGGATTTTGTCCATGACCATTTTTATTTTTTTTTGTCGCGCTTAAAAATGGTCGCGGTCAAAGTCCGCGACCATTTTTTTTATTTTTTGTCACGGTAATGGGTCGCGGACTAGGGCCGCGACCAATTTTTTTTTAATTTTTTTTGTCACACACATGGGTCACGGCCAAAGTCCGCGACCAATTTGTCACGGTCGTGGGTCATGGACAAGGACCGTGACCAATTTTTTTAATTTTTTTTTGTCACGCAAATGGGTCGCGGACTTTGGCCGCGACCAATTTGTCACGGTTGTGGGTCATGGACAAGGGCCGCGACCAATTTTTTTAATTTTTTTTTGTCACGCACATGGGTCGCGGACTTTGGCCGCGACCAATTTGTCAGGGTTATGGGTCACGGATTAGAGCCGCGACCCATCACGGCATGGGTCACGGCCTAAGTCCGCGACCATCTGCCGTGACCCCTCTCGGCCGTGACCATTTTTTGGTCACGGACTTGGGCCGCGACCCACGAAAATGGTCACGCCCGAAATGGTCACGGCCCAAGTCCGCGACCCACAGGTTTGGTCAGGGATTTTGGCCGTGACCAATCGCCAGTTTTGGTGTAGTGTTGCCCTCCTACTTTAGACTCATCAATTTCCTCCTCATTTCCGTATGAACAACTGACGGAAAGTACTTGCGGTCGAACCGCACCCAAAACTCCTGAATCGTGAGAGTATCCCTCTCCTCCATGGTGGTAATAGACTCCCACCACTGTAGCGCAGATCCAACTAGCTTGAAAGTAGCTATCACCTGCTTCTGGGCGTCCGTGCACTCATACATCCTTAAGTGCCTCTGCATATCCTTCCTCCACTGGCTCGAGACTACTACATCTGAGCTACCTGCAAACTCTGGTGGATGCGCTTTCTGAAAAGCGTCACGTACACGTTCCCAAGCAGACGGGAATGCATTAGCCTATACTGGCACGGCAACCGGCGCCTGAGGTGGTGCCTGCTGAACAACGGCAATGGCGGCATTTACCGCTTGGGCTACTATAGCTGTAACCTCAGCGGCGTTCATCATGCCCTGAACTGGAGCGGGCTGGGGTTCGGGCGTTGCATCCCTGGGAACTCGTCGTGCACGTCGTGGAGGTATCTGAAATAATAACAAAGTTTATAAGTTTGCTGTTTATAAACATAAAATAGCTGAAGAACGAAGCATAGACAAAAAGAGTACAACAGTCCTAAAATATAAGGCTCTATATCAAAGAAACTTAGCAGAAACATAATAAGCCGTCAGATCCTAAAGGACACTAGAACCTGATGCTCTGATACCACGTGTGACACCCCGACTAATTAAATACCGGGTAGCTACTCCTTTATTAAATTAATTCAAAATGCCAAGTTAGCCCAGTTAATAGCATCACTGTCGAAAACATTTTAATGATTACTAACCACCTAGTATTTAAAAAGTAAGTGCCAAATTTTAATTAAAGTCTGATTAACATGCAACAAGTGTAATAAAGAATAATAAAACCATTCACCATAATGAAGTAAATAGAATGACCATCACATAACGTAAATAAAGTCTGGAGGAAAAACTCCTCACTACAAATCCCACAACTGATAAGTAAACTGAATACTAAAACAGTACATGCCAAAGTCTGAAAACTGTAATGGAAATGTAACTCTAATAGAAATGGGCAACATGCCCTACAACTGATAGATAATGAATCTGGAATCCAAGTGATAGAGGCGTCTACAAGCAAATCCCTGTAGCTTCCACAAACAGCTACAGCTCGTCACCTGAACGAATATCCTACGCATGGTGTCCTTGTGGCTGGGCACCTAAAATGGTTTTACAAAGAAAAATAGAATTGAAAAGCAAACGGGTCAGAGCCCGAATGTGGAGTTATATTTTAAAAACCTGCAAGTGCTTTAAAAACATTTAAAACATTAAATGCAAAGTACATGTTAGGACGTGCACTCACATGATATTCTCACCTCTCGTCTAACTGTGCACTCCTAACGTAAGTACCCATCTACAACGACACAAACCACTAGCTAAGTGACATCATCTCTAGCTAGACTATCATAGGTCCTACCCATATTACTCGATTTTATTAACATTATAACGCTCGTAATTAAGTAGGGGTTTAATGTAAACTCAGATGCTCCATATGCAATATATATCACTATCAGTTAACTCGTTATATCTCTCGAAACAATACCGTAATTATATTCACAGCCATAACATGAAGGTTCCCATGAATTAAGGGTATATTAATCACATCATAAATATACAATATAAGCACCCCGAGACTAAGATGTGGTGCACACATACTCTGCTATCCATCCCGGTACATCACGTACGTAAGGATTACATATTCCGAATCTCTCAGGAATAGTTCACAGATAACAACATCACAAATAATGGAGGCGAACACAGTCACATCACATAGGTCACGCACATACCTACGCTCCTACGATCAGCGGACTTATTAATATCCCAATAAGTCTTTCTATGACCTATGTTCATCAAGGTAACCAGTCTAAATCCGGGCAACACAAGGATTAGAGGGCCCTAAGAGAACGCAAACCTCCCGTGATAGCAAGCATGGTAGGTATGTCATACACACAATTCATATACCAATACTAAGTAAACACACGTCTTAGTAATCCCGTAGTTTAATCGTAGTACATATCACTTTCTCGTACTAACTTATAATTATCACTATTTATACTATTCCGGTTTATAATCATACGCGCCATACTTTACTCACGTCGTAGTAGACACTCACGTCTCAACCCAAACCGCCCATTTAATATAACTCTCGTATATAATTTACTCCTCATAATAACCCAAAAGTCCCAAATCCATCAATACATCATCAAGGAATGTTAACTCTACCCTCGAACAAGTTTACGGGACTCCAAAAATCAAAACAGTCCAAAAAGGACCAAACTGTCAACTCGTTAGAAGTCTCGTTCGAACGAGACTGTTCGAACAAGATTCCACTGTCAACTCGTTAGATGTCTCGTTCGAACGAGGTTGTTCGAACGAGATTCCAGTTCGTTCGAACGAACTGTACCTTCTAACGATATCTCGTTCGAATGAGATATCGAACGAAATCCCTTCTCGTTAGCAGCGACAGGTCAACTCGTCAGAAGCTCGTTCGAACGAGTTCGTTCGAACGACCTGGGTAGGGGCTTCTAACGACCTGCCAGTTTCGTCCCAGATCTTCTTAGTTACGTTTTTCATCCATTTCTACTCCTCAAATCTTCTCCAAAGTTCGTCCCAACAATGTTTTAAGTTCTCTAATCATCCTAAAACATGCTAAGGTCATAACTAACATCTTTTTAGGATTTATTGCACCTTATACATCATTAAATCACAAGATTCTATATTTTTCCCCAATTTTTATAAGAACATGAACCCTGGATCTTTATCATCATCAAATCCCCGAATTAAATCCGTTTTTGTTACAACCAACATACATTAATACCAGAATAATCATCTCTATGTAATTCTACATGCGATTTGTCCTCAATATTCAAGTTCTAAATCCAATTAACATGGGTTTTCATTCAACTTTCAAGAACAATTAAAATTCTTCAATTTCTAACATGGAAAGGACATTCTCTGAAATTAAATGGAATAAAGTCACCTGCCTTGGTTGTCTCTGAGTTTGGTGTAGGTTTGATGAAGCTTTTCTGCAGAATTTCTTCTCTCCAAGCTTCTTCTCCAATGGTGGCTTAAGGTGGCTAGGGTTTGATTTGGGGAACTTAGAAAACTCTTCTAATAACCTACGTAGCCTTCTAGGTTAATAAGGGTTGGTTAGGGGCTTAGTGGGTCAAATCCACATCAGATGTAATTAACCAATTTTCGTCACTTTTAATTTCCCAAAATACGAAATTACCAAAATACCCTTCATGATGCCGGTATGGCCTAAAAGTACCCCGGAATCCAAACTACACCCCCGGCTAGTGTTTTCTGACTATCTCGACCCTTCCGGACGCGTTGGCGCACTCAAAATGACCATACGTTTTATAGATTTTAAATTCACTTTTTATAATCAAAATATATACCATGACGCGGCGGTCACACGCGTCTCAACAAAATTCTCAAATTGCCGTATATTAATCTCACGACAAATTTCATAATTCCAAATTCATATATAATCATATATGCACATAATCAAATACCAACTCGCATCTCGTTAGTATTTTTAACCCGGATTAATTTCCAATTAATACGCATTTAATTAATTAATCCCAAAAAATAAATATAACCAAAAGTACGGGGTATTACAACTAACAACTTTATTATTAATATTTAATGATTGAACTTGAATATTATCATAAAATTTATTATTTCTAGCTTTCCATAATTCCCAAAAAATTATCTTTGGAAGATTAGTATGGATAAAATTTTGATGATATCTACTTGGCATTTTGAACCACTAAGAAATAAGTAAAGCCTTATAAGAGGAAAAGTTCATTGAAACACCAATTTTTTTGCCAAAAAATGACCACGCATATTGATCTACCTTGCAATGAATGAACACATGCTCAAAATTTTCTTCATGGAGATCATATCCTCTGCGTCTAAAAGCTAGTCTTATACCGATTCTTTGGATTTCAACATCTAAAAGAATGGTTTTGCGGAGAAATTTCCATTTAAAAGTTGAAATTTTTATAGGCAGTCATTCTGCCATGTTAGTTTCCAACTTAATGATGCTGGTCTTACTTGTCTACAAACATCAAAAGCTGATTTGAAATTAAACTCTCCTGTTGAAGAAGGGAACTAAAGCTTCTTACGTGTATCAATCAACTCATATGCTCTATCTTTAATGGACACAATTATTTGCATCCTTAGAGAAACATTGCCTCTAAATAGACCTCTAGAATATTCGATCCTCATAAATGATGCCCGTAGACCATTACCAAATTTAAAATTCCAATATAAGTTTATATTGGATGAGATAATAATGCCTTCTAGTCTTATTATATTCAACCCCCTTCTTCATATGGATAGCGAGACTCAATCCAATTGATCCACTGATAAGGTTTATCTCTTGAGCAGCCCCCTTAAAAGAATTTACTGAATGTGTTGTAAATACTTTTCAAAGTAGCTTTAGGAGTATTTAACATAGATAAAATGTACATAGGCATGGAGAACAACTAATGTGTGATTAGAGTTACCCTACCTCTTGAGAAATCAATTTAAAAGACCAAAAATTAAGTTAAGTGAATGATCTTTCTTCTACCTTTAGCTAAAGGACATACCAAGTATTTGAAATGAAGATTTTTGAAATAATTTCATTCTCTACTACTTATTTTTCCTCCTTTTTGGCTTTTCCAAGAAACGACCTTGTCTATTTTCTTTTCAGTTTTGGAGGGAAACATGTATAGTTCATAGGTTTGTAAATCACATACGAGCTCTTCTAATTTCCTAGAGGCAAAAGTGGGTAAAGAATTTAAAATGGTCACTTTAGGAATGAACCTATCGGGCAGGGACCTAAGAATTTTCATTACAACTTGGTCGTCGGGTATTTTCTCTCCCAAATTAAATGATGAATTAACTATATCGGAAAGTCTAGCATAAAATTCATCAAAAGTTTCTTTTTCATTCATTTTGATGGTTTCAAATTGAGTGGTGAGGTTTTGGAGTTTAGAAGCTTTTACGACACTTGTTCCCTTGTGAGTGAGTTGAAGAATATCCCAAGCTTCCTTAACGATTTCACACGTCATGATACATTGGAATTCATCCGGTGTGACCATGCTAAACGAGGCATTTAAACCTCGGGAATTAAAATTTGCAAGTTTAAATTCATTCTAACTCCATCTATCTGCAGGTTTGGGAACACTCTCATTGTCTACCAAATGTGTGGGTGGGGACCACCCGTTAACAACTGACAACCAAACCCTCTCATCGACAGACCTAAGTGTCGTACGCATACGAGCTTTTCAACATGCGTAATTAGAACCATCAAAAATAGGAAATTTTGAAAATGGGGAATATTCCATTTTTAACAGAAATATTTAAAAGGACCTTAATGCAATAATTTAGCACTCCGTCTCTGATACCAATTTGAAAGTGTGCGAAGACCCCCAAATTTAATTTTATAAATATGAATTTCCTTTAGTGCGGAATAAAGATGGTTCCACAAAACACAATTTAATATCCCAAAATTTAATTAATTTTCTTTTCTTAAAAAGATGGAAAATTATAGTGAACACAAATTTTAATTTCTTAAAACAAATTAACATTAAACACTACAAAGTGAATTAAAGTAAACACACACACACTTTAAATTCATTCAAAACAAATTAATTTAATTATCACGATTAATCAAATTAGGCAAGCATATTAACCAATTAATTTAGCGTCAACTTGAATTAAATTATCTTAAACTAATTTTACCCAAATAAATAAACATGCAACATTTTAATCAATATTGCCAATTAAACTCAATTTTATCTTTTTACCCTAAAAACTACTCATTTATCCCCCAATAGAGAGAGGTGATAGAATTAATAAATTACTCATTTCTCCCCCAATAGACTTAAGTATGAATTCTCTCCCTAAAAACTACACAAGGGATATATATATATATATATATATGGGAAAACAACTAGAGCAAAGATGCATAAAGAGTTAATGACATGAAAGCAAATGGGAAACAATAAACAATAACTAATCCAAGCAAGAATAATGGATGCTAACTATGATGAGAAAAAAATGATATCAATTTGAAACATAAGAGACTAAGCATGTGATATCAAACAAACACTTTGCAATCAGTTAGATACCAATTATGAATTGAAGCATAGGAGGACTAGCTAAAATGGAAAAGACAAAAAAAAAATTACCATATATATGTATACATAAGGAATATCACTAACACATGCACACACATATATATAGGTATAAACACCACACATGACACAAAATACAGTAAGATTTTCACACTCGTATGGCAAAAATGTGTCATATGGAAACAGAAGTGAAGGGGTGTGAACTAGTAACAATTAAATTTCGACCCAATCACATAAAACATGTTCACGGAGTTCTCATTTGATTACAAATTTTATCACATTTAGATATAGCCTCATGTGACAATATAAATTGAACTCAATGAACAAACATACACAATGCACATAAGCCTAGAATTTTGATGATTCTACAAGCCAATAGAGTCATGACAATGAAAGCTCAACTAGGATAAACGGACATTATGCAAAATCGTTGATATACCATCCGAACTCCCTCAAAATATGCATAATTATGGAGCGCCTATATCACTAAAAAAATAGGCCTTGGCAAATTATTTTTTCCTTTAGGCCTTTGGACCACGTATTTCTTTTAGGTCTATACCAAACGGTGGCTTACTCACATAGGATATTTTTTCCTTTCGAAGTCCTTCCCCGTGCACATTCATATAATAAATATTTTTATATCACACAAATCTCACGTGCAACGAATTTAACATGCACAAGTCCTCCTAGGTCATAAAACATGTAGATGACTAGGTTGGTAGGAGAACACCTCACAAAGCTCAAATATACATGTGAAGTTAAAATTTCAAGTGAGCTCGTGCATGTGTTAATTGAGGCATATAAAAATAGAATCCATTAAGCAACACAAATTCCAACTACTCCATGTAAGTATGGTAAAGAACATTTTAAGGATTAATAATCTTAACCAAAAGTTCTAGCCACAAGGAAGCAAAGGATTCAAACACAAGTGTACGCCACATAAAGTGTGTCAAACTAAAATACACAAAAAAAAATATTTTTGTGTTTTTTAAACTTTTTAACCAACCAAACAAAAATATTTACTCAAAAGACAAACAAAATCTTTTTGTATTTTTCATTTAATGCAAAATAAAATGAAAGAACTATAATACAAAAGATAAACAAAAATCATAATTCTAGCATGAGATATAATAAAGAAATGACTAGAAAATGATAAACAAGCATACAATTAACATGATAATATAGCATGAAGCACAAAAGCTAAAGTATCCAAACAAAACTAACACATTCAGCCTTTAGATTTAGCAAGGGAGGTATCGTGTGAAAGTAAATGAGAATCAAAAATCATAATTTGTAAAGCTACCAAATCGGATCTCCTAACCCAAACTAATGATGAATGACAATCTCGGAATATAGGAATCTTGGCTACCTCGGTTGCCTTACGTTGGGATTTTCTAGTACCTCGTTTAAGATCAAAGAAAAACTTCCTAAGATGACCTTTTCGATCACAATGTGAGCACCTAAAGACTCGATGAAAATACTTACCTAAGGAATGATCTATAACATTGTTCCTAGAGGATTGTTCTAAAACATTGGTTTTGGCTTTATGAGTAGACTCATGGAAAGTATCAAAGCCTAAACCACATGTGTCATTTTTGACTTGGACGGTTCCTAAAATTTTATCTAATTTAGCGGACCTATATTCCAAATCAAATTTGACTTTACTAGAGTCTTTTAATTTATTCTCTAATTCTAAAATGTTAGACTCTAATACAACATTTCTCTCTTCAATCGCAAGAAGCTCCGTTTTCAAGGATTCCATTAAACCTCTAAGGCTTCTCACGAATGTCTCTCTCACGTGTCCTAAGGCCATCAATCAACGCACTCTCATCAATCACCTTGGCATGCTCTCTTAAACTATCTTCTAACTTCAAATTTGCCTTCTTTAATTTTATAGATTCGACATATAATTCTTAAAAATCTATTTGAAGTTCACTCACATCAACCTTTTCTTCATTTTCACTCGCTCTTTCTTCTCCACTCTCATTACCATCATTTTTTAGAGCTTCACAAACAAAGGCCTCGGAAGTGTTATGTATTCAGATGTCATCATTGGATGATTTATCACTATCACTTACATAACTAGCAATGAACGCGGTAAAGTTGCGCTCAATGGGGGAATTGGATCCCTCTTCCTTATCACTATCAATAAGGGTTTCATTGTAGGAAATTGGTTGTTTACCCTCTTTCCTAAGTTTAGTGGGGCATTCAAAAGCCCTATGGCCATACCCGTCACAACCATAACACCTATTTGACTCGTCCCTATTTAAATTTTCATTAAAAGTTTGAGGAATCTTTTCGGAATCTGAAAGTGTGCGAAGACCCCTAATTTTAATTTTATAAATATGAATTTCCTTTAATTATGAATAAATACGGTTCACACAAAACACAATTTAATTTCCCAAAATTTTAATAATTTTCTTTTCTTGAAAAGATGGAAAATTATAGTGAACACAAATTTAATTTCTTAAAACAAATTAACATTAAACACTACAAAGTGAATTAAAGTAAACACGCACACTTTAAATTAACTGAACCCAAATTAATTTAATTATCACGATTAATCAAATTAGGCAATCATATTAACAAATTAATTTAGTGCCAACTTGAATTAAATTATCTTAAAATAATTTTACCCAAATAAATAAACATGCACCATTTTAATCAAGATTGACAATTAAACTCAATTTTATCTTTTTAACCTAAGCATGCATTCTAGGTGATGTTTGCTAAAGATAAAATAAACACACCACAATCCCATAACATGGCGATGTACGAGGAAAAACCCAAAACGGGAAAAAAAAACTCGGACGGCCCTCGCCTAACAAATTCACTTTGACGTGCTTACAAAGATTCGACAAGAGGACTTACACAACCGACTTGACTCCCTTCAAGCCTTGACTTGCTCCTTCGATCTTTAACCTCCGCCTAGCGAATAATCTCGGAGTCCACCGGAACCTTGGAGTGCACCAATTGAGACCAAGCAACCATCAACCACACATAGTGCCTTTCACCATGTGAGAATGCCGCAGCAAAACAAAAGCTTCTTGTTCTTTGAGGGATGTAGAAGAAAACCCAAGCTCTTTTCTTCTTGGATAGAAAAGTGAACCCGGTGCCAAAACACTCCAACCTAATATATATGTATGTAATAATACTTGGAATTGTAAATAAAACAATTTTATGGGTGTAAAGACATGTGTATAAGAGGATTTTCTAATTAATTTTGACACATGAAAACTGGGACTTTTGGTTGAAAATATTTTCTCTCAAAAAGCTCTCAAAGATGTTGCAAAGGTCTTAGAAAAATTCTATCTCGAAGTTAGTATAAAAACTGTCAAAAGATAGTGGGACAAAGTAGTGGGAAAATGGGTTAAAAATGCCAAAAAGTTTACTGTCCAGAAATCTCGTTCGAACGAGATTTTCGTTCAAACGAAGTCTCATTCGAACGACCATCTAACGATATTCCAGAGGCCAATGGGAATAGTCATTGACAAACTCGTTCGAACAAAATTCTCGTTCGAATGACAATTTGGAACGAAGTGGCAGAATGTTCAAATTTCATTTTAAGCCCTAAATTTTTTTTTTCAAATTTCTAAAATAACCTTCTAAGAATAAAATTCATTTCAAAATAAAATTACACCCATTAAAATAATTCCAAGTCTCCTACAAATATATAAAGGCATTCATAACTTTGGAGACTTCAAATATAAAGATGATGATGTGAAACAAGGCACTGAAACTCGGCAATAATGTTCTCTTGAAAACTAACGCCACAACATCTCCAACTTTAACATGTCATAATCTTGAAGGATACATAAGAACACTATCCTATGACTCAAATTTTTTTTCCAGAATTGAGACAACACTACATAAGACTCAATTGGAGACTTGTGTCCTTACACACTCTGATTTAGGGATATAATGGTTGGGAGAATCACATACAACCTCTCACATAAAATTTTAGAAATTATTTTATTAGAGAAGTTGCATAGGTTAATAGGCCTGTAGTTAGAACATGTAAAAGGACCGTTAACCTTTTGTGTAAGCACAATAATGGTTCCAATCCAACTTCTTGGTATTTCAGCTCCTGCAAAGAATGAGTGTATGGACTTTATTAGGTCATATTTAATTATATCCTAAAATTTAACATAGATATATCCTCGAAACCCATCGGGTCCAGAGTACTACTAGCATTAAGGCTAAAATTATCGCCAAAATCTCAGCTTCTGTAGGAAACTTAGTAAGCATCTCATTAGTCTCTTCAGAAATTGTGCTTGTGATGGAAGAAATAAGGTTTGAATTCAGGTCCATGTAATTCGCCTTCCAAATATCTTTAAATTTTCTCATAAAAATATTGTCGATCCCCTCTTTAAAGTCTTCCTAAACACTAGTACTATTCTTAGTTTTATGGATGACTAACTTTTTATTTCTTCCTTTAGTTCATGAGTGAAAAAACTTTGTATTCAAATTCCATTTTTGTAACCATTTCAAATTACTTTTTTACAACCGGTAGCTTTCTTCTCTTTTCAGAGCAGTATTAAGATTTCCCTTAGCCTCAAACAACTTACTTCTAGTAATTGGAGTAGGATTTAATTCAAATGCATTTTCTTTGATAAGCGCGGAGTCTTTCAAATATTTGACATTTTCCCACACCATTTTTTTCACAAGTGAAATCATTTAACTTTTAATAAACTCTACCCATCTAACTTTGCTTTTCTTCGACTTCAGTCCTCTTCTTTGAATACAAGCAGTAAGGAATTTAAATATTTACTTATGTTTCATAACTTGCTAACACTATTTTTTTAAACATCACCATAAGTAATATTTTAATAGAACAATTTGAATCAATCTTAGAAATCATGATAATATTCATTATAATTACTATATATTCACAATTAAGAATGCTCACCACATATGGCCTCAAAGAACTCACTTCTTGTAATTGGAGTAGGATTTAATTCAAATGCATTTTCTTTGATGAGCATGGAGTCTTTCAAATCTTTGACATTTTCCCACACCATTTTTTTTACAGGTGAAATCATTTAACTTTTAATCAACTCTACCCATCTAACTTTACTTTTCTTTGACTTCAATCCTCCTCTTTTTTAATACAATCAGTAAGGACTTTAAATATTTAATTATGTTTTATAACTTGCTAACACTATTTTATAAACATCACCATAAGTGATATTTTAATAGAACCATTTGAATCGATCTTATAAATCATGATAATATTCATTATACTTACCATATATTCACTACTAAGCATGATCATCATACACTCTTATTTATAATATTATCGCCATTCTCGTATTATATTCACATTCAAGGCTAGAATAATTTCAAATATCTATAGTATAACACAATAAGATATCATACTATAGTATATTAAGTCTTATAATAATCCTATAATTTTGATTTTCTTCACTTCATGTCCTTTATTGGAATATGGAATCCCATACATTACTCTCCCTTACAGATGAGGCACTCACTCATCCATGACTTAATGATAAGACTCAAGTCCACATATACCAATACAGTAGAGATAACTTCCATTACTTCTCAATTTTAATACAACCTTTTCACTTTATACTTTCGTCAATAACACCCGTGTCCATAACATTTAAAATAACATAAATATTTAGTTTTAAATACCTGAAATCTCTCCCATTTGTAATGATCCTCAATATCTTACACCCTATGTTACAAAATCCATTACTCACTGCAACGCAAATCAAATAAACAACAACAAAATAGCACAATTTCTAATAGTAACATTGTTAGTAAAATTACTGTCTCATAACAAACCCACTCACTATTATCCACGGGCAATCTAGACAATCACACCAAGTAGAAAAGATAAAAACCATACTCTAATACGAAGCTGTGATGCCCTGCCTTGTTTAAGTCGACATTGTCTTCATAATCTACATAAATTTCTTCAAACTATAATAACTTTTATAGCTCTTTGAAAAAAATAACCCATGGTTTTCATTTAAGGATTATTTCTTGTCAGGTATAATTGACTTTAAGTATAACTTACTAATTACAACACACTTTACATAAACAAGTTTCTTAGTTAAATATTTACGAAAAAAATGTTGATATTCAACCCATACTACATATCCTTCACTATCCTATTTTAAAGTTCTAATTTGGCAGTGAACTTCAAACGATAGGCATACCTGAAACAAAACATTATAGGAGTGTAAGCCACATAATCTAAGTGAATGACCTTACACACACCCCATACATATAACCAGTTGAAATAAATATTTTAAATCGTATAACACAAGTAGGAATTGTGGACTCTCGCAAGCCTGGACCTACCATAATCCAATTAACCCACCGGAGTTTATAGGGACCATCACATCCCTTTGTTTTGGTCCGAGTACACAAAAGCTTAATTTGGATTCTCCAATTAAAACAAGACAACCACATTCCGTAGGACCCACCACAGTCCATATAATCAAAGAATCTTAATTTAATATTTTGTTAATAATATTCATATATACCATAAACACAACATCATAACACATGAATTCCAACACAATGGTCTTAATTATATATTTATAGGATAAATTGGTAACATACACCACTCATAAGGTGAGTCACTCACCTCGCGTTTTCAACTATATATTTATGTCTCTCTCAGATGAACCTAAACTTGGTGGAATAGACCTTAAACCTATCAATCCAACTAAATTAGTAATTAATTCAAATCGTAATTATCATATTAATATACTTATGAACGTTCAATGATTATACAACTCCAACATAATCCAACTTAAGTATAATTCTATGAAACTCGAATAAAGATGATGTGAGGGTATCTATGTTGATAAAGTTATAAACAGTCGACCACAGAAAATACTTTGTATGGAATTTATAAATAAAAACAAATACACATAAAATTATACATATCGATGTATATAAAAAGGGAACATGTACTCAAAATACCCTCAGGAGAGAGGATATATGAATATTTTTTCATGGGGTATCTAGTATGGCGTTAAATTATTATCCCCTATCCTTAAACATTTTAAAATCATAAATTTTACAAATACTGGTATCCAACCTTATCAGTATGAAAACATATCTGAATATACTTTCCAGATCAAGTGATTGAGTCATTTTTCAAGCTTCCTAGAGCAAGATATGGCCATTTCTTTATGATATATTATATTTGTCCTACTACCTCCTCTTTTGTGCAGTCAAATTCCAATAATTTTCGTAATTTTTGTACAGTATAACGTTTCTTGATTTTTAATCAGTTTTCAATAACCATATTGAATAAAACAAAATAAAATTTTCATAATTTTCGGATTTCATATGCTATGTCAAAAGGTTTATCAAACTGGGGATACATCTAAACAAATTATTCAAACTGGAACTATATACCAACTTACACACATCACCTAGGTCTAACAAAAAGGAGTTTAATTCTAATTTTCAGATATGCTTTCTATATATGAGTCTAGTTTTATGTCCAGCTAGAATTACTCAATTCTTTATAGTATACAAAAATGTATTGAAGTTTAAATACAAGGCATTTATATACAAATCAATATAACTTACACATACCACTTGTATTATAACGTTTCTTGATTTTTAATCAGTTTTCAATAACCATATTGAATAAAACAAAATTAAATTTTCATAATTTTTGGAGTTCATATGCTATGTCAAAAGGTTTATCAAACCGAGGATATATCTAAATGAATTATTCCAACTGCAACTATATACCAACTTACACACATCACTTATGTCCAACCAAAAGGAGTTTAATTCTAATTTTCATATATGCTTTGTATATATGAGTCTGGTTTTATGTCCAACTAGAATTACTCAATTCTTTAGAGTATACAAAAATGTATTGAAGTTTAAATACAAGGGAGTTATATACAAAGAAATATGTCTTACACATACTACTTGTCTTAAGTATGAACATATACATACAAACATAAAAGAGGATGAAATTTTAATCAACAATTGATGTTTTATAAAATTTTAATAAGTATAATCCAAGAATAAAATAATATTAACACATAAATATACCTTGGCAACACTTTTATGATTTTATTTGAATTTTTCTAGATTTTGTTATCATATTTTCTCCCTTAAGCTTCTCCTTTCTCTCTCATCAAGCCAAAATTTATCCAAAATGGAACGAAGGATTTAAAATTAAGAAGAAAGAGGTGATATTTAAGGATTTAAGTCAGCCAAAGCTTCTACCCCATTCAGGAAATCAAATATGATACCTCGCCTAATAAAATATCGGGTGATCAATCCTATACCAGATTAAAACAGGAATCTCATATGATTCATTCTTAGCATCACTGTCGAAAATCAATTTAATTACTGATAACTTATTATGCTGACGTCAAAATTTTATTTAACTAGTCTTTTTAATCAAACCAACCAAGTAAGACAATCACACAATTTGTATACACAAAAATGAAGTGAAATAAAGTAACCGAACACTCGGTACAATATAATACAACCAAAATGAATGCCGCAAACTAAAACATGGTAAAAGAATAAATGAATATAGTTGGCCTGTCAGCCCTAGTGTTTCTACAATACCTCATATCTAGATAACAAGGATTGAAGCGTCTAAAATAATCTTGCATACATCCATAGTTGTTTTCGCAAGGTGTGACTCGAAAGAATCATCATCCAGGCGTCCCTATGTCTGGACACCTAAAATATATACATATATAGCAAGAGAGGGAGAATAAGGAAATGGGTCAGAGCCTGAGTTTCGAAACTATTTAGCAAGTGCTTCAAATGATATATTTTTAAAATATGAAATCTCTAATATTTAAACTAGATTCGCACTCCCATGAGATACACCTCACCCCTCCTCTAATAGTGCACACCTATCATTTACATTTAACACAACCTAGTTAAGCAACCCAGCCTGACTAATCTTTTTCAGCCATCCTCTGAATTCTCATAACTATCACTTATCTGACGTGATATAATATAAGTTATACCGTAAGCTATCACCTAAGATTTAATTGGTAAAATCATCAATGTGATTGTGACACCCCTCCTAATTAAATACCACGTGATTAGTCCTATATTAAATTAAATCAAAGTGTTCGGTTGGTTCATTCTTAGCATCACTGTCGAAAAGCAATTTTCATTATTAATCACCTAATAAAAAATTAAGCTAATTGCCAAAACATTTTCCCAATTAATTATACCCACTTAATCCATTAACAAATTCCATGCTTTATGATATAAGTCATTCCCATTCCATAAGAATAAATACTGAACATGAATTAAATACTGAAATAAATGAGACTGGATAAAAAAATCCAGTTCAAAGTCTAAAACCAATAGCATCATAATACTCAATACAATAGGAAAAGAAAAGATAATAAGAAAATACAATCTCTGAAATAACTAAGCTGGAAACGGGCGACACATGCCCTACCTGAAATGTCTGAACTAAGAACTGAATGAAAAAATAGAAGCGTCTAATATCAATAACATACAGCTTCCACAACAGTTGCAACTCGTCGAAAGATCCACGCGTCTAAGTCTGGTGGTGACCCTATGGCTGGACACCTGGTATAATATATACATAGCGAAAGAGAAGAGAAATAGCAAGAAGGAGGTCAGAGCCCGATTTGTAAAAATATTTGTTTTAGCAAGTATTTAAAACTGTATTAATGCAATTATTATGTGCATATTAGTTTCGAACTCTCACATGAGATCCTCACTCCTTCACTAATGTGCACACCTAGCGTATGTCTACCCTAACCTAGTTACCCATATTATTCCCAATTACGTCATATACAGTTACTACTAAATATTGCTCACAAAAGAAACCTGTATCACCCACACAATACGTTATTTAATACCTCACTCCCATTAACGGCATTTGATATTCTCTGTTCTAGTAGTAAATACTTTATCCCCTTAAGTTATTTTGTTTACCAACATCTACATATTTGATAATTTCACACATTAGGATTATTCATAGATACAACTATATATATATATATATATATATATATATATATATATATATATATATAGTCAAATCATCCATATACATATATATACAAATCCTGCGCCCCTTGGTTTGGACCACTTAGCGCAATGCATACTCCGTTATAGTGTCTCGGTGCAACCCTCACTGCATAAAGGATAAATGGTTAGGCATCTCTCACGAACCATAAATCTCATAACACAAATATTAGAGGCGATCATACTCACCAGCTAAATGGGTCACGCACATATATACGCTCTCATTCAACCGTCTAAACTATCCTACGTAACAGATAGAACGTATACAAGTTCATACGCTCTGGGTACAAATCAAACTTCCCTCCATTGGGTCACTCTAGATAAGACTGTCCACTGTACGAAACCTCTTCCCGATAGCAAGCAGCATAGGTATCCTATACACACAATAGTGATAAACATATAATAATAGGCATTCCCTAAGCCTTATAAAAATTCAGGTATTCACACAACCCATATTTATTTTTCTACACTTAGTATATTTCTCTTTACTACTTACATAATTAACTTGATTATTCACACTCTCAAAATTTCCAGGGCTAATTCACATATTCAATACTTAGGGTATTATCCTAGGAATGCTTCCCAAATAATTTTGCACCAAGCTAATATCACTAAATGGCAGTTCTCCTAACACAATTAACTGTGTAACATGATTTGGGAAAGATGGGAATTTTTGGGCTTTTCTGGGATGTGTCGTTTGAATGATTTAGTAGGTCATTTGAACAACTCTACTTCTCGTTCGAATAAGACTCCATCTCATTCGAACGAGATGAAGTCTCTCTCTGGTTTGGCCAGACCTGTTAAATTTTACTGTTCATACTTCGTCTTCCTCAAAATTTGAGTCCTAAAAACTCTAAATTTCTCAATCCAAACACCAAAACAGCAATCCTAATTAATATTCCAACATGTATAACCCTTAACTTTGAACCATTAATTCATCATAAATCAAATATAAAATTAAAACTCCCCAATTTAACAATTTAAAACCCTGGTTCATCAAATTTCCATTCAAGAACATCAATTTCAATTTCGTCCATCATCAATACTCATTAATTTGGGATTTCTAAACTATATAAATGAGTGATTCATCCTACTTAAATCTCCAGATTTTAATAAATGCCATTAATCGTTCAATTTCATCAAAACTTATGAATTAAATAGTGATTATAATACACCTACACTAATATGAACATTCTCGTTGCTATAAATTGCAAGAATTAAAAACATGCCTTAATTTCGACGGGCTGATCTGCTGTTGATATGGGTATGGGTGTGTTCCTCATCTCACGATCTACACTTTGGTATATTTTTGGTGTATGTTCTTGAGTTAGGCACCAAGAACACCAATAGTCTCTTCTACCTTTCTATGTAACTTTTTATTTTCTCTCTCATAGGTTTAGAACTGATAACTGTTATATAACCATAGTGCATCCATATTTTATTTCCCAATTTTCCTCGATATTATTACTCCAAAATTCCAAAGGACAAAAATACTCCCTACGGGGTGCCGGTTAGGCCTAAAACTACCCCGGAGTCCAAATAAAATGCCCGGGTAGAGTTTTCTGACTATCTATACCCTTCCAGACTCAATGCTTCACTCGAAATTATCGTACGAGTTATATCAAAATAATTTATCTTTTTATTTCATACAATTAGTCCCGACCCGACTCACACGCACGTCCTGACTTAAAATACCAAACTTTCGTATTTCGCACTCCGACAATTTATTAAAAAATTATATAATTCCATATTACATATACCCACAATAATAATCAATAATTTCCATCAATAAGTATTAACCATTGGCGCTCTAGTTAATAATTACTTTAAATTCTGATTAATTTACAATTAAATATCCTGACCTTTTTTTATTTCATTAATCCAACAATAATAATTAATCCCATAATTATTTAATATCTTAAAAATGCGTGCTATTACATAATTCCCCCCAAATAATGGAATTTTTCCTCGAAATTCAAAAAGTAAACATACCTGGTAGCAATAAGTCTGCATAGTTCTCGCGCATATCCTCCTCTCGCTCCCATGTAGACTCCTCCAGATTATGATGCTCCCACTGAACCCTCACCAGTGGAACTACCTTTGACTATAATTTCCTCTCCCTACGGTCTAGGATAGCCACAGGCCTCTCCTCATCTAAACCGTTGGGCTATAAATCAATCTCCTTAATCGCAATGTGGGTGTGAGACAACTCATCCCTAAGAAACCACCTTAATGATGAGATGTTGAACAAATTGTGAATACAGTGCAAGTGCTCCAGCAACCCAAGTCTGCATGCCACCGGTCCGATCCTCTCAATAATGGGAAATGGTCCTACATATCTCAGAGCCAATTTCCCCTTCTTCCCAAACCTCATCATCCCTTCCATAGGAGACACTCGCAGCAATACTTGATCCCCCACGTTGAACTTCCTGAAGGACATCTTTGCCTCAGCATAGCTTTTCTTCTTATCCTGGGCTACCCGAATACGATTCCAGATCATCATAACCCTAGCTGATGTTTCCTGAATTACCTCTGGCCCGAGTAACTTATTGTGCCCCATGTAACACCTCGTGTTTTTAATAATTAATTTAATTAATTAATTTCTATTTACAAGAAAAATAAATTTTTGGATTTAATGATTTTTATTAGTTAAATATGTTGGTTATGATTTTAGAAGAATGGAACTTCAAGAGGAATTGAAATTGGATTTAAAACGAATTTTGAATGGAGTTTTTATCATTTACCTTGTGTAATTTTCGTAGGGGAACTTTTAGATTTTATGTAGGGTCGATAGATCGACCATTTTAGTCGATCGATCGATCATGCCCAATTTTTGCACAATTCAGTCAGATTTTAGAGTTGGATTGGGATTAGGACTTCTTAATTGTTATATAAGACTTGTAATCCGTAGGGGGACTTCTCACAAACACTTTTTCCCAAGTTTTTCATCAAAATTCTCTTCTAAAAGATTTTCCTCTCCACCATAATCAATAACCTTCAACGAGATCAATTTGTTGTGACAACATTTGACATAAGATTTATAGGTTTAATTGGGGGTTTAATCAAGATTGTCTAAGAATGTCTCTTTGCTAATTTTTTGAGAGGAATCCAGATTTCTATCCAGATTCTCAAATCAGTCTTCATTCAGGCATGTTTAGCCTATTCTTTTCCCTTAGTGTTATGTGTCTTGATTGTAGACTCCATTAAACTCATGTTTTCTAAAATAAGTTATGAATATAATTATTAAAGAGATAAATTTTGGGACCTTTTTGCATGAAATATTAATATTACCTAATACTTATAACTTTGTTGTTCTTTGGGTTATGTTGGTGTAGTTGGTTGTGTTATGGGCATGTGCATGTAAAGGAGCCCTTACAAAGAAAATTTTGATATTTCATATGAGAAGCCTAGATAAAACTAATTACTTTTGTTAGAAAATAATAACTATGATAGGACTTTCATGTAGCTATTATTTTGAAAGTCACAATATTTATGTGTCCTTGATTTCCACTAGTTAGATTAACATTATTTAATTGGGAATTTAGTGTTGTTACGAATGTTGTTATAAATTGTTAATTATGCTACTTTATGGAAATATTATAATTTTGATATCTCGAGGACGTTAGGTTTGAGACTAGTAAGTGGCCCTTAGTTGCGATTTATGCTAATTAGGTATGGGACTAGTTAGTGTAAGTCTATGCGGGTTATATAATTTTGGGTGGGGGATAATTTTTATATTATACCATTGTTACGCTAGCCTAGGATTGATATTTAGGTGGAGTGAAAGAATTTGTATTTTGGGAACCTTTAGGTATAGGACTAAAGGAGTGTTGAGGATATCACATTGATAAAAAGGGTGGGCTAACTTGATAAAATGATAAAGTGAGAATTACTACCTAAGATAACATAAACAGGTATTAAAATAGGTTGGCAGCATGAATTACGGAGCCGAAAGTCGAGGAGATGAGTCAGAGGTCATTTTATGTCATGTCGTGTGTGGAACCTTGTCAAATTTCGGGATCGCGGGATAAAAATGGGTCAGTCGACGTTTTGAAAAGGGAAATGTGTGCAGGTGGAAAAATCACCCGAGGTGGGAGGACCGCTATTTTTGGTGAGACTACCACCCATGGCGGGAGGACCGCTATCATTTAAAAAGTAATAATTGTGGAGAATGATAAAATAATTTAATTTATTTGAATTACCGCTTGGGAGTTGGGTTAAATAAATTTATATTCGGGTGGCACATTTGTTAAGTATATTTGTGGGTAGTTAGTGAATAAATTTGGTAATTTTTATTTTTAAATTAAAATACTCTACTATTATGGTTGATATATATAGCACTATTGTCTGGGTTTAATGACACTTTTTGAGATGAGTAGCGGTATTCATGCTCGGAGCTTTGGCTCTGACACATGCGTTGACTAAACTTTTTCGGGATTTATTTGGGAGTTCTTTCATGGGATTCATTGGATATCTTTTAGAGGTGCAACTGGATTTATTTTACTGCTTTAGTAGTTAGATTTCTTTTTCCATTCTGTCATATTATTTATGAGACTACATTTGAGTTTTATTGGGACTTTCGGTTCCAAAGTTGTCAGGAGATTTCAGTTAGATTTAATTATTTAATTTGTGAGATATTCGGAGATCACATGTGATGGATTTTTAATTGCACTTTGGTGTTTTATCTGTTGGATGTCATTAATATTTGGGTTTGATTAAAATATTTTATCTTGTGAATTAAAATTTTTATGTCTCATATATGTTACATGCTAAGGATGATATTTAATTTACTCTCACCCGGCTTAGTTTGGTGGCGGCCGATGCTAGAATTTAACGGGGTGTGACAGATGGTATCAGAGCATGGTGTTAGGTCTCGTAGGTTGTGAGTCCATTTATCTTCCGCGTTACCGATCTTTGATTCCCTTTATTGACTCTTACTCCTTAAGGTAGAGGGTCTAGCATACGTGTTATATGTGTTTATTGGAGATAGGGAGTTGTGTTTTTAATGATGTTGTAGGCATTGAGATTAGAGATAGAGATCTTGATGCGAGAATCCTTAGAATTTAATTTTGGAGATGAGGATTTATTTTAGATATCATTGGTATGAATTGTGGGTACCTCTAATATTGATGTAGCAATGTAATTTGACTTGAGGAGTTAATTTTCGTGATGATTATTGGTGATAGGATTGAGTTATAATCTGAGTAGAGAGCGTGGGATGCTGTTACTTTCGTAGATACTTATATATATAGGAGTTATATATACTGTATTTTGTCGTGGGATTATGAACGTGTAGGATTGGGTGTATGGGCACCCGATCGTGGTATGGGCAGGCATATATGAGACTTATTTTATTTTGCACAAGTCGTGCTTGACGTGCATGCTTCATCTAATTTCGAGGACGAAATTCTTTGCTAGTGGAGAAGAATGTAACACCCCGTGTTTTTAATAATTAATTCAACTAATTAATTGGAAGTTTTAAGAAAAATAAATTTTTGGGGTTTAATGATTTTTATTAGTTTAATATGTTGGTTATGATTTTAGAAGAATAGAACTTCAAGCGGAATTGAAATCGGATTTAAAATGAATTTTTAATAGAGTTTTTACTATTTGCCTATGTAATTTCGTGGGGGAACTATCAGATTTTCTGTAGGGTCGATAGATCGACGCTTTTAGTCGATTGATCGACTATGCCCAGTTTTTGCACGATTCAGTCAGATTGTTGAGTTGGATTGGGATTATGACTCTTAATTGTTATATAAGACTTATAATCTGTAGGGGGGCTTCTCATAAACACTTTTTCCCAAGTTTTTCATCAGAATTCTCTTCTAAAAGATTTTCCTCTCCACCATAATCAGCAACCGTCACCAACATCAAATTTTTTTGACAAAATTTGACACAAGATTTACAGGTTTAATTTGGGGTTTAATCAAGATTGTCCAAGAATGTCTCTTTGCTAATTTTTTGAGAGGAATCCAGATTTCTATCCAGATTCTCAAATCAGTCTTCATTCAGGCATGTTTAGCCTATTCTTTTCCCTTAGTGTTATGTGTCTTGATTGTAGTCCATTAAACTCATGTTTTCTAAAATAAGTTATGAATATAATTATTAAAGAGATAAATTTTGGGATTGTTTTGCATGAGAGATTAATATTACCTAATACTTATAACTTTGTTGTTCTTTGGGTTGTGTTGGTGTAGTCGGTTGTGTTATGGGAATGTGCATGTAGAGAATCCCTTAAAAAGAAAATTTTGATATTTCATATGAGAACCTTAGATAAAATTAATTACTTTTGTTAGAAAATAATAACTATGATAGGACTTGCATGTAGCTATTATTCTGAAAATCACAATATTTTTGTGTCCTTGATTTCCACTATTTAGATTAACATTATTTAATTGGGAATTTAGTGTTGTTATGAATGTTGTTATAAATTGTTGATTGTGCCACTTTATAAAAATATTATAATTTTGATATCTCAAGGACGTTGGGTATTGCAGGTAATTGGTTATCACCCCTTGTTATAGTAAACTTGTTAGGTATGGGACTAGTAAGTGGGCCGTAATTGCGATTTATGCTAATTAGGTATGGGACTAGATAGTGTAAGTCTATGCGGGTTATATAATTTGGGATGAGGGATGATTTTCTATATTATACTATTGTTACGATAGACTAGGAATGATATCTAGGTGGAGTGGAATTTTTATAATCATCCTTTACTTAGGATAGGACGAATTTGTATTTTGGGAACCTTTAGGTATAGGACTAAAGGAGTGTTGAGGATCTCACATTGATAAAAAGGGTGGTGTAACTTGATAAAATGAGAAAGTCATAATTAATGCCTAAGATAACATAAACGGGTATTAAAATAGGTTGGCGACAAAAATTGCGCAGCCGACAGTCGAGGAGATGGGTCAGAGGTCGTTTTATGTCATGTCGTGTGTGGAACCTTGTCAAATTGTGGGATAAAAACGGATCAACTGATGTTTTGATAAGGGAAATGTGTGCAAGTGGAAAAATCACCCGAGACGGGTGGATCGCTATTTTTGGTGGGAGTACCACCCCTGGCGGGAGGACCGCTATCATTTAAAAAGTAATAATTGTGGAGAATGATAAAAAGAATTAATTTATTTGAATTAACGCTTGGGAGTTGTGTTAAATAAATTTATATTGGGGTGGCACATTTGTTAAGTATATTTGTGAGTAGTTAGTGAATAAATTGGGTAATTTATATTCTTAACTTAAAATACTCTACTATTATGGTTGATATATATAACACTATTGTCTGGGTTTAAGGACGCTTTTTGAGATGAGTAGCCGGTATTCATGCTCGGGGCTTTGGCTCAGACACATGCGTTGACTAATCTTTTTCAGAATTTATTTGGGAGTTGTTGCATGGGATTCATTGGAGTTCTTTTGGAGGTGCAGCTAGATTTATTTGATTACTTTATTAGTTAGATTTCTCTTCCCATTCTGTAGTATTATTTATGAGACTACATTTGAGTTTTATTGGGCCTTTCGGTTCCAAAGTTGTCTAGAGATTTCAGTTAGATTTAATTATTTAATTTGTGAGATATTCGGAGATCACATGTGATGGATTTTTAATCGCTCTTTGGTGTTTTATCAGTTGGATGTCATTCATATTTGGGTTCGATTAAAATATTTTATCTTTTGAATTAAAATTTTTATGTCTCATATCTATCACATGCTAAGGATGATATTCAATTTACTCTCACTCGGCTTAGTTTTGGTGGCGGCCGACGCCAGAATTTAGCGGGGTTTGATAGCCTATAGCCAACAAGTAGGAGAACGACAAGGCCTGTCGTACGATGCCTTGAATGGGGCTATGCCGATCATAAACTGATTGGAGTTATTATAACCGAACTCCACCAGTTGAAGATACGTCTCCAAACCCCCTTCAAAGTCGAGGACATACATGTGCAACATATCCTCCATCATCTGATTAGTACGCTCAATATGCCCATCTGTATGTGGGTGATAATCCTTACTCAACCGCAGTTCAGTACCCATAGTCTCCTAAAATCTCTTCCACAAGCGTGATACAAAAGTCTTATCTCTGTTAGGCATGATGTTCAAGGGCACCCCATACAATCTCACTATCTCGGCAATAAAAATCCGAGCATACTGTCCAATAGTGTAATCCATCCATACCGGTAGAAAATGATCTACCTTGGTCAACCGATCCACCCCCACCCATATAGAATCGTGACCCCACTGTGAAGTTGGCATCCTAGTGATTAAATCCTTGGAAATACTCTCCCATTTCCACGTAAGTATCTCCAACGGTTGAAGTAACCCTGGAGGCCTCTGGTGGTCCACCTTTACCAGCTTATAGGTGGCACACTTGAACACGAACTCCCTAATGTCCTTCTTCATCCCACTCCACCAGTACTACCTCCTCATATCCTGGTAAATTTTATCCCCTCCAGAATATACCCCAAATCTGGATCCATGAGATTATGTCATCACTGTATGACGTAAATCCTCTCCTTCTGGGACCATTAATATCCTATTAAATTGCAATCCCCCATCCGAGAACACTGATTAGGACTCTATGCCCTCCACTACAAGCCGTACAATCTGATCCCCATAAAATGAATCCGCATCCTGTGCCTGGATCAGTCTCATAACAATCTCTGAAGTGACTGTCATGATGGACATAAAGGATCGGGCCACTGCATCTTGATGTCCCAACTCTTTCCACTTCACCTTCCACACTTACGCTACCTCAACTATGGCTCAAATCATTAGCAACTACGTTGGCCTTCACCAGGTGGTACTATACCTGAAAGTGGTAATCTTTCACAAACTCTAGCCAGCTGCGCTGAAGCATGTTCAACTCTTGCTGAGTGAACAAGTATTGTAGTTATTTGTGGTCTGTAAATAGGCAAAATTTCCCCCCCAACAAGTAGTGTCTCCAAATCCATAGGGCAAACATGACTGTTTCTAACTCCAAGTCATGGGTGGGGTAATTCCTCTCGTGAGGCTTAATCTTGCGGGAGGCATAACCTATATCTTGTTCCTCCTGCTGAAGTACTCCACCAAATCCCTGTAGATAAGCATCAGTATATACTAGTTACTCCACTTCTGGTCTGGGTAAGGCCAGAACGTGTACCGAAGTCAACTTATCCTTTAGCTTATCAAAATTTAACTGACAAGCATCATCCCAAATGAACTTCACCCCTTTTCGATTCAAATTTACCAATGGGCCCATAATCTTCGAGAACCCTCTGATGAACCGCCTATAATATCCTCCTAACCACAAGAAGCTATGCACCTCCGTCGGTGTCATGGGCTGTCCCCAGTCCCTCACTGCCGACACCTTGCTTAGGTCCACTAATATCCCTAATTCTGACACAATGTACACCAGAAACTGTACTTCTCCTCACTTTTAATACTTGGCATACAACTTATGATCTCATAGAGTTTGAAGAATTCATCTCAAATGCCCGACATGCTCCTCCTCAGTGTGGAAATAAATCAAGATGTCATCAATGAAGACAATGACAAACTTATCTAAGAACTCTCTGAACACCGGTCCATTATGTCCATGAATACTGCTGGAGCATTTGTCATCCCAAATGGCATGACTCTGAACTCATAAGACCCATATCTCATCAAGAAAGTAGTCTTAGACACATCCTGCTCCCTAATCCGTAGCTGATGGTATCCCGATCTCAAATATATCTTAGAGAAGAAGGCAACTCCTCACACCTGGTCGAATAAATCATCGATTCGGGGCAATGGATACTTATTCCGTATCGTGACTTTGTTCACCTCTCGGTATTCCACACATAACCTTAATGAACCATCTTTTTTCTTCACAAACAGAACGGGAGCACCCCAAAGCGAGGTACTCCTATGGATAAAGCCCTGTCCGAACAGCTGCTCAATCTGATCTCGTAACTCCCTCATCTCAGTTGGAGCAATACAATATGGTTCACGGGCTATCGGTTGAGTGTCCGGCATCAAATCTATAATGAACTCTATCTCTTGGCTAGAAGGTAGTCCCGATATATCCTGGAACACATCAAAAAATTCATGAACTATAGGAATCGAATCAATAGGAATTACTATCTCCTTAGAGGTCTCCTCCTCTATATAATATAAATTGGTGGATGATCCTCCCTCAGGCCGAGGCATCTCCACCAGAAACATCTCCTGGCCCGAAATAGCAAAAATAATACTCATACTGAAATAGTCTATCATGTCCCTAGAAGTAGCAAGTCAATCCATGCCAATAATGGCATCATGCTCACGCATATCTAGGACTATGATATCGGCACACAAAATCAAATCCCAATCTCTATACCTACACCTCAGCATATAAATAAAATCAAAGACCCATTTCCTAGCGGTGAGTCTATGCATAACACTGTACTCTCTGCCGTGTCTAATAACCTTGTGGACTGTGCAAATCTAGTGGCTATAAAATAGTGTGATGCCCCAGTATCAAATAAAACATCCCCATAGTTCCATGGATAGTAAACATACCCTCAATCGTGGTTGGCGCCTACTGTGGTGCTGCTTGGTGGACGTTATAAACACGCCATACTATAACTATCCCTGCTGAATCAGGGGTGTTGGAAAAGATGGGACCGGCACTGCTGTTGGTAGGGAAACAAGCAAGATGGGTCTTTAGGGTTACCTGTTACTGGGAAAACTTGCCCTTGTAGTGGTAATACTGCCTCTTATGTTCAGTCTTACCATAAGAGAAACACCTTCCACTGAAGTTGCCTCCTCTCTGCCCCTGTTGACCTCGGCCCTGCTGGCCATTGCAGCCCCTCCACTGGCCTTGGTGACCTTGTTGATGCCTCCGTGGGCCCCGACGTCCCTACTTCTGGCCCTGCTGATAATGAGGTTGGCCCTGCTGACTTGACTGGCCCTGCCTAGAATCGCCAAATCGAAATTGTTTAGCAAGGTCCCCCTGGTGGGAACTTTGCTCACCTTGACGAGCCTTCCTTGAGCTGATGGTGCCCCACCGGCACTACTACCTCCTGTCCGGCCCTGCTGGCTGGACTCCCCTGCTCATTTTCTGCCCTGCTGATGGAAGCGATGGTCCTGGAAATGTAATAGGGAGGCATTGAGTAAATTAGTGAAAGTACACAACGATAGATTACCAATGAGGTGCTGATGAATCCTCCAGGTCAATCCATCCATGAACATCATAATTTTCCTCTGTTGTAGGTGCCTCATCTCACACCATAGTAAGCAGTCTCTTGAATTCCTCCTGATATTCTGACACTATCATATCCTCCTTCTTCAGATTCAATGGTCTCCACCTCATCTCTGTCTGCACTGCGGAGGGAAAGTATTTGCGGTCAAACTGCACCCAAAAGCTCTGAATAGTCATATTATCCCTCTCCTCCATGATGGTAGTGGATTCCCACCACTGGAAAGCAGCCCCCACTAGCTTGTAGGAAGCCAGTAACTGCCTCTGAATGTCAGTACACTCGTACATACGAAGATGCCTCTGGATATTTTTCTTCCATTGGCTCACTATAATGATGTCTCTGGGGGATGTACCCTCTAGAAAGCATCCCTAACCCTATCCCATGTAGTGGGGAACAAACCAGAACTAGCACCACAGCATGTACTTGGGTTGGGGAATGTTGCACTACCGCTAAAGCTGCATTTACCACCTGAGCAACAATGGTGGAAACATCAACTACGTTAATCATTCCCTGAGCCTGAGTTGTTGGTTGCTCTAGCTAGGCATTTCTATTTCTCGAGGCTCATTTCGGAGGCATGTGAAGCGAGAAGGGATTTAGTAGTCCATAATTATTATTCAATTTCAAATAGCTGAAGATGTAAATGTATAAATAAGAGTACAACAGTCCTAGAGATAGGGCTTTATATAAAAGAACGCTAAGAGAAAAACATGTTAAGCCATACAGATCTTAAAGGACACTCAAACCTCATGATGTGATACCACCTATGACACCCCACTTAATTAAATATTGGGTAATATGTCCTTTATTAAATTAAATCAAAGTGTTCGATTGGTTCATTCTTAGCATCACTGTCGAAAAATAATTTCCATTATTAATCACCTAATAAATAATTAAGCTAAGTGTCAAAAAAATTCCCAATTAATTATACCCAATTAATCCATTAATAAATTCCATGCCTTAAGATATAAGCCATTCCCATTCCACAAGAATAAATACTAAACATGAATCAAATACTGAAATACATGAGACTGGATAAAATATTCCAGTTCAAAGTCTAAAACAAATTGAATCATAATATTCGAACCAACAGGAAAAGAAAAGCTAATAAAAAAATACAATCTCTGAAACAACTAAGCTGGAAATGGGCGACACATACACTAACTGAAATGTCTAAACTAAGAACTGAATGAAAACATATGAGCATCAAATATCAGTAACCTACAGCTTCCACAACAGTTGCAGCTCGTCGAAAGATCCACGAGTCTAAGTCTGGTGGTGACCCTGTTGCTGGACACCTGGTATAATATATATATATATATATATATATCAAAAGAGAAGAGAAATAGCAAGAAACGGGCCAGAGCCCGATTTGTAAAGATATTTGTTTTAGCAAGTATTTAAAACTGCATTAATGCAATTATTATGTGCATATTAGTTCTGAACTCTCACATGAGATCATCACCCCTCCACTAATGTGCACACCTAGCGTACATTTACCCTAAGCTAGTTACCCATATTATTCCCAACAAGGTTATAGAAATTTACTACTAATTATAGCTCGTATGAGAAACCTGTATCGCCCACACAATGTGTCATTTAATACCTCACTCCGATTAACTGCATTTGATATTCTCTGTTCTACATGTAAATACTTTATCCCCTTAAGTTATTTTGTTTACCCACATCTACATATTTGATAATTTCACGTATTAGGATTATTCACAAATAAAACTATATATATACGAATCCTATGCCCCTTGGTTTGGACCACTTGGTGCAATGCATACTATGTTATAGGGTCTCGGTGCATCACTAGATGCACAAAGGACAATTTGTTCGACGTCTCTCATGAATCATAAATCTCATAACACAAATATTGGAGGCGGGCATACTCACCGGCTAAATGGGTCACGCACATACATACACTCCCATTCAACCGTCGAAACTATCCTACATAACATATATCATGTATCAAACTTCATATCCTCTAGGTACAAGTCAAATTTCCCCCCCATTGGGTCACCCAGGATAAGACTGTCCACTACGCGAAACCTCCTTCCGATAGCAAGCAGCATAGGTATGCTATACACGCAATAATGATAAACATATAATAATAGCCATTCTCGAAGCCTTACAAGAATTCTGGTATTCACCCAACCTATATTTATTTTTCTACACGTAGTATATTTATCTTTACTACTTACGCAATTAACTCGATTATTCACACTCTCAAAATTTCCAAGGTTAATTCACCTATTCAATATGCACCTTATCCAAGGAATGCTTCCCAAATAATTCTTCACTAAGCTAATATCAGTAAATGGCAGTTTTCCTAACACAATTAACTCTGTAACATAATTTGGGAAAAAATGGGAATTTCCGGGTTTTTCTAGGACTTGTCGTTCGAACGATTTAGCAGGTCGTTTGAACGACACTGCTTCTCGTTCGAACGAAACTCCATCTTATTTGAACGAGATGAAGTATCTCTATGGTTTGGCTAGACCTGTTATGTTTTATTGTTCATACTTCGTCTTCCTTAAAATTTTAGTCCTAAAATCTCTAAATTTTCCAACCCCAACACCAAAACAGCAATCGTAATTAATGTTCTAACATGTGTAAATAATTTCCCTTAACTTTGAACCATTAATTCACCATAAATCAGTTATCAAATCCAAAATCCCTAATTTAACAATTTAAAACCTAGTTCATCAAATTTCCATACAAGAACATCAATTTCAATTTCGTCCATCATCAATACTCATCAATTTGGGATTTCTAAACTATCTACATGAGGGATTCATCCTACTTAAATCTCAATATTTTAATAAATGCCATTAATCCTCCAATTTCATCAAAACTTATTAATCAAATAGTGATTATAATACACCTACACTAATATGAACATGCTCGTTGCTATAAATTGCAAGAATTAAACACTTGCCTTATTTTCGATGGTTTGATCTGCTATTGATATGGGTATGGGTGCGTTCCTTGTCTCGCGATCTACACTTTGGTATAGTTTTTGGTGTATGTTCTTGAGTTAGGCACCAAGAACATCAATAATCTCTTCTACTTTTCTATGTGCCTTTCTCTTTTCTCTCTCGCAAGTTTAGAACTAGTAACTCTTATCTAACCTTAGTTCATCCATATTGTATTTCCCAATTTCCGTCCATATTATTACTCCAAAGTTCTAAAGGACAAAAATACCCTTACGGGGTGCTGGATAGGCCTAAAATTACCCCGGAGTCCAAATAAAATACACAGGTAGAGTTTTTTGACTATCTTGACCCTTTTGGACTCAATGACGCGGTCAAAATTATCATACGAGTTATACAAAAATAATTTATCTTTTTATTCCATACAATTAGTCCCGACATGACTCACACGCGGGCACTAACTTAAAATATCAAACTATCATATTTCGCACTCCGACAATTGATAAAAAAATTATATAATTCCATATTACATATACCCACAGTAATAATCAGTGATTTCCATCAATAAGTATTAACCCTTGGCACACTAGCTAATAATTATTTAAATTTGAACCTTTTTTTATATATAATTAATCCAACAATAATAATTAATCCCATAATTATTTAATATCATAAAAATGTGGGGTATTACAGTGATATATACATACTTCTCATATATATATATATATATATATATATATATATACATACCGTTACTTTTCCAAAACTTTCACTAGTTTAAAATACCATTTTCACTTTAGTATATAGTATTCCGTAAATACAATTATCGTTTATATTAGTCCGGATATAAATCTCCCGAAAGAAGAACAAACTCTATTCATTTTTACACTTTACGGAATTCTAAATTATATGATTTTACATCTTCATATACAAGTAATATATTACACGCAACAAGTATATTTATACCTATATCGCAATCATAAATATAATAACCATCCCACCAAGCTATAACTCGAGGATGCAGTCTCAGAATGGTATCATCATCCGGTGTGCACACTTAACCTCAGCACCAAGTCTGACTCACTCAAGATCACGGTAAAAATAAAACTAAATGGAGGAGGCGGTCATATTCCCTCCTGAAAGTGGACTCATGATCGCACCCATATGCGGGACGATATGACCTGGGAACTATACTTTTCCTGCTACTCAAGCCAGGGGATTCACCCACATCGTGCAACCTCCCTGGATAGCACTAGAGATATATGTATACATAAATATATCGTTCACCTATATATATATATATATATATAACCAAATCATATATAGACTGTAACACACCCGTATATATAATACATATTATTTCTCAATATACCCTGGCTATATTTTTCAAACTCTCATAGTGATAGCCAAAATCCCGAATGTTCCCATTCGTAATAGTATATAAGTATTCACGCACTTAAAATACTAAACCTATAAGTATTCTTTTACTTAAGATTTACTTACCTTAATCACTTTTAAGGATTTTATATAAACCGGAATACACTAATTCGTAATAATTAAATAAGTATACATGCAACTTATTTTACTCCCACAGGTATCGCATCACCTATGATAATAGTCGTCAATAGACGTACCAGATAGCCGCACAATCCTCTTTAGCCCATATCCTAAATTCCATCCTACTCACATCTTCGAATTCACTCAAATGTAATCGGCCCATACTTATTCTCTATACATAAATATATATATATATATATATATATATAAACCTATGTACCTAAGACTTCCATCGAATGTTACTCATCCCAAACATTCACTAAGTCCATACTCCGGATTTGGACACTCAACCAATCCAACGTTCTCTCTTTCAACCCAAGGTTTACTCACCCTCAATTCCACAGTCTAGGATTCCTAATATCACATCTAGAATCCTCTACGATAATCTCCAATTTATGATTTAACTCCCCCCACACTTAAGGGAGGAAAACTAACAAATCTAGATAAGACGAATCGATTCACCCCAAATACGAATCGATCCGGACCAGCGAATTGATTCGGTCTTAATCCGAATTGATTCGAAAATGGTTCTGGAATCAGGTCATCAAGGGTGAATCGATTCGATCTCAGTCCTAATCGATGACAGGTTTATAGGTCTCCTTATGCGAATCTATTCAGTCTACACCCGAATTGATTCACCCTATTCGGAGCTCACAGTTTGGGCGATTTCATCTTCTACAAAAATTCCAAATATCCTTCCAACCTCTATTTTGTGGTTTCTAATCTCAACCAACAACACTCTAATCATCCTAGCACTGATTTATAGCTAACACATCAATTAATTTATGGGATAGAACAATTTCTCTTGGATTTAAACGCTAAAACCAATTAAACTCTCCTGTATCATTTCATCTCATTTCTACCCATATATACACACAATTAACGTGGGTTAAAAATAGAAGTCATCAAGAGTTAACAATACATCAATTTTAAACTCAAAATCAATTTTTCCAAATTTATATTAAGGGTTGCAACCCAAAATCATATAGTTTACCAACTATAATTTGAAATACACACTCAATTAAATAAAGCAAGTAAAAACTTGCCTCGTGGATAAAATTCGTCGACCTCGAGTCGAATCCCGTGAAGTTTGGGTCGGAATCCCTTTTCTCTTATCCATTTTCCTTCTAGTTTTCTATTTCTCTTCTTTCTCTCTCTTCTTTCTTTTCTTTCCTTATCTTTCTCTCTCTCGAGCCTTATAAGAGAGAAAAGGAGTGTATCTCCCTATTAAACTCAAAAATGACTCGTTTACTCAATTACGAGTCGCTATTAGTCCAATGGTCCCCGGAACCCAAACGTTACCCCCGGGTAATCTATTCTGACTATCTCGGTCATTTGGAAACTAATCGTACACTCGAAATCTTCATCCCAGTCACTTAACCAAAATTCACTAATCGGACCCAAATGTTCTCAACACATATTTTCTCCAACGTGAAATAATTCTTGTCGCTTTACCCAACTGCGGCATGACATAAAAATATTCTGACTCATTTACTTAGTCCCAAAAGTAAATATAACACACATCAATAATCATCTAACACTCATATACTCCAAAATTACTATTCACAGTAATTCCTTTAATTACCAAATTATACCCACTTACGTAACTTAAATATCCATAAGAGTATGGGGTATTACATCAAATTACAACATTTGGTGTACTAAAAGACAAAATGCAACTTAAATGGATGGATAATTTTTCCCTCTATTCGTAAATTCAATATAACTTCTTACTCGGACATCTGTTTGACATACCATTTATTAAGTTAAAAACCTAACTCAGATATATACATTATATAGTTTTCATCTTGACCAAATTGTCACATACTATGGGTCAAAACTAGCCTCTAACGTGAAAATTCCTACTGGAACCTTAAAATTTATTTATCTATAACCAACTTGATATTTCAAGATTCTTGAAGGTACAAATAGACTCAAATATAATAACCTAACATAAAATATATAAATAAAATATTATATACATATACATATATATATATATATATATATATATATATATATATATATATATATATATATATATATATATATATATATATATATATATATATATATATATATATATATATATATATATATATATATATATGTGTGTGTGTGTGTGTGTGTGTGTGTGTATACCACAATTTAAGCATGATTCACATAGAGTTGATCATAGTTGTATTCGGGTTATCACAGTATAGGACCTCAAATGCGGCAATTCGTAGAAAGCATGTCTCATTGTGGATTCTTTGATAAGAGCCCAAATGACGCAGAAACATACTTTGACTGGATAGAAGAGAATGGAGAATCCTAGAATGAAAATATCACTCACGATCAGTATCACTCTATAAAATCCACCACAACAGCTGTTAAAGGGTTATATGTCCTCAAAGAACAAAATGACATTAGTGCAAGGATTGCACAATTGACTCGAATGGTCGAGGCACTACGGATTGTGATAAAGGAACCACCTAAAAAATCCAGGTGGTATATGTGAAGTTATAGGATATCACACTTAAGAATTTTTGATAATTCCAACTTTCAAATAAGGATTACCTGTTGATGTTAATGTTATGAATGCTTTTAATAAGCCAGGAAACAACCCTTTTAGTGAAACATGTAACTCGGCATGGAGAAAATAGCCTAATTTAGGATGTCGAAACGATACACAAACTTCACAACCTCAGCAATTTTATTAACCATCCCAAGGTTATCATCCGAACCATCAATCACCACAATATCATCCACCTTATGGTTACCAATAATCGCATTAATTATATCAACCTCAGGGTGCCCCACATCCCAATACTAATGTGTATGTGCCTTCGTAAAAAATAACCCTGAAGACCCTGTCCAATTATTTATCCAACAATAATAGGAGTTAAATAACAAAATGTTATAAAGGATAAATCAAGTTAAAACCATAGTGGACATGATGGCTAGGCAAGTTGAAGTAAAAGAGAAGGGGACATTTCCCACTCAACTGTGACACCCCGCTTAAAAAACGGGTGGCCAGCCCTATCCTACATTTAATCAGGAATATCAAATGGATCATTCTCAGCCTCTACTGATAATACAAAAATAAATAAGGCTAACTACCGAAAATTATAAAAGCGGATGCGAAGATTAAATCAAACATATAATTAATATCAAACCAATAATGTACAACTACTAACAAAGGGAAAAAAAGTACACAAGTACCAGGATAACAGAAATGCTAGAATTAAAATAAAAGGAGTACACAAAAGGAAATATACCCGAATAAGCTACCGGGTCACAGACAGGACAACATCCATAAGGAAGAGATATAAAAATCTACAAATAACTTTTGGGTACAAACCCAATATACAATAATGAATCCTGTCTAGATTTTCAAAGGAATAGAAAGTGACTACAATCTAAATCCCGCCGCAGTCTGCAACAGCTACGGCTCCCAAGACTCTGGATAGAAAAGCATCTGGTATCCATGCGGTAGGACACCGGTAGTAAACAATATATATATATATATATATATATAGTAAAAGAGAAATATAAATGGGTCAGAGCCCGAGGTGTAAAAATGTTTGCAGCAAGTGTGTTAATCGTGCATAATAAATATACATGTAATATTTCATAATTAAAGTGGAGTCGCACTCTCATGAAACCCCAAACTCACCTCTCATCTACAGAGCGCACATAATCGTGTCCTGGAACCATAATTAAGTTACCCCACCCATATAAGGACAACCTACCTTACCATATGCGCGGCCTATACCCGCATGACCTACTATCCTAATATAACCCAAGAATCCTTTCCATTCTAATCCCACAAAATGTATACATGCATATAAACCTTACTAGGCTCTATTGGGTCCAATTATTAACTTAAACCAGTTATAAGTCTTAATACGTCACACATTAACATTAAGCTTCCATATAAGAGTTTATTCTCTAAACAACATACATACAAGTATTAATGACAAAACTTTTCTCTACTCTCAACATTGCACTGCGTTTTGTGCGTGGGGCATCTCGCAAAGAGAAATCCAAACAAGGAACCCCCGGATACACTACTCCTGGAAAATGTTGATCGTAGGAATCCATTATGTCATCTACACATAACCTACTACTGCAACTACTTAAATAATGGGTAACATTTCTACGAACATAATTAAAATCTTTATCTAACTCCTTGGGGTCGATATAACCGCAATTGTCTCTAAGTACTATCCTTCGACCCTGATAAACTAGTACACCAATATCACCCAAGATGTACATACTAGAAGATTCATATCACCTTAACTTATAGGATATATATACTCTAAGTATATATATAAGCAATCATTCATTACTATAACCACATATACATAACAAACATAATGTACGCTTGCAACACACATCATGAATGGTTATAGGATACAAAAATACTACACCATGCTATTATCTTCTAGGAATTACTCACTTTCTCCCGGGGTCACCACCTATCGGACTATTATCACACCACCATGGCGACAACATCAATCCTATCATATGGGAAGCGGTCATAGCTCCAAACCAGAAAGTGAGAACGAATCATACCCAATACTTCTCACCCCCAAAATATAAAATCACATTAATAATAAGGGACGACTATGACCTGGGGACTATCCACACCCTTCTCCTCAAGCCAGGGGCTCACCCTCATCGCACAACTTCCCATGATAGCATGTGCCGGGTATGCTCACACAATAAGTATATATATCATTCACACAGTATATATATTTACAAGCCATCACATCAAGTGTATAAATCATCACACAAGAAATATACATTTGCACCATATTTATATAACCATTTAAATATATATATATATATATATATATATATATATATATATATATATATATATATATATATATATATATATGCATACCCTATCTCCAATTCTTATTCATCAACGAAGAAAAGCGGGAAATATGTATACAACTCTGGTAATACTCACCCTTGTTACAATCCATACTTAGTCAAAGCATTCTACCTTGTACAGTGCCTCACTTGACACATATTTATCCATTTCCCTTATGATATAAATAATCTTCCAATATCTATAACAATAAGGTTACTTACTCCAAGTTTAACATACATAATAATCACTATACATTGCATCTATATCCACATACACTTAGATATATCTAATAATAATACCGACTATAGGTGTGCACATAACTAATAGTCTAAAAACCTCAAGCTCAATCCTAAATTCATTCCATGATCCCATCAATTATTGGAATCCGCATTGTTAAGCACACACAGATATATAACAACTACCCCGACTAGATTTACAACACACCCTATTCTAGTTGATAGTATGATCCAACCTCTCTCAATTCTGACTACGGTTTAATTGTCCCTATGAAACCTTAACATTAACGTATAAATATGAAATAACTAACTCGACTAGAAGTACACACATAACTATTCTATTCGGTAATAATCTAAAGCATATACCGTAATTCCTCTTGACTTCAAATGCATATAAACATAAAGGGACTATCTCTATAATTTATAACTATTTCATGATAGCCCACCACCATCATATTAAGATGATCCGCTAATCATTCAGTCCCATAATCATTTCCTTCCTAAAAGAGGCATCCTACCCTCATAATCAAATTCTAACATAGGTCTGAAAGCCCCTATTCATCCTAAGGCACAAATCCATAATATAATATCATAACCCTCCATAGTAAGTCCATTAAGAAATCCCCCAAGAATAAAACCCAAAATAAAAGGGGGTAAAAGAAAATCCTATTCTTGGGCTAAAAACAGAGGACCGTTCGACCGGTACCAGACCCCCGATCGACCGCGGTTCTAAATTTTGCCCTACGAAGAATGCAGTAGGCTTTTCTCTTAAGGCGCGGTCGATCGGCCCCCTGGCTGCGGTCGACTAGCCATACCAGATGTCTTGGCCCTTTTTCCATTTTAAACGAACGCTAACTCCCCAAACACCCAAATATCATCATCTAACCCCCAATCTTTAACTCAATCATATTCTGAACATTACAACTCATTCTACATCTCATCCCATCAATTTATATGTCATGAATCCCATGTATAAACATCAAATTCAAGTTTTAGTACCCAAAATCTAGGTTTTGATATTAATATCCAAAATCCAATTCTTTTTCCCACAAATTATGAAATGAAATGCACAAATGAAATATTTAGCAAGATTAAACACTTGCCTCAATGTTGTAGGGGTTGAATCATCCTCGAGATCGCGTATTGGTCGGAATATCCAAGTTTTCTCCTCTCTCTCCCTTCCTTTCTTCTTCTCTCTTTCTCATAAATGAGATAGGTTGATCCGTAAGCCTCTTAAGCCCTTTAAAACATAAATCCCAGTTTTAGATGATAATACACACTTTAAATGACTCATTTACTACAATTCGAGTCAAACTGACTTAAAAAAATATTTCGGAAGCGAGATAAAACCCAAGGACAGTCATTTCGACTATCTCGACCCATCCGGAGTCGATAGCGCACTCAAAATCGTCATCTGGATTACTTTATAATGTCCTCAATTTTGGACCTCAATTTCTAAATTTTAAAATTCTCCAATTTATATGAATTTTATTTCTCCCGAAAATTTAATTTCTCAATCCCAAAGACATGGGGAATTACATCAACCATAGCCTAACCAGCGAGGACACCAAGTTGGTCCCTCTTCGAAATCCCATCAATAACCACCATTCATAAGGTAGGGTTATAGAAAAGAATGTTCTTGAGAGAATCAATGTTACTAATGACCAATCAAATAAAAAGGTCTCAGAGACGATTAAGGAAAAAAAATAAAGAAACGGATGAGGATATTCCTAAATATCCCATTATAGATCCATATTCCCAAAGGCTCAAGAATCCCACCAAAGAAGGTCATAATCAATATATAATGGAACTATTTAAATAGTTACAAATAAACATTACCTTATTGAATGCCACTAAACAAGTTCCTTCATACACCAAACTTTTAAAAGGCTTGTGCATAGTGAAACGCCGACTAAGCATTAAGAAAGATGCTATTAGGGCCAACCAAGTTAGTTCCATCATTCAACAAATAATTCCACCTAAATATAAAGACCTAGGATATCCTACTATTTCGTGCGTTATTGGTCGACCTGTAACACTCCGTATTTTTTAGCATAAATAATTTATTTAATTTGGTGAATTAGGATTTACACTTAATTGATGATTGGGGAAAATTATTTAATTTTGAGAATTTATTTAATTTGGAAGTCTCAATTTTTATGCCGAATTAAGATTTAAATTTATTTGTGGTATGTCTTTTACGAATACATGTGTCGTAATTTGAGGTTAAAATTGGAGATTTAATTAAGTAACTCGAATGACGATTGTGAGTGCACGATTGATTTCGAATAGGTTGACATAGTCGAAAAAGAGTACTCGAGGTAATAATTGTCTCTCAAGGCATTTTTAAGCAAAATCGGGCTCACACGGGAGTGTTTGGGCCATTTTAATAAAGCCCATAAAACTAAAAATGGGATTGACATAGTAAAACCTAAATGTGATAGGGTGTGGCAGTCATAACTCATGTAAGAAAACCCTAGTTACAGAGGAGAAAAGAGGAATCTAGTGGGAGAGCCTTTGCGAGACAAACCAATAAAACATTGACGTGTTCTTCATATATATATATATATATAGATATATATATAAATATATATTGTCTACAACAAAGGAATTAGACACAACGAAATTATCCACGCAAGTATTTAATTTTCTTTCATTTAATTTGTAGTATTTCAATTCATATTATCGTAAGTGTAAGTCATAGTCATTTTTAGGTGGTTATCGCGTAGAAAATGAGTGTATATAAATGTGTTAGTTTGGAGCAAATTAAATGTGGAATTTATATGATTTTATGAATCAAAAGTATTGGTACATAATTTTTATTCGTAGGCTCCAAACTTTGTCGTGTAATTTGGAGTTACAGGGAAATATTCAGAGTATTTAGTCTTAGGGCTTAAAATAGCAACATGTTAATGAAGGTTGATGTAATTATTGAACTGAAACGGTTGGGAAATGAATAAATTAATAAGGGTTAGTGCTGGGTGTAATATCAAGGTCAGAGGTTAAGAAATGGAGAAAATAGGAAAAGAAAACTTTGGGCAAGCAGAATCGTGGGAAGAAGATGAAAGGGAGATGAATTAGGGGGTCACTCAAATTACCACAACCGTCGTTCGAGTGACACTGGAATTCGTTTGAGCGATGGGAGGTCTCGTTGGAGCGACATTTCCCATACATGACCAATTCCATTATTTTTGGACGGGACTTTTGGTGGATTAGAGAGATGACGGTTATGACCTCATTTCCTTCATCTCAAAGAATTTCTCATCATGTTTCCTTTTTAGTTCAGTTTGTGGGAATGATGGAGATAACAGTTAGAAAATGTTTGATCTCCCATATTTAGAGGCTTCGTACGTGTGTATAAATTATTGGGAAGTAAAGAACAAGTGTGAGAATAAATTGAGGAATTAAAGTAATGAATTATAGAATAGGTTTAAACAACGGTTGACTAAATGTGTCCGGGTATTATATTTTAGTGGCATTACTCTAATAAAAATTTATGGAGATGAAATTTATTTCATATGGAGTTAGGGATTGTGACTCGAATATTTTCAGGTAAATACATCAGGGGTTGGGCACAGAGTGGCAAGATTAATTTATTATTGGACAAATATAATAAATTATTGAATATTAAATGTAACGAGAGATGTGAAATAAATAGTGTGATTTTTTGGAATAAATTCTCAAGTGCGATGATACGTACCGAGTAAGTGAGTCCGAGTATTGTAGTTGGGTGACACTAGTTTAATAAAGTAATTAATGTAAAATTGATTAGATTAATCGGTGTAATTTAAAATTTAATGAATTCATGGAATGAGCGAACCTATGACTTAGATTTGTTGGATATGAGTGAATTACCTACTAATATATTTTAAAGGATAATTGGCATACTTCGATTAGTGAGGGATACTTGGGGATATACGGCAAGAAGTGTAAATTGGAAATAAATAATATGTAGGATATTCGAGAGGTATACATATGCTACGTATGGGAGATATGGTATAAGATTTGTGTATACCTACACTAATTTATTTGATTTATTATGTATATGACATACCTACGCTTCTTGCTATCGGGAGGAGGTTTTGCGTCATGGACAGTCTTATCCTGATGAGCCCATTGGGGGATTTTAGACTTGTACCCATAACATAGGACCTTGGACATGTGCTATCAGAGAGTATGATAGTTTCGACAGTTGAATGGAAGTGTAGGTATGTGCATGACCCATTTGGTCGGGGACTTTGTTCGCCTCCAATATGTGTGATTTGTGATGATGGTTCGAGTGAGATACTGAACCAATAGTCCTTTATTCAGTGCGTGATGTAACAGGACTTGATTACAGAGTTGGCTTGCACCGTAGGTCTCAGTCCAGGGGTGTTGTATTGTATATATATAATTAGAAAAATATATATATATATAATGTTTTATTCTACTATGTGTGCTTGGTAGATGATGTATCGGGTTAGTATATATGTAACGAAGTGATAAATATATGCTTGACTTATTCTACGATGTATAATTAGTAGATGATAAAGATAGTGATGTCTAAAATAACCCTAGTGGGTGGAGGATTAAACATATAATGAGAAATTTAGAATTGGCTAATTAACATAAAGAATCCAGTAACGTATTGTATGGTAAATAAGAGTGGGCGCATCCAGTAAGTATGTAGAAAGAGGCAAAATACGGCTAATTTAGTGGGGTAGCTTAACTAGGAATATTATCAAACAAGCGTTAGGTGTGCACATTAGAAGAGGGGTCAGTATTACCTCAAGTGAGTACGACACTAACTTAAATATGAAGAGTGTTCATGCATATTTAATTACTGCAGTTTAACTGCTTCCTAAATGTTTTCAAATCGTTTTACTTGGGCTCTGGCCCATGTCAAAAATCTTTTTCAAATCCTTTTAGGTGTATAGCCACATGGACTCCCAGTTTGAATATTCTATTTAGGGATAGGATGCTGCATCTCGTGTGGAAGTTGCAAGACTTGCTATAGAATCTTCATTCATTTAGTCCTAGTATAGGATCTTTACTCCAGTCTTCATTTGGGCATGTTGACCTCAGTTATAGTATTCAGTTTATTTATTTAACCTTGTGTAACCAAGTTACTGTTTTATTTAACCTTGTGTAACCAGGTTACGTCACTTAGTGTTTCACCGATAGTTGATTCGATTACTATTATTTATATTATCCATTTGTGTTGGATTTCATTGTAAGTTAATGATTGATGGTTTAGTTTTTACTTATTTCCACATTGTTGTGAATTAATGAAAGATAAAATTTGGCACCACTCTAACTAGATTACTAAGTGGTTAGTGAATTAAAAAGTTTTTGATAGTGATGCTACGAATGAGCCATATGAAACCAACATTTTATTTTGATGACCAACCAGACACCCGGTGTTTTAATAGGCAGGCTGTCACAGATGGTATCAGAGCGTCAGGTTCTAGAGTCCTTAGGATCTGTGCGGCTTATTACATTTCATCATAGCGTTATTTGATATAGAGCCTCATTATAGGATTGTTGTATTCCATCACGTATGCAACTTACTGTGACACCCCGCCTAATTAAATACCGAGTGATCAATCCTTTATTAAATTAAAATCAAGGTGACGGTTGGTTCATTCTTATCATCACTGTCGTAAAAATAACTTTACCCATTTAAACACCCTAAATAATTAAGCTAAGTGTCAAAACCATTTTAGACATTACTTTCCAAATTTTATTTATATAAACCAACATTTAAACTTTACGAAATTCATAATTAAAGAATCACACAACAATTATCCTGGAACATACAATCCAAATAATTTAAACATTCAACAACTAGATTCCCACATTAAAATTAAAGGAAAACGTCCTGACAGTAATAAATCCCAAAGTGTAAATAATATAAATAAACAAGTCACAATATCCCATAGACAACTGAATAATGAGAAAGGGCAACACATGCCCAACTTAAAAATAGAGTTAGGAGTGGAATCAACAAATAAGGTCGTCTAAGCAAGAGGCCTGCAACTCCCACCTAAGTTGCAGCGCGTTCCTTCCAAAGGTTTCTATGTAAGACGCCCCTGTGGCTGGGCACCTTTAATATACACATATATATACAAGGGAGGAAGGAAAATGGAAACGGGTCAGAGCCCGATTGTAAAAAGATTTAAAATTTGTTTAGAAAGTATTTAAAATGTTTAAAGGCCAATGCAACAACATATTAGTTCGGCACTCCCTTGAGAAATTCTCACCTCTCTTCTAATGTGCACGCCTATCGCACTAACCTTCCCAACGGTTTAACTTATCTTATCATAGGTTACTCGTAAGATTTAAACTGACGAATTCAATCGAGTAAGAGTTTAATTTCATTTGATAACAAAGTTCTCATTTAAACCTTATTTGATAATAAAGTTTTCTTTGTATCTTATTATACTTTTCAAACACATGTTTCCCAATTGAACTAATGATTCATTTTCTTACTTACCATAAACACAGTAAGTAGTTCCCAAGTTCCAGAATCTAATATATATATTAAATAATCATGTAATATCTATATTCTAATGGCACCCCACATAATAATTATGGTGCAAGCATACTCTACTATCCAGTCCCCGTATCACTCGTACTAAGGGAAATACAAGTTCGGAATCACTCTCGAACTGTACTAACACAAACATAATCAATATTGAGGCGAGGCATAGATTCCAAGTCTCTAAGAGGTTAGTACATGCCCCCACGTCTCTTAGGACCGTCTGAACTATCGATTCAATAGCCTGTACCAAAGGATTTCCATCTTCTAGGATACGAGTCAATATCCCCCATAAAGGCTCATCAAGATAAGACTGTCCCAGCGCGGTAACCTCAGGGATAGTAAGTAGCGCGGGCTCGATTTTCACACATATATAGTATATGCATAAACACAGTCATATAAATATACCACTATTATCATATCAAAATTAGGTACATCTCATAACCTATAATTATGACATTTGTCCCTATTATTCATTATTTAGTTATTACATAATACATTTTACCTCTTATCTTAATATGTGGGATTATTCCAATTTATCAAGTGACACATGTGAATTCCCTACACTCCCAAGTGTAAATTTCTTTAGGTAACTCATTTATTTTCCAACGTAACTACCTTACGCGTCTCCCCCTTTTATAAATAATTCCATCGTCCCTTATGTATAAACCTCCCCGAAGAATGTAAATCTCTTCTTACATTAAAGGTTTCATATTTCTAATAAGTCCTAGTGGTCTCCTTTATCTCCAAAATATTTTAATAAGGATGTCAAAAGATTATTACTCATCTAAATTGAATTGAACTATTTAAAAGGGGAAACACGAGTCTGCCATGAGGGGTCGATCGATCGACACTCATGGTTCGATCGATCGATCAAACAGGTATGGAGAATTTTGCAGATTAACAGTTACGGGTTCTATCATCCAACATCACCCAAATTCAGATTTTTAACACCCAAGTGTGACACCCCGCCTAATTAAATACCAGGAGATCACTCCTTTATTAAATTAAATCCGGTAAACAGTTGGTTCATTCTCAGCATCACTGTCGATAAAAATAAATTTTCCAATTTAACACCCTAAATAATTAAGCTAAGTGTCAAAACCATTTTTCATACATAACTTTCCAAATTTTATTTAAAGAAAAATCATTTATTTTATTAACAACATTCAATAAATAAGAATCACACCACATTAAATTCTGCAACATAATCCAATTAATTTAATGCATTCGTCAATCGAATGTCAACATACGAAATCTAAGTCACACATCCAAACTGAATAAATCCCATAGTAACAATACTGGAAATAACTGAAATACAAATGTCCAATAACAACGGAATAATGGAAAGAGCTACACATGCCCAACTAGACGAAAGTACTAAGAGTGGATCCGAATGAACGAAGTCGTCTAATCAAGATACCTGCAACTCCCACCTAAGCTGCAGCGCGTTCCTTCCAAAAGATCCTAAGCAAGATGCCCCTGTGTCTGGGCACCTGTAATACATACATATATATATATATATACAAGAGAGAGAGAGAAAAAAATGAAACGGGTCAGAGCCCGATAGTGTGTTTGATTTAAAATACGTTTAGCAAGTATTTAAATTGATACAGGCCAATGCAACAACATATTAGTGCGACACTCTCTTGAGAAATTCTCACCTCTCTTCTAATGTGCACACCTATCGCACTAACCTCCCCAACGGGTTGTCCGATCATTTATCGCACTAATCTTCCCAATGATTTAACTTATCTTATATTACTCATAAGATTCCAAATTTTACGATTCAATTGTTTGAAAAGAATATTTCAATTAGTAACCAAAGTTCTCATTTTGACTTTATTAATCAATAAAGTTTTCCAATTTCATATTATACTTTCTCAAAACAAGTATTTACAATTTGAGTCATCAACCATGTCCTACATATCAAAACACAATAGGCAGTTCCAGATTTCAGAATTTCATATATATATATATATATATATATATATATATATATTAACTACTCAAAAATATATATATCAAAACAGCACCCCACATAATAACTATGGTCCGGGCATACTCTACTATCCAAACCCCATATCACTCACATTAAGGGGAATACAAATTCGGAATCACTCTCTAATTGTATTAACACATACACAAACTATAGGTTCCAAGTCCCTTAGGACCGTCTGAACTATCAATGCGATAGCCTGTACCAAGGATACCTATACACAAACAAAATGAGGCGAAGCATAGATTCCAAGTCTCTAAGAGGAAAACACATACCCGCATCTCTTAGGACCGTCTGAACTATCATTCCGATAGCCTGTACCAAGGATATCTATCTTCTAGGGTACAAGTCAATATCCCCCATAAAGGTCCCATCGAGATAAGACTGTCCCAACGCGGAAACCTCAGGGATAGTAAGTAGCGAGGGCATGATTTTCACACATAGATAGTATATGCATACACAATCATATAACTATACTCATATTACCATATCAATAATGGGTAAATTCTCAATTCCCATAATTACATCATTTGCATTTATTTCTCATTATATAGTTATCACGTATAACCATTCACATCTTACTTTAATTTGAGGAACCTTTCCACTTACTACATAACGCTCATGGATTCTATCCTCCCAAGTATAAAATTCAGTAGGTATTCATTTATGTTCCAACGTAACCCTCTTACGTGTCTCTCCCCTTTAACATATACTTACATTGTCCCTCATGTTAGATATCCCAAAAATATAGATTTCGCCTTACATTAAAGGATTTTGAATTTTATTTTCGAAGATGAGAATTTCAAATGGTTTCGAAATCGGAATTAAAATGGAGTTTTAATTGATTTTTTTTTTAATTATTTAGAAGAATCGTCAAAATATAAAACTCTTTAAGAGTCCTCAAAATATAAAACTCTCTAAGAGTCCTCAAAATATAAAACTCTCTAAGAGTCCTCAAAACATAAAACTCTCAAGTAAAAATAATATTATTAGAAATCTGACCGTTCCATCAAGCTGAATTTTTGTCAGCGGTCCTCTCTCGCCTTTCGCTACAACATACTAAAATTTCAAGCGATTCCAATGGTCCGATCATCCGGAATAAAATTTTTAGTGTTTGTATCTAATTAGAACTCTTTTCTTAATCAAACTCTTAATCCTTTACATGACAAAGGGTTTCCAGAATATCATTTAAGTCATCACTACATGCAATTTCCTATCTCAAATTGGGTTTTTCTTCCATACAATTCATCCTAATCATTCCTAAACCAATATGAAAGATGCATCAACGAAATAAGCAAGATAAACACTTGCCTGGAATTTTCAAAAATCTGGTTTGGTGCCGAAATTGGTGAGGTTGCGTTCCCCATCTCGCGATCTACGCGTTGGTGGTGACGGCGGTGCAATCCGAGGTGTTCTTGGCCTAGAACTCCTTGGAGAGCTTCTCCTCTTCCTTTACAATGGCCGTCATTTGTCTTTGGTTGTTCTAACCCTAGAAGACAACCTAGATATCTTATATAACCCTTTTAATTTTCGTAGGTTTAATTACCCATAATTGCGAAATGTCCAAAACACCTTCTCGGGGTACTAATTAGGCCTAAAAATGCCCCGAGACCCAAACTAAACCCCCGGGTACACTTTTCTGACCATCTCGACCCTTCCGGACACGTTGGCGCACTCAAAATGACCATACGAACAACTTATAAAATATTCACTTATTAATCAACATTTAGTCCCGACACGACACAGGCTCGTCCCGACTTAAATTTCCATAATTGTCATTTTATTCACACGTGACAATATTATAACAATAAATCTCATATATTACTATACTCATCCAGTAATATTCAACAGATAACAAATTTCCAATAATTACTAACTCTCGTCACGCTAATAAATATTTAAAGAAACATTCCAGATTAAAATTAAATTAATTTATCTCAATTAAATTTAATAAATCCCATAATTTAAAAGCTATAAAAATACGGGGTATTACACCAATCTCCAAGAAATTCATACTACAAACATTATAAACCCAAATTAAACATTTCCTACGTAAAGCATGCGAATTTTCATCAATATCCATGGGTTAATGGGCCAAAACTTATATAAATCTCATGAACCCTAGAAACTTCTTTAACTTTGTTCTAATCAGTCTTTTTCCAGAATTTCTACTTCTAATATATCATAAATCCGTGGTTAAACCTCTACATATGAAGGGTATTTCCAGATTTTCATTCATATCATTACTACATGCAATTTTTCCTATCTCCAACATGGGTTTTCTTCAATGAAACTCATCCTAATCAACCCTAGACTAACATGAATGATGCATTAACGAAATTAAGCAAGATAAATACTTGCCTGTAGATTTCAGAGTTCTGATTTGTGGACGAATTTGGTGCGGTTGCGTTCCCCGTCACACGATCTACACGTTGGTGGTGGTGGCGGTGCAACCGAATGAATTTTTGGCCTTGGATTGCTTGGAAAGCTTTCTACCTTCCTCTTTAATGGTCGTTCTAAGGTTTTGAGTCTGCTAACCCTAAGAGACCATTCCAAATGGGTGATATAACCTAATAAATTTCGTGGGTTTAATTACCCAAAAATGTAAAATGTCCAAAATACCCTCCTGGCGTACTAAATAGGCCTAAAAACGCCCTGAGACCCAAACAAAACCCCCGAGTACACTTTTCTGACTATCTTGGCCCTTCCGGACACCTTAGCACACTCAAAACAACCATACGAGCAATTTATTATTTATTCACTTTTATTAATCAACATTTAGTCCCGACACGACACAGGCGCGTCCCGACTTAAATTTCCAAAATTGTCATTTTATTCACTCGTGACATTTCATAGAACCAATATTATATTACTTTACTCATTTGTAATATTCAACAAGTTTCCAATGATTACTAATTCTCGTCACGTTAAAATAATTAATTTCCGAATTTATATTAAATTAATAACTCACATTAAATTTAATAAATCCCCAAGTTTAGAAAGCCTAAAAATACGGGGTATTACATACTCCACCCCTAATAACGGAATTTCATCCCGAAATTCAGAAACCTAGTAAGAATAAATATGGATATCTCTCGCGCATATCTGCCTCGCGCTCCCAAGTGGATTCCTCCACATTATGATGCTCCCACTGGACCTCTACAAGTGGAACTATCTTCGACCTCAATCTCCTCTCGCTATGGTCTAGGATAGCCACTGGTATGTCCTCGTAAGAGTTGTCAGGCTGTAAGTCTATCTCTTCTATCGCGATGTGGGTGTGAGCCATGTCATCTCAAAGGCATCGTCTCAACGACGAGATGTGGAATACATCGTGGATGTGATGTAGATGCTCTGGCAGTACCAATCTGTATGTTACAGGCCCAACCCTCTCGATAATGGGAAATGGTCCCACGTACCTCGGGGCCAATTTCCCTTTCTTCCCTAACCTCATCACTCCTTTTATAGGAGATACACGTAGTAATACTTGGTCCCCCACATTAAACTCTCTGAAGAACCGTTTCGCATCGACGTAGCTTTTCTGCCTATTCTGGGCTACTCGAATGCGACTCCTGACCATCTCAATCCTAGCGTAGGTCTCCTGAATCACCTCTGGTCCGAGTAACTTGTTATCCCCCACCTCTACCCAACAAGTTGGGGAACGACAAGGCCTGCCATACAAAGCCTCTAATGGAGCCATGCCAATCGTGAACTGATAAGAGATATTATAAGCGAACTCTACCAGTGGAAGATGTGGCTCCCAACCTCCTCCAAAATCAAGAACACACATGCGTAGCATATCCTCCAACATCTAATTAGTACGCTCTGTCTGTCCATCTGTATGTGGGTGATAAGCTGAACTCAACCTCAACTCAGTACCCATAGCCTCCTGAAAGCTCTCCCAGAAACGCGACACGAAAATCTTGTCTCTATCTGACATAATATTCAGGGGCACCCCATATAATCTGACAATCTTAGCAATGAACAACTGAGCATACTGACCCGTGGTATAGTCTGTCCGCACCGATAAAAAATGATCCACCTTAGTCAAACGATCTACAATCACCCCGATAGAGTCGTGGCACCGCTGTGATGTAGGTAACCCTATAATAAAATCCATGGAAATACTCTCCCACTTCCACGCGGGTACTTCCAATGGTGGAAGCAACCCTGACGGTTTCTGATTGTCCACCTTTACCAGCTGGCAGGTAGAACACTTGGACACGAACTCAACAATGTCCTTCTTCATCCCACTCCACTAGTATTGCCTCCTCATATCCTAGTACATCTTATCTCCTCCAGGATGTACCACAAATCGGGACCCGTGAGACTGGGTCATCACTGTATGACGTAATTTCGCTCCTTCTGGAACCACCAATCTCGCATTAAACCTCAAACCCCCATCAGAACTAACAGAATAGGACTCAGCACCCTCAGCTAAGAGTCGTACAATCTGCTCCTGGAAAAATGGGTCTGCGGTCTGTGCCTATATCACCCTCGTAACAATCTCGGGTGTCACTACCATAACAGATATGAAGGAACGGGCTACTGCATCCTGATGGCCTAACTCCTTCCACTTTGCTTTCCAGACATTGGCTACCTCGTCTATCGGTCTACAGCTCAACGTATCAGCAACTACGTTGGCCTTCCCCGGATGGTACTGTATGTCAAACTGGTAGTCCTTCACAAACTCTAACCACCTGCGCTGACGCATATTCAGCTCTCGCTGAGTGAACAGGTACTACAGTTATTTGTGGTCCGTGAACAAGCGAAATTTCTCTCCCAATAAATAGTGCCTCCATATCCTTAATGCAAAAACGACTGCTGCTAACTCTAGGTCGTGGGTGGGGTAATTCTTCTCATGCGGCTTAAGCTTGCGGGAGGCAAAAGCTATAGCCTTCTCCTCCTGCTGAAGTACTCCCCCAAGTCCCCGTAAAGAGGCATCGGTGTAAACCAGGTAATCCACACCCGATTTAGGTAAAGCAAGGACCGGTGCTGAAGTAAGCTCGTCTTTTAGCTCGTCGAATGCCAATTTACAAGCATCATCCCAAATATATGGAACCCCTTTGCGAGTCAGGTTCGTCAATGGCCCCGTTATTTTGGAGAAACCCCGAATGAATCTCCTATAGTATCCAGCTAATCCCAAGAAACTACGTACTTTTGCCGGTGTTGTGGGTTGACCTCACTCCCTCACCGCTGATACTTTACTCGGGTCAACTGCTATCCCTTTCTCAGAAACAACATGTCCCAAAAACTTCACTTCACGTAACCAGAACCCTCATATCTCATACTTAGCATATAGCTGATGCTCTCGTAGAGTCTGAAGAACCTTCCTCAAGTGCTTGGCATGCTCCTCCTCGGAGTGTGAATATATCAGAATGTCATCTATGAAGACGATGACAAACTGATCCAAGAACTCTCTGAACACTCGGTTCATCAAGTCCATGAATACGGCTGGAGCATTTGTCAGGCCAAATGGCATCACTCTGAACTCATAGGACCCATTTGACTTCAAGAAAGCAGTCTTTGAAACATCCTGCTCCCTAATACGTAGTTGATGGTACCCTGACCTCAGATCTATCTTCAAAAAGAAAGTTTATCCCCTCAGCTGGTCGAACAGATCATCGATTCGAGGCAACGGATACTTATTCCGTATCGTGACCTTATTGAGTTCACGATAGTCCACACATTTCCTTAGTGAACCGTCTCTCTTTTTCACAAACAAAATTAGAGCGACCCAAGGTGAGGTACTCCTGCTAATGAAGCCCTGATCCAACAGCTGCTCAATCTAATCTCGTAACTCACGCATCTCCGCCGGAGCCATACGGTATGGAGCGCATTCTATCGGTCAAGTATGTGGTAATAAATCTATGACAAAATCTATCTCTCGACTAGGGGGTAGGCCTGGTATCTCCTGAAATACATCGGAATACTCACGAACAACTGGGATCGAGTCTAAGGGAATCACAACCTCCTTAGATGTATCCTCCTCTATGTAATACAAATGAGAGGTCGAGCCTCCCTCTGGGCGAGGCATCGCCACTACAAACATCTCTTGCCCCGGAATGGTAAAGACAATACTCCCACCGAAACAATCTATCATGGCTCTATAAGCTACGAGCTAATCCATACCGATTATAACGTCGTGCTCATGCATATCTAAGACTAAAATGTCTGCTGGTAATACAAAACTACCAATCTCTACCCCCACACCCCGGCATATAAACAAAATGAGCGATCCACTCCCCAGTGGTGAGTCTACACACGTCACAGTGCTCTCTGTTGTGGTTAATAACCCTAAGGCCTTCGCAAAATGGGTAGCTATAAAACAGTGCGTCACCCTAGTATCAAATAAAACCCGACCCATAGTACCATGGATAGGAAACATACCTTCAATCGCGGGTGGTGCCTGTGGAGCTGCTGCCTGGTGAACGTTATAGACACGTCCGTACTGTAACTGCCCCTGCTGCACTAGAGCGGTTGGAATGGCTGGAAGGGCTGGTACCTGAGATGGTGCTCTGAGGGCGGCTGGGAAAAGTGGCCTCTGTGGCTCATTATGGGCACCTTGCTGCTATGGGCCCTATTACCCTCTGGACAATGCTGGCGTTTATAGCCATGCTTGCTGCACACAAAACATCGGCCTTTGAAATTACCTCCCCTCTGACCCTGCTGACCACGGCCCTATTGGCCGTTACCGCCCCGCCACTGGCCCTATTGGCCCTGATGAAAACACTGTTGGCCCTGTTGGCCCTGCTGCTGGCGGTGTTGGCCTTCCAGGCCCTGCTGATTAGGCTGGCCCTGCTGACCTACCTATATCCCACAAATCCCTGCCTGGAATCACCTGATCAGAACCGCTTGGCATGGTCCCTGTGATGGGAACTCTGCTCATGCTAACGATTCTGCCCCTGAGATGTCGGTGATCCACTAGCATCGCTACCCCCTGTCCTGCCCTGCTGTCCGGACTCTCCTGCTCACTTGCTTCCCTACAGATGGAAGCGGTGATCCTGGTAGTGTAGTAAAGCAGCATTGAGTACATCTGTGAAGGTACTCAGAGACAGATTCCCTATAAGGTGCTGACGGATCCTCCAAGCTAACCCGTCCACAAATAATAGTATTTTCTTACCCTCCGTGGGTGCCTCGTCTGGCACTATAGTGAGAAGTCAAGTGAACTTCTCCTCATACTCAGCAACAGTAGAATTTTCCTTCTTCATGTTCAGTAACTTTCGCCTCATCTCAGTTTTCACGGCGGGTGGAATATACTTGCGGTCAAACTGCTCCCAGAATAACTGAATCGGAATAGTATCCCTCTCCTCCAAGGTGGTGGTGGACTCCCACCACTGCAAAGCGGCCCCCACTAGCTTAAAGGAAGTCAACAACTATTTCTACACGTCCGTGCACTCATACATACATAAATGCCTCTGGATATCTTTATTCCATTGGCTGACGACGATGATATCTGAACTACCCGAGAACTCAGGGGGATGCGCCTTCTGAAAGGCATCCCTAACCCGCTCCCATGCTGATGGAAGTTGTGCAGGTACTGGCGCCACTTCCTGAATCTGGGGTGGAGCCTACTGTACTACCGCTAACGCGACATTCATCGCCTGAGCAACAATAGCGGCTACCTCATTAGCATTCATCATTCCCTGAGCCGGAGCTACTGGCTGCTCATCTTGGGCACACCTATCCTTTGGTGCACGTCTAGGAGGCATATGAAATGTGGAGAAATTTATTAGTCTAATGTTATTATCAAATCTCAAATAGCTGAAGACGTAATCGTAAAAGCAAGAATACAACAATCCTAAAATAGGGCTTTATTACAAAAATGCTAAGTTGAAAGCGAAATAAGCCGTACAGATCCTAAGGACACTAGAACCTGATGCTCTGATACCACCTGTGACACCCCGCCTAATTAAATACCGAGTGATCAGCCCTTTATTAAATTAAAATCAAGGTGATGGTTGGTTCATTCTTATCATCACTGTCGTAAAAATAACTTTACCAATTTAAACACCCTAAATAATTAAGCTAAGTGTCAAAACCATTTTAGACAATACTTTCCAAATTTTATTTATATAAACCAACATTTAAACTTTACGAAATTCATAATTAAATAATCACACAACAATTATCCTGGAACATACAATCCAAATAATTTAAACATTCAACAATTAGATTCCCACATTAAAACTTAAAGGAAAACTTCCTGACAGTAATAAATCCCAAAGTGTAAATAATAGAAATAAACAAGTCACAATATCCCATAGACAACTGAATAATGAGAAAGGGCGACACATGCCCAACTGAAAACTGGAGCTAGGAGTGGAATCAACAAATGAGGTCGTCTAAGCAAGAGGCCTGCAACTCCCACCTAAACTGCAGCGCGTTCCTTGCAAAGGATCCTATGCAAGACGCCCCTGTGGCTGGGCACCTGTAATATATACATATATATACATGAGAGAAAAGAAAATGGAAACGGGTCAGAGCCCAATTATAAAAAGATTTAAAATTTGTTTAGCAAGTATTTAAAATGTTTACAGGGCAATGCAACAACATATTAGTGCGGCACTCCCTGTAGAAATTCTCACCTCTCTTCTAATGTGCACGCCAATCGCACTAACCTTACCAACGGTTTAACTTATCTTATCTTAGGTTACTCGTAAGATTTAAACTGACGAATTCAATCGAGTAAGAGGTTAATTTCATTTGATAACAAAGTTATCATTTAAACCTTATTTGCTAATAAAGTTTTCTCAGTATCATATTATACTTTTCAAACACATGTTTCCCAATGGAACTAATGATCCATTTTCTTACTTACCATAAACGCAGTAGGTAGTTCCCCAATTCCAGAATCTAATATATATATTAAATACTCATGTAATATACATATTCTAACGGCACCATAGATAATAATTATGGTGCAAGCATACTCTACTATCCAGTCCCCGTATCACTCGTACTAAGGTAAATACAAGTTCGGAATCACTCTCGAACTGTACTAACACAAACACAATCAATATTGAGGCTAAGCATAGATTCCAAGTCTCTGAGAGGTTAGTAAATGCCCCTACGTCTCTTAGGACCGTCTGAACTATCGATTCGATAGCTTGTACCAAAGGATTTCTATCTTCTAGGATACGAGTCAATATCCCCCATAAAGGCTCATCAAGATAAGACTGTCCTAGTGCGGTAACCTCAGGGATAGTAAGTAGCACGGGCACTATTTTCACACATATATAGTATATGCATAAACACGGTCATATAAATATACTACTATTATCATATCAAAATTAGGTACATCTCATAAACCATAATTATGACATTTGTCCGTATTATTCGTTATTTAGTTATCACGTAATACGTTTTACCTCTTATCTTAATATGTGGGATTATTTCAACTTATCAAGTGACACATGTGAATTCCCTACACTCCCAAGTGTAAATTTCAGTAGGTAACTCATTTATTTTCCAACGTAACTACCTTATGCGTCTCCCCCTTTTATAAATAATTCCATCGTCCCATATGTATAAACCGCCCCGAATAAAGTAAATCTCTTTTTACATTAAAGGATTCATATTTCTAACAAGTCCTACTGGTCTCCTTTATCTCCAAAATATTTTAATAAGGATGTCTAAAAATTATTACTCATCTAAATTGAATTCAACTATTTAAAAGGGAAAACATGAGTCTTCCATGAGGGGTCGATCGATCGATCGATGGCAGGGGCTCGATCAATCGATGCGTCGATCGATCGACACTCCTGGTTCGATCGATCGATCAAACATGTATGGCGAATTCTGCAGATTAACAGTTACGGGTTTTATCATGCAACATCACCCAAAGTCATATTTTTAACACCCAAACTCCCAGAAATTCGTACTTTAAACATTATAAACCCAAATTAAACATTTCCTACATAGAGCATGCGAATTTTCATCAATATCCATGGGTTAATGGGACAAAACTTATATAAATCTCATGAACCCTAGAAACTTATTTAACTTTGTTCTAATCAGTCTTTTTCAAGAATTTCAACTTCTAATTCATGATAAATCCGTGGTTAAACCTCTACATATTAAGGAGATTTCCAGATTTTCATTCATATCGTTACTACATGCAATTTTTCCTATCTCCAACATGGGTTTTCTTCTATGAAACTCATCCTAATCAACCCTAGACTAACATGAATGATGCATTAATGAAATTAAGCAAGATAAATAGTTGTCTATAGATTTTAGAGTTCTAATTTGTGGACGCATTTGGTGTGGTTGAATTCTCCGTCGCGCGATCTACGCGTTGGTGGTGGTGGCGGTGCAACCGGATGAATTTTTGGCCTTAGATTGCTTGGAAAGCTTTCTACCTTCCTCTCTAATGGTCGTTCTAAGGTTTTGAGTCTGCTAACACTAAGAGACCATTCCAAATGGCTGATATAACCTAATAAATTTCGTGGGTTTAATTACCCAAAAATGCAAAATGTCCAAAATACCCTCCTGGGGTACTAAATAGGCCTAAAAATGCCCCGAGACCCAAACTAAACCCTTGGGTACACTTTTCTGATCATATCGACCCTTTCGGACACTTTGGTGCACTCAAAACGACCATCGAGCGACTTATAATTTGTTCACTTTTATTAATCAACATTCAGTCCTGACACGACACAGGCGCGTCCCGACTTAAATTTCCAAAATTGTCATTTTATTCACTCGTGACATTTCATAGAACCAATATTATATTACATTACTCATTTGTAATATTCAACAAGTTTCCAATGATTACTAACTCTCCTCACGTTAGTAATTATTAAAATAATTAATTTCCATATTTATATTAATTTAATAAATACCCAAATTTAGAAAGCCTAAAAATACGGGGTATTACACTTACATTCTCCTGCTATTAGGTATAGTCAATGTAATTCATATATGAGTTTGATTGAACTTCAAACACCGAATAATTTTGGGATGACCAGCGAGGGCCGTTAGAAGGATTGTAGGAGGGGAGGCTCAACTGAAGTCATGGAATATTCTGGGGATGAAGACCGTAATAGAAATCACCATGGAAATGGAAGACGAAGATCCAAAGACAATTATGTAGGGTGGCGTGTAGTGGCACCCCAAATTAAATTTTGGGCAAAAAATTTTTTATGCATAAGAGAGGCCTTGAATTGGTAGGAGTCAATCACCCCAACCATGGAGAGATACCGTGAATAACGAGGGATGTGGGGTGCTGGTTTGATGGAAAATCCTCTCATAAACCATTTAAACAAAGAGGCAGAGGGGATTTCAAGACTTTTTTTGAAAGGGTCGTACAGTGGTCGGTCATGAAGGATAGTTAACTTGTTTAGCAAACTTCATACCCGACGAGGTGGATATGGAGAATTAAGAAGGTCTGTAAGTTAATAATGTACTCATGGGTAGAGTACACAAGAATGAATGAGGAAATTTGGATAGAATGAAGGGTGTCGTTATCATTAATGTTATAAGAAAGGAGCCAAGATAGTTGGAAAATCTAACCGATGGGTAAGACTATAATTTATAGTGTTAGTAAGGCTCCATAAGAAGGTATGCCCTATAGGGGACCCATTATAATAACTGATATCAATAAAATGCCTACTAGGTGGCAGTGGATTCAGGTAAGACCAGCAGAGCCAAAGGGACAACGGGGGTAACAATTAGGGAAAAGACTACCAGGTTCATGAAAAGGACAATCTCGACATGGACAGTGGGGCCAGGGAAAGGGTAATGAGATATATAGGTGTCTTACATGTAAAGATTAGGAACATATATGTTTGTAATGAATTAGGGAACAAGAATGGGATGCCCAGTAAGGGCAATTGTTATAGGAATTTTTTGCTCGATTGGGACGATGGTGTTATGTCCAGGAACCATTTGAATCGTGAGTGCTATTGGCAATTGGAAGTATGAGATTTTATCCCGTAGTGATTTGGGTCTACTTTGCGTGGCACGAGTGAGTCAGAGTAGTTCGTTTGTACTAGATTCTCAAGATGAATGATTTAATAGAGGTATCGTTAATATTACTATAGTGTGTGTATATTTATCGTGGAGTAGCTAGGCACTCTTCAGTTCCATCTGCAATGGAGTAGGTGTAGATGCTGAGAGGATGTATTTTATAAGGTTAGTTCATTTTAAGAGGTGATATTTGAGGTATGGTTTATCTTGGGTATGGACTGTTGTGTGATGGTGGGTTATTACAACAAGGCTATTGTGTTCGTCATTCTAGGGCATTTGTATATTTTGGGGATGTCTGTCCTCAGAGGGGGTCGAGCTCACGGTGAGATTTTATCAAATAGTCTTTAAAGAGCATAGTTGTCTAGTTATATTGGATCCCAATGCGTAGTGTCTTTTACTGATGTGATTCTGAGTATATTGGGTTTACTGTTGAGCAAAGAGATTTAACTCATTATCGTTTACGTGATGAGAACTTAGTGATCATGAGAGCATTGTATCTTGTGAAGCCATGAGAGATATGGGTATAGACGATTTGATTTACGTGTTAGGAGATAGGATTTATGATATTTTCATCGTGTGTTTTAGAACCACGGATTTTGATTATCGATAATGCTAGGAAATAGTGCATTGGGGTAAGTTCTTTTGGGCTTCGTTGCGAGATGCGACACGCATGGACCTTAATAAATGTTAGGAGTAGTGAGATGTTGTTGGATGTCAGTGCATTGATTTTAAATGTTAAATTATTGAACATGTAAAGAAAACACGTTAAGCTGAGAGTTATTATGATATGTGTCTAGTGGAGTCGGGTAGTGATGTGAAGGAAGCACTGAGAGAACTTTTGCACCACAAGTTAATGGGTGGGGTAGTATCGAGAAGAATTAAATTGCAAATTTAGGGGGTAATCGAGAATACTTATATGATATAGCCACACCGAGAGTGTGAGGAAATGAACTTGAGATAAGTGTGTTACGTACGATACGTTAGTGATATTTATGCCGAGATTTTTGGGCTATAGTATATAGTATGATGAGACTTTGTGTTCATTGTTTTGAGGTATGATTTACTTGTGCTAGTTATCAACTGAAAAAGGGTCTAGTGTACATGGACATGTATATAAATTATTGTGTGTCACATAATAGACTTATAACAAAGTGGTTGTATTGTTATACTTAATCCTAGGGAGTAGGTATGTTTATTAGTGGGATTCAGGGTGGATATATTTATTATCGAGCGGGGAGATATAGCTCGAGATTAATTCGTGCTAAGAGAGTAGTGATAGTTGGAGCGCAGTATTGTATGATGTCTTTTGTAACATGAGAGTGGCCGAGTATACTTTTATGTTAGAAGATGGGAATTTAGGGGTACGTGATATGGATTGAGGGCCTAGAAGATCTCAACGACCAATAATTTTAAGTAGTAGTCTAACGGGGGGTTCCTTGTTCGGATTTCTCTTTGCGAGACGTCCCACGCATGAAACTTAATGCAACATTGGAAGTGGGGAGATGTTTTCTCAATTGGACATGGGTTTTGGTACCTTGGTTATTATATATATATATTTGTGGTTATAATTGTGAGTTAGAAGTTATATTATGATTTAAGGCTAGTAGAGCCGGGTGACTTTCATGCAGTTGAGAATGGGTATAGGGTGTATGGGTACCCTGGGTAATAAATTTAATTCTAATATAATTTGTGATTACAAGGGGTAAAATATGTGTAACAAGCTTAAGGGAATGTTAGTAGGGAAGTATTCGAGGCTTGGAGTACTAAACTCTTCTGAATTTCGAGGACTAAATTTTGTTTTGAGTGGGGAAGTATGTAACACCCCATATTTTTTTGGATAAATAATTTATTTAATTTGGTGAATTAGTATTTAAACTTAATTGATGATTGGGGTAAATTATTTAATTTGGAGAATTCGTTTAATTTGGAAGTTTCAATTTATTTGGAGAATTAAGATTTAAATTAATTCGAGTTATTTTTTTTTACGAATACATGTGTCTTATTTTAAGGTTGAAATTGGATATTTTAATTAAGTAACTTGAATGACAATTCTGAGTGTACGGTTGATTTTGAATAGGTCGATATAGTCAGAAAAGATCACACGGGATAGTAATTGGGTCTCGGGACATTTTTAGGAATAATCGGGCTCACACGGGAGTGTTTTAGGCCTTTTAATAAAGCCCATAAGACTAAAAACAGGATTGGCATAATAAAACCTAAATGTGAGAGGGTGTGGAAACCATTGTTACATAGGAGAAAAGAGGGATCCAGTGGGAGATCCTTTCGGAGCCAAACCAAGAAAAGATTTATGTGTTCTTCATAAAAAAACAAATATATATATATATATATATATATATATATATATATATATATATATATATATATATATATATATATATATATATATATATATATATATATATTGTCTACAACAAAGGAATCAAACATTACAAAATTATCCAGGCAAGTAGTTAACTTGCTTTCATTTAATTTGTAGTATTTCAATTCATATTATGGTGGCTGTAAATCATATTCGTTTTTGTTTGCTATTGCATAGAAAGCAAGTGGGTATAAATTAATTAGTTTGAAGAAAATTAAAGGTGGAATTTATATGATTTTATGAAACAAAAGTATTCGTATCTAATTTTTATTAGTAAGCTCCAAATTTTGTCGTGTAATTTGGAGTTAAAGGGAAACGTTTGGACTATTTCGTCTTAGGGCTTAGAATAGCAACCTGTCCATGAAGGTTGATGTAATTATTGAATTGAAATGAATAAATTAATAAGGGTAAATACTGGGTTGTAATATCAAGGTTAGAGGTTTAGAAATGGCGGATATAGGAAAAGAAAACTTTTCAAAAGCATAATCGTGGGAAGAAGAAGAAAGGGGGACAAAGTAGGGGGTCGCCATAACGACCACAACCGTCATTCTAGCGACACTGGAATCGTTTGCGCGACAAGAGGTCTCGTTGGAACTAAGCTTCCCATACCTGCCCAATTCCATTCTTTTTGCCCGAGAGTTTTGGTGGGTTAGTGAGATAATTGTTATGACCTCATTTCCTTCAGCTCAAGGAATTTCTCAGCACCTTGCCTTTTTGGTTCAGTTGGTGGGAATGATGGAGATAATAGTTATAAAATGTTTAAGCTCCTATATTTAGAGTCTTAGTACGTGTGTATAAATTATTGGAAAGTAAAGAACAAGTTTGAGAATAAATTGAGGAATTAGAGTAATGAATTGTAGAAAGATTTTAACGACATGCCGACTAAATGTATCCGGATATTATATTTAAGTGGAATTACTCTAATAAAAAATTATGGAGATGAAATTTAATTAATAAGGAGTCTGGGATTGTGACTCCAATATTTTGAAGAAAATACATCAGGGGTTGGGCACAAAGTGGCTAGATTAATTTATTATTGGAAGAATTAATAAATTATTAAATATTAAATGTAACGAGAGATGTGAAATAAATAGTGGGGTTTTGTGGAATAAATGCTCAAGTTTGATGATACGTACCGAGTAAATGACTCTGGGAATTGTAATTGGGTGACACTACTTGAATAACTTAATTAATGTGAAATTGATTAGATTAATCGGTGTAATTTAAAATTTAATCAATTCGGGGAATGAGCAAACCTATGACTTAGATCAGTAGGATACGAGTGAATTACCTACTGAAATATTTTAAAGAATAATTGGCATACTTTGAGTAGTGAGGGATACTCGAGAATATACGGTAAGAAGTGTCAATTGGAATTAAATAATATTGTTGATGTAATAAACTAAATGCAATCTAATTAATTAATCACAGATAAAAAGTAATAAGTAAATAAAATGAGAGATTTTTAAAGTGGTTAGGCCTTATGAAAATGACATATGTCCCCTGTTATTGTATTGCTTAAGTGTTTGTTTTTCTCTCAAATGATTCTCCTGTTATAAGAGATTCAAAAGTCCACCTTTTGTGATAGGGTTACAATGTATTTATAGACTTGAGGTTGTACGTATGAAAAGGTAATGAGCTGTCATTTAGTAGACAAATACATCTGTATAATAGGAATGAGCATTAAATGTGACATTCATTGAATGGATAGTTATCTTTTAATCTTCGTAACGAGTTGCTCTGCACGCTAAGTAGCTTGGAATGCTTGAGTAGATCGGTATGCTATATTGCTCGAAAAGCATGAGTAGCTTGGTATGCTATGTTGCTCGGTGTTGCATGTTGTTCGGTGATAGTATTGTCTTTTTACAAGAGAGCGACACATTTCTTCACGTAATTGGTCCACGTCAGCTGACTAATTTTTGTATCAACAGAAGACCCCAATGTTTCATAGTTGAGGTTTAAATAAGAAAGTGTGGAACATTTTGCTTAAAAAGTTGCTCGGATTACAGATCTCCAAAACTTAGAAAATTTTCATTGCTTGTGGTATTTGAGCGCGTCATGGCAAACTTGTAAATATTTTGAATTTTTCGCAACCGCTTCGATATTTTCACTTTTTTCCTCATTTAACCATCGGAAACGTAAACGTCTTTCCTTGTAATCATTACTTTTCTCTATTCCCGATGTAAGGTATTTAAAAGTGACAGAAATCCCGTCATCTTCTTTTCACATCCATATTTCTGAACTCTTCTTTTTCTCTCTTTGTTTTGTGCTTTCGTTCTTTCTGTCGTCCATTGTTAGAAAATTTCTCTTTTTCCTGTAAGATTTTCTTCCTTCCTCTTTATTTGCTTTAATCGTCATGGTTTATCTTGTTGAATCTTTGGATAAATTTCGGACTGATTTTTCAATTCCCTCGTGGGTTATTTTGGAGGAGCCTCCTTTTCCTTCTGATTTATTTTCTCTAGCGGAGGGATATTGGTTCCCCTCCCTTTTTGTAGCGGAATGTGGCTTTTATTTCCCGCTAAATCCCATGTGTTTGGAGTTTTGCCAATATTTTGATATTGTTCCTACAAAAGTAGCTCCAAATACATGGAGGGTAGATAATGGTGTATATAGATTTAATCAAATACATGTAACCCATTTAGGCATTCCTGAAATCATCTTCTATTATAAATGGGTTACTAGTGACACCACGTTTTATTTAAAAACTAGGTTTTCGAATAGGGCCTTAGTTGTCAACCTCCCCGATGACAACATGGACTATTTTGACCATGGGGTTGTGATGAAAAATTGGCAACATTCCCCATTAAATGGAAATGATGTATACCAAGGTCTCAGATGTCCGCTTTATGGCAATGGGATAAGTTGTTTTTATTTTTGAATTTAGTTTTCTTTGTGTTTGATGAAATGCGTCACTGACATTAACTAATTTATTTATTGCAGTTGAGAGTAAAAGGAAACCTCCAAATGAAGCTGACATTAACATAAATGATTTGAAACTTATCTGGAATTTGCATCAGCCTATAAACGGAGAGCCCGTGAGGTCTGCTTCATATTTGCTGAGATACAGAAACACTATCTCATCCTTCATTTCACGTCCTCTTGCTCCTCCTGTGGTAATTGATCTTGATCGTATACCAGCTTCTCGTGCAAGCACCAAAGGGTCCTCTTCTGATTTAAGTACTTTTATTGCTGATCTGATGAAGAAGAGGAGAGTTCCCATATTTTTTTATCAATCTGCATCTATCGCTGAAGGGGCAAAAAAAAGAAAAATGGATGTCCCAGTTGAGGGGACAAAGAGTATAGATGTTTCCCCATCTAAGGTGATACCAGCAACTACTAAGGAGGTTGGTAATAATCCCCTGGTGCCTCCAAAAGAGGCAGCACCTTCGATTGAGGATGTTGCCATTTCATAAGGAGAGGCAGCAACTTTGATTAAAAGTTCTCCTCTGAGGAGATTGATAAGAGGTCTCGCTGAAGGACCTGTAGAACCTGTTGCTCGACATTTAAATGTTGAGGATAATGTTGCAGCTCTTATTCCTCCGAGCTCTACCGTGGGTTTGATCAAATCTTGGATTGTCCTGAACTTTTAAGCTGTTGAGGACACTCTTTCTCGTGAGAGAATTACCAATTTAACTGCCCAATATATTACGTCAGTAAGTATCGTTAGCCTTACTCCTTCATCTTCAAATGCTGTATTCGTATTTTGAATTAAACTTCTTTCTTTTTCAGCTTGTGACGTGTTTTAATTGTATTTTGAAGAAAGATGAAGCCATCAGGGATTCCACTTCCTCGGGTGGGGTAGAAGAGGATTTTTCTAGTTTAACCCAATATTTGAGGGAATCTCATCAAAAGTACGATGAAGATAAGGCTGCGTGTGAGAAGTAACTCCAATCTATTGAGAGCACCCGAGTTCAAGCTGTGAATGCCTCCAAAGAGTTGGAGAAAAATTTGAAGGATGCAGTTTCCAGCAAGGAAGGAGCTCTGAGGACAAGCTTAAATTTGTTGAGGAAGTTATCCTCAAGCTTCAAGATGATGAACGACGTAAGAAAGAGGTAGAAGAAAAATTGAAATCTACCAAAGAGCTCCTTAGGGAGAAATCTTCCTCAGAGAGGGTAAAGAGAAAAGTTGCTGTGAAAAAATCTTTTTATGCTCGCTGGGATAAGGGGTGGAATAAAGCCTTGGCTTCTATATCTTCCTAAATGGAGTATGCTAGTGTAAAATACTTTAGAGATGGATGAGTAGCAGCTTTGAAGAAATTAAATGTTGCTGAAAATTCTGAGTTGTTCCAGGAGCATACTCATGGCCCTTCTCCCTCTGCTGGAGAAGAATAAGAGGATGAACCTGCATTCCATGAGTCTTCTATGATAATAATAGAACAAGTTCCTATTTTTACTGCTCCTCAATCCTTCGAGCAAGTTCAACGAGTGAGCACTTCTTCCGAATAGCCTCCAATGCCCTCCGAGTAACCAACTCCTTCATCCTAACCATCCGAAGATGTAGGGAATAAGGAGAAGGTGTAAAGTTTATTCAGATTTTTGTTGTGTTGTTTCCTTCTTTTCTTATTTGTAATCCTGAAATGTATTTCCCTTTTTTATGATGAATAAAAGTGAACTTTTATTGTTCGTCTTGAACTTTTCTTTTACTTAGTCTGTCTGTACCACTGCTGATTCATTTTTACTTTTCTTTACTAGTGTGTTGCCCGAATGGAACTTTTATCATCTCATGATACAGAGTTGATGAAGAAATATAATGACTATTTCAGAGCTGGTCATGCGGATATTACTGAGGCCCAAATAATTGACATTCTTGAATCTGATGCCTCTAAACGAGCAATTGATGCATACCAATATCTAAACTGCTTACTTGATTGTGCCATAGCTAACAATGTGGCCTACTATGAAATGATTAAAGATCTTCACGGAACAATAGAGGAACTTCAATTACAATACAAAGAATCCTCTAAACTCCTGCATGAAGGTTATGAGAAAAAATACCAACAGTTGAGTACTGATCGAGGTTATGACAAGTTTCTCTTTTCTCATAAGAAAAGAGAGTGTTCTGCAACTAGAGGTCGAAGAACATAGGAATATTGCTAAACTGTTGGAAAAGGAGAATGTCGTGTTGCATGGAGAAATTAAACAACTTAAATATATTGCCTCCTCTACTTTAGGATCTTTGGTTCCAGTTAGTGATGAAAGTTTCTCCTTTTTGGAAACTGAAAATGCTGCTTTGAGAGAAGAGTTGGAAACTTTGAAATGAGCTACACTTGTATCCTCTTCAAGGGGTAGAGGTAGGGTTGGTCGAAGAAGTATTGAAGAGACCAGGACTCAATAATCCCTAGCAAACTAGGCTGCTCAAATGAAAGCAAAGAGTCAAGCTTTAGTTGAGATATCCCAAAAAATGCAAAGTCTCACCGACCAACTCTCTGATCAAAATTCTGCACTGGAGAATAAAGATATTTTGGTGAAAAATCTCCATGAGCAACTTGAGAGATTGACTTATCAATTTCATAAGCAGTCCAGAGAATTTTGGACGGCTGGGTATAATGAAGTATGTGTCATCTTGATGCTCGTTTGCAGCAGTCAAACAATGAGGGATATAAACAGGGATGATTGAATGCTTTATGTGTGCTAAAACTAGAGCAAGGTCATTTCTTATGGGATTACTATGAACCCGGAGTGCTTGATTTTCATGTGCCTCCTTTTAAACTTGATCTTAGTTGGATTCCAGCCCGTGCTATTCCTCGGAGCTTAATCTCTAAGTACCTTGGTGACTACAATCTTCATTCAGATTTTGAGATATCTCCCCCTGAGCATTTACTTAATTGACCATCTACAATAAATGTTAGAATGCTGCGAGATGTGAATTTTATCAATTCTTCTTATGCTTTAGATGATCCTCCCGCTGGGGTGGAACATGTATCAAAGTTAGAAGGAAAGAAACCCATACAATAGAAAACTTGTATTTAATGAATAAAAAGTCATCTTTATCTTTTTGTAATCTGATTGCATTTGATGAATGAAAATTTTAGTCTTTATTTTCTTGAAAATGATTTTCTTGTAGTTTGCTGATGATTATATGTATAGAAGGACAAAATGTCCTTTTTTATTTTAGACAATGGAACTTGTCCCGTTTGTTTTCTGATTATTCTTACATATCGCACTTATCAGAATTACCTTGTTGCCGACCAATCGTGGTTGGTGGTTGTTGATTTACTGACCAACCGGAGTTGGTGATTATTTATTTATCGACCAATCGGAGTTGGTGATGATTGATTTACCGACAACCCGGAGTTGGTGGTGATTGATTTACCGACCAACCTGAGTTGGTGGTGATTGATTTACCGACCAACCGGAACAACATGTAACACCGAGCAACATAGCGTACTGAGCTACTCAAGCTTTTTGAGCAACATAGCGTACCGAGCTACTCAAGTATTTCGAGCTACTTAGAATGGAGAGCAACTCGTTAAGAAGATTAAAGACAACTACGCATTCAATGAACGGCACATTTAATGTGCATTCATATTATACAGATGTATTTATGTACTAAATGACAGCTCATTGCCTTTTTATACGTATAGCCTCAACGCTATAAATACATTGTAACCCTATCACAAAAGGGGGACTTTCGAATCTCTTGTAATAGGAGAATCATTTGAGAGAAAAACAAACACTCAAGAAATAAAACAACAGTGGACGTAGGTCATTTTCATAAGGCCGAACCACTTTAAAAATATCTCATTTTATTTACTTATTACTTTTTATCTGTGATTAATTAATTAGATTGCATCTAGTTTTTTACATTAACAAATACGTAGGATATTCGGGAGGTGTATATATGTTGTGTATGTGATATATGATATAGGATGTGTGTATACCTATACTTATTTATATGATTTATTATGTGTATGACATACCTACGCTTCTTTCTATCGGAGAATGTTTTGCATCGTGGACAGTCTTATCCTGATGATCCCTTTGGGGGTATTTTAGACTTGTACCCATAACATAGGACCTTGTACATGTGCAATATGAGAGTATGATAGTTTTGATGGTTGAATGGAAGTGTAGGTATGTGCGTGACCCATTTGGCTGGGGACTATGTTTTCCTCCAATATGTGTGATTTGTGATGTTGGTTCGAGTGAGATACTGAACCAATAGTCCTTTATATAGTATGTGATGTATCGAAACTTGATAGAAGAGTTTCCTTGCACCGTAGGTCTCGGCCTAGGGGTGATGTATTATATATATATATATATATATATATATATATATATATATATATATATATATATATATATATATATATATATATATAGTGTTTTATTCTACTATGTGTTCTTGGTAGATGATGTATTGCGTTACTATATATGTAATGAAATGATAAATATACACTTTTGACTTATTCTACAGTGTATAATTAGTATATGATAAAGATAGCGACATATAAAATAACCCTAGTGGGTGGAGGATTGAACATATAATGAGAAATTTATAATTGGCTAAGTGATGTAAAGAATCAAGTAACGTATTATATGGTAAATACGAGTGGGCACATCCAGTTAGTATGTATAAAGAGGCAAAATACGGCTAATTTAGTTTGGTAAGATTTTCAGACAAGCATTAGTTGTGCCCATTAGGATAGGGGTCAGTATTACCTCTAGTGAGTGCGACACTAACTTAAATATAAAGAGTGTGCATGCATATTTAATTACTGCGATTTAACTGCTTGCTAAATGTTTTACTTGGGCTCTGGCCCATGTCAAAAATCTTTTTCAAAACCTTTTAGGTGTCCAGCCACAGGGCCGCCCAATTTGAATATTCTATCCAGGGATGCATGGTTGCAGCTCATGTGGAAGTTGCAGAACTTTCTATAGACGCTTCATTCATTTAGTCCTAGTATATGATCTTTTCTCTAGTACTCATTTCGGCATCTTGCCCTCAATTGTAGTATTCAGTTTATTTATTTGACCCTGTGTATCCAGGTTACTGTTTCAATTTACTGTCATATTTTATTGTTGCACCAATAGTTGATAAGAATACATTTATTTATAATATTCTTCTGTGTTGGATTTAATTATCAGTTTATGATTAATGGTTTAGTTGTTACTTATTTTTGCATTGTTGTGATTTAATGAAAGATAAAATTTGGCCCCAGTTTAATTAAATTACTAGGTGGTTAGTAACTTTAAAAAGTTTTCCATGGTGATGCTAAGAATGATCCATATGAGATCAACATTTTATTTTTATCACGAGCTGGCCACCCAGTATTTTAATAGGCGGGGTGTCACATCACCATACAATACACATTATTGGATTTAGGCGCTAGTGTTAATCTTCTATCTTATACTGTATACGAACAAATAGGCCAAGGAGTGCTTCAACCGACTAGGATCACTCTCCAACTAGATGATTATTCAGTAAAAATACCATGTGGAGTGGTGGAAGATGTGTTTGTCAAAGTGGGAAATTTCATTTACTCGGTTGATTTTGTTGTTCTAGATTCACAACCTGTGGAGATTGTAGGAAATCAAATACAAGTAATTTTAGGTCGTTCATAACTTGTTACTATTAAAGCTATCATTCGGGTTAGTAATGGAGTTATGATCTTATCTTTTGGAGATATAACCATTAATGTAAGTATCTTTTCTATACTGAAACAACCAAATCTTGAAGAAGAGGATATTCGAGATGTGGATATGGTGGATACTATAGTTCAAGAATATTTTGATACCACATTTTCGAAACATCCACAATAATCATGCTTGTTTAATTCAATAAAACAAATCTAATAAAATACTAATCAAGAACACAAAATTAGTCAAAAAGATAGTATGTTAGAGTCGATTGAAGAAATAATATAATAACTCATGTGGAGTAACCAATTCTAAGAGTAACCACCACGTAACTCAATACCCATGCCTGGTAAGTTTTAATCACCTACACTTCAGTTAAAACCTTTGTCTGAAGATCTCAAGCATGCATTTCTAGAATGAGGATACACATTCCCTGTTATTGTGTCCTCTAAAGTAACTGAGTAAAAAGAAAGAAATCTGCTTGCAATATTTTTACATCACAAGAAGGTAATAGGTTGGACTATTGCTTACTCGAAAGGTAGAAGTCTTAATGTATTCACTCATAGAATATATCTAAAGATAATGCCAAACCCATAAGGGAGATGCAAAGAATATTCAACCCCCATATAAATGAAGAAGTGAGTGGTGAGGTTCTTAAATTTCTAGATATTGGCATAATTTATCCTATATCTAACAGTTTGTGGGTAATTCCAACCCAAGTTATCCCTAAACATGAATTAATAATAGTTGTCTGAAATGCAGATGAATAACTAATCCCAACTCACGTTACCATGGGGTGGCTTATGTGTATTGATTATCGAAAACTAAAAGGATCATTTCCCACTACCTTTTATGGATCAACTATTGCAAAGATTCTTTGGGCACCAATATTACTATTTCCTAGATGGATATAATGGGTACAATCAAATTGAGATTTAACTAATCCCAACTCTTTTTACCATGGGGTGACATATGTGTATTGATTATCAAAAACTAAATGTAGTGACCCGAAAGGATCATTTCCCACTACCTTTTATGGATCAACTATTGGAAAGAGTAATTGTGCACTAATTTTAATGTTTCCTAGATGGATATAGTGGGTAAAATCAAAAGGAGATTCCACCTGAAGATCTAGAAAATACAACTTTCACAAGACCATTTGACACATTTTCTTATAAAATAATGCCATTTGGATTGTGCAATGCCCCTTTAAAATTCCAAAGATGTATGATGAGTATATTTAGTGATATGGTAGAGCGATATTCAAAAATGTTCATGGATGATTTCTCTATATTTGGAGATTTATTTGATGATTTCCTAAATAATTTATCGAAAGTACTTGCTCAATGTGAAGAGAAAAGCATAATGTTAAGTTGGGAGAAATTCCATTTTATGGTGACCAAGGGTATCGTCTTTGGTCAGATAATTTATGTTGATGGCATGCAAGTGGGTAAGGCTAAAATAGGGCTAATTTCAAAATTACCCACTCCTAAATCTAAAAGATATATCCATTCATTCTTAGGCCACGGTGAATATTATCATCGATTCATTAAAGATTTTAGTATAATTCCATGACATATATGCAATTTTCTTTCGCACGACACACCCTTTGATTGGCCAAAAGAATGCCATGAAGCATTTGAAAAAATAAAAAACCTTCTCATATTAGCACCTATCAAGAGGACACCAGAATGGAGCCTACCTTTTATGCTTAAGGGATTGTTTCGGAAAAAGGAAAGATAAGAAGCCATATGTCATTTACTAAGCAAGTAGGACATTAAATAATGCGTAGATGAACTACACAACCATAAAAAGGAGCTCCTTGCCATAGTATTTGTGTTGGATAAGTTTAGGGTGTATTTAGTAGGCTCACTTATAGTATGTTTCACAAATCACTTAGCATTAAAATACCTTTTGTCTAAGAAAGATACGAAACCAAGATTAATTTGGTGGGTCTTACTCCCACAAGAATTCAATTTGCACATCAAGGATAAAAAAGGAGTAGAAAATGTTGTAGTAGACCATTTTTTCCGATTGGCATTCGAAAAAAATAATGTAGAGATGCAACCCACAAAATACTATTTCCCTAATGAATAATTATCCGTAGTGACCATTCTATCATGGTATTCTAATATTGTAAACTATATCATCACAGGAGAAATTTCGAGTTAATGGTCAACGCAAGATAAAAAATGATTAACTTCTATGGAAAGTACATTTTTTTAGATGATCCTTATCTTTTTAAGTACCGTGCCATCTATATTATCAGAAGGTATGTCTCAGATGATGAGATACAAAGTGTGCTATCTAAATGTCATTCTGAAGAATGTGTAGGCCATTTTTTCAGCAAAAAAGACCACTCAAAAGATCCTTCAAAGTAAAAAATATTGGCCCTCAATATTTAAGGACATACACATGTATTGCAAGACAAGTCCCCCCCATAAACTATTGGGCACCATGACATGATGCAACATGATTCCTTTAACCCCCATCCTAGTAATAGAAATATTTTATTATTGGGGCATTAATTTCATGGGACCATTTCCTTAATCGGTTGCTAGTTCATACATGCTTCTAGTATTTGAATATGTGTCATAATGGATGGAAGAAATACCAATAAAAAAATGACTATAAAATTGTCATCCACTTCCTAAAGAATAATATTTTGGTGCAATTTGGAAACATCAAAGGCTTAATCAATGACCACGAGATACACTTTTTCAACCAACCTTTTGAGGTTCTAATGAAGAAATACGGTGTCACACATAAAGTTGTATCATCCCCAGACTAACGGGTAAGCTGAGTTGGTGAATAGAGATATCATATAAATCCTCAAAAAAAGGTAAATACAAACCTTAAATATTGGTCAACACGACTTACTGATGACCTGTGGGCCTATCGTACCACACATAAGATAAATCTCCTCATGTTCCCAAATCATTTAGTGTATGGAAACACATGCCATTTACTAGTTGAAATAGAAATAAGTTGTATTAGGAAATATGAGCACTAATTTTTTATCTCACTCAAGGTGGTACACTCATGAAGCTACAAATAAATGAGTGTGAAGCTTTAAGGAATGATGCCTATGATAATGCCAAAATTTATACGGAAAGGACTAAGCTCTTTTATGACCAAACAATTCTGAGAAAAAAATTTCAACCATCACAAAAAGTCCTTCTTTACAAGTCATGACTACATCTCTTCCCAAGAATGCTTAGATCAAGATTGGCATGTCCTTATATAGTGAAACAAGTATTTCCACATGGATCAGTGAAAATAGAAAATCCAATGGATGAAGGTATATTTACGGTGAATGGGAAATGTTTAAAACCTTTCTGCGAAGGATTTGAACCTGAATTAGAGGTCATTCAATTATATGACCCAAAATACGTTTCAATAGACTTGGAAGGGCTTAACATGATACCATGTATATTATTGTATATTCTTTATTTTCTAATTTTCCTATTTTATCTTTTTCAACCTTAGTATTATAATAAATAAATGCTTCTTTATTTTATGATTTTTCCTCATTTACTACCTGCCTATTCTCATTGTTTTGTATTAGTCTGTTTCTAATTAGTATGCAGCATGTTTACCCAAAGTCACGACTTTGAGTATATCCCCAATCCTTTTTTTATCTTGCTTTCTTTTTCATTTTTTTATGTGTAGGATGATGTAGGATTTTAGTTAGGGGTGAGGGTAATAAACATGTGCATATGCATTTTTTTAACTTATAATTCTATAAAAAATCATAAAATTTATATATTTCTAAAAAATATTTCAAGTCCAATTACTGAAATGTAATCGTTTTTTCTAGCAATATCTGATTTATAATGAATAAAATAATGGAAAATGAATATAATTTTAGCATGTTAATAGATTTGCAAGTTGTGTGTTACCATAATATTTAAGTTTTTAAGGAATTCTATTAAAAATCCCAGTCATGGAAATCTTTGAGGACTTACGACAAATTAATTATGGTATAAGTTTTAAAAGGTAGATGCAATAGAGAGACCCATAAGAATCATTATTGGAGACTTGGCCCTATGAGAATTAGAGCCATTCGTTCATTTCTGAGTGTTATACTTAAACTCTGAGTTATGAGTAACTCAAATTTTTTGCCAAGTCCCAAATAATTGTTTTTGAAGATCTCATCATTCCTTCTATCGATCAGAGACTAAGAACAAAACCAAAATTTGAGTTTTTACGTCAAAAAACTCTCCAAAATCTAATCGAAACTTGAATGATTATGAAAAATCTAGGATATGATATAAAACATCTTTCTTATCCCTCTAAACATTTATCATACCTAACATATATATTTTACCTAGTCACACCTTTGAAGCCTTAACCATATCCTTACACCACCTTGGAGTCTGAACCCAAAAGTTAAGCTTACCCTAACTTTGAGAGTTCGTATGGATAGAATGCATACAAAAAAGGAATGTAAAGAGTAAAAAAATGCTATATGTATATATATATATATATATATATATATATATATATATATATATATATATATATATATATATATATATATATATATATATATATATATAAGAGATCAATTCATATTGTAACTAAATCTATTATGATTTAATAAATGGAAATGTTATTTGGAGAGTTAATGAGTTAATTCAGTTGTTCTCATACAGTTGATATATTCCCACTACACCAAAAAGGCAAAAATAGCACCTTTCACCCGGACACCCTTGTCACGATCAAAGACCATGATAAAAAATATGCATTTTTTTCACGATCTTTAACTGTGACAAATAGAGTTGTCACGGTCAAAGACCGTGACAACCTAGTAAAATTGTCACATTTTTTTACCGTGACATGTCCGTGAGAACTCTTATAACTTAAAAACCCTAGACATTATATTTTCTTTTCCCTCGCATTTCAGTTCCCTTGTCTCTCTCATGAATTTCAGCCTCTTTCTCTTCCTCATTTCGGTACATTTTTCCCTCTTTCTCTCTTTTCGTTGTGTGGGGGGACAGTGTGTGTGTATATGTGGGTCTGTGAGTGTGTGTGTGTGTATTTTCGGGTCACTATGTGTGTGGGGAGCAAGATTTTAATGTGTGTGTGTGGGGGGGGGGGGGGGGGATGGGGGGTAAGTGTGTGTTTAAAATTGAAATTGGTACTGAAATTCAAATTGGTATTTGAAATTGAAATTGAAATTGTTATTTGCAATTGAAATTGAAATTGGTATTTCAAATTCAAATTGTCATTATAAATTGAAATTTAAATTAAATTTTTTATTATAAATTGAAATTGGTATTTGGTATTTGATATTTGGTTTCTCTCTCTAATTACAGCTGCGGCGACCCCCTTTCGGTACATCTCTCTCTCTCTCTCTCTCTCTCTCTCTCTCTCTCTCTCTCTCTCTATATATATATATATATATATATATATATATATATATATATATATATATATATATATATATACAGACACACACACACACACACATATATATAAATTGTTGAAATATTTAGGATAGTTGATTTGTTGTTGATTGGTGGATTTAAACATTTACATGGCCATTGAGTTGGTTAGACCTTAGACCATACTATATATTTAAAAGTTTGATATTAAATAATTAATAATAGTGAACATAGATACTAGCCTTCTAGTTCTTATGTGTACGCATTCAATAGCCTATAGACTCGTTCGAGAGTCATTACTTTTGTAATGAGATCTCTCGAATTGTCCGTTTGGACAATTTGGAACAGAATAGTTTATGTATTACAATATTCTTACTGGCTTAAACTTGTTACTTTTGGTGGAAGTTCAGATTCCATCTCTTAATGTTCTCTGGGTACATACTAGATAATGCGGTGTTAAGTGTTATTTCAATTTAGAAATTGAAATAACACTTACATTTAAGAATTTATGTCATGTATTTGGAGAATTATGGTTATATGTTTCCAAATTCTCCTCAAGTGGAAACAATGTGCATGAGATGCTAAGTATATTATCGAAATGTGTGGTCTTGAATGGGATAAGACCACTCACCCTTTAGAGGAGATGGAGGAAATATGCAGTCCTTAGTGTGTGTATTCTGAAATTAATATTTGTATATTGAAATTGATAATTAGTATAAATTGATATATTGAGATAATTGATATAAATTGATTTATGGTGGATTTGCCCTTACAACTCTCTCTCTCTTTTACTGTAGTAGTGGCGACCCCCTTTTCTCTTCCTCAAATATTCTGACGACTATCGCTCTCTACGCACATTTTGGTACTTCTCTCTCTCTCTCTCTCTCTCTCTCTCTCTCTCTCTCTCTCTCTCATTATATACATATATACACACACACACATATATATGTTTGTGCTCATAAATTATTATAGAATGCATGCATGCATCCACCCAAAATCAAGTGTTATATAACAAGTAATGAGGGTGAAAAGTCAATAAGTAATCATATAGAAATTGATTTAATGTAAATTTACACCCCCGTTAGTTGTTATATAACACTTGCTTTGGGGGTGAATGAATGCATGCATATATTTTCATGTGAATGCATGACATAACACTACTGTAACATGATATAAAGCTTTAGATATTCTCATGATTACTTCATAATATGTTGATTGGTGGATTTGAACATTTAGATGGCCCTTGAGTTAGTTGGACCTAGGCATTTCTAATATTTCGCATTATTATCTGAATTATTATTTTACGTTCTTGAATTGTTGTTGACTGGTGGATTTGAACATTGAGATGGCCATTGAGTTGGTTGTTTCTAAGCATTTCTAATATTTTACATGATCATTTGAATTGTTATTTGGTATTCTTGAATTGTTGTTAGCCGGTGGATTTGAACAATTAGTTGGGCATTGAATTGGTTGACCTTGGGCATTTATAATATTTCGCATTATTAATTGAATTGATGTTTTGGGTTCCTGAATTGCTGTTGACTGGTGGATTTGAACATTTAGATGGCCATTGAGTTAGTTGTCCCTAGGCATTTTTAATATTTCGCAGTATTATTTCAATTGTTGTTTGGTATTCTTGAATTGTTGTTAACTAGTGGATTTGAACATTTAGATGGCCACTGAGTTGGTTGACCCTGGGCATTTATATCATTTAGGGTGTGGGGGCAATAAATAAACCTATCTAAATAGCAGGACATGTGGAGAGCACACCAGTCAAGATGGTGACTAGTGTGGGCTCCCACATAATAAGGATAACCAAGAGTCCTTGATAAAGTAGAAGACTAAGGAAGAGTATTTCATTGCAACTTAAACTCTACGAAGAGGGGACTCAGCCAAATGTAACCCTAATGTAACCCCTAAACTCTATATAAAGGGGACACCCTCCCCCCCCCCCCCCCCCCCCCCCCATTGTGAAAGGGGGATTAGAGGCTAGATAAACACACTCATGTAAACTCTCTCATCATTCTAATGGAACACAGTAGCAGCCCCATGGGCGTAGGCTATTCATGGTCGAACCACGTAAATATTTTTATCTCCTTTATTTATGATTGTATATGCATCGTGGTGAAAGGGAACCCCCCCTGCGGGTGATTTTTTTTTACTTCACAATTGGCGTCATGTGTGGGAATCGATTGTTCCTCCTTTAGGAAAGCCTTAACCAACAAGAACCTAGAATGTCTGGTCACAGCAGCAATGCCCCTCAAATAGGGGAAATTCAAGAGAAACTTATCCTTCATAGGGTTAGATCTGAAGTTCGATGCTCAAACCCAAGGCCTCGCCCAGAACGACAAGGGTCAGAAGAAATCCAGTGACCTGTTAGGTCCACACAAGTCTCTTGGTTGATCGACACCTATGAGGCTAGGCTCCAAGAACAGGAGGAAGCCACTCGTAAGCAGGAAGTTGAAAACGTCTGCCACAAAAGAAGACTAGAGAATATGGAGAGAGAACTCCATTGCAATATAAGGAAACATGATCATCGGACCCCTAGCCCACAGGCGAGAAGATCTCGCAGGTGAGGAAGGAGAATTAGATGTGGATCTCTAAGAATTGAGGGATACAGGTCAGATAACGACTGGTCCTAGCAACATCAATTATCTCTCCGTGATAGGAGCTGGGGCCTAAGGAATGACGATATACGAAATTTGGTCCGGAGAGAGATGGACCAACACCCAGCACATCAGGGTGCCAAATCAACAATAGAGCTAGCTAGGCGAGCTCTCATGACCCAGATAAAGTCCAATTTTTCAAGAGAAATAGAGGAAGAATAAGCCCCCAAGAAGTTCTCCATGCCCAGATTCAAGATCTATGAAGTTAAGACTTACCCCATCGACCATGTGAGATAGGACAGATAGACCATGACCCTTTATATCCATAAGGACGTACTAATGTGTCGAATTTTCCCAACGAGATTGCACGACGTGGCTCAAAAGTGGTTCGAAAAACTCCCCCACATATTTATTAGGAACTTCAAGTCCCTGGCAAAGCTCTTCACAACACACCTTATTACCAGCATCTCCCATTTGAAAAGGATGGATGATTTGTTGACTATGAAGAAAAATCCCCAGGAGGGCCTCAGAGACTACACGAAGAGGTATTGGGAGTTGTTCAATGAGGTCGAGGACTGCTCGGAGCAGGTCTCCATTATATCCTTTAAAACTGTCTTATCCAGTTCCTGCCTCTTACACCAGTCCCTCACTAAGAAGGAGGCCACAACCATCAATGACTTGATGGCTCGTATTCAAAAATGCACCAAAGATGAAGATGTGACCCATCTCAGTGCAGGGAAAAATGGTCGCACCATGTTACTGACAAGGGAAGTGATAAAACTGAGAATCAAAAGAAAGAGAGTAAGAATTGGGGCAAAAGCAGCCCTAAGAATGGGAACAAAAGTGATGCCTCGGAGGCATTTCAAGCAGTAAACACAATTTTTAGAGAACCGATGTACAAGATTCTGGAAACGATCAAGGACGAACCGTTCATTAAGTGGCCTAGAAAGATGGGTAGAGACCCTTTAAACGGGAACAACGCATTGAGATGTGCTTTCCACAAAGAGGGCGGGCACAAAACCGAGCACTGCAAATCCCTCAAGTCTTACCTTAAAGAGTTATGTCAAGCTGGATAGTTGAGCGAATTTATGGAAAAGAAGGTAGAGAAGGTAGCTACCAATGGATATCAAAGGTCCGATAACATTCTCGAGGAAGACGTCGTCCATGAGTTCGTAGTAATTCATGGAGCGTCTGACATCAAACAGATTCAAAGAAACACGGCTCGGATGGAAGTCAAAAAGCTTACAGCAGTAATGCAAGCTTTTCAAATTGATCTAGCTAAAACACAAGCAGGGAAGTGTCCATGAGTAGAGGATGTCGACTACATCAATCCCATTATGTTCAAAGATGAGGACTTAGTGGGAGTAAGGACTCCACATCATGATGCATTTATATTTACACTCAGGATATCTAACTATGACATTGAGAGGTTGCTCATTGACCAAGGTAGCTCATTCGAAGTAATGTACCTCGACCTATTCAGGAAGTTGAAGTTAAGTATCGCCGAACTAAAAGAAGCTATTGTTCCTCTAGTTGGCTTTACTGGAAAAGCAACATCCCCTTGGGAAAGATTGTCTTTCCAGTAAGGGAAAGAAATATCTTAAAAATGATCGAATTTCTCGTAGTCGATATTGATTCTCCCTACTAAGCGATCCTCGACTGAGGATGGTTGCACGCGATGAAGGTCATCCCCTATACCTACCATCGGAATCTCAAATGTGTTACTGAACGAGGAGTGGTGGAGATACACGAAGATCGAGCGGTGATGAGAAAGTTATTTATAGCAACCATTCGTCCCAAGCCAGAGAAGAAGGTTGAGGAAGTTAGAAGCAAGAATGAAGAGCAGGAGAGGCTAATGCCCTCCAAATAGCAACTAAGATATGGGAGACCAAGAGTGGAGGAGACCAGGCTCTTACCCTCTGAAAGAATCATCAAGGACCTGGAGGAAGTCACAACCAGTAGCAGTTCAAGTGAAATAAAGTTCTTGATTGGAACCTCACTCACCAACCACGAAAAGAAGGAATTGGTCACCCTACTCCGAAGTAACCGAGATGTCTTTGCATGTGAGCCTTACGAGCTACCCGGGATTGATCTGAACGTCACTTGTCATTAATTACACGTCGATCCAACTTTCAAACCAATAGTACAGAAAGCTCGTCAACTGCTCCAAAAAAAGCCAAGGCCGTGGAGAAAGAAGTTAAAAAATATTGGACGCAGGATCCATACGGGAAGTCCAGTTCCCAAAATTGCTATCCAACCTCGTGGTTGTCCCTAAAAGCAATGAAAAGTGGAGGGTCTGCATCGATTTCATTGATATCAACAAGGCATGCCCTAAAGAGAACTTCCCCCTCCCAAAGATTAATTAGTTGTTGGATGCCACTGCAGCACACGAAAGGATGTGCTTCCTAGACGCATACTTCGGGTATCACCAGATACCTCTACATGAGCCAGATCAAGACAAAACAACATTTATAAGCATATTTGGGTTATACTTCTATAACGTTATTCCCTTTAGGCTAAAAAACGTAGGAGCAACTTACCATCGGTTGGTCACCAAGATGGTCAAAGATCACATGGGAAGAACTGTGGAAGTCTACATTGATGACATGCTCGTCAAGACCAGGATCAAAGAACACCACCTCTTTGACCTATCAAGGACCTTTAAAATCCTCAAGAAGTATCGAATGATGTTGAACGCAAGTAAGGGTTCCTTCGGTGTCCAGTCTGGAAAATTCTTTGGGTACTTGGTCAGCAAGAGAGGTATTGAGGCCAGCCCAGACCAAATTGAAGCCATTAACAGGGTGCAGCCCCCCCCCCCCCCCCCGGTACGATAAGAGACGTGAAGAAGCTCACGGGGATGATTTTTGCCCTAAATTGGTTCATCTCAAAGTCTTCAAAATGGTTCCAACCATTCTTCCAGTTGTTAAAAAGGAGAAAAAAAGTGGAGTGGAGCGATGATTGCTCGAGGGCATTATAGGGGATCAAAGCTTACCTCAGCAAACCTCCCTTGCTCGTAATCCCTCAAGAGAATGATTCTATATACCTTTACCTTACAGTATCCAGTCATGATGTAAGTTTTGCACTAGTATGTGAGAAAATGGGGATCCAACACCCAGTATATTACGCGAGCAAGACTCTTTTGGACATCAAACAACGATACTTACCACTAGAAAAACTCGCCTTTATGCTAGTGGTAGCCTCAAGGAAATTAAAATACTACTTCGAATCCCACTCCATCATCGTACATGCATCCCACCCTCTTAAAGTAGTATTGAGAAAAGTATACCTTTTCGAAAGATTATGAAAGTGGTCGGTCAAGCTTAAGCAATTTGACATTCAGTTCCAACCAAGGAATGCCATCAAAGGGAAGGTCCTCGCTGATTTCATCGTAGAGTTTATAGGATAACAACCTTGTGACCAACCCCAAACTATTCATCAAAATGAACTTCCCTCAGCATCAGGTATCTAGAGACTATTCATTGACGGATCCTCTAATTCTAAAAGGACAAGAGTAGGCATCGTACTAATTACCCCTGAAGATGCAATACTCGAGCAAGGAATCAGGATTGGATTTAAAGCCTCCAAAAATGAATAAGAATATGAAGCACTGATCATGGGCCTACAAAAATTATGAACGCTAGAAGAAAAGCGACTCCAGGTGTTTGGCGACTCACAGTTGGGCTCCAACCAGATAAGTGGTGATTTCAACGCTAGAGATCGGAGGATGGCAGCCTATCTCGCCACTGAGAAATAATTGATGGCTAACTTTCAACAAGTCAGTGTCTAGCAGTTTCCTAAAGGACAAAACAACCATGTTGATGCCCTTATAGTCTTAAGCTCAATGATCAACTTCGACTTGAAGAGGATAATTCAGATTGATTTCCTTTCCCAACCAAGTATTAACTAGATCGATGAGCTGCCAAGCGTGGGGCATATTCTCCAGATTGAGACATCCCCCAGTTGGATGGACCCCATAAGGGATAATTTAAAGGATGGTACGCTACCAGTGGATAAGAAGACCGCTCATTAGATAAGAGTCAAAGCTGCTCACTTTCACTTATCTCCTGAGGGCAAGTTGTACAAAAGATCATTCACTGGCCCTTACCTCCAATGCATTCATCCAAAGGACGTCGAGAAAGTCCTGCATGAACTCCATGACGGAATCTTTGGGAGTCACATTGGGGGTAGGTCGCTAGCTTTTTTATGAATGAAAGAAGGCTACTGGTGGTCGTACATGCAGAAAGACGCTAGAATCTATGCTCGAAAATGGGAAAAGTGCCAACTTCACGCACCTGTGGTTCACTAGCCGACTAGAAACCTGAAGTCACTTACTAGACCATGGCCTTTCGCCCAATGGGGTATGGACATCGTGGGACCTCTACCTACCACAACCAGTAATCACAAATAGTTGTTGGTCGCAACAGAATACTTCATCAAATGGATAGAAGTAGAGCCACTGGAAAATATTAGAGACGTGGAAATAATAAGATTCATATGGAGGAACATCATCACTCGTTTTGGGATCCCCAAGACTATCATCATTGACAATGAAACCCAGTTTGAGAGTGGCCTCTTCAAGGTTTTATACAACTATAATGGGATTAGGCACTACTTCAACTCTGTGGCATACCCTCAGAGCAACGGACAGGATGAGGCTTCCAACAAAATATTGATTGATGGATTAAAAAAACATTTTGGAGTGATCCAATGCAGCATGGGTAAACGAACTACCCCACATCCTATGGGCTTACTGAACCACCCCACGGCGAGTAACTGAAGAGACATCATTCGCACTGATGTATGGGATGAAGGTAATTATCCCCTTGGAAGCTGGCCTCCCTACAATGAGGTCCACTCTTGTCGACCAAGGCTAGAACGATACAACATTATTCATTGAACTTGACCTAGCTGAGGAACAAAGTGAGTTGGCTCTAGTGAAACTAGCAGCCTATCAACAATAACTTGCAAAGCACTACAATAAAAAGGTAAATCCAACAGTTATCCAGGTTGGGGACTAAGTCCTAAGGAAAGTTCCTGGCAGTGCTGTAAAACCATCGAATGGCAAGCTAGGACCAAACTTGGAAGGACCCTTCAAGGTGATAAAAGACGACCTACAAGGAGCTTATCACTTAGAAACGCTAGAAGGCAGGGAGATACCTGTAGCTTGGAATGCAGCCAATTTAAAGAAATTCTACTTCTAGTTTTATTTTTTTATTTTTTGAACTTAATGTTGAATTTTTAATTCATCTCTGATTAATAAAATTTATATGTCAATGGCATTTTATGAAGTGTTGGTTTTACTCAACTACATTATAATACATGCACCCGTTCTAAGTTACAGGCTCCCCTCCTAACATGAAAATCTAAGATAACGAGAAACTCATTAAATAAGGGTCGATGTATAATGACCCTAATTAGGCATTCGTCAATTAACACGAATGACCTCCTAGCTTGCCCCTAGAAATACATGAAGCCCTAAGGGAACCCTTAGGCAATATGGCCAACCCAAGTTGGCCGCCAACATTGTCAGGCTTAAAAATACTGCTCGGGTAGAATACCCGATACCAGGTATATCCTCGTCAATGCCTCACTTAGGCCTAAGGAGGTGTGACAACACAAACTAAAAGGTAAAGTAAGGCAGAATGGTACACTAAAAGCATAATGGACTGGGGGGATACCAACTTAATAATTAACTCTACCTAAGTCAAATCTAGTCGGATGGAAGAGCCCAAGATAATTGAGCAAGAGATCAATGAAGTAAAAATTAACACAACACATGTTTATTCGGGAAATCGCCCAAAACATAACTATTTTATTACATCATTACATATACAAAGAGTTACATATGTTGAGTAATTCAAATCCTAATGAGAACTAGGTCGCTGAGCTAGGTATTCAGCCACTCGCGCTCTTCGGCCATCATCTAGGTGAGGAACGAACTCCTCCTCGACTTCGTCTGAATTTGGTTCCAAGATCTGTCTCGGGATCGCATCTATGGGAACCCATTGATCATCCTTTCTGAATGGGTTCGACATCAAAGTTGAGGGAGAGATCTCATGCCGATACCATAGAACAGAGTTCTTAGGGACTTGCAACTCCCTACGGGCACTCAACCACCCTCTTATCAAAGCTAACTTCTCAACCTCCTAAAACTTTATTGGAGCATCAGTCCAACCATGGTCGTAGACATCAGCCCACACCTGTCGAGGACCTTTCTTGAACATGTGCCTCAGTAAGGTGACGTCTCTTTGAAGATAAGTGGCTATCAAATATGCCCTGAGAACATCACCTCACAGTTTGGCAATCTCCCTAGCTGAACCACTATTATCAGTACCAGCTCATCCTCCAGTTGATGAAGAGGATCCACATAAAACTCGAGGGGAAATGCTCATCGCATTCTCCCTAAGCCACGAGACTTCCCTCCTTAGAGCATCATTCTCTTGTTAAAGGACCTCTCCAACTTGATTGATCTCAGAAGCATCCTGAAACTTAGCCTTTCAGATCATCCATTTCTTCTTGAATAGAAGCAGCGACCTCCTCCATATCCTCAAGCCTATATGCCAGCTTGGCAAAAAGCTCTAAGTGGTCTTTATAGTCATGATTCCTCGATCTAAGAGGCTTGCAGATTTTTATAAAGGCATGATAAACTCGGTTGCTCACATTGGGACCAAGAATTTTTCCTAGGTGTGAGGTAGCAGGAATATATTCCTTAATATCTGTAAGATACAAACCATACAAGCATTGAGAATAAATAAATCAGTACACAGAAGGGAATAAAACTTCATTTCATTAAATAAGAAATAGTTCAAGTATATCAACGCAATAAAAAAAGAATAACAGAAATACAAGAAATATAAAATCCCCCAAAGAAGACTAGATGGAAACCTCAGTCTGCTCTGAGGATGCTGGTTGCTTCCCTTTTTTCGCAGCAGCCTCACATGCGTCTCCCTCGGATGGAACAACTGCCATTCCTTGATCAAGGGGAACATTAGCAGTAGTAGATAGGATAGATATGACACCCTCATTGGCAGCATGAGAAGGCACCACATCCACAACAGGCTTGGGGATAGGGTCATGCTCATCAAAGAGGGGAAATCAACATCCACCTCAGCAGTGAGCAAAGCCCTATACTAACCCTTCTTGAAGTTGAGGTAGCTGATGTAGCCGATCTTAGCCTCAACATCATCATATGTTGTGAGCCAACCGACATTCTACGATCTCTTCTTCAGGGTGGTGTAATACCCCGTATTTTTATGGCTTTAAAATAATTGGATTAATTAAATTAAATTGGGATATATCAATTTAATATTAATTCGAATTTTAAAATAAATATTTACTACCGCGATGATAGTTAGTAATTATTGGTAAGAATTATGCTGAATATTATAAGATGAGTAAAAGTAATATATGAGATTGAATTTATTAAAATTTTCACGAGTGAATAATACGACAATTACAGAAATTGAGTCAGGACGCGCATGTGTCGTGTCGGGACTAAATTAATGAAATATAAGTGAATTAATTTTATGTCGCTAATATAGTCATTTCGAGTACGCCATTGTGTCCAGAAGGGTCAAGTTAGTCAGAAAAGTGTACTCGGGGGTTTAGTTTGGATCCCGGGACTATTTTAGGCCTAACTGGCATCTCGGGGGGGTATTGTGGTCATTCTGTATTTGAGTGATTAAACCCACGAATTTTCCTAAATTATATCAGCTATTAGATTTAATCTTTTAGGGTTATCAATCACAGAAACATAGAATGGCCAATACAGAAGAAAGGAAGATACCTCTTCAAGACTATATCACAATTTGTAACACCTTTTTCAAGAATAACACCACCATAAGATGAGGAACGCAACCATACCTTCGTCACCAACAGATCGAACCTTCGATTCCCAGGTAAGTATATATCTTGTTGATTTCTAGTTGATATCCCTTCCATGTTGGCCTAGGAATGAAAATCACATGTTTTATTTACAGAATTATATGTTTTAGAAGAGAATTTATATATTGTACGGAGAATCCATATAGTCTGAAATCTGGATCATATGTAGAGGATTACCCACGAACTTATAATGATATTTGGGAAGGAAATCTAGATTAAAATAGAGATTCTTGATTATTCATACATAATTAGGTTTTATAAAGAAATCTGGATTTAAACCCCTTTTTGATTGATTCGTTTAGGATTTATTGATGTTTTTACATTAGAACTTGTTTATATATATTGATTATACATTTGGATCACTTAGTTAGGAGTTTCGGATGAAATTATAGAGGTTTTGAGGAGTTACAATGATTGAACCAATAGCTGTTGTAAGAAAATATGGGCTGAGACCTGAAGGGTCGATCGATCGACCTATGAATGTCGATCGGTCGACTCCTACTGATTTTTGGAAATTTTCCTCTTCTTTAATGATGATATAACACCACTTCAAGGGGACTTTGCATGTGATGAGATTATAATAATAGGACTTATGAGGGACCACTAGGGTTGTGATTTAGGTCCGGATAATATGGATTAATACGAGACTTAATCGTAGTGTCACGAGGGCTATAGAATAATAAAATATGTTTGTATGTGCCACACGTTAGGTTGAGTGAGCATGGTTGATGACTTGGGCCAGTAGGATAGAGAGTGTTAACCTACTGACATTATGATTATAAAAATGATACACTTAGGGGGTTGAGAAGTAATTGGGAACGTGTGGTAAACGAGAAAAAGGATAAGCTAAAAATACGTAGGTTTTGAGAGTGAGCACCACGTATGGTTAGTATAAAAATATTATGGGTCGTGAGGGTATATATATGAAAAATGGAAATACATATTGATGTGTATGTATGTTTGTCATATTATTATGTGTAGTTAATCATACCCGCGCTACTTGTTATCACAGAGGTTTTTGTGCCGGGACAATCTTATCTCGATGTGACCTTTATGGGGATATTGACTTGTACCCTAGAACATAGGATCCTTGGTACAGGCTATCTGAGAATGATAGTCAGACGGTCTTAAGAGACATGAGGGTATGTGCTCACCTCTTAGTGATTTGGAACTATACTTCGCCTCCAGTATGTGTATTTTGTGTTAATATAGTTCGAGAGTGAGTCCGAACTAGTATTTCCCTCATTTATACGAGAGGTACAGGGACTTGATAGCAGAGTATTCCAGCACCATAGATTTTATGTGGGGTGCCGATTAGTATATATATTGTATGAGTGCTTAATATATATGCATATACCTGGAATTCTTCTACTGTGTGTGTAAGTAGATAAATATTGAATAAACGCTCCTAATCATAGTAAGTGTTGGAGATTTCATAGAAATATTGAGTATACATAATTGACTTAAATAATCCTTAATAAGATGTTATTTAAATAAATCTTAGACATACGGTCTTGCGAATCATAATACATGGGAGGAGAATTCGGTTAGACTTATGAGTCATTTTAGTAGTACGATTGGCATGCGCACTAGATGAGAGGAGAGAATTCTGAAGAGAGTGTCAAGTACTAACATGTGTGCAATATCGACTGGTAAGCATTTTTAAATACTAGCTAAACTATTTTAAAGCTATTTTTCACTCGGTCTCTGACCCGTTTCCTATCATCATTTCTCTCTCTTGTATATATATATATAGCTAGTATGAGAGTATATATATAGTAGACGACTTTGGATTGTTGACGTGATGTAGCTAGTATGAGAGTTATAGGTCTTTACAGTAGACGACTCCATCCTTGTCTTCTCAATCTTTCATTTAGTTCTCATTAGATAGGGAATGTGTAGCCCATTTCCAGTTTTTATCTAGTCCAGAGATTTGTACTTTTTATTTATGTCAGTATTCAGTTTAGTTGGGATTATTTTAATTTATTTCATTGTCCTGTGTTTTGGGATATTTTTATTTGGATGATTAGACTAGCATGTTTATTCCACTTGGGGGATTTGGTATTCAATAATATTATTTGTGTTCATGAGAATGTTTTCGTATTTTGATTCATAACAATGGAACTTAATTTATAAAATTAAATGTTTTTTACACTTAGCTTAATTATTTATTAGGTAATTAATAAATAAATTTGTTTTTCGACAATGATGCCAAGAATGAACCAACCGAACACTTTCAGTTAATTTAATAAAGGACTGATCACCTGAGACTTAATTAGGCAGGGTGTCGCAGGTGGTATCAGAGCATCAAGTTCGAGTGTCCTTTAGGATCTGTGCAGCTTATTATGCTTCCAGCATAGCTTTCTTTGATATAGAGCCCTATGTTTAGGATTGTTGATTTGTTTGGTGAGATTTAGTTCTCCTTCTATAACGTATATATTAGTGAATCTTATTTGTGTTCGTATGTGTTCATGTGCCTAACGATGAATTATGATGGGAGAGAGTCGTTGGGCGGATAGCAGGAGGCAGAGCTCAGTTAAGGTTAGAGGTTATAATCAAGAATGATGATCGTACTTAAGGTCACCCCTATTGTGGCACGAGAAGTTAGGACTGTAAAGACGTCTAGGTCACATCCTACGATTTCCAAGTGCTACTATAGTCGAAAGTGGTGCAAAAGTAGACTCACCGAATGTCGAATGACTAGGAAAGAGTCCGACGAAGCATTTAGGAGAACCGTCGGTGGAAATTCTAAAAATGCAAGGATTGTGTGTATTAGCCAAGGGAGGTAAAATATGCAAAGGCTTGGGCATATGACGGAGTGTGGATAACTGAAAGTGAAAATTTGGGGTGAAATTTTTCTTGGCTCGTCGGAACGAAGTTAAAATGGCGGGAGTCAACCAACACTCTTAGAAGTGGAATGCTATATGTATAGAAGGATCTTAGGTAAAGTTTGATCGTAGGTTGCTTTATCAGATGTTTAGGATAAGATGTGAACGTTGTTCTAAACTCATTACATGAGGGTTGGATAGAGGTCCATTTGTGAATATGAATCTAAACTATTAGCGAATCTTGTATCGGAGGATGTATATACAAATGGAGGAGAGGATTTCAAGTCGGAGATCGACTCGTAAGAAAAGTTAACAACACTTAAAGGGAATTATACTGGGCAGTCGATCCAGATGGAGACAATTTCGCGTTTGGTCAATGGAGATGTTAACGCTTCTTCATGTGGGAAGCTAAAAGAATCAAAGAATTTAGTTAGAGAATAAGACTGGGCAAAACGGTGTTTGTAAAACATCACAAGGGGGATACCCATCAGGAGACCCATTTAAATGATTCGGATAGCCAAATTCTTACCAAGAGATGGTGAATTCAGTAAGGGCTATTGAAGCAAGTAGCATGTTCCTTAGGGACAATAAAGCTAAGGCAACAACGGGGCTAGCCATCAGGATCGAACTACCAAAGTCCGAGAGAAGGACAACCTTAACATGGTCAGTATGATGGGTGATGAGTGGATTATGTGTTGAGGTATTTTGTGGAGAGTAAAACAACATACATTAATTTTTTTCCCGAAGCAAGTAAAGGGACAAGGGTATGATGCTTTGATGCGACTACAAATATGTCTAGTGTGCGTGCTATTTAGGATCAAGTGCAATATTGTTGCTCAAGTAATAATCCAATAAGTCGGGTACTGATCCTCAGGGAACAGGACGATCGAGGTCGTAACGATGTTAGAAAGATGGATGTAACCTAACTTTGACTCTAAAAAGAAGGAAAGGCGATTTGGATTGTGAAATAACTACAACTAGATGTAAGTATGAAAATGAGTAACTAATGAAATTATGAATAAATGAAATGCAATTAGTCTACTTTACTAAAGGACTAATGACGATTTAACTAAAACTTTAACTATTAGATGAGAACGATCGGATGGGTTACAATCCCCCACACCCTAGTAATTCACTTCGTAGGATACTACATTCAGAATTAAAATTTTAGATGAACTCTATCTTTAATACTCCCAAGTATTACATATATGAGGGATTGTAGCCCGCACAGTATGTAAGCAAAGGACGAATTAAAATCTGGGCTTTAATACTCCTAAGTATTACATATATGAGAATTGTATCCCGCACAGTATGTAAGCAAAGGATGACTTAAAGCAGTATCGTATTAATTATGATACAATTCACCTAAGATTTAAATTCAAAATTATATTTCCACTATCGTAAATTATATCGGGTGGGGTTCATGCACCCCGACCCTTGAAAACTTAGCCGGACATATGAAAACTAGAAGAAAACATGGTTTTAATGAAAGAAAACATCTTTACTAACAATTGAAGGTGAAGAAGAATGAAATTACTAACTAAAGAATTAACTATTGCAATAATGAAAGTAAGAATTGGAATAAAATTACTTGAATTGCAGAACTAGAATAAAAACTAGGGTTTATTGTTGTTCTCTCCCCTAAACTAATTATAATTCTTCTCTAACGAATTATAAGCCTCTTTAATGTCTAGGAGTTTTTTAAATTTATACTCTATGAATTTCTAAGAGTTTCATCCATACAAGACTCTTGTTTTGCAAGTGGATAAATCCAAATTTTCGATACCCGAACCCATCCTATTAAGGTGATTCGGTTCGATTTGCCTTTTGACAGAAGTTTTTCCCTAAATAGATTTGGTTCGTTTATTTCCTCTTCAGTTTGGTTCCATCATTTTGTGCTTCACAAGAAGTTTTCCCAGGATAAGATCGGTTCATTTTTCCAACCCTTCGATTCGGTTCCATCTCTTCGAGAACTTTTCCTCCTTGTAATTTTTGAGGACTTGTAACTCTTTATCCGGAACTTGGATTAGGATGTCAATTCTTCCTAAGCACTTGTAGGCACGACGTCTTTGACTTTCATTTTGAGTTTTGGTCCTGATTCCTGATTCAGATTACTCTTTTGCCCTTTTATTGTCATAGATTCATCTTTGTTCTTCCTTCCGATTTTCCCCTTCCTTATGTGCACTGAATATCTGCAAAATAGATAGGAGATACACGAAACTCAGTGTACTAATAAAAAAATGTCAATAGCAATGATATGATATAAATCCACTCGAATTACACTTTGTGGAGCGATAAAAGCCTCTAAATTAAGGGGATAAATGGGAAGAATTTATGCATAATCATACCCCCTAACTTAGAACTTTGCTCATCCCGATAAATGTAAAAGAATTAAAAAAATGATCCAAATCTAAAATTTGATAGAATACCTCTTTTACGGACAAGAAATTGCATTTAACGTATGCAACAAGCCTTTAAACCACTAGGTTACCCTAGTAGGACGAGTTGTGTCTCGTGAGGGTTTGCAGTGAATATACCCACAAAATTCGACTCAAAGAAAACTCAAAATCTGCAAAAATTGTATAACTCAAACTTTTCCAGAAAATAGTCATCATCAATTCATGTTCAAGAGTCTCAAATCATAGTGTGTGTATGAGGGCCAGAAATTTAACCGCGAATTTCCATCGATTGACCATTACGTTATCTATCCGAAAATTCGCTTTGATTTCAAAATTTCATGGGATGCTCTCGCAAAAGAATCTCTCGAAAGGGTGACTATTTTCTCTTGGTATGCGTGATTTATAAGAGTAAATGCATTGGAACCAAGTTCACGCACACAAATAGAAAGAAGAAATTTCATGGTAAATGGATTTCATAATCGGATTACGGTTATAAAAAAACGGGAACATTGTCTCTAATTCATCCTTAATCTCTTTTATTATCTTTTTGTGTTTTAGCTCTCCACATGGTAACCATTTTGCAAATTGGAATCTGTTAGGACTTTTTCAGGTTAAAGGTGTATTGAGTAAAATGGCAATGGTAGGGAAACTTGGAATTGGAAAATTTTCTTATGATGTCCATTTGTGCTTTTTTGGCCTTTTACTCATTTTTTTCTTCTTTTTCTATTTTCCACTCTTTTCCTTTCTTGCCCCTTTTTATGAACTTTTCGGACTTAATTTCTGGGATTATTAACTTTCACAATTTCGAGAAATTTTTTTTTTTTTTTTTGGGGGGGGGGGGGTGCTAAACGAACGGGAAAATTTTCTTTGGCTCATTTCTGGTTTAAAAATGGGATTATTTTTCGCTACTTTTTCTGGCCAACATTTTTGGGTGACAAACGAGGGCCTACTTCATTATCCGAAATACTAATTGCGTTACCATATGCGTTTCGAGAGTAATTTAGTTTAGAGATCTATTTAGCACATTTTTCAAGGAAATATCACACACATTTTCCATAACTGGTCAAAGTGAAATGATTGAGATCCTTGACGACTTATTAAAGTGCTGAAATGAACTCTGAGTTATCAATTTAACTCGAATTGATTTATAAACTCACAATAATGAAAGGTTCGAATCTCACCGGGTTTGTTAATCTCCATAGTTATTCATTAAGTCGTCTACGTTGGCTCAATTTCCATCTTTGGTCAATTTTGTCTTCATGTACTATGTTTTACAATTTAAGACTTTAAACCAAATTTAAATGATATTTTTGAAAAATTTGAATCCCAATTTTTATTTATTTTGAAGACAAATATTTTTGAACTTTTCAAAAAAAAATTGACATTTCCGGGGATTTTTGAAATTTTAAATTTTAGAAAGACGCACTTGTGACCCCCCCCCCTCCCCAACTTAGACTTTTGCATTGTCCTCCAGCAAAAAGGACTGAAATCTAACTCAAAGTGAATGAAAAGCGCGAATAAATGAAACGAGAAAATAAAACAGAAATGCAGATTTTTATAGATAAGGAGAACATGTGTTATAAGGGATAGGTGAGAAACAAACAATCAACATTTTTAAACAACTAACAACGACACAACCAACAAAACCCAAATAGAAAACAACTGTGCAACCAACTAACACAAATAGCAATAGCAGAAATGGGCTTCACTGGGGTGGGGGATTGGAGCTTTCGAGTACGCTGGGGTCATACGGGTCATATAAAAAGGTTGGAGGGGGTCACCGAAGTTGAGCTCCTACAAGTGAGTTTGGAGACAATGCATCATGCTCGTATTACTTCGGTAGGCTTCTTGATCCCGTTGATATTATGTGAGGAATCCGTCAAATCGAGTTTCCACCGCCGAAAGGCGCCTATCAAATTCTACACGTGGGGGATAAAAATCTTAGTCATCGTCATCGTCATACTCGTCCTCCTCGGCCCCGCCCATCAAGACATCCTCAACCTCGTTGTCTTCAACAATGATATCATCATCTTCGTCTTCATGAACATCAACCACTTCCCGTGCTGCTCGAAGGGATACCCTTTGAGTTATAATACCCATATTTAAGCTTTATGAAGAACATAGTTTGTATGATATTTTTGGGAGAAAAATAATTGATTATGACCCATGATTGGTAGGGATTGCATGTAGGACGTTTTTGGATCTCCAAATATTCTGATATCATAGAAAACTAGATGATTAAATCGAACTAAAAGTCTGGAATTATGATGAAAGATGTAAAGAATGTATTTTTAGGGTTCTTGAATACTAGAAAGATTTTTAGTTGATTTGGCCAAGATTTATAATGATTTTGTTGTTTTAAATCGTTAGTAATCATCCCAGAACATGTAGGAATGATTAGAAATTGTTGGTTGTAAATATGGTGAATTATCATGAAATATAGATAGATAAAAATGGTGAAACCCGCATGAAGAAGACGAACTGGGTTTGTCACTGCTTAATCGATCGATCGACCCTTGAATGTCGATCGATCGAGCAGTCGATCGATCGACCATATCCCTCGATCGATTGACCCTGGCAGGACTTTAAAAAATTTTGTGAATAAATTTCCTTTAATTACCGTCGCTTGATGGGAACCTTAGTGATGATATTTTACCTATAAGGAGACTTCATAAATACCAATAGGTGTACCATTAGATTTCTTCATAAATGATTGAGTGGGAATTTTGGAGAAATGGACCGATGGGAGAGCGAACAATAGCCGTATGTTAGGATTGTGAGAATTTTGCTACGGAAAGGGTGAGAGTAAATTTCCGGAATAATACCAGTAGGTTAAAGTTAACTTAACTACTAAATTTAGGGAGGGGTAACTAGGGCCCTTAGAGTTGCGTGAATACTCGAATAAATACAATAGCGAAATAAATTGTAATTAATGAGTACAGTGAATATGAGTAAAATATATTACGTACGGACATGATTTGATAGGTCGGGTGTGTACCTACTAAATTATACAAAAGTTTGGGTTAAGAGAATTTTACCTAAATTAATTATGTTAGGGTCGATGTGACATTCCGAACTAACATAAAGTTATTATATGTTTGGGGTCGATGAAAAATGCCGAACCAAACTTTAAACTGGTGTCGCGATGAAAGAGTCCCGAACCAGAATATGTGTATATATTTATATTTTTAAATAGTTGGGGTCGATGGATCATTCTGAACCAACTGTTACTTGGGGTCAATGAATCATTCCGAACCAAGAGTCCTTTATGTGTGGTAAAAGGATATGTTAGTGATAACTGATATTAAATACATTATTGTGTGATAAAATGTATTCTCTATGCATAATCTACGGATTGAAAATAGTAGATAATGAAATGAATTGTAAATTTCTTAGTAATAATGTATAGCGTGATGTAATTATTACAAGAATAAGAACAACGAGTAGTAAATAAGTTACCTATGCTTATGGGTGGTATAGCTAGGTGAACTAAGTGTCCTCGTTAGACATGCACTATAGAAGAGAGGTGAGGAAGTCCAAGGGAGTTGTGCTAAACTTTAATATGTGTAATCAATAACTCAATGGTGATAACTGCTTGCAAAATATTTTAAAAATGTTTTGAGTACGAACTCTTGCTATGTAAATTTTTTAAAATCTTTTAGGTGCCCAGCCATAGGAACACCCAGCATGATTTCATTCCAGAGATTTGGGAGCAGCAACACGTGTGGATGTTGCAGGGATTGTTTAGACGCTTCCTCTTTTTCAGTTCTAGTGTGGGATCTCAGTTTTAGTATTTTTAGTTGGGACATGTTGTCCTATCTTTACTGCTACAGTTTATTTTAGTTATGGATTTTTAGTTGTCGTTTATTGGCCATGGTTTTCGGCAAGACTTTACCTGCATTCAGTTAATTATGCGAACTGTTTTATTATTACTAGAATTGTAATGTGTTTGTATGGATTATTTATTCTGCTTAAGGAAGATAAAATTTGGCACTCGTTTAATTTCACTTAGGTGGTTAGTAAATTAAAAAAGGCTTCCGGCAGTGATGCTAAGAATGAACCATTTAAGAAACCTGTTTAAATTAAATTAAGGCTTGATCACCCAAGGTTTATTTAGGCGGGGTGTCATAGTTGATCTCCATGATCCATGGTATTAAGAATGGTAATAACTCATTAACGACATAACTTACTTTTATGTGCATAAATTCATCCCCTTAATCTTTAGCTTAAGATATATTTTCATTATGATTTCAATATAAACATATATACTCTTATTTAGATTGTATTTCGGGATATTCGACATCTCCACCATTTCAAAAATATCTTCTACAAACCTTCAGTTTGATTACAATCTTGGTCAAAGGTAGTAGTATATGAAAACTTAATTAACACCCTCTTTGTTAGCTCAATCTACCAATCAAAAGGCTTGAACTACTAGACAGGAAATGTAACACCATATTTTTCCAAAAAGATAGCCCTGGGACAAATTACATTATGTTCGATAGAAGAAATCATAAAAAGAAGAAAATAAGCACTAATATTACTTTACTCATGTGCCTCATCAGTTAGCTAGCGGATATTATAATCACATGGTTCACTCCCATTAAAGTCCTATAAGACATGACTCGCTAACAGGGGGCTAAATATTGTGTTAGAGATAAATGGTTCCAAACTAATAAAAATGTTTAAAGTCAATGAAACACGAAGAGAGGGACTTGTGGTAGACACAAGCATGTGAAATCAAACGAAGTTTCAGGGATCATGATTATGAATTGACTTTGAAGTTTAATAAGAGATTGAGGAAAAATTACACTTTATAATCCCCAAGGGTTATTTCGATGGTACGATGTGCCTTAATAATGACTCGCGAAGCATAGATGTAAGAATCCCCACATGCGTGTATAATAAATTGTTTGAAAATTAAAAGTTACACTTTACAAAACCTCGAGAATCAGAAACAAAAAAAAGTAATAACTACAAACAAGATATATCAACTTGAAATAATATATAACGGAATAATAAACAAAAATGTATGTTTTACATGGTTTAGATTAAAATCCTACACTCGTCGATTGAGAACATCCATAATCAAATAATTTTATTGTTCATTAATAATCAAACATGACGATAAATAAAGTTAATACAAAAATTTGTGTATTCAGTATTCAGACTAAACTTTCTAAAGAATACAACGTGAGGTACTCTCACAAAACTCTAGCGAAATCTCAATGCGATAAAAGAATGGGTATGATCCATTATTAAATTGGTTAAAAATAATAATAATAATTCCTTGAGAATTTGGAAAGTAAGATGAACCCCACTGTTTAAACTCTATTAGTTCAAGGATTATAATACACTTGAATAAATTTCTATCTTTCTAATGGTAATCGTGATTCTGATGCACTATTAAGTTTTTTGTTTTTTAGGCTTATTAATGCCTTGATTTTTTTTACAAGAGATAATTTATTTTTATTTATTTTTTAGTTTTGGGTGAACCTAGAGCAACAGTTGGGTTATATCATTGTGACTCTGAGGTTACGGGTTCGAGTCGTATAAAAAGTCTCTCTGCATATACAAGGGTAAGGTTGCGCACATCTATCCCCCCAGTACCCCGAAGTGCCGGTAGCCTCGTGCACTAGATTTGTCCTTTTTATATCTTAGTTGCCTTCCTTATCTATATTTCTTAATGGCTTTAGAGACTTGAATATTTATAGCAGAAATTTCAATAGAGAATGCTAGCCAACCCCTTTGTGTTTGATCTAGTTTTGTTCTTCTCGAGTGTCTCTGAAATTTTCTTCTTTGTTGTCCTTTGATGTTAATAGTACCTTCCTGCAATTTTTGAAATTATTTTTAAGGCTATAGCCTTAGATGGTATTTGTTTTCAGGGTTTATTTTGAAGCTTATTTATGTTACTTTTATTCTCTGGGGTACCCATATGTAATTAGTGAAACCTTATTTAATAAATAAAATCAGATGGGTGAATGGATGACCTAATCCATTTCATTCTTTCTCTTATCTTCCCGTATCATATTTCTCTCCTCTCTCTTCTTCCTCTTTTATATATTAATCCCTCATAAATATAATCTAGGGTTTGGTTACATCATAACTCAACATGGTATTAGAGCATGGTGTATAAATCCCTAAGTCATGGAGGGGCAATCCTAGGGTTAATTTGAAGAAATCCTAATATATAAAGGGTTAGTTGAAGATGAGAGGTGTTAATTTCATCCACAACTTTCGCGGGTATAATGAGTGTTCTTGTTCCCTCACTGCATACTGTTATAATCTTCGTGGAAAGTGGGAAGAGTACGATCATTATCATGACTATCTCCCTGTTTTATGCATTTGATGTTTAACCCTTCCAGTCTATGATGGAAGGAAATTACATTTATCAGTTTTTGGGTGGTCTACACCCATAGTTTGAGCATGCTCAGGTCCAAGTGTTTGGTAGATTTTCAGCTCCATCCTCTATCAGAGTGTTTTTTTTCTATATTCAGGATGAAGAAAGTCGAATGCAGGCTATGCGTTTAAAGTCTGAGCTGGAAGTTCTACTGTCGACAAGGGCTCAGTGGAATAAGAACATACCTTCCCATACACCCAGACACTTCACACTAATCACATGGGAGATAGAGGAACGTGGTTGTTAGAGTCAGTTATCCACGCGTTCACTAATGGCGTCAGCACATGATCCAAAGGATATCTATTCTGTTACTCTGATAAGCATGTGTACTCAGGTATAACTGCTCGACTTACAAGGGCACTCCACCTGTCCCCATGATATTCTCTAGGAGTTACCTATAAATAGATAACAAACCCACCTGAAAAGGGGATAAAAAACATTTCTCTCTCACTCAATCATTGAGTCACAAGTACAACCCCAATTTTATATATGAGAAAAGAGTAAATACCTAGCAAGAAGACACATGTGGATGTAGGCTATCGTTCTGGGCTGAACCACATAAACATTGTCTCATTCTTACTATCTCCCACCCCCTTTATTGAGTATCAATTACTGCATTTAATTCTTTTATTATTTATTATACCCATTTTTACAGGTTAACACTTTTATTACTCTGAATTGTGGATTCTCAGAGTTAAAAAAAGGGTTATCGTCGTACAAGTGGGTGAGGTCGATCTTGAAGTAGGAGCATACGGGGAGATGGGGATGATAGTGAAGTTGATGTGGAGGAGCTTTCGGACAAGGCGGGATCTGACCAAGTTGTGAAAAAAATTGAGTTATTTTTTTTCGTGGGTCATTCAAAAACTCACATATATTGATCGATTTTTTAAAATGGCAAAAAAATCAGTTTGAGCAAATTATTTTAGAGGCTCTCTGCAATGTTAAAATACCCTTAAATTTTTTTTTTCCTTTTACAAATTAAAAAAATTTGGTTCGTTATGATCTTGGATATCCTCTCCTTATATATATATATATATATATATATATATATATATATATATATATATAAAATCATCACACACACAATGAGAGATCACAAGGTTAAAATGAGGTGATTTTAATTGTTGTAACTTGTACATAATGGTTAATGCCAAAAATTACTTAATGTGAGTTAGACTTTGTCAGACCGAGGACTTTTTCCTATGGGAGTGGAAAAGAACATGAATTCTAATTGTTGTAACTTGTATTCTATGGTTAATGCCAAAAATTACTTAATCTGAGTTAGACTTTATCAGACCGAGGACTTTTTCCTATGGGAGTGAAAAAGAGCATGAATTCTCGCATAAGACCATGTCGAAATGATTATGAATATATATATATATATATATATTTTTTTTTTGGGGGGGGGTAAGTCTAATTTAATCCCACTTTCAAAGATTCATTTGTATCCACTCCCATATTTTTATTTTTTTGATTGTTGGTCCTATTGTAACAACAGTGGGACACGTGTCATTCTCTATAGAGAAAAGGAGAGGCGGTTACAAAGCGGTTGAGGGAAGTTTTAAGTAGTTATAGGACTAAAAATAATTTAAAAAATACATGGGAGTGGAGCCTAAAAAAACTTTGGACATGTGACTAAACCCAAAAAAACAATTTTTTTGGTTGCCAAAAACGCATCTAAGCGATTTGTGATGAAAAAAGTGAAAATACATTGCCATTTTGCCGGCCAAATTGTTTGATCTGTTGTTTCAAATTGGAAAATCCCACAACAATTCATCTAACAAATCCTCATTCCTAGCCAATTACTTAATCTCCACTAGAGATTCTCCAGACTCCACCCCAATATACATTACCTCTCACAAATTTCACTAAACAATGAAAACATCGAATTTTGTGTGGGGTTTAAGATAAATCAACCCAAAAAACAACATCACGAGAGCGACATAACAGATTGAAGGATTTTCTAGAAAATTATCTAAAAATTTGGCAACATCAGCATATGTGATGTTTGTTAATTGATAGAAGTATCATGGGGTTAAGTTGGACCCTACCCTTTATTACATTGTGAAGGAAATAGGAAATGTCCATCAACGTGTTTGTTTGGGAAAAGGTAATAACACATACCAACATTGTGAAAGACCACCTTAAAAAGTAAGATACATATATGTCTTAATTTGTATTAGTATATTATGTTGTTGTTTTATTGAAAGTGATCGCAAACCACTGAAAATGCATTGCTTAGGATATAAGATTATTAGCGAAGTAAAAGATTTATTTATTACTTAATCATGATACTAAGGGTTAATTCGCTTGGTATTGATTTGTTTTCAATGGAAAATACTTTTTTAATTTTATTTTTATTTTTTTACTTTTGTGGTGCATGATTTTTTTTTTTGGATAAAATGTGATTATAATTACCCAAAGGGCAACTCCAGGAATACAAAAGATCTAAACTCAGCACAAAGGCCAAACACGCTGTAAAAATAGGCTCGCAGGCCTAAAAAAAACATCAAAACACAACCGAAACAAGACCAATACTGGCCCAAGCAACAAAGGCCCAATCCCATAAGGAAACACGCATATGTAGGGCTGTAAACGGATATTCGGAAATCCGCATCCGTCCGATATCCGAATCCGAATTTGCGGATATTTATCCGAAAAAATGGAAATGGATACGAATATGGATACTCTATAAAAATATCCGAGAAAATGGATACGGATAGTACTAGTATCCGACACGGATAATCCGTATCCGAGGCGTAGTATCCATTTTACCGGATATCCGTTTTACCGGATATCCGTATCCGTCAAACATATGTTTAAAATATTATTAATAATATTAGTATTAGTACTACTAATAAAATAATATTATAAAAAACCTTAATCGTTTATTCCCTAAAACAAAACAAACACAAGATTCCACTCAAAACAAAAACACCCTACGGTTATTATTTTATTGGGTATATTATAAAATTCCATGTATTATTATTTTATCGGGTATATTATCATGGAGTTACACTAAAGTTACAATACATCATATCACACACAACATACACCCATTAAAGAACATATACTCCACTAAAAAAAAACTAATTTCATTTCATTTCTCTTTCGTACAAAACAAGAGAAAAGAAACCCTCATTTCACTCCACAAAAAATTCTCAATCCCCCACCTCCACCTCCACCTCACCAACCCGCAACTGCTCATCAACCCCGCCACCGCTTCTCATCAACCCCTCAGCTTCACATCAACTTTGTCGCTCCGCCTCTCCACATTCCCTCCTCGTGTAACAGAAAATTGGCAACAACAGGTACATACAAAATAAAAATAAAAATATATAACTTTATTTATATGTTGTTTATATGATTGTTCATAAGTTTCCTTAATTATAAATAAATTTTGGAGAGAAACAAAAAAGTAAAGTGATGGTTTTGATTGTGATGAGAACCGAAGTTAACAGTAGGTATATTGTATACAAAATAAAAATATATAGTTATTAAAATAAATATATCAGTATGTTTTTAAGACTAAAAGGTCAATGAGGTTATCATTCTCAATAAAATTTGATTTAATCTAAAAGGTGCATATGTATTTCTACTGTTATGGAATGCTACTGTTATTGTTTTGGATAGCTTGAAGCTTATATGTTTATAAAGTATGGATCGCTTTAAACCATATTATCATTATGGAATGCTACTATTATTATAAAAACAAGGAGGTAGTAATTTTTTTTTATATTTATTTGGATTGGATTGGATTGGATTTCATTGGATTGGATATTTTAATAGTTATTTTGCGACAGCTAAATAATGTAAACGGATACGGATATTATCCCAATCCGAGGTATCCGAGCGGATACGGATATGGATAATTATTTTAACTATCCGGCGGATACGAATACGGATAGTGCATCCAGATAGCGGATACGGATATGGAAAACATGGTATCCGATCCATATCCGTCCGTTTACCACCCCTACGCATAAGCAATTTAAAAAAGATCAAATACGTGTTGAACACGTTTGAACCCGCCAATCAGGAGACAGCACGATCCAAAGAAATCAAATACGTGTTGAAAACCATTGCACTGACAAAACTACGCCTCAAACCCAACAAACACAACTCTCGACACACACAACAGCTTCTCAGACAAAGAACCCATCGAATCAACTCAAAAACCACTCTATAACCTATTGAAGAACCACCCAAAACTTCCATGAACCCAAACTGTCTATCAATCCGACCTCAAAACATCCAATCCATGAAGATCCCACAACCTAAACCAACCTGCAAAAACCCAGGTTTGTACTCCATCTCTAAGAAGACAGAGCCTAAGCTTCGAATAGTGATCAGAATAAGCTTCATCACATCAAAACATCCATTCAAATGACACACTACATCTCGAACTATGTCATGCAAGCTCTCCAAGTGATAAAGAATCCGAACTTCAATCAACCATATGAATTTAAAGATAAGTCTTTTCTGCATATATCGTCTCACTAATACTCCATTTTCCTCTAATTTCTTCATTTTCAAAGTTTTTCTTGATGTTTCTCCATTTTCATGTACTTTCTTGAATAATCTTCTCTATTTTTCCAAATATAAAATTTGTATCAGCATATGAGTTAGTAAAAATTTTATCATTTCTGCATCTCCAAACTACATAAACTGTAACTGATAGACAAAGCTCTTGAATGTAGTCTTTAAAGGTTTTATTTGTAGGGATCTTCTTATTAAGTCCTGTTTGAAGGATATATTTTTTTTATAAGTCATATCACAATATTTTTTCCTCAGTAAATTATACGTGTGTCCTAATTGTATATTCACTATATACTTACAAATATGACCTATTAAAACAAAAATTTTATATTATGGGACCCGATGAAACAAAAAAAAAATGTTAAGACCTATTGAACTACATACTTATTAAACGGGGCTAATATAGGTAAAAACCCCTTATTTTTATTATTGAGGTGTTTGGCTTCTTCCATTAAACTCTGTTGTCTGTATGAAACCCCATTATTCTGTTGAACCTTTCCCCAAATTTGATTTGTTACATCACTCTCAAAAAACCGATGATTCCTTGTTTCTATCTCTTTATTACAAAAAACACAAATATCCTTATTCATAATGCCCCAACCTTTCAATTTATCTTGAGTGCAGCTATTCCCGTTCCAAAATACTCCAACCCCACTCCACATTTATATTAAAGGACTATAATACCCTTAAAACCAAACCCACGATTTCTTTATATGTACTATATATGTATAAAAAATAGTTTCTTTGCTTATTAAAAAAAAGATTTCAAAAAAAAAAACTATTTATTATTGAAAATTGTTTTTGAAAAAATAATAAGCATTTTTTCTATTAAAACTGGTTAAACTTTTTATAACTCTTTAAAAAAATCATTTCAACTGTTTTAAAAAAAAAATTAGTTGTGATTTTTAAAACAATGTTCTTTATAATATAAAAAGATATTTTTTACAAGATAAAACTTTTTTAACTCTTAAAAATCTATCTTCTACATAAAAAACTTTACATTTTATTTAAATTTATTTTATAAAAAAAAATTCTACTGTTTTCTATGAATATAGATAAAATACTACAAAAACTGTAAAAAAAAAGTTTATTTTTGTACAAAACAGTCTTGTTTTCTTTAAACAAATATTTCAACTCTTTTCATAAAAAAAATATCTCAACTGTTTTTTTTAAATCAACTGTTGTTTTCTAAAACTGTTTATAAAAACTAAAGCAATGTTCTATATGATATAAAAAACAGGTTTTACAAAAATAATTTGGTTTAACTGTTAAAAGTCCGTCTTTTATATAAAAATAAATTGAACATTTTATTTAAAAATACTTTATAAAAAAATTAACACTATTTCTATGAATATAAATAAATCATTAGAAAAACAGTTAAATTGTTATGTTGTCTATTTTTATTGAAAACGGTTTCACCAATTTATTTAACACTATTTATATAAAAGACACATTTTTTATTTATATTTATATTTATATTTTATTTACCACTCTTTATATAAATGACACATTTGTAACAGTTTATTTTTGTAAAATCAGTTTTTTTATATTATATAGAACATTATTTTAGTTTTTATAAATAGTTTTTAAAAACAATAGTTGATTTAAAAAAATACAGTTGAGATATTTTTTAATGAAAAGAGTTGAAATATTTTTTTTAAGGAAAACAGGGTTGTTTTGTACAAAAAAAAAAAGTTCTTTTTATAGTTTTTGTAGTATTTTATCTATATTAAAAGAAAACAATATTATTTTTTTTTAAGAGAACTTAAAATAAAATGTACAGTTGTCTATATAGAGTTAAAAAAGTTTATTTTGTAAAAAAAAATCCTTTTTATATTATACAGATCATTGTTTTAAAAATCACAGCTATTTTTTTTTAAACAGTTGAAATGGTGTTTTTAAAGAGTTATAAAAACTTTAACCAGTTTTTATACAAAAAAATGCTTATTACTTATTTAAAAATAATTTTCAATAATTTACAGTTTTTATTTTTTATAAATATTTTTTAGTAAGCGAGGAAACTATTTTTTTTACACATATACATGTAAAAAAATTGTGGGGTTTGAGGGCATTATAGTCTTTTAATGTAAAAGTGACATGTAAAAAAATTGTGGGGTTTGAGGGTATTATAGTCTTTTAATGTAAAAGTGGAGGTAGTTAAATTGTTTTGGAGTGTGGATAGAGCAACTCTTTATCTTTAGTCCATAATCTATCCAGGTGTGACACCCCGCCTAATTAAATACCGGGTGATCACTCCTTTATTAAATTAAATCAAGGTAAACAGTTGGTTCATTCTCAGCATCACTGTCGATAAAAATACATTTTCCAATTTAACACCCTAAATAATTAAGCTAAGTGTCAAAACCATTTCCATACATACTTTCCAAATTTTAATTAAAAAAAAAGATTTATTTATTTAAAAACAACATTTCTACAATTTAGAATCACATCACAGTAAACCAAATAATATAATACATTCGTCAATCGAATGTCAACATACGAAAACTAAAGTCACCGATACAAACTAAATAAAACCCATAGTAACAATACTGAAAACAACTGAAATACAAATGTCCCAATAACAACGGGATAATGGAAAGGGCTACACATGCCCAACTAACTGAAAGTACTAAGAGTGGATCCGAATGGACGAAGTCGTCTAATCAAGAGACCTGCAACTCCCACCTAAGCTGCAGCGCGTTCCTTCCAAAAGATCCTAATCAAGACGTCCTTGTGGCTGGGCACCTGTAATACATACATATATATACAAGAGAGAGAGAGAGAGAGAGAGAGAGAGAGAAAGAAACGGGTCAGAGCCCGAAAGTGTGTTTGATTTAAAATACGTTTAGCAAGTATTTAAATTGATACAGGCCAATGCAACAACATGTTAGTGCGTCACTCTCTTGAGAAATACTCACCTCTCTTCTAATGTGCACATGTCTGCGTCTCTTAGGACCGTCTGAACTATCACATCGATAGCCTGTACCAAGGATATCTATCTTCTAGGGTACAAGTCAATATCCCCCATAAAGGTCCCATAGAGATAAGACTTGTCCCAGCGCGGTAACCTCAGGGATAACAAGTAGCGTGGGCATGATTTTCACAAGTATATAATATATGTACACACAATCATATAAATATACCACTTTATCATATTAATATACATTCTTCTCGTCACCCATAATTATACCATTTATCCTTAATTTCACATTTATAGAATTACGTATAAGATTTCGTTCCTAACCTTAACTCGAAGGGTTTTCTCACTCATTACCTGACACTCGTGGACTATATCCTCACAAATCTGATATTCAGTAAGTGTCTTTATTAGGTTCCAATGTAACTCTCTTACGCACCTCACCCTTTAAATTTATAAATTCACCAACCCTAAAGTAAATGTCCCATAAATACCATTCTCGTTGAAGATTAAAGGTCCCAACATTCATTGCTATGCCCTACTGGTCCTCAATGTCTCCCAAATCATTTTATCAAGAATGCCCAAGAATTATATCACGACAATTTGAATTTAACTCATTTAAAGAGGGAATTAGGAGTCTGCCAGGAGGGGTCGATCGATCGAAGCTTGGGGCTCGATCGATCGAAGCTCTGGGCTCGATCGATCGATCAAGCAGGTCTGGGAAAAATTCTACAGAATGCAGTTACGGGTTTCATCTCCAAAATTACACAAAATCGATATTTCCAAGTTCCAATTGTCCCAGAATTCTACTACTAACATCATAACAATATACTAGATGATTCTAACGTAAGGCATGTTCATATACATAATTTAAACATGGATTTTCAACCTAAAATTGTCTCCAATTATCAAGAACCCTAGAATTTTCTTAAACAGTTTACTAACCAATCTTTTCTCCAGAATTTATTTCTTAAGATCATCAAAATTTCATGGTTTATTTCCTCTACATGGCAAGGGTTCCAGAATCAACATATAAATCATTCCTACATGCATTTTCCTAACACAAATTGGGTGTTCTTCCATATTTATCATCTCTAATCAATCCTAAACCAATATGAAGATTGCATTAACGAAAATACACAAGTTAAACACTTGCCTGGGGTTTTTGGTATTATGATTCACGGCTGATTTTGGTATGGCTGCATTCCTCATCTCGCGATCTACGCGATGGTGGTGGCGGCGGTGCAAACCGGTGGCTTCTTGGCCTTGAATTGCCTTGGAGCTCTCTCCTCTCTTCTCCAATGGCCGTCACCTGATTTCTGGATATTCTAACCCTAAAAGCTAACCTAAATGGCTGATATAGGTTGCTGAAATTCGTGGGTTTAATTACCCAATTAGGTAAAATGACTAAAATGCCCTCCCGGGGTATTAATTAAGTCTAAAATTGCCCCGAGACCCAAACTACACCCCCGGGTACACTTTTCTGACTATCTTGACCCTACCGGACGTGTTGGCGCACTCCAAACGACCATACAGACAACTTATAAAATATTCACTTTTTATTTAACCAAATTAGTCCCTACGTGACACGAGCACGTTCCGATTTAAATTTCCGAAATCGTCATTTAATTTACTCATGACAACATTATAAAAATAAATCTCATATATTACTATACTCATCCAGTAATATGCAACCATTAACAAATTTCCAATAATTACTAACTCTCATCACGCTAGTAAATATTCAAAGCAACATTCCGGATTAAAATTAAATTAATTTATCTCAATTAAATTTAATAAATCCCACAATTTTAAAAGCTATAAAAATACGGGGTATTACACCAGGCACACAATCCATAGCCGAAACGCACATTTAGGGATACTTTTTGAAAACCAAACTGCACAAGTCCAATGGATTTTGTCTTTCTTGATTCTTAAGTTGTCATACGTACAGCTGCAATTATACACCCCTTCTATAGTAATCATCCGATTGACACTGTCATCAGACACTGTCATCAGTGTGGCTTTGGGGAACAACAGTAGTATTAACTAAGTCCATCAAAGCTCTAGAAATAGGTCTGGGAAAACTCCATATATTACCGTCAATAAAATCAGAACATTTAGCTAATATAGAGCTAAGAGCAACCCTTATGGGCATGCTAAGGGCATCTGTAGTGGTGTAGTGTAAAATCAGGACGTGGAGATGTAAATGTATATTTTTTTCCTTAGATTGTTGGTCCAATTTTTACACTGGGACAATGCAAAATGAGGACGTGGGGGAGATTGGGCGTTAAACATGTTACCGCCCAGATAGACAACATTTTACTACCAAGATTCCCCCCCCCCCCCCCCCCCCCCCCCCCCCCCCCCCCCCCTGTTTGGATATTAATTTTTTTTTTCAAAAATGAGGTTGGGCGGACAATATATAGGCGCCCAGAAATCTGGGCAGTATTCTTTTTAACGCCCAGTCTGGGCGGATATATGTTTAACGCTCAAAATGTCTGGCGCCCACTTACACATTGTGTATCGGCTGTTTACATTTGCATTTCTTTAATATTTTCTCTCTCCTCCAACTACACAGTTTCTTACCCATTGTAAGGTGTAAATGTGTAAAACTACACATTTACACCATCCACTACAGATGGCCTAAGAGCATGTATAAGAGCATCCACAATGGTGGATGCTCTTAATTTGCAAAGATGGAGAACCAAACGGAGATTTACCTTTCGCCCAAGACTGTAGTACACAGTGGGGGAGTATGGAGAAAATGAGAATCAGTTCCTACGAACTTATGTTGTTCGTAGGAATTAAAACAACTTTTCTTATGAACAACATTTGTTCGTAGGAAATGTTACGAACAAATGTTGTTCGTAAGAACCCAAATATATAATTTTTTGTGGTAAAAAATGATTCTTACGAACTTCTGAAGTTCGTAGGAGTTGCTAAGAATAAAAAAAGTTCGTACCAATTTCTACGAACTTCAGAAGTTCGTAGGAATCATTTACAAATTCTCCCCCCGGTTTGTATACTTGCAGAACCTATGCAAATTTCATTACAGATTCTATTGCTTAAACCTCACCAGTGAAGCGCATTCGATTTGTAAAAATTTGTAAACTTACAAATTCTGCTGTATTTTAGTTCGACCATTATAATGGTGGAACTAAAATACAGCAGAATTTGTAAGTTTACAAATTCTTACAAATCGAATGGTGGAACTAAAATATAGCAGAATTTGTAAGTTTACAATTTTTTACAAATCGAATGCGCTTCACTGGTGAGGTTTAAGCAACAGAATCTGTAATGAAATTTGCATAGGTTTTGCAAGTATACAAACTGGGGGGAGAATTTGTAAATGATTCCTACGAACTTCTGAAGTTCGTAGAAATTGGTACAAACTTTTGTTGTTCGTAGAAAATCCTACGAACTTCAGAAGTTCGTAAGAATCATTTTTTACCACAAAAAATTATATATTTGGGTTCTTACGAACAACATTTGTTCGTAACATTTTCTACGAACAAATGTTGTTCGTAAGAAAAGTTGTTTTAATTCCTACGAACAACATAAGTTCGTAGGAACTGATTCTCATTTTCTCCATACTCCCCCACTGTGTACTACAGTCTTGGACGAAAGGTAAATCTCTGTTTGGTTCTCTATCTTTGCAAATTAAGAGCATCCACCATTGTGGATGCTCTAAGGGGTCCTTTGGTTCACTACTCAGAAAATTTGATTTAAACGATGTTTTTAAATACAATTTTTAAATTCAATTTTTTGTGTTTACAATTATTGATGTGCGTTTGATAAACTTGTTTTTAAATACAGTTTTTTGAAAATTTGATAAAATTGGCAATAATATATATATATATATATAGCCAGGGTCACCTACATCATGCTCTATACTTCACCCATGCATGACGCCTAATTCTAGTCCCTATTTTTTTTTTCAAATTATATATTTTTGCCTTGAAATTAACCTTCTAATCAACCCATATGCAAAAATTAGTTCAAAATACATTTTGTAGTTATTTTTAAAAAATCAACAAAAAACTGCTAAAAATACCTTATTTATAAGGGTCTGCGCCATCAGTTTTTTGTGAATTTTTTAAAAATAGCTACAAAATGCATTTTGACCTAATTTTTATCATATGGGTTGATTGGAAGGTTAATTTCAAGGAAAAAATATAAAATTTGAAAAAAAAGTTTTCTAGGCCTAGAATTAGGTGTGATGTACGGTGTGATGTATAGCACATGATGTAAATGAGCCTGCCTTTCTCTCTCTATATATATATATATATACATATATAAATATATATATATGTGTATATATATATATATATATATATATACACATATATATGTATATATATGTATATATATATATATATGTGTGTGTGTGTGTGTGTATGTATACATGTATACGTGTGAGTGTGTGTGTGTGTGTGTGTATGTATACATATATACATGTGAGTGTGTGTGTGTGTGTATATATATACGTGTATATACACACACACATATATATGTGTATATGTGTGTGTGTATACATATATGTGTGTATATGTGTCTGTATATATATATACTAGCGGAATGCCCGTGCCTGAAGGCACGGCAAAAATTTACAAAGTACGGAATCACAAACTGGTGAAAATTTTCAAAGTACAGAATCGCAAAAATAAGAGTTTTTGTTCCACAACAAAACAATGTACAATTTTAAAAAAATGGCCATAACATCATTTGTTTATATGACTATCCAGCCTCCGTAACAAATAACACAACATAAGGGATAATATAAGGGATAATAGTTCAGTACACTTGATAAAAATAGTGAAAACAAAAAATTAACAACAAACATGTGCCTGGTAAAGGAGGGTTGGATCTGCGTTGTGACCTCTGAAGAGTTTCTCTAAAAAGTCATATTCTAAATATATTTGAACCTCAAAAGAGGTCATTTAATAAGGGAGGAAAATTAATTGATTAGAATAGGACAAACCACCTGATTGTTATAGGTGATCCTCAAAACCATAGCAAAATTGTACATCCTATTTGATAAACTTTAAACCAATTTTCTTCAAAATCAAGAATACAACCACATATAATCTAGATAAAGCATTCACTGTAGCATTTTTCTAATAAAATCAACAAATTCACGCTCAGGTATATTGCGTAGTTTATAAAAAAAAGTTTTATACAACCATTATACAAATTATATATAGTTTCACAATTTTATACAACTAAAATGAAAAAACAACTCACAAAATGTACTTACATATTCAATTTAATCCTCTTTCAAATTACCCTGGTGTTATTGCTTTAAAGAGGTTTGGAAATCCCCATTTGTAATGATGCTGCAACTGGTCTTCTTTTGCTCTCTTCATACTTTCCAGCTAGAGAATCGAAGAGAAACCGGCACCAACACCCACAGCCAAATCAATCGTGCTCAGCAGTCACACCACCTGAACTATATTGAGGGCATCAAACCTCCAAGACAATTCCCACCCCTGCAGATGCTTCATGTTCAGCGATGCAATTATAGATGCCACAACATGCCTCGAGTAGAACATGAAAAATCAAAAATAGAGTAGGCATCTCAATAGGATAATAGTACATGTGAAAAATCACAATAAGACTACCTTTGAAAGATGGCATGTCCATAGAAATTTCTAAAACTCACTACCTAAACATAACACAACAAAAAATAGAAAATGTTAAGAAAATAAGGAAAGAGTCAGGAATGTAGAACACAGAGAGCAAAATGGGACTATAAGAACTGAACTGGACATTAGTTGTGGGGTATATTGCTTTGAACATAAGTTCTGATAATCACACCAAAAAGGCAATTTTCTGCAATTTTAGGACATCACACCAAAAAATGCAATTTTCTGCAATTGCTTTGAACTTAAGTTTCCATATTATTATTCATACCGTTATCATTGTTGAGTTCTCAAATCAAACTCCGAACTTATTTTTTCAGCCACCTGTCTCTGAAACTGCTCGAGCTCATGGTCTTGGCTTGTGGCTTCCACTACGTGTTCTCGCCCCATGTTCATGACGGACCGACCGAAATTGTTTAAGACTATTTGTGACTGATGATAATCTCTTGATGGCATTTTTTGCCTTAACAAAGAAGGAAACTCCAAAAAATCTTCTGAAATTGAGTATCTAAAGAGCATCTGTTCAAGTACTTTTATAATCAAACACCAGCATCTAAACCCTGTTCAAGTACTGAATATGCAAAAAAAATCAAATACTGGCATATTCCAAGTGAATTATAAACCTTTTATTCCAATACTTTTATAACCTAGTGCATTACAAACCTTTTATTTCAAACCAAATTAACCACTAAATTACTATCTTAACATACTGTCATCGAAAGCTGAGATTGGAGTGGGATTCCTTCTTATAATCTCTGTTTTCTCGTGGCAACGCAACATAATATAGACATTCATGTAGTGGCAGCTATTAAAGTTAGGTATAATGCTCAGGGGACTGCCTGCTACTATAAAAGTGTATGGTCTAAAATTGGGAGAACAGACAGTCCACTCATCCATGAGTGTGCTCCATTCATGAACACTCCAATTTTAATCATATAAAGATGGTGGCAGAGGTGGGAAGTCATGAAAGATGAAGCCAATGGATAACATGAATATTATAGAATGAAAATTAATCCACACCAGATTTACTTTAAGTGTCTTAAAAATTTATTTTTAAATATAAGTGAGTTTCAATTTATATGCCTAAGGAAGCTAACACATATATTTTGAAATATAGATGAAGTCAACACGCATACTTTCAAGATTCTCTTGATCTAAAGAACAAATCAAACCTCCCGGACAAATGTTGCAGTAGTAAGGACGACATCTGGACAGATGTTGCAGCAACTTTTATTGCATCAATCACAGCTTTTTCTTCCTCCCGATCATCCCCTCTTTATTCAAGGCATAAAAAGAGTACATCAGATTGAGAGGGAGAACATGTAGATAAAGGGAGAGAACCCGTGAAAAGAGTACATCAGATTGAAAAAATAGTGATATACCAAACTAAAAACTATTATCCAAAACTAAAACCGAATTATAAAGACCGACACAGAGAACTAAATACGTAATAACTAAACCACATAATTATTAGGACTTCTATTATCTAAGATTTTCATATAGGCGAGTCAATCAATTAGCTATAACAACTCAAGTGTTACCTTGAATATTTGGACCTCTATTAGAACTTCTATAACAACTCAAGCATAATAACTAAACCACATAATTATTAGGACTTCTATTATGACTCATGATTTGACTCAAGGGGAGTAACAGAGAGATATTCCAAGAAGTACAATGTTTAGAATGGTACCATTGATTCTTTTTAAACAACCTTATTAGAAAACCAATATCTATATATTCAAAATATGTTCAAGTACTCTGCATAATTGGTGTATATTTTCTTGAAATGTTGTGTTACCTGTTTTTAATATAGCTGCCTTGTCATTAGGATGCAAATAAAAAAATTGATACTACTTCCAAATGCATAACAATCATTTTCATCTAATTGTAATGTCCGATAGTTCTCAACACTTCCTTTCGTCTCACTGGAATAAGTCGAATACACAAAGTGAATTTAGAATACAATTTAAAAAACATAAAAATAAGAGAACTAATAGACGAAAACAATATCAAACATATAACTTCATCAATTTCAGAACCTGTAAATGGTGTCGTATGTGCATTAACAGTTGTAGTTGTGCATTAACAGTTGTTTAGTACGTGCATATGTGCATCAGAATCTATAAGTGACATCATATGTGTATCAGAACCTGTAAATGACATCATATGTGCAATATAACCTGCAAATGATGTCATATGTGCATCATGTCATATGGGCATCAACAGTTACTTAGTATGGACAAAAATAAATACTAAAACATTTATATGAAAGGGTATGGCATATTTGAAAAGGAACACAAAAATACACTGACATTATAAAAGGCAATATGCAGGAAACATAAGTAGAACAATTAAGCAGTAACCGAAATTCAATTGAAAGAAAGTGGTAACAACAATATAGGTTGAAAGCTTGGCATTTATTTTATCAATATTCTTGCATAGAATTAACAACAAACAACTTAACTATAGATTACCTTAGAATATTGTGAATCTTCCAAATAAAGTAAGTGATGGTCTAGAAAGAAAAAAAGCAAAAAATGAAAAAAAAAAAGACGAACATACAAATAATAAATGCATTAAATAAATTAATAAAGCGTGACATATGACCACCGTTGAAAAATAAATTAAACATAACAATTACAGATGAGAAAGAATCAGACAAACCTTTGAGCCACCTGAGTGTAGTTAGAACTTGTACATAATTGCTTGCACAAAAAGTTTGGTTCCCCAACTTCACAAACTACTCTAGTGACTTACCTTTTGGGTGTGATTAGTAAACTTTCCCTCCTGGCCAATCCTGCTTGTATAAATAAAGCCACATTCCCGTTGTTATAGGCCATGTTGAAATCCGTCAGCCCAGCTCCGTAAGCGTTGCAGGAGGCCAAAGATGGAGCAAAAATGCCCGATGCTCGAAAACCTCAATGAAAGAGGCAACCTAATAGAAAAAGCAGTAGGTATAATGCTTGTGACAGTGATACTTAATTTGTTCTTAATATTGGATACTACAACTTCTACAGTCAATTCGATCGAACTTTTTACTTATTTATTTCCTTTTTACTTTGAACTTAGTGATGATATGTTTATATACCAATGCTCTCTCATTTCATAAAAAAATTAAAAACATTGTACCAATGTTATAGGTTGGTCGCAGAAGCTTATCCAATATTCTTAATAATGCAACAGATCAAGTGCGGATGCTCTATATAGTGCTCCAAATCAATATCCGATACATATGCGATACAGATACATGATGCATTTTTAGGTATCCTTTTTAGTTCATATTCTATTTTTTGTTATTAGTACTCTAGACTTATTATTAGTATGCTATGATTAATAAACTTTATTATTATGATATGAGTTTCTATTCATGTTTTTTAGGAATATCAATGAATATTAAATTAAGGAGTAGTGGATGAGAATAAGTAGTGATGGTAGGACTACCGTTACTTCAAATGGCAAACGCAGTGCTCCGTTTGAACACACATTTGGCAAAAGTAGTAAGCAGTGGTCTTCCATTTTTGAGTTGGAATATACTTACTGATGGTATCAGTTAAAAATATTTGATCTACTCTAAGAGAGATTGCTTCTTTAACCCCCATTTATTGGATTTTGTCATAAGGTTGTAGAACATAGTCTTTTCAAATTTTATAAAAGGTGTGAACAACAAAATCAGGTTCTTAATAGATTCCAAATACCAAATTGTTAAAAAAACATATATTCTAGAATATAATTAATTGCAAAAAGTATCTAAAAACGAACAGAACACACTCAAGAATCACGAAGAAATGTTTTCTCCATCTATCTTTACAGCCACATAATGTCAGATAAAAACATGGAAAAATTAAGAAACATAGAGACAGTTGAATTATAATGTCTAACCAAAATAGATTCTGGGTTGGCTTGCTGTGGAATGATAATAAGCCAAGAACATGGTCTATTAGAGAAAAAGTACACACAAAGTCAAGAACATGAAAGCAGGTACATAGGAATGTCTGCGTGCCTGCAATTCCATTTACACCCGCCTTAAAACAAAATCAAAATGATCCATTAAAAGGTTATAAACAAAAGGAAAGGTTCACGAACTAATCTTGTACTAAACATTAGAATATGAACAACATTTGAATATAATATGAACAAATTAGAATTTAAATAAAGATTGCAATCAAAATGTACATTAGACTTCATCTAAACTTAAGTTATTACTAATTAAAGCTTCAAATCGTGGCTTCAAGAAGAAAAAATCTTCAAAAAAATAGATTGAAATCTTTTACAGATATCATGAATTGTTAACTCTACTGCTTGAAATCCTATACAAAGATCATCGATTCTGACCCTACTTGAGCATCTCCATTAAAAGTACTTCCATACTCTCTCATTTCTAGATATTCATATTCAACAAATTGCTTCTTCGCTTAAGCTTTCCTATCAATAAAGAATTTATTCTTCTCCATATTGCTTCTTTCTTCATCGCAGAAGATGCCCCCATAAGTACGAAGGAGTCCCGCTTGGAGATTGAATCAATATCCCTCAATAAGAAGGCAAACGCTCTCGCTCGACTCAGATAATGATAAAACTCAAGCTCATCTCTTGCCAAGCTAGCTCCGATGCTACTGCTCAACTGCGAGACTTCAAGAAGAGTACTTGATTTATCCACTGGCCTTCGATGCCAGTTGTCAAACAGAGGTATCTATACCGCTTGCTCATCTTCCTTCCAAGGACCCTTGGTTGGTATAAAAGCAACACCATTAGAAGACAAACAAATCTTATTAGAAAGAAAAAATAAAATAATTTTTTTTTTTAAATTATACTCCGAATAGGCCTAAGAATGCAAATAAAAGTATTAGAGAACAAAGAAAAACGAACATATAATGCCCGAGAGATCTCCATCATCGAACTTGGAAAAAGTGTCCAGAGAAAGGAAAGTTCGAAAGGAAAAAATGGTTAAACTAAGACCTTCATGACTCTGGACATTAGAACCTCTACTACCTTCATCGAAATGGCTTTCTTCTTTCTTGCGTAACTTGAAAATTGTACACAAAGAGTAAGATGTACTCCTTTGAGATGAATGTTTCAATGCAATTCATATAGCCTATCAGTGGCACACTACGTATTTGGATTCATTTGGACCTGATAAGGGGTATTTAAGAAAGAAAGTTGAGATTGAACTGAGTATAAAGATGATACACTTGAAGATAAGATGCAGTGATCTTGGTTTCGATTGCAGATGAGATTGAACTGAGTACAAAGATAATTTGGTTCTTATGTTGAGCATAGATAATAGTTTTGGCGAGCCAATAGAACAACATGTTCCTTCATTCACTCTTCTCTGCATTGTTTTCTTTGCGAACTATTCTCACCTGATCCGCTTTTTCTTATGCTAAAAAAATAAAACTAACTTGGCTTAGAAACCAAATAAATTGAGTCGAATTCAAAAAAAAAAAAAAAGTAGAATGCAGATCTAAGATGTTGGAAAAAAATAAAACAGTTATTAAAGTAGAAGATATAATTAATAGATCTAACACACACATGAATAAAGAGAGAACTAACAAAGCAAAAAGAAATCGAAATGGTTAAAGAAATTCAATAAACATGCACATGCATTGTTAGACAAAAGAAAATGAACTGCGTCCCATACTTTTAATTTCATAAAGCATACATCTCCAAATTTTTACTTGCAAAATAAGAGTTAATTTAAACCTTAAGAACTGATGGAGTTCTTATTTTTATATATAAAGCAAGAGGCAACTAAAAACTTAATTGAAATCAATCAACATAGAAAAATTAAACACTATGTTGGAAGCAAATTTCTAGGGTACACCACAAATTCAGTATCAAATGTGATGTGCCTACTATTGTGTGTGAATCAACATTAAATGAATACCTTAATCACATCATAATAATAATCTATAATAATAAAAATGATGAAAAGTATGAAACAAAACTCTTGGAACATAAAAGGAATAATTTAAAACATAATTAGAAGAATTTTATGGTGAATAGTCACATCTGATGCAACTATCAACCGAGGATTTTCAAAAGTAGGCATGACCTTCAAATGGGAAAATTAAGTTTAAAACTATATAAAAAGAGTCATAGGTATCAGTAATGCTAAGTTCTCAAAGGTGAATGCAAAAGCATAGAGAGCTGAAGTAATGCTAAGTTCTCAAATGCGAACACGTGGACTTATAACAAATACAACAGTTCTCTTTGCTGCAGCTCAACTATGGTGAAAGGTGTTTCAACTTATAACAAATAAAGTAGAACACACTTTATCTAGGTATAAAAATCAACAGTCATAAAGTTAACTGAAATTTCAATATTACGTACTTTATGGCTGTTGATTTTTATACCTACATACCCATGCTTCCACGTGTGCGTGTTTTCTGCAAACTCGCTAACAACATAGATCTGGTGGAACAGATGAAACCCCGCAGTTACAAATCAAAAACATAAAAAATAAGGATTTAATAGATTCAAAGACTATGTTTGTAGTTTACCTTCAGAAATTTTCAATGGTGGAAGTTTCCCATTAACAAAAAAAACAATATCTGAAATCAAAACAACAGAGAAAGAAAAGTGAAGAGCCAGAGATAAGGTAGAAACAAATAATAAATATTAGGCTTGGTTTGCAAAAATAAAGATCCTTTTTTAAATGATCTAAAAATTATTAAACCAAGCAGAGATAAAAATGGAGGGTATGCCCGGGATTAAACCTCTGCAAACAAAAAATAATTCCAGCAAACAAACATGATTAAGACTGTAAAAAAAGAACTTGAAGAAATAGGAGCTTTGAAGTATGAGAATGAAGAATTATCAAAATCAAAATTTTCAAACTCTAAGATCATAACCCACAAAATTTCAAAAACCCTAGAGTTTGAAACCCAAAAAGCCCTTAATCTAAACTCCTTAAATCTGCAAACAAATAGATATCACAACTTAAAAGAATAAGAATAAAGTAGGAAAATCATACCTTGAATAATAAGAAAAGGAAGAAGAAGAAGAAGACGAAGAAGACATAGTCGCGCGCGCGCGCGCGCTAGAGAGAGAGAGAGAGAGAGAGAGAGAGAGAGAGTAAATCGTGAGGGTGAGCTGACTGAGTAGGTATGAGCCATATGAGTGTGACTGATTGGAGGGATTTTTTATAAAAATACCCCCAAATTTGAATTAAAGTGAAAGTTAGATTGAGAAAAGAGGGGGAAAACACCTCAACCATTGGATTCAATTTTTCCCCATTCAATCCTAGCCTCTAATTAAGTTATCATCTTATTGAATAGTGTCAAAACTTTTACTCCTTATTATATTGATACATATACATATACATATGTGTGTATACATGGCTGTATATATATATGTATATATACATATACATGTGTGTGTGTGTGTGTGTATATATACGTGTATATACACACATATATATATATATATATATGTGTGTATATGTGTGTGTGTATATATATGTGTGTGTATATGTGTCTGTATATATATATATATATATATACATATACATATACATATACATATGTGTGTATACATGGTTGTATATATATATATATATATGTGTGTGTGTGTGTATATATGTGTATATATGTGTCTGTATATAAATATGTGTATGTGTGTGTGTATATGTATATGTATATCTATATGTGTGTGTATATGTATGTATATATATACATATACATATACATATACACACATATATATATATACACACACATATACACACACACATATATATATGTGTGTGTGTGTGTGTATATGTGTGATTTTGAGTCAATGGGTGCGAAATGCTTTGACGAAGGGCGGGAGCCCCCGTGGCAAATTTTTTTTGGGGTTTTTTTACTTTATTTTTTTTTAAAATTTTTAACCCTAATAATGTTGAGGTATTAATTAATTAAATTTGGACATTCATAAACATAAGGGCTGAAAAGTCAAACTAATTTGAACCTACATATATTTGAGCAATTTGAGTATAAATCTAACACAAATCAATAATTTGGGCATAAATCTTAAGTTTTAACATATATTAATTTAAACCTACATATATATTAGTAATTTGGGCAAAGATCTAACATATGTTAAATTAAAAAAGTTTAATAAATGAATTAACCTAACAAATCTGGCATATATTAAAAAAATAGGTGTTGAATGAAAGTTGTTAAAAAAGTTTTAAAGTCTTAACAAATAAGAGCGTATATTATATATACATAATACATTTATTGTTAAACAAATAATTAGGGCCTTTTGCTTGAATAAGTGTTAAATCTTAACAAATAACAAGGTTGAACAAGTGATAAATCGTAGCAAATAACAATTACCTTTTATATCGATGCTTTGTTCTTCTTGAATGGAGAAAAGAGAAGAGTTTGGTTGGGGAAAAAATAGGGTCGGCTTCTTGGAAAGGAAAGAAGAGGAGTTTGGTTATACATTCAAGTTTGGAAAATCACCATTTTTCACCTCAACATTAAGGTTATTAGAGCATCCGTAATGGTGGAGACCCACGAAAGCCAAAGTTGTCTCCCCTTTTAAGCAGTTACCTTTCGCCGAATAGAGTGGCATGCAATGGTTGAATTCCTACGAACTTCATTTGTTGGTAGGAAGTTCCAATGAACAAAAGAAGTTCGTTGGAACTTCCTACGGACAAATGAAGTTCGTAGGAAGGTAATGACACTCTAACAGATAGAAAATGACTAGTTCCTCCTACTGTTATATAACCATTTTCATCCTCTTCAGACATCCTCACCATCTTCATCCTCTTCTCCTCCTAATATAACTCACTGCAAAATATATAGTTCTCATCCTCCTCTCAATTTCATCATCTTTCCAATTCATCATATAGTTTATCAGTCCAATTATTTTATTTTAAGTTTTCCATTTTATTCATTATGGAAGGTAGAAAATGGAAAAAATATTTCAGTATCGGGAAATACAAAAAATTCGGATCCACTTCAACATCAATTCCCGCTCCTTCCGCGAAGATTGAACCGTCGGACCCCATTTACGGTAACTATTCCCATATTTACGACGTAGTAACACACACGTCGGACGGACAAACTCTGATTATAAACGGAAATAAAATTAAATTTCGTGGGAATTGGGCGAGCCCAATGAAATCGTACAAATTGATCGGAGAGAAAAATGCGATGATCAAATCAATTATCGACACTGCCGATTATATGTCGAACATATTTTCTATGGTGATGCCCAATTCCGATCAATGTATTATGACGACGATGATCGAACGTTGGTGGGATACGACGCATACGTTCCAACTATCATACGTCGAGCTTGCCTTCACTCCAGTCGACTTCACAATGCTTTTCGGTAATTATATATATTTTATTGCATTGTACTTATATTCATAATTGTTTCAATATATTTATTTTATTTTTTTGTATTTACAGTCATAATTAATTAAATATATGACAATAATTTTTAATTTCGTATAGGCATTCCGATTGGATAAGGGATACCCATTATAAATCTACCCAGTGAAAAATATACCAATTTTGTAAATACCATAAATAAATTTTTCTCCGATATTCATATTCAGAGATTTACCGGTGCGGGGATTGCAGTTTCTGACCTTAAAAAATATATAGAAATTTTTGTCAAGGCTGGAGATATACTAGATTTTATGTGCGTAATCATAGCCCAGGCATTTTCGTTATATGTTATCGGGAGTGTATTTTTTTCAAATGCCAACTCCACTGTCGACATCGATTTTTTACACTATTTGGAGGATATTACTGCCGTCTCCACATATGACCGGGGTTCGGCTATTTATGCCCGGATTATACGGTCTTTGGACAAAGCCAGTCGTCGATCGTTGACTAGCATTGAATGAATGTGGCAATTACTTGAGGTATATTTTCATTTAATCTTATTTAATCGCATATCTGAATTTATTTTTCATTAAAATAATAATCAACTTATTTTAATGAATAAAATGTATTGAGATTTTTTGCAGTATTTACATCACGAGTACATAGCCACGGCATGTTCAATACTAGTCGATTCGTCCATCGATATGTCGCCCCGCATATTTCGTTGGTCGAGGGAGAATCGAATGAATGTAAAGGGAGCACAGCGGTTTAACATCTCAAGCAGTCAATATCAGCTTGAGATGTGATCACCCGAGTCCATTATATGGCAGCCATATGAGACTTCTGCCTATCGTGATGCCTACCGTGACACTGATGTCATCCTTTATATTTATTTTCTATCGGGTTTACGGATGATTTTTTGGGATCCCTTATTTAAGGGTTTCTGGTACTTGGGTGACTGGCCTTTCGACAATTGATTGGGCAAATATGTATAGCAAACAACCTGCCTACGAGTTTGTGTTATGTCTCCGTACATGAATTTCAAGTAGTAGCTGGTCAAAATTGGCCTTTCGCAAATCAATTCATTAGAGATGTATCTCAAGAAGAGTACAATGCCTACGGGAAGGCAGTAGCACTTGGGCCTATACTACCACCAATTGCGAGATATGTGAATGTTGATTACATTGGAGTTAGTTCAGTGACACCTTCAACGTTGCGAATCTCACGAGCACCAGCACCAATAAATGAACCACATGTATATGAGACACAGTTTTCGGCGGCTAGTTCTACGCATATCTAACCACCGAGACAAAATTGGATGGTGGATGTCGGCCTACCGAAGGGGGCTTCATATACGGTTGATATCCCGCGACCCGAGATTCCCACCAATGCACCTCCAGCTCAATCTTTGACGCAGTTAGAGTGGCGAAAGTCCTACATTGATGCAGTAGATAACAATCGAGGTCTCCATCATTTATTATTATTCGAGACACAACAGCGAGAGTATCAGCTCAAAGCACACGATGACCGCATTGAGGAGTTGGAGCGTAGACTAGCACACTTTACTATGCCTAGTCATGGGTTTGAGCAGGGTGGTACGAGTTCTAGCCATTCGAGTGTTTACATACGACAGCCCTCCGACCCGATCACTGCGTATCAGTCGCAAAAAAAGTTGGGGAAATTTATTTGGGTCTGACCTAACTACGGGTTCATATGTGGACTTAGGTGTGGATTATGAGTTCGGTCCTGAGCGCCCTTGATGTATAATGTTGTATTTTACAAATTTCATCAATTTATTAATAATAGTTGTCGGAATATAATTGCATTTTCTTTTAAGTTTTGTTGCATTATATTATTATTTTACCACATTGGAATGAAGACCCATTTATTAGCCTACTCTCTTACTTTATTAATATTTTAAAATTAAAACGCGACTCTATAAAATCAAAGTTAAATTTATTCATGAAATAAAATTTGATCATTTATTACATGAAATAAATGATTAGTAGGGCATAAATGATTATTACGACATAAATAAATCACTATTACAAACATTCCTACATGAAATAAATTATTATTCGGACGCGTAGTTAACTAGTTCAAACACTAAGGTCGAACCTTATAGAAATACAACAAAATGGTTTTCTATTGCGCACTAAACATTTTGGTATGTAAGATCGTTGCGTATAGGAATCAACGTATTCTTTGTTGTAGTTCGTTATATTTTGTTCGTAGTCTTCCCCATTATATTTAGTTATGCATTCCAAAAAGAAATCATACCCAAAATTAGTGTAGTCGGAAATATCGTTATCTGATGCCATCGTTGAGTCGTTATATGTATTAAATAATTGTTCCTGTATCTGATGACCTGATAACATCGCTCGTTGTGCGCTGTGATAACGTTGTAAGGGCCTCTCTATTTTCCATATCTCTTCCTCTAATAAATCAAGACAAAACATATCCGCTTCTTCGGGATACATTATGGACCAAAGTGGGGCAGCAAGATTTTTCGGCACGGCTAAGTGATGATAATGGCAAAGCACCTCGAGGTCACACCTTTCATCATATTTATCTGGCCATGTGAGATGTTCCCAATGGTAGTCAACTTCGTATTCAGGTTCCGAAGTGGGAGATATTAGGAATATATTACCAAAGTCGTTAAGAAAACGTCGAGATGTATTAATTGGATGAGTTTGGAAAATTAGTTTCTTCCCATACCAATCGTTACCAGAAATATCTGTATATGATCCATTGTAAATGGATGAGTTGTAGGGAGAAGATGTCATCTTATAATTGTAAGAATACGGTAAAAGATAACACTATGGTAAGAATCGTTACAAACCTTTATATAGACAACTTTTAACCAAACAAGTTCATTTATATTTACTGTGCAACTTTATGTAACTCTATCATTACTATAGTAATTATATATATATATATTGTCATAACTGTGCAACTTTATGTAACTCTGTATATATTGTCATAACACCTCAACTTTATGCAACTTTATTTATAGGTAATTTTAAACCTTCGAAGTTATAATTTTATTTTACAATGGTAAAAACTATTTATAATAATACAAAGGGACACATACCAATGGAAAAGATAAATTATATAATATCTTGCAGGCAATAATTAATTATAATTTTATAAAGGCACACATAAAGCTGATGACGATTGTAGTTATCATACAATAACTTGATAAACTAACTATACATAAAGTAGTTATCATACAATAACTTGACATAAAACATATTGACAACCTAAACAACCTGAACAAAAAATGTAGGTCACTTACTAACAGTAAGATAATATCTGTAGCAAACTTACCAAGATAATATATGTAGCACATACCAAAATGTGAATATCATACAGTATATTTACATACGATAAATTATATACACATGCAACCTAATAGGACACATATATTATCTAGATAATATAGCGCACTGATCTAGATAATTTTGTATTGCACACTTACCAATAGGACACAAAAATTAACATTTTACCTATATTATCTGTAGCACACTTACCTATATAAGATTTTACCTATTATTATAATTAGCTTTGTACCGTAAAACTATATAGGTAGAGTATAATATTTCATCTACATCTAAATTAATTTTTAACCATATTATATCATGGACTCCTCTAGTTCTAGCGATGAGGGACGAAATCTTTTGCTCCAATATGCACAATTTAATGAAGGTGGATCATCCGATGATTCACACGAGGAAATGATTATTATGATAGAGATTACCCGGTGGTGTGCTGAAAAAAGATATAATTCGTGATGGGAAAGAACTCGAAACGAGACGTCGAGTGAATCGTATGAGAGAAAGGGGACATGCAACACTATAGAAAGATTACTTTGGGGAAGATAAGTTATATAACGAGCATTTTTTACGAAGGAGATTCAGGATGCGGTATAGTGTTTTCAATCGCATCCTTGAATCTATTTTCCTTTATGATAAATACTTTGTTCAGAAGAATGATGATTGCGGTCGTCAAGGTTTAAGCTTTCATCAGAAAGTGTTGGGGGACAATTCGACTGTTAGCTAATGGGGATTTCCATGACGTGTGGTATGAGTAGTACGCTATGAGTGAAACCACTATATTGTAAACAGTTATTATATTTACAGAGGCAATTGTACGAATTGTCGGTCCCAGTACGAGAGAAATTCGACACAAGGAAACGTCACAAGGTTACTCGAACAAAATGCAAATAGAGGTTTCCTTGGAATGCTAGGCAGCATTGATTGCATGCACTGGCATTGGAAAAACTGCCCCCACGGCATGGCACGCTCAATATAGTGGACTTAAATAGTCACCTACTATAATCCTTGAAGCAATTTCCTCGTACGACATTTCGATTTGGAAATCGTTCTTCGGTGTTCCTGGTTCTTGCAACGATTTAAATGTCTTGCACCGGTCTAACGTCTTCCAAGAATTGCGTAATGGAAGGGATGGTCCCATTAATTACACTATTAATGGAAATTCATACGACATGGGGTACTACCTTGGTGATTGCATTTACCCTCCCTACGCTACAATAGTTAAAACTTTTAGGAACCAATAAGGGATTACACAAAAATAGAAATTATTTTACAAGTACCAAGAAGCGTGTAGAAAAGATGTTGAACGAGCTTTTGGTGTACTACAAGCCCGATTCGCTTTTGTTCGGGAACCTTGTAAATTATGGAATAGGGCATCACTATCAACCATAATGAAATCTTGCCTTATAATGCACAATACGATTATTAACGATGAACGTAGAGATTGTCAATGGCAAAATGAATACGAACATAATGATGTAACACCTCATATTTTGAGGGTCCAAACTAATTTTTACAACTACCTCACGCGGGATGAAAATATAAGAGATGGAACTAAACATCAACAATCACATAATGATTTAGTGGAGCACATTTGGAACACCCACAGTGATGAAATGGTGGGTTGAAGATATGTTAACTTATTTCTGATATTAATTGTGGCTATTCGGTTTATTAGTTACATTTTCAATTCGTAATTGTACGATTTTTAATTTGTAATTGTACGACTATTGTATTGAAACTAAAATTAATAAACAATACTGACATTTCATATATTTAAACATTGACATTTGATTTTTTAAAATGTAAACTGGGTTAGTGTACACATACTGAAAGAAATTGACGAAAATAAAATAATGAGGATTCAATAAAACTATAATAAATACTACTAGTTATTAATTGAACCGGTTGAACTTGATGTAGGGTTAGACGACTCGGCATAGTTCGATTGTAACTCGAAAATCGTAGCTTCGGTGGCAGCAACCATCGTTGTTAGGTCGTTGAACCTTTTATAATGAAACTACTTTTGCATATCATTCATATCTAACTTGATGATGTACGATTGCTCTCGGTCTAGGCGCACGAGCTGATCATGTTTTTTTAGTTTTTTAGTGATCTGATCTTGTTCTTGGGCGAGTTGATCAACTCGCTTCATCTCGATGAACGCATCCATTTGAGAGTCAAATTTAAGGGCACGATTATTCTTCCACTCCTGCTTGCTTTTAAACATTGCATTGAAGTCTTAGCAATGTTTGAGTAACGTCGTGTTACAATTCAAGCTGTCAGAACGCACTCGTTGACGTGCACGTTGTTTCTCACCCTTCCTGCCTGGGGTCTATCCGGTACTTTTTGTACCCCCGGAGTGTCATCTTCACGTACAGGTGTAGGGCTGTTGTCGTTTCTCGCCGTGTTTTCCAAGTCAAAATTTGGTCAATCTTTTAAAATTTGATAGGAGTTATCGAACGTAAAATGTTTCTTGGTTTCGGCGTGGTACGCGTCGCATGCATTAGTAACCGCTTGGAATTCATTCATCCCGCTTCCCATATTCTTGATTTGGTGAGAAAGTTTTGCAATATATAGCATTATTTGATGTGATATATGATTATAACGTGTTGATAGCATGGATCTCGTACGAGTAATTGTAATTCCATGCGTGACGTTATACTCATCTTTCACGGTGTCCCAAAATATGTCCGATGATATCGAGTTTTCTTCATTACTTCAAGCTGTATATTTAGCATAAATAGTACATAATACTTCGTCCTCAAAAGGAGTCATATTAGGTTGTCGAGTTGTACCGGAACTAGTCGGTTGAGAGGAAGACATATTTTCTGTAGAAATAAAATATATTAAAAATGGAAATAAAGAAATCACACGGACGAAATTATACTCTCAAAATTTATAAAGGGTAAATGAAAATTTGTGAGGAAGGTGAGCTTTATTTATAAAGAAACTCTAATAGTGACGTTAAATTTACCGGCAGTAAAAACAACTTTCTACGAACATCTTTTATTCGTAGGAATTCTTACGAGCTTCTGAAGTTCGTAAGAATTCCTATGAACAAAATAAGTTCGTAGGAACTTCTTAGAGCATCCACAATGGTGGGGAGTTTGGACAAAAAAAATTGTAAAGTTACAAATTGAGAAACGTACAATGGTGATAGCTAGTTGGCAAAATTGGCAGAAGGAAAGGTAAAAGATTTGCAAAGTTACTGGACCGCTAGCTAATCAGTAAACACTTCTTACTACGAACTTCTTTTGTCCATAATAAATTCCTACGAACTTCTTTTGTTCGTAAGAAGTTCCTAGGAACGTCAGAAGCTCATAAGAATTCTACGAACAAAAGAAGTTCGTAGGAAGTTTTTTTTACTGCAGGTAAGTTTAACGCCGTTGGTAGAGTTTCTTTATAAATACATCCCACCTTCCTCACAAATTTTCATTCTCACCCTTTATAAATTTTGAGAGCATAATTTCCTCCGTGTGATTTCCTTATTTCCATTTTTAATATATTTTATTTCTACAGAAAATATGTCTTCCTCTCGATCGATTAGTTTCGGTACAACTTGACAACCTAATATGAATCCTTTTGAGGACGAAGTACTATGTACCATTTATGCTAAATATACAGCCCAAAGTATTGAAGGAAACTCGATATCATCAGGCACATTTTGGGACACCGTGAAAGATGAGTATAACGCCACGCCTGGAATTACAATTACTCATACGAGATCCATGCTATTAACACGTTAGAATCATATATCGAATCAAATAATGCTATATATTGCAAAGCTTTCTCACCAAATCAATAATATGGGAAGCGGGACGAATGAATTCCAAGTGGTTACTAATGCACGCGACGCATACTGCGCCGAAACCAACAAACATTTTACATTCGATAACTCCTATCAAATTTTAAAAGATTGACCATAATTTGACTTGGAAAACACAGCGGGGAACGACGACATCCCTACACCTGTACGCGAAGATGACACTCCGGGGGTACGAGACGTACCGGATAGACCCTCAAGAAGGAAGGCTGAGAAACAACGAGCGCGTTCTGATAGCTTGGATTGTAACACGGTGGTACTCAAACATTGCGAAGACTTCAATGCAATGTTTAAAAGAAATAAGAGTGGAAGAATAATCGTCCCCTTAAATTTGACTCTTAAATGGATCCGTTCATCGAGATGAAGCGAGCTGATCAACTTGCCAAAAAAAAGATCAGATCACTAAAAAACAATATCAGCTCGCGCACCTAGGCCGAGAGCAGTCGTACATCATGGAGATAGATATGAATGATATGAAAAAGTAGTTTCAACGACCTAACAACGATGGTTGCTGCCACCGAAGCTGCGATTTTCGAGTTGCAATCGAACTATGTCGGGTCGTCTAACCCTACGTCAAGTCTAACCGGTTCAATTAATAACTAGTAGTATTTATTATAGTTGTATTGAATCCTCGTTCTTTTATTTTCGTCATTTCCTTTCAGTATATGTACACTGACCCAGTTTGCATTTTAATATATGTAATGTCAGTATTGTTTATTAATTTTAGTTTCAATACAATAGTCGTACAATTAGAAATTAAAAATCGTACAATTACGAATTGAAAATGTAACTAATAAACCGAATATCCACAATTAATATCAGAAATACGTTAACATATCTTCAACCCACCATTTCATCACCATGGGTGTTCCAAATGTGCTTCACTAAATCATTCCGTAACTGTTGATGTTTAGTTGCATCTCTTATCTTTGCATCCCACATGAGGTAGTCGTAGAAATTAGTTTGGACCCTCAAACTATGAGGTGTTACATCATTTTGTTCGTATTCATTTTGCTATGGACAATCTCTACGTTCATTGTCAATAATCATATTGCGCATTATAATGCAAGATTTCATTATGGTTGATAGTGATGCCCTATTCCATAATTTACAAGGTTCCCAAACAAAAGCGAATCGGTCCTGTAGTACACCAAAATCTCGTTCAACATCTTTTCTACACGTTTCTTGGTACTTGCAAAATAATTTCTATTTTTTGTGTAATCCCTTGTTGGTTCCTAAAAGTTTTAACTATTGTAGCGTAGGGAGGGTAAATGCCATCACCAAGGTAGTACCCCATGTCGTATGAATTTCTATTAATAGTGTAATTAATATGACCTTCCCTTCCATTACGCAATTCCTGGAAGACGTTAGATCGGTGCAAGACAGTTAAATCGTTGCAAGAACCAGGCACACCGAAGAACAATTTCCAAATTTAGAGGTCGTACGAGGCAACCGCTTTAAGGATTATATTGGGTGACTCTTTACGTCCACTATATTGAGCGTGCCATGCTGTGGGGAAGTTTTTCCAATGCCAGATACTGCATCCTGAATCTCCTTCGAAAAAAATACTCGTTATATACCTTATCTTTCCCAAAGTATTCTTCCCATAGTGTTGCATGTCCCCTTTCTCTCCTACGATTTACTCGACGTCTCGTTTTGAGTTCTTTCCCATCACGAATTATATTTTTTTTAGCACACCATTGGGTAATCTCCATCATAATAATCGTTTCCTCGTGTGAATCATCGGATGATCCACCTTCATTAAATTGTGCATATTGGAGCAAAAGATTTCGTCCATCATCGCTAGAACTAGAGGAGTCCATGATATAATATGGTTAAAAATTAATTTAGATGTAGATGAAATATTATACTCTACCTATATAGTTTTACGGTACAAAGCTATTTATAACTATAGGTAAAATCTTATATAGGTAATTTTGCTACAGATAGGTGTGCTAGATCAGTGCGCTATATTATCTAGATAATATCTGTGTCCTATTGGGTTGCATGTGTATGTAGTTTACGGTATGTAAATATACGGTATGATATTCAAATTTTGGTATGTGCTACAGATATTATCTTGGTAAGTGTGCTACAGATATTATCTTGCTATTGGTAAGTGTGCTACATTTTTGGTTCAGGTTGTCAATATGTTTTATGTCGAGTTACTGTATGATAACTACTTTATGTATACTTAATTTATCAAGTTACTGTATGATAACTACAATCGTCATCAGCTTTATGTGTGCCTTTATAAAATGATAATTTATTATTGCCTGCAAGTTATTGTATAATTTATCTTTTCCTTTGGCATATGTGTCTTAGTATTATTATAAATAGTTGTTACCATTGTAAAATAAAATTATAACGTTGAAGGATTAAAATTACTTATAAATAAAGTTGCATAAAGTTGCAAAGTTATGACAATATATACAGAGTTACATAAAGTTGCACAGTTATGACAATATATATATATATATATCCATATAATAAGATAGCATGGTTTTTGAATTGTCTAAGCACAATAAGGGTTGAGATTGTTCCACCTCACCCATCAAAAATGAAGGGTTGAGATTAGTTTTTCAACTTTCAACTTTCATTCAAAATTTGAAATTCTAATTTCCCCCCATTTCAACCCTTTTTGAAGAACCAAAATACTTACACGGTCCAAACAATGTCTTACATTTTGAAGTTCTGCACAAACAAGATGCACCACTTTTATTTGAATACTCCCTCACACTCCCCAATGCATTAATCCTCACGGACCTCGAATTATCTCTACACAATTTGATTCTCACAAACACCAGCCTTCACTGACACAATCTCTCTATATAATTTATCTTCGAAAATCGTGGGAAGATCATACCTTCTCTCCTACAGAGATCTGTATCTCTCTTTCTAACTTCCCACAAATTCCACCCACTGTGATTAATTTCAATGCCATATAACCTGGGTATTTGAAAATTCCATCTAAAGAGGGTAGGGTGTGACTTTTGAGGTGGGGGAGGGGGGAACGGGATTGCCACATATGGATCCGGCGGTGATGGGGAGACCCTCGCAACGGTAGGAGGGGGAGATGGCTGTATCGGTTTGTTTAAAAGGTGGCCATCTCTGTTATTCTCTTCAGCAGGTCAGTTACGCCCAATTTCTTGGTTTATTTTTCTGTAATTTTCAGTTTCACCCATTTCAGCAGGTACCCTCGCTCTTAACACACCATGAAAACTCTAAAATGGTTTTATGTTACTCTGTTTTTTTTCCTTATCTTATGTTGTTCATGTCATGGAATGGAATTAACAGATCAAGTAATCTATGTTCTCTCTAATCTTCTCAGTTTCCGTATTCGTTTATTTTTACTTTTTGTGTTATTCTTACTAAGGCTTATTTTTGTCGTTTGATTTGCGGAGTTTCAAGTTTTTTTTTATATGTATATGTTTTAAGCAGGGGCTAGGACATAATAGTGGGTGAAGCAGCTGATGGTTTGGGAAAATGGAAAGTTTTGTGCAAAGGGTGGTAAGTGTAAGGCATTTTTATTGTTGTTGAGATCCTTATCTAGGACTCTATTGTTAAGAGATCGGTGTTTCGAAGGTGAAATTTTTACGCGAGTAAGATCAGCACATGCACATATTTTTAGCAAGACTTTCAGATCTGAGAAATTAAAGAAACATATGGGTTGGTCTCTCTCACCCGGACAACCAAAAACTCCTTATACACAAATTTGTTAGTGTTAGGACGAAACCAGTGCCAGAGTCGGTGCCAAGCTCCTATTTGTCACTTCTTCAGATTCTTTTCTTTTTGTTCATTTTTCCTATTCCGTTGAATAAACAACCTTTTTATTAACATTTCTTTTCATTTCAATTTGGATATGTTTTAAAAATCGGGTTAAATAGTATGTGTACACATTATTTATTGGTTAAAAAAAATTGAAAACCTTTTTTCTTCTACTTTCATAGTTTCAATTAGATGGTATTGAAAGTTTGAGCTTATAACTTGCGGCTCAAAACACTGAAAAAATATGAGATGGTTGAGGTTGTTTTGTGGGAGTGATAAATATTTGTAATTTTTATTTTATATTCATTGAGTACAACACAACTACTTTTTTAGTGTCCTATTCTTCTTTAATTTGAATTATGTCAGTTTCCCAAAATTTTCACGCTCCTTTAATTTCCACATACATTTTATCTCATTTTATTGAACATTTTCACTCATTCCCAACAATCCGATACACCCCTCTCTCTCTATCTCATTAATTTTTTTCTTTAAGTTGTAGGTTGTATTTTTCATTTCTGATTTTATGGGGGATTTGGATGAATGATACTGTAAGATTAAATTGATAGGAGGGTCAAAAGTGAGGTTTTATGAGATTTGTAGTTTATGTATATGAGCTCTAAATTTTTTTAGGACAAGTTAATCTTATTCCATTTTTTCATTCATTGTTCATCCTTTAATTTGTAATTTATTCCATTTATCATTTGTGTTTTATGGGGTTTGTGGCTTATTTATTCCAGATTTTTGGGCTATGATTGATGTTCCAGTCTTTTTGAAATGTCCGTGGGTTATGAAATGACGTTCAAATTTTTGGTTGAAGGATTTCTCAAAAGGGAGAAAGGTGTCATCAAGTTTAAAGTCTTTTTTTACCATGCTCGGGCCTCACAAAAATTGTCGAAAAGTATCTTTAATGGATGATAAGGATCATGGGACAAGAAGAGAGTGACCACAACGCAAGAAGGGAGAAGAAATGAATGATTGAAACTGAATAGTTACAAATTTCATAAAGTATATACACATAATTTTTTTATCAAATACAAATAATAAACTTCCTATTTATCATAATTATTTAAATTCCATTTTTCGTATTGACAAAAATTAAAGCGAGTTTTATTAACTATTTCCAATTAACATTTGTTCATTTTAAAAAAATGTTCAAACTTTGGTGCAACATCCTAGGGAAGTCTACGTGTGAAGACTTTATGATATTTTCAAAAACCACCACTGGTAGTGCAACTCCATGCATGGATTAGTTAGTCCAATATTATATTTTGAAAAACTATGGATTGTTCGAAGTATTAGAAAAAAAATGATATTTTAATGGTATGGATGGTATTGGTAGTCTTTGAGATTTTGAAATTATAGTTGACACAAGTTAAAGTTTACTACTTTATGTATATTTAATAAACACTACTATGGCGTATTAGAAGTATGGTAAAAGGTGGTGTTAGAGATACCCATTTTTGGGACAAAATTTGAGTGATGATCCATATATTTTCGTGTCACTGGTAGACAATTTAAATTGAAACATACTTTACTCAAATGTCTATTGATGACATGAGAATACGTGTTTACGATTCTAAATGTGTTTATTATATCATTATTCTAATTAAAAAGAACAAGGCATAATGCTTAAACTATTATTAGGTACAAGTTTGGTGCTAAAAGTCTCACATGCATACTTATGATAATTTTGGTTTTGGTTTATAGTTTTGGTTTCTTAAATAGGTAGATAGTTCTATAAATAGAGGAAATTATGTCCAAATTTCATAAATTGTGTAAACATTTTTGTGTTTAAAAATAAATTTTATGATTACAAGTCTTAGTTGACGTCGTTTTTTTGGATTTTTAGTCGGTAAAAAATTACTTTGGCACATGGTGTGCTTATACCATGCATGTTGTAAGAATGTGTTCTATTTTTTGTGAAGTTTGAACTATGCTTTCAGGCACGACGAACACCTATACGTGAATGTTGATTAGTTGGGAAATTTATTTATTGAAATCTTTACCACACCAATATCAATCATTATTTAGTTTTCCCGATATATATAGTAACAATTGTATTAAAATAACATCTGCCATGCGATGTAATCATGTAATAGTTAATAATATATGTTAATAGCTATATTAAGTATCGCAAAATTTGATGTATGGTGTAAAAGAGTTAAGTTACATGTAACGGTTATGCACTTATATATATTGGGGAACGATACATAGGTGTTTTGTTGGGGAATGATATTTTTGTCGTTTTTCCATTACCTACTTTCAAAATCTTCGTCGTTTTGCAATTACGTACTTTGGAAATTTCCGTCGTGCCTTCAGGCACGGGTATCCACTAGTATATATATATATATATATACACTATAGTAATGACAGAGTTATATAAAGTTGCACAGTAAATATAAATTAACTTGTTTGGTTAAAAGTTGTCTATATAATGGTTTGTAACGATTCTTCCCATAGTGTTATCTTTTACCGTATTCTTATAATTATAAGATGGAATCTTCTCCCTACAACTCATCCATTTACAATGGATCATACACAGATATTTCTGGTAACGATTGGTATGGGAAGAAACTAATTTTCTAAACTCATCCAGTTAATACATCTCGACGTTTTCTTAACAACTTTTGTAATATATTCCTAATATCTCCCACTTCGGAACCTGAATACGGAGTTGAGTACCATTAGGAACAACTCACATGGCCAAATAAATATGATGAAAGGTGTGACCTCGAGGTGCTTTGCCATTATCATCACTTGGCTGTCATAGAGAGAATTTTTGCATGTATTTTTCTTTTCGTCGTTGCTTGAAAAGTCCTTCTAATCAAAACCTCAATTATCTACAAATATATAACAAACTCAAGTGTAGAGTGGTAAGTAAGGATTTCAATCCTAATTTAAGGTGTGAACATTCTAAACATGGGAGGATTTTGAATATAATTCACTTGATCCCTTTTTTTTTTACTTGTGGGTTTTTCGAATTTTTTTATGTTTTCCAAATATTAAAATAAGTAGGTGAGGTGAGGTGAATTAACTCTAAACTAATATAAGAGATAAAATTATCAAACTAACTAGTTTGCCAAATAAGAACTAAGTAATAAGAATTGAGATGAACTAAAATTTGAGAAATATTCAAGGAATGAAACTTCACCACCACAATATCAATTAAATGTGTTGATTATTCTAGTTTACTAGTTTTCCAAATATTACTTTATCTTATCAATTAATTCTCATCATTTGACAAAACAAACTAATATAAATTTAGTTAATCTAATTTTCATTCCCACAACTCAATTGAATAATTGATTTACAAAAGTTATATTAATCACTCACTAGAGTAGCTTCATATAATAAATCATAAATCCAACAAAATTTTAATGTATGAGTAATATAAAATGTAATATACTCTAATTAGTGGGTCATTCTATCTCTAGTTTGAATCCACAAATTAAGAGTATATTAGATTTTAATCCTTTCTCAAGGATAGTTTACCATTTCTCAATGCATAAACTCAAGTAGGAATGAAAAGAAAAATCAACTAAATGGAACAAAGTAACCTAGATTAATCAATACATTCAATTGAATTTATGGGGCTTCATTTCACTCCATGAATGGAGTGATTAGCCAACCATAATCATAATTCAATTAACTAACAATGGAATAAAAATTAACTAAATGAAATTGAAATTTAAGAGAAAAGGAAATCAAACCAAATTAGAGGAGAAATGAAATTGATCTTCACTTTGATTCAACACTTCTTCTCAATTACAAGCACTCCAAGAAAAATTAAAAGCAATTTCTAAAAAAATAATTCTACTTTCTACAAAAATTTCTAAAAGCTCTCTAGAATTATGTAATACCCCGTAATTTTATTGAATTTTATTTAATGGATTAATTGAGTTAAATGAATTAATTTGGAAATTAATCCGGATGTAAATACTAACGGGATGTGAGTTGGTATTTGAGTATGATGTTAAGATTTGATATTTCTGAGTATATATGGTAATATATGAGTATTGAAAATATTAATATTGTCGCGAGGTAGAAATACGACAATTTGGAAAATAAGTTGGGACGTGCGTGTACGTCGCGTCTGTAATGAAATTGATTAGATTAAAAAGTAAATTATAGTTTTATTAACCGTATGGTCATTTTGAGTGCGCCAACGTGTCCGAAAGGGTTGAAATAGTCAGAAAACACTAGTCGGGAGTTTAGTTTGGGTCCCGGGGCATATTTAGGCCAAATCGGCAACCCAGAAGGGTATTTTGGTAATTTTAAAAACTTAGGAATTAAAACCCACGAATTTTAGAGTCAAATTAGATATTATTAGAGGGGCCACTAAGTCCATTATCAGCCAAAAGCAAGGGAGTGGGCTACAAGGGTTTTTCAGAGAAGTTAGAGAGAGGTTAAGAGAGGTTCCAAACCATACCATCTCACATCACCATAATTTTGAAAGGAATTGTGACCAGAAAGAGGAGAGAATCAGCCTATAATCACCGAAAACAAATCTGAAGAACAAATCTAAGGCAAGTGATTTGATGTCATTAATTGCACTGAATATTTCCTCCATGTTTAGTGTAGAAACTTTATATGTTTTAAAATTTTTGATGAAAACCCAATGGGATTGTTGTAGAAACTCTGAATTTTGGTTAGGGATTGCATGTAGAATGATTATGGACGAATTTGGTACCCAAAAACCTAACTTTGATGATTTAAAAATGGATTAATGATGAGTATTAGGTACAATAAAATTCTGGATTCATGTTCATAGGGTTTGGGACAAAACATGGGGATTTATGATAATTGCATGTTGATTAGGAGGATTTGACCCCAAAAATATGTTAAGAAGCGACCTAGGAGGACTTAGAGTAGTTTAAAAACAATTAAACTTAATTGGGATGATCTTAGGATGGATTTAGAGAAGAGGAAATGAAGAAAAAACGAAGTTGGGAAATTTCTGGGCATTTTTTGCCATCTCATTAGAAGACCAACACAGGTCGTTCGAACGACCTCGTTCGAACGAGCTTCTAACGAGATGACAGTACCCCTTCTAACGAGTTGGTAGTTCGTTCGAATCCATTCGTTCGAACGACACTCGTTCGAACGAGATTTCTGTGAGTTCTAACGAGTTCACAGAATGGGTACTTTAAATTTGGACGTGAGAAGAGTTGACAATCTATATTGTATATTGTTCGGGGACGTACAAGTGTTCAACAATTAATGACGATATAGGGATTTAAAATATACCTCTATTAATATTATAAGATACCTAAGATGTGTGAATGCTTGGTATATGGATTTATATGTGTATAACATACATATCATACTTGCTATCACGGGAGGTCGGCGTTTGATCAGGACCATCTAATCTTAGTGTGCCTACGGGGGGGATTTAGATTGATGCCTCCATTATGTGTGATTGTTACTTATTGAAACGATTCCTGAGAGATTCGAAATACGTGGTCATTATGTACGTGATGTACCGGGATTTGATAGAAGAGTATGTGTGCACCGCGGCTTAGCCTAGGGGTGCCATTATTGTATATTTTTGATGAGATTAATACACTGATAATTGAGATGAATCGTTTATTAAAGTGTAAGTGTGAATGATTGTAACATTTTTAGTAGAGTTAAGGATGGAGAAATTCTTATAAATTATTATAACTAATTCTGAGTAATAACAGTAAGACTTCTAGTTTATATTAAGATGTTGGGAATCGAACTTTGAATTGTAAAGTAATGTCAGGTTATGGATTGGACTAGTATGATAGTAGAATAACTAGAACGGGTACGGGTACGATAGGTGTGCACAATTAGTTGAGAGGTGAGGAACTCATGTGAGTGCAGTCACTATCATATATCTTATATTCACTGTTTAATGATATTAAACACTTGCTATATTTTAAACTATTTTCATAATCGGGCTTTGACCCGTTTGCTTTCAAATTTATTTCCTTGTAAAAACCTTTTAGGTGCCCAGCCACAAGGGCACCAAGCGTAGGAGTTCCATTCCAGTGACGTGATGTAGCTGTTGTGGAAGTTACAGGACATCGAGTAGACGCCTCCACTTTTTACCTTGACTCTATTTCAGATTCATTCATCTGTAGGGAATATCGCCCCTTTTCTTTTAGAAACAACTTATTTATTCCGTTTCATTTCAGTTTTGAATTTAATTAATTAGTGATTCAGACTTTGTATTTGGCTGTATTCAGTATTTGGATTATTTAGAGGAGTATTCCTCCAGATTTATTTTCATTTCATTGTTATTCTATGGTGACTGTGTTGTGGTTGTGGTATTAGTATTTCATAATTTAAAAGGATTGTATGTTAATCGGACTTAATTAAAATTGACAACTTACTTCTTAAATATTAGGTGGCTAGAAATTATTAAAATGTTTTTCAACGGTGATGCTATGAACTGAACCAACTTGACATTTTGTATTAATTTGAATAAAGGAGTAGCTACCCGTTATTTAATTAGTCGGGGTGTTACAGGTGGTTTCAGAGCATCAGGTTCTAGTGTCCTTTAGGATCTGTGCTGCTTATTATGCTTCTAAGTGTAGCTTTCTTTGATATAGAGCTTTATGTTTAGGATTGGTGATTTATTTGGTGAGATTTCGTTCTCATGCTATGGTATATACGATAGTGAATCTTAATTACATTCGGGTGTGTTCGGGTGTCGAACAATGTAGTTCGTCAGGCGAAGACAGTTGGGCGAGCAACAGGAGACAAAGATTAGTTGAGGATATTTAAATTTGTTAAAGAAGGATGACCATAGTTGAAGTCACCCATATTACGGCACGGAAGCCTTGGACGGTACAGACATCCAAGGCGCGACTTGTGACTTCCAGCCACAACTATAGTATAAAGTGGGGTCAAATTAGACTCACCCAATAAGGTTGGAATGGGAGAGAAAGAGTTAGGTGAAACATTGAAGAGAACCAACAGTGGAAATACTCGAAATCCGGAGATGGCATGTGCTAGCCAAACGAACGTAATATATCCAGAGGCTTGGACATATGTCGGGGTATGGCCCATAGGGAGTGAGAATTTGGGGTAAACTTTTTCTTGGCTCGTGAGAGCGAAGTTTCAATGGTGAGAGACAATCACCACACTTAGAAGTGGATTGTGATGTCGAGAGAAGGCGTACACGAATGGTTTGACCATAAGTTCCTTTACCAGATGTTCAGTGTGAAAGGCGAATGTTGTTCTGAACTCACACAAGAGGGCTGGACAGAGGTTACTTTGTGAGAAAAAATTTAATTATTTTAGTGAACCTTACACCGAGTGAAGTAGGTGAAATGGAGAAGAGGACATTAAAGGGGAGAATTTTCATATAAGACGAGTTATTAGCTCTTATGGGGGATTCTGCTTGGACGGTCGATGCAGATGGTAATAATGTCGCGTAGTATTAATTTGGAGCTAAACGTTTCCTTGGGTGGGGAGATGCAAGGATCGAGGAATTGCTATAGAGTAAGACTGGGAAAATGGTGTTGGAGAAGCACCATAAGGGGAAGACCCAACGGGGAACCCGTTAAAATAATTCAGATAGATGAATTAGTACCGAGCGATGGTGAATTCAGTAAGGGATGTTGAAACTAGTAGCTTGTTCCTTAGGTCCATCAAAGCTAAAGGAAAAATGGAGGTAGAAATCAGAGTTGAGACTACTGACGTTCGAGAAAAGGACCACCATAACATGGTCAGTGTGACCGAAGATAAGTGGAGTATGAGTAAAGGTATTTGTGGGGAGTAAAACCCGTGACTTATAAATGTTTCGCGATGCAAGTGTAGGGATAAAGGTATTATGCCTAGCAAGGGCAACAGTTATTGAAATATTCGGTTTAGTACGGACAGATGTGTTAAGTCCAGGAACCATTTGAGCAACCAGGACGATTGTCATGATAGATGTATGAGATATATTCTCAGATAATGTTGCATGTTGTTTGTGACATGAACGAGGTGCTACTATTGTTATTATTGTTATTTTTGCTTGAAAGTCGAGTTTAGTGAGTATCGACAAATTTTTTTAATTATTTATGAGGATATCTTCCCTGATAGTGTGGGGTTACCTTTATTGTTATCCGCGGAGGATGAATGAGTATATTGATAGCGATATATATTTTATTGAGTTTGCTCGTTTTAGAGCTTTGTTATACGAGTATGATAGTATCCTAATTGAGGTTTTATATATAATTGTACCGATAGTGTGCTGGTGTTATAAGCTTATCGGGGCTACTACCTTGGGGTAGAATATTTTGTTCTGGCGAGGTCCCATCTGTGAGAGGGCCAGACTCGTAATTGTATTTTTGTACATATGTATATATATATATATATTGTTGTGATTTCAAAAAGGTATAATGGTCTAAATATTTAATCCCAGTATGAGTAGGGATTTAATTGATATAATTCGTATGTTATTGGTTTACTAGTCAGCAAAAAAGGGTTTAGCTGGTTATTATAATTAACGCTCAGGATGTCGTAATAAGAAGAGTGCATCATTTTATCACCCTTTAGAGATTTGGGAGTTTATACTCATAGTTGTGTGTCTGGGGACGGGATTTTGAGATCCCCGATTATATTTTCATGATGTATATGAAATGTGATTACCATCAATGTCTAGAGAAAATGTCGTTTGGAAAGAGTTCCTTGTTTAAGTGTAATTGCGGAAGGAGATGTAACTTTGTTGTTAAGAGATGGTAATATAGGGGTACATGTTATGGACTGAGGGCTTAACGGATCCCAATGACCAACAATGTTAGGTAGTAGTGTATCGGGGGGGTTCCTTATTTGGATTTCACTTTGCGAGACATTCCACGCATGAAACTTAGCGTAAGGTTAGTAGTAAGGAGATGTTTGACCATTCGTCCATAAATTGGATACCTCTATCGTTATGGAAGTAAGTAGTCAGAACGGGAAGTTAACAGGGTAAATTATGATGTAAGACCAGTAAGAGACAGTTATTAGTGAATTACGATGTAAGTGGTGATAATGTTGGTTTTGTCACGGCGAGTTGAAGGATACATTAAGGTTAAGGAGGATTTAGGATTTAAAAATTCGAGGGCGATTGAGAACGCCCAAGTGGTATAGCCACGTTGTAAATTTAGCAGCAATAAAGAGTTTGGAATACTATGAAGTGTATATGATGTTTAAAATAGTATATTTGGGTTATAAGGGGTGTCACAGGGTGTAGACATCTTGGTTTACTAATGTAGTAATCGCCGGAAGAAGGGATATGGATGGGTGAAATTATTACTTATGGAATTAAGCACCGTAAGAGAAGGTGTTACTGAGTATACTCATGTGTAATCAGTGTAGCACGTCCAAATTTGGTGAAAAGGGAGTGGAAAACCATTTAATAAAGGGATACCTCTTGAGAAGGCAAATATTGAATTATTATGGGCAATTTGGAGTAGAGTTTCGATAAATCAAATGTTGAAGGTGACTCAAGAGTAAATAGAATGGGGATGTCAATAAGGTATAAAGGGCCCAGATGTGCACAACGTGGTGAAAAGTGCAAGGGTCGAAACTTTTAGTATACACCAGGAGAAGAAGAAGAGCATTAAGTATCACTTAACGGGAAGAATTTTACGTGAAAATCGGCATTGAAAAGGGTATAGTAAATAGTAGAACGGTTGGGGTTAGATTATCAACCAGAAAATTTTGTATCAACCAGACGATTCCAGGGATGGAAGGGTCAAGTTGGAGAATTTCCTTGAGGGATTACCAACTTAAAGATAAGTAACGAGTTCCTTCGAATATGTGGGACAGGTTGTCCAAAAAAGGAGAAAAATGGTTGTATACTGGTGTGATTTACCCTATTAAATAGTGAACACGCCGGTATGTGGTCCTGCGCAGTATTGTTCAGAACCAATAGGAGATCCACGAAATCCACCTTCAATGGTGGGGTAGCAAGAAGTAGTGGAGATGACGCTTCGTTCTGAGGGTTGTATCGCCTATAGCCCGAGATGTAAGCGCAAGGTGATTGACGACTGGTGGATTGTATGAAATAAATTTTTGATTCATTGCAATCGTTTCAATTCCAAATCGGGTATATCGCCTATAGCCCGAGATGTAGGCGGAAGGTGATTGACAACTGGTGGATTGTATAAAATAAATTTTTGATTCATTGCGATCGTTTCAATTCCAAATTGGGTATAACTAGTAAGTGAGGTATATTGTAGTAATGGGGAAGAAGATATTACCTAATGGTAGAGTTGGGGGAGAGCAACCATATCTATTTATAGTGGACGAGAAGCTTACAAATGTTTTGTGTAACACCAACCGGCTGAAGTGGTTTTCCGTTGTGTAAAGTCACAACACCGAGAACAGAGATTCGAAGAACAGGCATGAGTAGTCAGATGTGTTATTGATTTATTCCAGAATGGGACTTTGGTGTTTTGATAAACGCGGGAGTTAATGCGTAGTGAAGTGCGAACTCACAATAATATTGAGATAATGCGGCCAGTGATGTATAGTCCATTTTTATTCAAATGTTGTTTAGTAAGAGCACAACGTGAAGTGCATTTATTAAGTGTAATCCTATAACTGATAAAGTATCAAGACCATTAAACAAGCTTGTTGTGAAGCGAGGGCTTCAATGATTGGGCCTTTCTTTATATTTTATTTTGAGTACTGGAGGATACCTAAATTTTTCCAAGTGTGCCTTACTTTTCTGAATTTCGGGACGAAATTCTGTTATTAGGGGTAAGTATGCAATACCCCGTAATTTTATTGAATTTTATTTAATGGATCAATTGAGTTAAATGGATTAATTTGGAAATTAATCCGGATGTAAATACTAACGGGATGTGAGTTGGTATTTGAGTATGACGTTAAAATTTGATATTTCTGAGTATATATGGTAATATATGAGTATTGAAAATATTAAAATTGTCGCGAGGCAGAAATACGATAATTTGGAAAATAAGTTGGGACGCGTGTCAGTCGCGTCAGGAATGAAATTGATTAGATTAAAAAGTAAATTATAGTTGTATTAACCTTATGGTCATTTTGAGTGCGCCAACGTGTCCAGAAGAGTCGAAATAGTCAGAAAACACTAGCCGGGAGTTTAGTTTGGGTCCCGGGGCATTTTTAGGCCAAACCGGCAACCCAGAAGGGTATTTTGGTAATTTTAAAAATTTAGGAATTAAAACCCACGAATTTTAGAGTTAAATTAGATATTATTAGAGGGGCCACGAAGGCCATTATCAGACAAAAGTAAGGGAGTGGGCTACGGGGGTTTTCAGAGAAGTTAGAGAGGTTAAGAGAGGTTTCAAACCATACCATCTCACATCACCATCATTTTGAAAGGAATTGTGACCAGAAAGGGGAGAGAATTAGCCTATAATCACCGACAACAAATCTGAAGAATAAATCTAAGGCAAGTGATTTGATGTCATTAATTGCAATAAATATTTCCTCCATGTTTAGTGTAGAAACTTTATATCTTTTGAAAGTTTTGATGAAAACCCAATGGGATTGTTGTAGAAAATCTTAATTTTTGTTAAGGATTGCATGTAGAATGATTATGGACGAAATTGGTACCCAAAAACCTAACTTTGATTATTTAAAAACGGATTAATGATGAGTATTTAGGTACAATAAAATTATTGATTCATGTTCATAGGGTTTGGGACAAAACTTGGGGATTTATGATAATTGCATGTTGATTACGAGGCTTTGACCCCAAAAATATGTTAAGAAGCGACCTAGGAGGACTTAGAGTAGTTTAAAAATAATAAAACTTAATTAGGATGATCTTAGGATGGATTTAGAGAAGAAGAAATGAAGAAAAAATGAAGTTGGGAAATTTCTGGGCGTTTTTTGCCATCTCGTTAGAAGACCAACATAGGTCGTTCGAACGACCTCGTTCGAACGAGCTTCTAACGAGATGACAGTATCCCTTCTAACGAGTTGGTAGTTCGTTAGAATCCATTATTTCGAAGGACACTCGTTCGAACGACCTCGTTCGAACGAGATTTCTGTGACTTCTAACGAGTTCACATAATGGTCTTTTTAGGCCCGATTTTAGTTTTGAACTTTCCGTATGTTTATCTAATTGAGTGTTATTCCTCCCTTGTGATCACTGGGTATAGTTGTGAGATTGGAGTACGTTGAGGATTAAAACTTATAATTTTATAATAGATCGGGTGACTTCTATGGGTTAGGTAGTAAGTACTGGAAATTGCGACGTGAGAAGAGTTGACAATCTATATTGTATATTATTCGGGGACGTGTAAGTGTGCAACAATTAATGACGATATAGGGATGTAAAATATACCTCTATTAATATTATAAGATACCTAAGATGTGGTAATCCTTGGTATATGTATTTATATGTGTATAACATACCTACCATACTTGCTATCACGGGAGGTCGGCGTTCGATCAGGACCATCTAATCTTTGTGTGCCTACGGGGGGGATTTAGATTGGTACCTCGAGGACATAGGTCAGAGAATGACTTATTGTTGAATTAATAAGTCTGCTGATCATGGGAGCGTAGGTATGCACGTGACCCATGCGATGTGAACTATGTTCGCCTCCATTATGTGTGATTGTTACTTATTGAAACGATTCCCGAGAGATTCGGAATACGTGGTCCGTATGTACGTGATGTACAGGGATTTTATAGCAGAGTATGTGTGCACCGCATCTTAGCCTAGGGGTGCCATTATTGTATATTTGTGATGAGATTAATATACTGATAATTGAGATGAATCGTTTATTAAAGTGTAAGTGTGAATAATTGTAACATTTTTAGTAGAGTTAAGGATGGAGAAATTCTTATAAATTATTATAACTAATTCTGAGTAGTAACAGTAAGACTTCCAGTTTATATTAAGATGTTGGGAATCGAACTTTGAATTGTAAAGTAATGCCAGGTTACAGATTGGACTAGTTTGATAGTAGAATAAGTAGAACGGGTACGGGTACGGTAGGTGTGTATAATTAGTTGAAAGGTGAGGAACTCATGTGAGTGCACGCACTATCATGCATCTTATATTGACTGTTTAATGATATTAAACACTTGCTATATTTTAAACTGTTTTCACAATCGGGCTCTAACCCGTTTGCTTTCAAATCTATTTCCTTGTAAAAACCTTTTAGGTGCCCAGCCACAAGGGCACCAAGCGTAGCAGTTCCATTCCAGTGACGTGTTGTGGTGACTGTTAGAAGGGAGGTGACTGTTAGAAGTGACGTGTTGTGGTGACGTGTTGTGTACAATTACATTCATCTGTAGGGCATGTCGCCCCTTTTCTTTTAGAAACAGTTTATTTATTCAGTTTCATTTCAGTTTTGGATTTAATTAATTAGTGATTCAGACTTTGTATTTGGTTGTATTCAGTATTCAGATTATTTAGAGGAGTATTCCTCCAGATTTATTTTGATTTCATTGTTATTCTATGGTGACTGTGTTGTGGTTGTGGTATTAGTATTTCATAATTTAAATGGATTGTATGTTAATCGGACTTAATTAAAATTGACAACTTACTTCTTAAATATTAGGTGGCTAGAAATTGTTATAACGTTTTTCGACGGTGATGCTATGAACTGAACCAACTTGACATTTTGTATTAATTTGAATAAAGCAGTAGTTACCCGGTATTTAATTAGTCGGGATGTCACAAATTAATTATATATCTAGCTTTCTCTCTATATTCTTCTCTTCTCCAAAAGCTCTCTTTTCCTTTAAATAGTAGGTGCCATGGAACTAGGGTATTTTGGGAACATTTAATGGTGTAAGATAAAATGAGGAGAGGTTTTGGAATATAGGTGGGGGTAATTTAGGAATTAGAAGGGAGCATGTGGTTATGGTGAGGTCATGTGGGAAGGTGGCGGAAATGAGGTCATGGTGATAAAAAAACAGATTTGGTTTATGAGGGTAATTTGGGTAAAGGTTAAAAGAGGTTAGTTGGGGTTATTATGGGAAAAAGGAAATAAATGGTTAAATGGGTTTAATTGGCATGTGGGTATTTGGTTTTATTTTGCTTTTGTGAGATTGGCTTTGGCAGGTGGAAACAGGATTTGGAAGAAATGGTTTTTGGGTCTTTGAGTTGGGTTTCAAACGGGGTGAGGTCCGATGGGCAGGGTCAGCTCGGTATTGTGTGGGTCTAAGGAAGAAGGTCGTCGGGTTGGTAGCAAAGCAGGTCCGACCGGGGCAGTCCCTGCTGGAGGGAGGTCGGGTGGTTGGCTGGAGGGGGTTGACGCCAATTCCGGGCGGAGGGGTGACTGCTGGGTCGGTGGTTGGGATCTGGTTTAGGCGACAGGCTCGAGTATGGGGAGTATCGGGTTAAGGTTGCTCTGGGTAAAGGCTGGGGTTCCGTCGGTTTAAGGATGGGGACGCTGTCAACCTGGTTTGGGTGATCGCCGGCGGGATAAGGAGGTCACACCAGAGATGGTTGGCGAGGAAATGGGTTCGAGTATTCTCGGGTTGGATCGTGATAGGAAAGTAGTTAAAGGGTTGAAGGTTGTCGGTTATGGTTTTGAGTTTTAATGGAGGTGGGTGTGTAAGGTTGTTTTGGTGTTAATGGAAGAGAGAGGAGAGAGAAGGTGAGAGGTTGAAGATGGGTTCTGGTGGGATAGGGTTGGTTGTGTGTATGTGTTGTGTATATAAGTATGGTGTGTGTGTGTGTAATTTCTACCCAATTAAAAAAATATATAATTAAAATTATTAAAAATAAAAAATAAAATCTAACTAAAATAAAACAAACTAAAAATAGTTAAAACAAATAAAGTTAGTAAAAACTAAAATTAAAATAAAACTTCTAATAAAGTAAAACTAAAATAAAAGAAATAAACTAAAAATCTAATAAAAATATAAAGACTAAAGATCTAAAAATAAACTCCTAAAAATTAATCTTAATAAAATAAAAACTAAAACTAAAAACTAATAAAATCAAAATCAAACTAATTAAAAAGAAATATAAAAATTAGAAAATAAATCCTAGAAATTCTAAATAAATCTAAAATAAATTCTAAAAATAAAAATGACTCAAAACTCAAAATCTAAAAAATAATAAAAGGGCACAAACTGACACACACGGGCTTCGGGTAGGTGTAGGCTAGGTTTGGGTAGGCTAGGGTTACGGGATTGATAATTAGCTCCATAAAACGCGCATTTGCCTCGATATATAGCTTTTGACGCCGTAAACGGACGTTTGACCTACAAGATAAACATTTAAGCACATAAGACCCATATTGTCGAGAATTAACAACTAAAGTACGTCTATTCGGGGTATAAATTGTACAGTTTTGGGTGCTTATCTGGCTGTGCCGAAAAATTGTGCTGCTGCACTTTGGCCCATAATGTATCCCGAAGAAGCGGATATGTTGTCTTGATTTATTAGAGGAAGAGATATGGAAAATGGAGAGGCGCTTACAACATTATCACACCGCATAACTCGCGATGTTATCAGGTCATCAGATACAGGAACAATTATTTAATATATATAACGACTCAAGGATGGCATCAGATAACGATATTTCTGACTAGACTAATTTTGGGCATGATTACTTTTCGGAATGCATAACTGAATATGATGGGGAACACTATGAACAAAATATATCGAACTACAACAAAGAATACGTTGATTCCGATACGCAACGGTCTTACTTACAAAAATATTTAGTGCACAATAGAAAACCATTTTGTTTTACTTTTATAAGGTTCGACCTTAGTGTTTGAACTAGTTAACTACGCGTCCTAATAATCATTTATTTCATGTACGAATGTTTGTACTAGTGGTTTATTTATGTCGAAATAATCATTTATGTCCTACTAATCATTTATTTCATGTAATAAATGATCAAATTTTATTTCATGCATAAATTTAACTTTGATTTTATAGAGTCGCTTTTAATTTTAAAATATTAATAAAGTAAGAGAGCAGGCTAATAAATGGGTCTTCATTACAATGTGGTAAAACAATAATATAAAACAACAAAACTTAAAAGAAAATGCAATTATATTCCGACAACTATTATTAATAAATTCATGAAATTTGTAAAATACAACATTATACATCAAGGGCGCTGAGGACCGAACTCATAATCCACACCTAAGTCCACATGTGAACCCGTAGTTGGGTCAGACCCAAATAAATTTCCCCAACTTTTTTGCGACTGATATGCGGTGATCGGGTCGGAGGGCTATGGTATGTAAACACTCGGATGACTAGAACTCGTACCACCCTATTCAAACCCACGACTAAGCATAGTAAAGCGTGCTAGTCTATTCTCCAACTCCTCAATGTGGCCATCACGTGCTTTGAGCTGATCCTCTCGCTGTCGTGTCTCGAATAATAATAAATTACGGAGACCTCGATTGTTATCTACTGCATCGATGTAGGACTATCACCACTCTAACTGCGTCAAAGATTTAGCTTGAGGTGCGTTGGTGGGAATCTCGGGTTGTGGGACATCAACCGTATATGAAGCCCCCTCCGATAGGTCGACGTCCACCGTCCAATTCTGTCTTGGTGGTTGGATATACGTAGAACCATCCGCCGAAAACTGTGTCTCATATACATGCGGTTCATTTATCGGTGCTGGTGCTCGTGGGATTCACAACGTTGAAGGTGTCACTGAACCAACTACAATGAAATCAACATTCACATATCTCGCAATCTGCGGTAGTATAGGCCCGAGTGCTACTGCCTTCCAATAGGCATGGTACTCTTCTTGAGATGCATCTCTAATTAATTGATTTGCGACAGGCCAATTTTGGTCAGCTGCTACTTGAAATCCATGTATGGAGACACAACACAAACTCGTAGGCGGGTTGTCTGCTATACATATTTGCCCAGTCAATTATCGAATGGGCCGGTCACCCAAGTACCAGAAAACCTTAAATAAGGGATCCCAAAAAATCATCCCTAAACCAGATAGATCATAAGCATAAAGGATGACATCGGTGTCACAGTAGGCAGAAGTCTCATATAGTTGCCATATAATGGACTCGGGTGATCGCAGCTCAAGCTGATGTTGACTGCTTGAGATATTAAATCGATGTGCTCCCTTGACAATCTTTCGATCCCCCCTTGACCAACGGAATATGCGGGACCACATACCGATGGACGGATCGATTAGTATTGGACATGCCGTGGCCATGTACTCGTGATGTAAATACTACAAAAAATGTGAATACATTTTATTCATTAGAATAAGTTGACTATTATTTTAATGAAAAATAAATTCAGATATGCGGTTAAATAAGATTAAACGAAAATATACCTCGAGTAATTGCCACATGCATTCAACGATCGATGACTGGCTTTGTCCAAAGACCATATAATCCGGTCATAAATAGCCGAACCCCAGTCGTATGTGGAGACGACAGTAATATCCTCCAAATAATGTAAAAAATCGATGTCGGCAGTGGAGTTGGCATTTGGAAAAAATACACTCCCGATAACATATAACCAAAATAGCTGGGCTATGATTACGCACATAAAATCTGGTATATCTCCATCCTTGACAAAATTTTCTATATATTTTGAAAGGTCAGAAACTGCAATCCCCGCACCGGTAAATCTCTGAATATGAATATTAGGGAAAAATTGTTTTATGGTATTTGCAACATTGTTATATTTTTCACTGGGTAGATTTATAATGGGTCTCCCTTATCCAATCGGAATGCCTATACGGAATTTAAAATTACTGTCATATATTTAATTAATTATGAATATAAATATAAAAAAATACAATAAATATATTGAAACAATTAGGAATATAAGTACAATGCAATAAAATATATATAATTACCGAAAAGCATTGTGAAGTCGATCGGAGTGAAGGCAAGCTCGACGTATGGTAGTTGGAATGTATGCGTCGTATCCCACCAACGTTCGATCATCGCCGTCACAATACATTGATCGGAATCGGGCATCACCATAAAAAATATGTTCGACGTATAACCGGCAGTGTCGATAATTGATTTGATCATTGCATTTTTCTCTCCGATCAATTTGTACAATTTCATTGGGCCCGCCCAATTCCCACGAAATTCAAATTTATTTTCGTTTATAATCGGAGTTTGTCCTTCCGACGTGTGTGTTACTACGTCATAAATACGGGAATAGTTACCGTAAACGGGGTTCGACAGTTCAATCGGCGCGGAAGGAGCGGGAATCGATGTTGAAGTGGATCCGAATTTTTTGGATTTCCCGATATTGAAATATATTTTCCATTTTCTACCTTCCATAATGAATAAAATGGAAAACTTAAAATAAAATAATTGGACGGATAAATTGTATGATGAATTGGGAAGATGATGAAATTGAGAGGAGGATGAGAACTATGTTTTTTGCAGTGAGCTATATACAGAGGAGAAGAGGATGAAGATGGTGAGGATGTCTGAAGAGGATGAAAATGGTTATATAACAGAAGCAGGAAATAGCCGTTAGAGTGCCGTTACCTTCCTACGAACTTCATTTGTCCGTTGGAACTTCCTATGAACAAATGAAGTTCGTAGGAATTCCACCACTGCATGCCACTCTATTTGGCGGAAGGTAACTGCTTAAAAGGGGATGCAACTTTGCCTTTCGTGGGTCTCCACCATTACTGATGCTCACATAGGTAAAAAAATTATTAAAAAAATCCAGAAATCCAGTGGGTGCCTCCGCACCCACTCGGTCCTATGTAGCTACGCCCCTATGTGTGTGTGTGTGTGTTTAGTTAAACTTCCCAACATACTTCATTAAATATACCTAAGAATACATGATATTAAATTATATACATATACCTAAAAATACATGATATTAAATTATATACCTAAGAATGCATGATATTAAATGTGCATGTATATAATTTAATATCATGTATTTCTAGGTATATGTATATAATTTAATATCATGTATTCTTAGGTATATTTAATGAAGTATGTTGGGGAGTTTAACTATATATATATATATATATATTGCATTTATAATTCACTATAAAATTATATACATACATAAAATGATAATATTTTTTAATACATATGTACTATATGTATATTTTATATTATTCCATACATTAATAATACATGTGTAAAACTATATATAAGTATCATGTTTCTATTGATAATATTATTCAACTTTATATTATTCCATACGTAATTTTGTGTACATGTTATATATATATATCTATATAATAAAGTAGAAAACTTATGTATGTCATAAGCTTGAAGTATGATGTCATCTTTGTGAATTTATCCTCCAATGCCTATTTTGCCCTTGAATTTTTTGGTTTCCCCCTCTTTTGACACACTCAAACTTATTTCCCACTCTTACTTAGAATTCAAAAAGAGGGATAAAATGGTACTTTTACTCTAATTACCTCTCTCTCCTATCACGTGTACTCGAAATCCTCCTTTCCTCTCTCAAACACATGGTTCCCCTCTTCTCTCTATTCATTTTACAGGTATTTCCTCTCTCACTCTCTCTATTGTTGGGGATATGCACGTTTGAACATTTTTTGGAGTCGATTTTGACTTGATTTTTACAGGTATATATGTAAACAATTGATACCTTTGTTGGGTTCTTATATGGAGTATATACATTTTTTGGGTTGATTTTTACAAGTATATATGTAAACGGCTGATAACTCTTCTTACAGGTATATATGTAAACGATTTAATGGGTTCTTATATGGGTAATTCATGTTCTTATATGGGTTCTGTTATTCGAGCTATTTGATTTTGATTTATGTTTTGATTTGTGTCTGGATAATATGTTTGGATAATTTTAGATTTTGTTTTTGGATAATGTCATGCATGAATACCCATTTCGTCTCGGTTTAATGTTGGATATTTGTTTGTTTTCATCTTTAGATTTGATTTGTGTTCATCTTCATTGGGTATCTCAGATTTGAGAGCAGAGAGAGGTAATATTATTTGGGTATCTCAGATTTTCACCCATACCCTTGATAGATAGAAAAATATAAATTTCTAAAAGGGTTCATCTCATAACCCCTACAAAAGTTTGAACAACACAGATCCAAACGAATTTTGGCCATTTTTTCTTCTAACAGTAGAAAATGCACTATTAAATGTCTTATTTACAAGTCATTTTTGGGGTCCTTTAACCTATGTTATAATTGGCTTTTTAAATTTACATGCTATTGCTTCTTTTCTTGGTAAATTTCACTACTCTTTTCTTCTTGGGAAATATCAGTAAGGATTTGTGTCCCAAAAATTTCACTATTGCCCCTCAAATTTCTTTTCATTCTTGCAGTGTAAGAATAATGAAAGGTTTTCTAGCAAAAAATACAAAATCTCGCAGCCAGGTAGGGGGCACTTTCCCCTATACTAAAATGTAAGCTGGCTGCTGCAAAATGTAAGCAGTCCTATAATATCAAATGTGCTTCTTTTCTTCATCAGTTTCAATGGAGTTCTTCAACAAAATCCATATATTTCTATTTGTGTAAATAGCAACCAGTACGAATTGTGACATGTAGAGAAGCATTTTGTTGAATTGTGATAAGTAGAGATGCATAACTAAGAACATGTTGCAAATTTATTGGTTGTATCTCACACGCTTTGATTTTAAATTCTTATGCAAGTTCTCTATAGTTGTCCAATAAGATCTTTTTCTCCTCCATCAAGTGATTTTTCTACATTTATGTTTCTCTAAAAACACACACAAATATGGTTTCTTATTTATGATTATACTAAGGTAGGTTGGTTTCTTTCATTTGCAAAAAAATTTGTGCAACAGGTATTCAACATTTAAGTCTTTATCATAGACAAGTTTGACGACAAGTTTGAGGAGATTATTCATGTTTGTTCAGATTGTGTAGCAGCCTATTTTTTTCTCCTGGTATGGTCGTAATCTCTTTGCTACTTTCATATTGAATTTTTTGCAGTAATTGTCAAGGAATTTGAAGTGCTTTATAGAGTCTATATTATCTTAACATGTCAGTATGAAAGATTTGAAGTTCTTTATAGAATCTATATTAACTTAACCAAGAAAAAACTGGTTATGGATTTGCTTCATATTTTGACCATATAATTTAATTTATTTGCTGAATATTATCTTAAGAAATTTTTATTTAGATCTATATGGAAGGTAATGAGTAATGAGTTGTACACATTAGCCGTGCCTAGCTTCATGGCATTAGAAATATTGGGTGTTGATCTAATTTGACCCAACACACCATGCATTGAACATAGCAATACCAAAAAAATGAGTTGTATAAATTACAATTTACTAAAGATTGAGGGAATGGATTATAGCTTTATCTTTAGCATGGACATCCACTGGCATTGTTTTGTCGACATTTTCCCAATTCAAATTACAATTCCTGTTTGAATTGCCCAAACTGGTTCATAAGCTAAAACAATTTTAGACCAGTTTGATCCTTTATTTGCAATTTCTTTTGTTTGTGAAATAACTACAACCGTTGGTGATATTTAAAGTTGATGAAAGATGTTGAAGTTATTACATTAATTTATTGGCATTTCTTCTTTTGGCATTCATAAGCGGCATAACGGACTGTTCTACATTCATGTTTCTGAAACAAAGTTATATTTGATTTAAATTTTTTAGATTAGTGCCTTGAGCTCTCTGTTTTGGTTCATTTTTGCAGGTTTAACCTATAAGGGCCTTGATGGATTTCATCCCCAAAGAGAGGTTTGACCTCTCTGGTATGTTCACTAGGCTTTTACTTTTATTTGGGTTTAGGGTAATATGTATGTTTAGTTTATTATTTGGTTTTCATTTTGGTTTCAGAATGTTTGGGTTTGTTTTAATTGTTTTCATATTCGTTTTCAGATTTTTAGCTCTCCATCATATTCGTTTTCATATCCGTGTTCCAAAAAGGAGGAAAAATGTTTGGGCCTGGGTGCTGCTCTAACTATCTGACAGTGAGGACAAGAATTGGATCAGGATCAGGATCAGGTTCAGGATCTGTCATACAACTGGGAGGTCTCAACTGCTACATTACATTCCCCTCCCATTCTTAACTTGCTATCATTCTTGCTTCCGACGCTTTTGGTTATCAACCACCAAATTTAAGGAAAGTTGCTGACTAAGTTGCGACTGTTGGGTTCTATGTAGTGGTGCCTGATTTCCTTCATGGAGAGACATATGATTCTGACTGCACTGAGAGGCCTCTGGCAATATGGCTAAAACTTCACTCATTAGAAAAAGGATTTGAAGATGCAAAACCAATTATTAAAGCTTTAAGAAGTAAAGGCATATCTGCAATTGGGGCTGCAGGATATTATTGGGGTGCCAAGGTGGTTGTGGACTTGGAAAAGTTTGATCAAATTCAAGCTGCAGTGTTTTTACACCCCTCCCTCATTACATTGGATGATATTAAAGAGGTCAAGGTGCCTATATCTTTATTAGGAGCTGAGGTTGACCAATACATTCCACCGGAAGTATGCAAACAATTTGAGGAGGTTATATCCACTAAACCCGAGCTAAAAAGCAACATGAAGATCTTCTTGGGGTTGTAAATGGATGAGACTTAAGGTACAAACATGAAGATGAAAGGCTGCGAAATGTGCAGAAGAAGCCTTGCAGGACATGTTGGACTGGGTTCTTGAATCAGGTGGTAACATTAGAATTTCTTCTAAATGCTGACTGGAAATATATATAACATATCTTCTGCATAATATTGCAGTTGTATTAATAAATAGCAGTGTTGACGGATTTTTAAGATTAAAAAAATGATATGTAACTGTAAGATGGTACATTTTGCTAGATCGTCCTATATAATTGTATACACATGGTTATATGGTGAATACCTATATAACTCTAATGTGATGTTGGAAAAATTCTTTATTTCTATTGCAGTCCAATCCCAGATCGTCTTTTGGGAGAACTCGAAAAGGAAGTTTGTCGTGTTTATACGATCGTTCATTTCCCCATCGGTGATGTTGTAAAGGTATTCCTTATAGTAGCTTTGATTTTGATTATTTTATTCCTGATAAAGTTTCTTCTGACTACCGAAAATAATTTCGATTCAGATCAAAATAATTGTGTAAGGTATGATGACATCTTTCATTGAATATAGTATAAAAAATACTAGCAGCCAAGTAGTCATTTTGTAGTATCTTTTTTTATAGTATATTTTTTAGGATCTTTTTTACTATTTTAATCAAAAGTACTAGCAGTCAAGTAGTCATATATATATAATTTGTGGAATTTTGTAGGGGAGATGACGACGATAAGGAGTATTATGTAAAGTGGAAGGAACTTCCCTGTGACGAATATTATTGGGAACTTGAATTAGATATTTCATCATTTCTGTCAGAAATTGATAAGTTTTATAAAATTAGATCTAGATGCCGCAAACGAGCTTCAAATAGATAGAGGAGAAGCCTTTATGATGACTCAAACTCGGAAAAGAAAAATAAAGAATTTCAACATTATGAAAAGAGTCCCGAATTTCTTTTTGGAGGTGTTTGCATAGTTTGTCAGCTATTAGCTTTCCGTGATGTTAAATAATCGTATATGTTTTAGAGATTTTATTTTATACCAGAGATCATGATCGTGTTTTGATTTGATAGGAGGGTCACTTCATCCATATCAGCTTGAAGGATTGAACTTCTTACAATTCTCTTGGTCTAAACAAACGCATGTGATACTTGAAGATGAAATGGGCCTCGATAGGTTATATTTTCTGTTGTTTTAGGGTCTATATCTACTTCTTTTTTTATGAGTGATTTGAATTGGGTTACTTTGGGTTTGGCACCCATAATTTTTTTGTGATTGAGTTTACATCACCCCCTCCCCCCGCCGTAACTTTGATTGTCCTATAAAAAGAGGAAATTTTGCCCAATTTTTCTAAATTATGTACACATTTGTGATTTATAATAAATTCCATAATTACAAATCTTAGTCGACGCAGTTTTTTAGAAGTATTTGCCATTTCTTTAGGCACGAGCATACTATTTGAATGTTATTGGACTATTTGTTATTTGTTAAGCAGGGTGTATAGCCTTATAAAAAAAATATATTATTGTTAATTTTTTTTAAATTACACTTTATTTTGTTGGTGAATGAAATTTTTTCCATTTTGCAATTACGTTCTTTTGAAATTTTTACCGTTTTACGATTATCAGCGTGCCTTCAGGCACGGGCATACCCTAGTATATATATATATATATATTATTTATTTGAATTACCCACACATTAATGTATTATGTATGTATATTATATATTAAAGTATACTTGTATTAAAATATTTAGAATGGATCATTTTGAGTTGAAAAATAAAAAACAGAAGTTATAAAACACCCTAAACCTGTTTTCTGAAAAACTTCATTATAACATAGAAGTATTATAATTCTTTATTTAAAAACATGTTGTCAAACGCAAATTCTTATCAGAATTGTATTTAGACATAGAAAACAGAATCATAGTTAAAAACCAAACAGGCTCTAAAAGAGCAAAAATGCGATTTTGATGTATGTTATGGGTACCGTATATATTCATATATAGCATTTGCCAGTGTAAAATATAGCAAATATAGAATTGCATTAGTTGGTTTTAAGTGGGGCCTACCCTAAAACGGCAAATGTAGTTCCGCGAAAGGGAAAAAAAAGCCCTAAAACGGAACATCATGTTCTGCTAAGGCTTTTCCCAACTTTTGCAAAACTCCACTTTCTACCCCTAAATGTTTAGTTCCTAGAAACATATAACTTGTGTTATTTTATTTTTTTCCCAACGGCTACATTTCTCAACGGCTATTTTTTTTAATAAATACATGTCTCTTCTCAAATAAATTACCCATTCTACTCCCAAATATTATTTATACAAATTGAAAATTCATCATTGAAAATTTATTTGTTTCCTGCAATTTATATATTTTAGTTAATGCGGTACTTTTGATTAGTTTAGAATAAATATACGTATATTTTCGGTAGCGTAAAAAATCAACTTTTAGGTACCTAAATATACGTCCATTAATATTTTTATTCAAAACACTCTCTAGTATCTTCATTTTAATTATTACCAAATATTATATTTTTAGCTGCAATATATAATATTTATTTACCTAAAAATAATTTCAAAATTTTTATATTTGCTTAAATATATTTTGTGATTATTTTACAATGGTTTAAGGTCAAAATATGTCTCAACACGACGATGATGTATTATGCACCGCTTATGTAAATCAAACAAATGATTGCTTACGAGGAACTAATCAACCTAACATATTATTTTGGGATGAGGCCACCGAAGAATATAATACAACGACGGGTATCACTGAACATCGGACGGGCGGAGGTACAAACCCGCTACAGCAAAATTTTTAGACACGTAATGTTATATGTTTATAAATTGAAATATGCATCGATGACAAATTGTGGTAGTGGGACTGTGAACACAGACTGGGTAAAATCACTATTATTTTGTAATTTATTTTTAAATATTATTTCTCCTAAATCTATTGCTAACGAGTTGATAAAATTACATTGTCGTATTATTTCAGGTTACTGCGGCTAATCTAGCATTCCAGTGGGAGAACACAAGGGAAAATCATATAATTTTGAATCTTGTTACCAAATTTTAAAATCATATAATTTTGAATCTTGTTACTAAATTTTAAAAGAACTCCACAAATTTCAAATTTCCCAAACATTTTTAGACTCCCCTCAATTTCATTTGGATTCACCAATGACCGGTGTGACAGAAAGTGAAGGAAGTTCGAACGTTGGGTTTCCCGCAGGAATTTTAAGGAAATTTAAAGATGGGGCAGAAGTTAATATAGAAAGGCCTTATCCGAGGCCACTTGGAAGGAAAGAGATGAAGCAAAGGGCTAAAGGAATAGAGAAGGCTACAAACATTGAGGTGAATCGAGAAATACTCAGTAGTTGCTCTTCGTTCAATGAATCATTCGAGCGATCATGTCAGGCTGATTGTGTACGTGACAAAGAGGCCCGTGAGGGGCTTAAACGTTCACTGTAACTTAAGGAGCGTACTTTGGAGCTCAACGAAAGCAGTATCTTGGCTATGGAGAGGAAAGATATGCGTGAACAAATATTGCTTGATTAACAAATTCTGAGCACCGACACCTCAAACAAAGGAGTACTATGAACACCTCATGGTTAATATACTCAACAAAGCACGGGGCCAACATGGGCAATCAAACTTTACAAATTATCCACCACATGAAGGTCATTCTGGATTTTAAAATTTCTATGCTTCCGAGTATGTAACCTGTTATTAATTTTTATCGTTTGTTGTACTTTGTAATATGATTATAAAAATTGTGAAATGAATTTTTCTTCAAATTTCGACACATAAACATTAGTTGGGTACAATCTTAACGATACAACATTAATAATAAAGATAACAACATAATAACATTACAAAAGAAACATAAATTGGGTAAGATTACACACTGTTATTGGCAACCGTTTCCCGAGATCTGCACGTAGCTATAAATGCTTCCTCGTGTCGTGCATGTGCATTGTCCTAGCCTCGATCGCATAATGTTGCTCGAGAGAGTTTCGAAACATAGGAACCGAGTTAGGCAGGAAGTCGTATTCTTCTCTCCAATCACAATCACGCCTCTCATCTTTAACAATCATGTTGTGCATTATGATGCACGAATGCATAATATATGACAATTTATCCTTTCTCTAGAGTTTTGTTGGCGTATGAACGAATGCGAACCTAAGTTTCAGGACACCAAACGCTTGTTCCACATATATTCTTGCCCCCCTTGCACTTGAGCGATTTTTTTTTCCTTTTGGTTGGTTGGCCTTTTTAAAATTTGCACCAATGATGCGTAAGGCGGGTAAATACCATTGGCTAAAAATACCCCATATCATTGACGTTATTTATTTGAAATTGGATTGGTGGAGTTTTATCGCGAACAAGATCAGAGAAAACACTTGATCAGTTCAATACATTAATGTCATTACAACTACCCGACATATCAAAAAATGACCTCCATATCCAAAGGTCATGCGATGCCACCGCCTCTAGTATAATTTTCGGTGACTTTTTATGTCCAGTATATTGCCCATGCCATTCGGTTGGTCAATTTTTTCATTCCCAATGCATGCAGTCTATGCTCCCCAGTATTCCGAGGAATCCACGTGTCGTATTTTGTTTGGTAATCCTTTGCACATCGAGAGCCTTAGGCTTTCTATTATACTCCGGGTAAAATACCGTGACAATGGCAAGGGATAATCGAACCAATGCCTTCTAGCTTATGGATTCCCCTATACACAGGTACTCTCCATTTATATCCGCAGAAGACCCATATGCTAAAATTCGCAGAGCAGAAATGATTTTTTGATGTGAGGACAAGCCAAGACGACCAAGAGCATTTGGTTTTTGTATGAACCAGGAGTCGTAACTACATACTACCTCATGAATACGTCCGTATAGGGTTCGATTCATTCTAAAACGTCGCCAAAGATGGTAGTCTTTGTATACCGATGCTTCATCAAAGTAGACGACGATTAGTCTTTCATAGCCCACCTCTCTGGTCCGACATATCGTCCTCCTAGTTTGATCCTCCTAGGAATCGCATACAATGTTATGAAGAGCCATATTTTGAATTTGTTGCATATGGCTCATAACTATTTTCTTTGTATTTTTGGCTATATTTAACTACGCGATTTGTGTGGCTTGTATTTTTTCGTAATCTTCCATCTCACTGAGGTATGACGTTTGATCAGAAAAGAGCATTTGGTGCTCTTCCATTTTTAATAGGTTATAATATGTTGCTTAAGTTAAAGTATCCTCTATGTTAGGTTTTATAAGGTCTACGGTGGAAGATCTAGGGCAGAATATCTAGAGCGGAAGATATAGCTCGGATCACATTGGGTAGAAGATCGAGGGAGAAATATATAGAGCGGATAATCTAGGGAGGAAGATCTAGCTCGGATCATACTGGGCGAAAGATCAAGGGCAGAATATCTAGGGCGGATTTTGTGGTTAATTATATATCTATAAATGTGAATGGCCACATTGAGTGTGCACAATGGCAGCTTACGAAGATGTGATTGATGAGTTTTTAGTTGAAGCCTTGATAAATTCATTCCCACGTGGTCTTTTTGGTTGTGAGATTAGCCAAATTAATGATCAACGAACCCTTTGGGAAATAATTGCCGACAAATATCATGAGTTGCTACCTGGGCATGATTATTAGAGTTCGTGTAACTTGATGGATCGATGGTTTGAAATTAAAGATGACATCGAAGAATTTGATAACATTTTCAATAGGGTTGAACAAGATATGCAACCATTGGATGAGGACGATAATCCTTATGAGGAGGCAGTGAATTCATACATTCGCATGTTTGGTGAGAATTTTGAAGGCCTAACGACATGGTGTGCGTTGAGGAGAAATGCTTATCGGAAGGACTTTTATTAGTTTTTCTTTCATCTCCTCAAAATAAATCCAGTGTATTTTTATTTGGATCATTGCATCTTTACGCGTTGAGGAGAAATGCTTAATTTCTATCATTGCATGTTTATTACTCTCTTGTTTATCGTTAAAATAAATGTAATGGATATAATGTAATGGAATCACATAGTTACAATTATGCTATGAACAATAAACGCATACTATTCGAAACACTACATTTTATAATTGATCGTTATCGAAATTACAATCTACATCATCCAAATTTACAGCATCAGACATGTCATAATCATCCATGTGTGGTCGATACGCTATGGTCGGATGTCCGGGATCTACCATGGGGTTTCAAAAGACCCATGGGGTACCACTAAAAAAATTAGGTGGGGGAGCAGTTCGCTCGTGAGATACACCCAACTCATGAAGCTTCCTTGTAGTTATATCCAACTCATGACTTTAATAGTTATTTATATGCATGGCTGCACCTAGATCGGTGGCTCTCGAGGATTGCCAATAATCTGATAATTCCCGACTACTAAATAGGAGGTCATTGTATGCGGGAATTACTTCTTCGTCGATCGCAATTATATCCGATCGTGGAACTGGAATCAATATGGGTACACCAGCAGGACTGCAAAATGGTAGATCCCAAGTCATTTGGGGTTGAGTGGGATGTACCCGACATGTAGGAGTTTCATAAGCGCCAGGTGCCTGCGAAGGGACAGTGCGTATTTGGATATGGTATGGTAGTGCGCTGAGACTTATGACATCAGTGTTGACTGCTCGGTAGAGGGGTGGAATTATAAGGTCTAGGGACAGTTACTTTCAATAACGGTCATACATGGGTTGAGAATCAATAGATATGCTAGGGTCCATCTCGTCAATAAAAATGGTGAAATGGTATTCTCATCATTTGCTGGGGAGGGTCATTTGGTATGAAAATTTCACCCGTGATTTATCGGCGGCATCGATCACCCAAGTAATATATCCCCCCATATTGAGGATCAATAAGAACACATCATTTTATTTATATGTACTTCTCATGTTGAACGTAGGCGTTCATCTCCACAGTAGACCCTGAGTAAGGTAGCCAATTGATTGAACCTGGCGATCGCATTTCAACCTGACTCTCAACGATGGGAAAATTATAATGGATTGAGCCCTTTGTCTCCTTACGATTTAACCAATTTTATTTTTTCCATCGATTAATCCTAGGCCTGCAGTCACCAGTATCTTCCCTCAATAAGGGATACCCCATTGTATGTATTCAAACCCGAAAAACTGCAAAACAATAATGAGTATTATAAAACCACAATAATTTAATTAATTATTTATTAAATACAAATAATTTCACTTTTTAACACTTACCAAAATGAGTTGCGAAAAACAATTCATAGAGTCTACGTGACATCTTGACAAGTGCTGGAGAGATAAGTATATGCGAGCTAGAATTTCCTAACCCTAATCGTATGATCCCACAAACTCCAAATCCTCCAAAGCAGCCAACCATCCAATAGGAATGATGTCTCTTACGGTCGGGAAGAAAATATGTCCCATAAAAAAAAAATGCTCTAGCAGTGTTCTCAGGGCCAATAATCAAATTATTTAACTTTATGGCCTCAAACCACTTATTTAAGCTTGACACTTTCACCCCAAAATAATCACTGCAATTTGGTTCAATGCCGGAAAAATATTTTGTAATAATGTCACCCCGGATTTGAGTTTTCCCGTCAAGTACGATCAAGTATTTTCTATTATCCATTGGTACCATAGGACCGCTTCCGATAGGAATACCTGCAAGATGGGAAGGATAACAATAAATTTTAAATTTAATTATTGTACTAATTAATGTTATTACTCAGGTAATCTATATAATAAAGTATAAAACTTATGTATGTCACACGTTTGGTCTCATGATGTCATCTACTTGAGCTTTTCATGGACTACCTATTTTTCTCTCCAAGCATTTGAGGTCCCCCTCTTTTTTTCACACTAAAAAATTCAAAAACAAGGCTAATTTTGTAAACTCTCCTCAATCATACTCCCTCAACCCTACCTTACTATCATTTTCTGCCTCTCACTCATCCGTTTCTTTCTCCCAAAGGCAAACCCTCTTCATTCTCTCCTTCTCTCACTCATCCGCCCACCCCTCCTCTTTTTCGCCGCCTGCCTCTCTATCTCTCGCACTGACCTATAGGTAATCTCCTTTCGATTTGGTTTAATTTTTTCCAGCAGATCTATCGATTCTTAGTTCAAAATCTATTTTTTGTTCACTTTATTATAAATCGAGTTTATTTCTGTGTCTGATTCTATATTTCATTACTCAAGGTACGCGGTGTTTTACATTATCAATGTTGCAAGGTAATTGTTTGATGAAATGCTTGACTATGATATACTTTATAAGTTGGGTCCTTATCAATTTAGTTGGGGAGTACATTTAATTGATTGTGCAGGTCTATTAATTATGTTTTTAAGTAGTAATTTTTTGTTTCCTTTTTGTGTTTAGGTTTATGGATAAACTATCAATAATAGTTGATCCAAAATATTTATGTGAAGAACTGTTTTGACTACCATTGATTCTCATATTTATTTATTTTGATTGTGTCTCCAGTTGAGTTATGGGTTGAAGTTGTTCTAAGGTATAAAGTTGTTGAGTTTTGGGTCTTTGTTATGTTATGACTGCAGATGGTGGATGAATGCGGGATTTTTGGCAAAATTTAGAGCCTGAACCAAGTAAGGTTTGCAACTATTTGGAAATTAAAGTCGTTCGATTCATGGTCGATTTTATACCATATACATGTTTTCAATTCGATTCACGTTTACTGTTCAATTCATGTTTTCTATTCGATTCACGTTTGCTGTTTCGATTCATACGATACTATTCGATTCGTGGTTGATTAATTCGTTTGCTGTTCGATTCACATTTCATGTTTGCTAATTTGATTTTGTCTTACCGTTACTAAATTCAATTTATACATGTTTCGATTCATGGTCGGCTAATACGATTGTTCATGTTTGTTGTTTGCTAATACTGGATGCCTATTTCGATTCATACATTTGTTGTTTGCTAATACCAGATACCTGTTTCGATTCATATGATACCTTTCGATTCATGGTCGATTAATATGTTTTGAAATGACTTTTGGTGGGCTGAGATTGGTCATCCAAAGCTTGGATGTTCCAATAGGGAAAATTCAAATCAAAGTCCCAAATGGAGTGGTGCTAAGCAAGGCATAAGCAGTTATGTGATGGCCAACAAATCTATCTCCAAGCTTTAGCGAGAAAATGAGGCTAATAGTGGAAAAGCCTAAGTAGGTCATCATTCCAACTGAGAGAGGGATGGACATAGTAGTAACAGGTATTTTTAAAGTATTAGTAGCGTCTAAATTGAATCTAGCTTTTAAATTTGAACAATTGTTTGAAATTAACAGATAGTAGAGAAATTTTGCTTCAATAAAAGCCAATCGAGATTTGTATTTATTGAAAGAAGAGAAAACTTATAACTTTTTTTTCATTCTCCCTTTTACTGTGTATTTGATAGTGGTTATGCCTTTATGTGCCAGTGTTTGTGCCGTTATGTGTAAGGTGTGCTTAAATCCATATATGAAGTTGTCGGAGATGTTTAGTCTAATTTTAGTTGGATTTTGAGGTATTTAGTTGGATTTGTTGGTGTATGTAATGTTATTACATTTATTGAAACAAGAAAAGTATTCGATTTTTAATTGAGTTTTGTTAATGGATTAAAATTTTTATTTTAATTGTAGCAATGTTACATTACGAAGGAACATTTGGGTGGACTGATCTGACATGGTTGCATTTGTGGTGATTATAGCAATTCACTTGCGATGCTCCGATTATATTGGTGCCAACATAATGTTTTTTTTAATCTTTGTTCAATTTTTAAGACATTTGATTATCATTTGTATACTTTTCGTAGTCATTTCCCCAATTCTCAATATGGATTTGAGTATAGTGTTATTGAAATTAATAAAACTTCACATATTACGCATGATGATGTCATTTAGAGGTCCAAAATGGACTAATTGTTGTGATTTTTAATTATTTTCAAGCTAGTTGGATTTTTATTAATTATGACGAGTCTATGATTTTCAAAATTATCAGCGTGCCTTCAGGCACGGGCATACCCTAGTTTTTTATATAAAAAAACTAGCCAGTCAAAACCGTAAAATCATAAGGAGTGATGGTCAGCTTTCGGTAGGTAGTTGGAACGTGTTGGTTGTGTCCCACCAATGCTCACTGAGCTTTTGTACCAACCCCTAACTTGTCTTGGGAATTTGAGTCTCCAAGAATTCTCCCTAACCGCTACGGTGTATAAAATTCATGACCTCGGGAGATGTCTTAAAATGTTTATATGTGGCTCTAAGACTATGCCAATTACCACGCATCTTTATTGTGTTGCGGTTTGTGGACGTGTCCGGAGAAGCTTTAATGTGATATCCGTCTTCCACAATACGCCTATAGTTTTCAAAAACTATAGGTCGCTCGGTAGTAGGAATTTCGGGCTCTCGCCTTTCTTCTCGAATTTTTCTAGACTTTCTAGTCCCAACAGCTCGTCTAATGTTTTTTTCCAGGTTGTTCCATTATCAACACTGCAATGTCAACAAAAAGGTTATCAATTTTTGAGCATATTGGGTACTGAATAAATAAATATTATGTAATATTTTATGTAGTAAAACAATCTTGACAGCATACAAATTTTCTATCAAAATCAATAGTAAATTGAGTTTAACTATTTTAGTATATCATATATTTCGTAAAAAATAACACATGACATAATATATAGGGAGTTTCCAAAATAGGTTTCAATAAAAATAAAATTGATTCAAAAATAAATTTTGCAACTAACATAACATAAAAAATTAAATTAAATTATATAATTACATATTAATATTTAGTAAATCATTGTGTAGAGCATATATTAACATATCACATTAACTAATAATATTTTTTGATTTTTTTCTACATAACATTAACTAATAATATTTTTTAATTTTTTTCTACACAACTATTTACTAAATAATATATACAACTATACAAAATAAATATTACAACAACTAAATTATAAATAAATATAGCATGGAAATAAAACAACCAAAAAATTACCTTTTTTTTTAGCTGGGAGTTGAATTCTTTATGCAGAATTTGGTTTTGGTAGCCTTGATATTTAAAGGGTTATTACATTTATTTGGGTGGTTGGTAAATGTGGTTGATATAATTAATTTGGGCCCTTCGTTAATTATCAAAAAATGTGTAGGGTGGAAGTATGAATGATAGAACCCTTAAATGGGACATCATGTTCCGCATAAGGGGGGTGAGATGGCTTCTAAAGAGGAATATCTTGTTTCACGTTTGACAATGGATTTTTCACCACGACGTTGTTTTGCGTCTTATAGGGTATATTTGATATATATTTATTTTTCCCGTAGCAATTTCGATCGTTTTGGTAAGGTATTTTGAGACTAGTAATGTGTATTTTTACCCTGTGCATAAGGGTTGCTCTAACAACATCATAAACAATTCTATTCCCATAATACTTCATAATAGGTCCTTTATCATTCTAATTATCAATCCAAAAATGAAAATCTTTCCCATTCCGAATATAGTACTTAATGAACTTTCTAGCTTTATCCCTAAGCCTCCATAACTTTCTCCAAGTTCAGGATGCATCAACAGATAGATTAACAGTCCACATTGAGTCTTGTTTAATCATGACACTATGAATCCATCTAACCCATAAGGAGTCTTTATTCCTATCTACATCCCAAAAATGCCTCAACATACATGCTTCATTCCAGACAATTAAATTTTCAATACCCAGGCATGCCTTATCCTTAGGACAACGGACATCCTCCCAAGCAACTTTAGCCCCCAATGTTTTGAGATCCACCCCTGACCATATGAACCTTCTTAAAATTTAATCAATTTCCTTAATAATCTTCTTTGGAAGAACAAAACTATTAATCCAATAAATCTGCACACTTCTCAAAACAGATATAACTAGTTAACCTTGTTAGAACGGATGACCCCCAATTTTTAGATTTTAAACAAAAAGTAATTTTCTTTTAAAGATGCGGACGCGAGATGGTTCAATTAAGCATGTAAACAACTAATTTTAATTTCTTTTACAAATTAAAATTACAACTTAGACCAATTTAACCCATGTCAAGAAATTTGCCTAACAAAATAATTAATCCGTTTTTGCAAATTAGGCCAAACCAAATTTTATCCAATAAAATTAATGACTTGAATTAAATTAACTTTTCCCCAAATTAATTTAGCACCGAATTAAACAAGTAGTGATTTAAACCAATTTTATCTTTTTACCTAAGCATGCATCTAATGTGAGTTTTGCAAAAGATAAAATAAACAAATAACCACTACACCGCGATGTTACGAGGAAAAACCCACGATGGGAAAAAGCCTCTTACGTCCCTAGCCTTAAGTCCACTAAGTACGGAATATACCATTACAAGAAAGATGACTTACAACACTCGAATAGACTCCTTCAAGCCCTGACGCGTCTTCTTGTAACAACCTCTGCCTAGCCGGAAATCCCAGACTCCACCAGAACCTTGGAATTCACCAATGAGACTTTAGGAACACCGTCAACCACACATGGTGCCTTTAACCATGTGAGAATGCCTCAGCAAAATAACGAGACTTCTTCTTCGAGGGATGTAGAAGTAAACTCAAACAAACTCTTCAACTTGGTAGAGTAAACTTGGTGCCAAACACTCCAAGTAAGGTATTTATATGAAAACTTGGAGTAAACAATATGGGTGTAAAGCAAAAGTGTTTTAGGGTGATTTTCTTGGAAAGCAAAACACTTAAACAATGAACCTTTTCATAGAAAAGTTAAACTCTCAAAACTCTCTCTAGGATATGGAAGAATATGAAAGAGTTACTTTGAAAAGATTGATTCCCGCACTAGATAAATCTGTCAAAAGTTAGTGGGGGAAAGTAGTGGAAAAAGTGGGAAAACTGTCAAAAATTTGCCAAAATGCCTGTTCCCGCCAAATCTCGTTCGAATGAGATTTTCGTTCGAACAAAGTCTCGTTCGAACGACCTTTCTAACGAAGTTCTAGTGGATAAAATGTAAAAGTCATTAAAAAACTCGCCAAAATTCTCATTCAAACAGCATTCTCATTCGAACGAAAATTCGAACGATATTCCAGTGGCTAAATAGGGAACTCGTTGGCAAACCTCGTTCGAACAGAATTCTCGTTCGAACGAAAAACTTGTTCGAACGAAAAACTAGAAAGTTTAAAATTTTGATTTTAGCCCAGAAACTTTATTTTAAAGTTTTAAATAAACCTTCTGAAAATAAACATCAGTTTAAAATAAAAAATCGCCCAATTAAAATTGTTCCAAGCTCCTATATAAATATGTAATGGATTCATATCTGGGGAATAAATGGAACATATGTTGACGTAGAAACGAGGCACAACAAACTCGACATTTGATGAAGCTTTAATCTTGGCTGCTACGTCTTCAACACACACGTCATAGGCTTGAATGGATAAACTTGAATACTATCCCATGACTCAAACGTTTTTGTCCGGAATTGAGCCAACACTACATTGAGACTCAATTGGAGACTTGTGTCCTTAAAAATCTCCCCCTTTGACAATCTTGGGACAAAAAACAAACAAAAATCCTAAAGGGCCATCAAGATCTACTAGACTCAAACATCCCATTCAAACTTGACTCAAGATCCAAGCATTAATATCTTTGTCGATGAAGAAAGTTGCCATATTTAGAAGAATTCCTACACACTTAAGCAAACTATCAAACGCATAGGGAATATCAAAATATTAAATGCAACTAAAATAATTACTCTCCCTAAATTAATTCTCCCCTTTATCAACTATGATCTACCTAAGAAGATCGCAACTCCCCCTAAGTTAAATCTCCCAAACTAAGATATGATTACAATAGGATTAAATACCACTTCTCCCCCTATCATTCTCCCCATTTTTGTTCAGGAATAGGCAAAGGATAAAACTAATTTAACTATGAATCTTAATGTGATAAGAGCATGAAAGCATATGGGTAACAAAATCATAACTAATCTAACAAATAATAACGGATACCATCTAAGATGCAAGAAAATGATACCAATATGATACATAAAGTATTAATCATGTGATATAAAAAAAGAATGCAACAAGATAGATACCAATCATGAAGTAGAAGCATAGATGGACTAGAAAGTAAGGCAAAGACAAATAGAATACCTCGTATATGAGAACATAATAAATATCATTAACGCATATGCACATATACTAGGTATAAATACCACACATGACACAAAATAAAATAATCTTTTCACACTCGTATGGCAAAAATGTGTCATATGGAAACGGAAGTGTTGGGGTGTGAACTAGCAGTAATTAAATTTAGACCCAATCACTTAAAACATGTTCACGGAGTTCTCATTTGATTGCAAACTTCATCACATTTGAATATAATCTCATGTGACAATATAGATTGAACTCAATGAACAAACATACACAATGCATACAAGCCTAGAGTTTTGATGATTTTACAAACCAATAGAGTCATGACATTGAAAGAACAACTAGGATAAACGGACATTGTGCAAACTGTTGATATACCATCCAAACTCCCTCAATTTAAGCATATAGAGCTTCATCTTTTGAATGAATAGATCAATTAAATATAGGCCTTGACAATGATTTTTCTTTTTAATGTCATATTTTATTTTAGGCCTTTGGACCACGTATTTCTTTTAGGTCCAAGCAAATGGTGGCTTCCTCGCAAAGGATGATATTTACTTTCGGAGCTCTTCCCTATGCACATTTATATATATTATTTTTTATATCTCACACAAAGCTTACGTGCAATGGATTTTAACATGCACTAAGTCCTCCTAGGTCACATAATATGTATATGACTAGATTGGTAGGAGAACATCTCAGAGAGCTCAAATATACATATGAAGTTAAAATTTCAAGTGAGATCGTGCATGTGTGAATTGAGGCATATAAAAATAGAGTCCATTATATCAACACAAAATCCAACTACTCCATGTAAATAACATTTCAAGGATTGACAATCTAAACCAAAGTTTTAGCCACATGGAAGCGAAAAAGAAGGGATTCTAACACAAGTATATGCCACATAGAGTGTGTCAAACTAAAATACAAAAAAAAAATCTTTTTGAGTTTTTTTTTTAAATTTTTAACCAAAAATAGAAATATTTACTCAAAAGACACGCAAAAATCATTTGTATTTTCATTAAGCCTAAATAAAAAATAAAACACAAATGATAAATAAAAATCTTTTTGCAAAAGATAAACAATAATCATAATTCTAGTATGTGATAAAGCATGAAGTATAGACTAGAACAATGATTAAGAAGCATACAACTAGCATGAAAATTTAGCATGAAGTAGAAAAGCTAAAGTATGCAAATAAAACTAACACATTCAACCTTTAGATTTTGCAAGGGAGGAAGCATGCGAAAGTAAATGAGAATAAAAAGTCCTATCTTGTAAAGCTACCAAGTCGGATCTCCTAACCCAAACTAATGAAGAATTATGATCTCGGTGTGTAGGAATGTTGGCTACCTCGGTTGCCTTTCGTAGGGATTTTCTAGGACCTCGTTTAAGATCAAAATAAAATTTCCTAAGATGACCTTTTCGACCACAATGAGAGCACCTAAAGAGTCAGCGAAAAGACTTACCTAAGGAATGATATATGACATTGTCCCTAAAAGATTCTCCTAAAACATTGGTTTTGGATTTATGAGTTGATTCATTACAAGTATCGAAGCCTAAACCACACGTGTCATTTTTTATTTGAACCGTTCCTAATATTTTATCTAATTTCTCCGAAGGACACTCCAAATCAAATTTGACTTTACTAGAGTCTTTTAGTTTATTTTCTAAATCTAAAATGTGAGACTCTAATAAAATATTGCGCTCTTCAAATGCGAGAAGTTCCTTTTTCAAGGATTCCATTAAACCGTTAAGGCTATCTCTCTCGCCTTCTACATATTCAATCTTCTCACGAAGATCTCTCTCACATGTTCTAAGATCTTCCACTAACGAACTCTCATCAATGACCTTAACACGCTCTCTTAAACTAGCTTCTAACTTCAAATTTGTTCTTTTTAATTTAATAGATTCTTCAAATAATTCTTGAAATGAAATTTAAAGTTCACTCACATTAACCTCATTTTCACTTTCACTCTCTCTTTCTTCTCCACTCTCACTACCATAAAAAATACGGGAATCATAAACTTTGACCTTTGAAGTGTTATGTATTAAGATGTCATCATTGGATGATTCCTCCCTATCACTAACATAACTACCAATGAACGCGGTAAAGTTGCGCTCAATGGGGAAATCGGGTTCCTCTTCCTTATCACTATCACTAAGGGTGACATTATTGGAAATTGGTTCTTATCCTCTCTCCTTAGTTTAGTGGGGCACTCAAAAGACCTATAGCCATACCCTTCACAACCAAAACACTATTCTGACTCGTCCCTATTTACATTTTCATTAGAAGTTTTAGGGATCTTCTTGGTTTTGTCATGCTTAAAATTTTCAAATTTCTTAAAATCATTTTTAAATTTATCTTTGTTAAATTTAAAAAATTTATGAAACTTCCTAGAAAACATAGCCATGTCATCTGAGTCACTATCACTTTCACTCTCTAGTACTTATTTTTTCTCCTTTCGGTCTTTCAAAGCAACGCCCTTTTCTATTTTCTTTTCAGTTTTGGAGGGAAACATGTCTAGTTCATAGGTTTGTAAATCTCCTCCGAGCTCTTCTAATTTCGTAGAGGCTAAAGTGGGTAGAGAATTTAACACGATTGCCTAGGGAAATTTTAACATGTCTAGTTCATAAGAGTGGGCATGGCAAAGTTTTCCTCGAAAAATTTTACCTAGTTTTTTTCAAACGACGCTATCAAACAACCATTAGGCGAAATTAAAGTCAATCCAATTAATTTATTTAAAAATAGTTTTTATATTATATTCAAAATGTTAAAAACAGTTTTTTCAGTATTTTTATATTACTGGTTTTTTAAAAATTGTAAAACATTTTCTTAACAATTTTTTATAATATTAAAAACAGTTTTTAAAATATTAGAAAACGATTTTTAAATATTCACAACAGTTTTTTTTAACTGTTAAAAATATTTTTTAAATTTGTTTTTAAAATTTAAAACTATTTTTATATTATGTTCAAAACAGTTTTTAAAAATGTTAAAAACTATTTTTACAATATTTTTAAAATACGGTTTTTCAAAAAATTTGTAAAACATTCTCTTAACAATTTTTCCTAATATTAAAACCAGCTTTCAAAACATTACAAAACAGTTTTTAAATATTCATAACAGTTTTTTAATTATTTAAAACAATTATTAAATTATTTTTTAAAACATTAAAACCGTTTAAGAAGTTGGCAAATTTGTTGGCAAATATTTTTCACTCAAATAGGTAAGTAAAAGTTGCCCACAAATTGTGCATAGGAGGTGTTGTACATTGGCAAATAATGTCTTGGCAAATTGTGCAACCAAACAGCCAAAATGTGGGAAAATTTTCATATTTGCCCACTTTTTGGCATTTGCCTAGATAAATTTGGCCAACCAAACGGACCCTCAATTTTCTCTGACAAATTGGTCTGAGTCTTTCAAAATAAGATATTCTGCATTGATTATTGCTTCCTAGCAGGCTTTTAAACAAAATCATGGCTTCTTCATGTACAACTTTTTGTCCAACACAAACATTATTACTACTATCTTTGATGGAAATAATTTTATTCCTACTGTCAAGGCAATTAATCGTTTTATGAAAGAAAGAGGTATTCTTATCCTCCAATTCCAACCACAAAATTTTCGAGTTCTGCCTATAATAATCCTCCTCAAGCTCTTAATTCCAGATACTCAAGCTGGTATGTCTTCTTTTTGGATTTAATAAAATGAGGACCCCCATTCCCTATAAGACTTTCTTGGATTATTTCAAATTCCACCTTTTTAGCATTAACCTTGAAAGGGATATTAGAGTACACCTTCTTATTTAAATCTTTGAAGTCTTTCTTCAAAAACTTCAGTCTCTTAGCCACTAGAATTCCTTTCAATTTGTCTACTCCACCCCTTTTCAAGAATATTCTTAAAATCATAATTCTTCATCGAAAAATAAAAAAACTAAAAGGGTTTATTAATAATCAAACATAACGATACAAAAAGTTTATACAAAAATTTGTGTATTCAGTATTCAGACTAAACTCTCTAAAGAATACAACATGAAATACTCTCACAAAACTCTAGCGATATATGAAAAGTGCGATATAATTTATCATTTTCCGTGAAAAATATTTCTTATTCAACCCCAAAGAATCTATTTTCATGGAAAACTCCACCAAAAGTAAGACCAAACCACTCCTATCCTTTTCCGCTCAATTTCCAACTTCGCATAAAATGAACTCTTTTTTTTATTATTTTTCATCTTTGCAATCAAACACATAGACCCCCTAATAAAAATAATAAATGATGTCATGAAAATTTCACAATTGCTTGACCAACTCGTATTGGAGTGAAATTTCTGCTTAGTAATATAATAAGTTCCTCGAGGCCCACAAGTACCGGGTTGTCACAAGTCAACATCTTTGTCCCCTTCATTTTCGGCGATCATGTTGTGCCAAATGAGACAAGTGACCATAATGCGTACCAAATCATTGTGGTGCTAGTCAGGTGCTTCACATATGCAAAATGAGCTTGCAGAGCATCAAATGTCCACTGAACATATTTACTAACTAGCTATAAACATTAAGCTAAGTGCTTCTTTTTTTGCCTTTTCAAGCTATCCGCTTTGACAATGTAATAATATTGTGATAATCCGTCATGCTCCTTGAACATATTTGATTGGTTTAAGACTTTGAGACATTCAAATCATTATGAGACCCGATCACTATGATCCTAGCAAAGTAAAGGCATGCCATCTCCAAAGAACATAGTCAACTACTAAGATAATGGTAGCATTTCTAACACAAGCTATTTACAATACTCCCATTCAGAAGGAATAAACATTTGGATTAATGGTGGAAGGCAAAGTCAATATACGTGCACACAAAAATTGCATTTCACATATTGCCAATGAATAAAGTCTGCTTCAATTTATACTTTAGCTGCTAGTAACTGTATGCACACTCAAATTACGAGAATAAATAACAAGTGGAATCACATTAAAAATTTTAGGGTAATAATCCACCATTTCACAATATACAGTAGTATCTATATAAGCTGCCACTAACTTACCCACCAACACCAGACAACCTAGAATATGATTACATATATCATGGGCAGATTACATTCCTTCACACCTTTAAAACCTAACCATTCGATAAAGCTTAGCTGCTCCATCCATCTACACTTCCTTTACCAATGAGAGTAAACTCCAAATTATAATAGTTTCATTTTAATAACTGTTGAAACTCCCTTGGCAAGAAATTGAGCGGATACGGGTTCTAATATGTCTTGTATCTCAATGTAGGTCTGATTAGGTGACTCACAGGGGCATCGTGAAACTGTGTCAACTGTAAGGCAATGTGCAGACCAAGTTAGTGAAAATATTCACATGATGTTAACATACAAGTGAAGGTTTCGTATATTTACCACATACATTCTTATCAGAAATAGAAAGTGACACAATTTACATAAGACACTCTCTATATATATGCTTGTATATATGAACTCAACAGAGCATGAAACATAGAGAGAAAAAATTTGACCACACCAGGGAGGTCAGAAATGAAAAGGACATTTCACTATCCCAAGGATCTTGAGTGAGTCCATAATTCTTCTACATGCATTGGTGATTTGATGTCAAACAATAGGGAGTAGTCATTAGGGCCCATGCAAACCATTCCAATACAAAAATAAAATAAAATAATTTTTTCAACGTTTTTAGTTAGATACTTTCATGACAAAGTATATATGTGAATTTTAAACTAGTATCTTTTGAATTTCCTCAAGCATTTGTGAATTTTGCAAGTTATCTGAGATGAATTTTATAATGTTTATGTCAAGTGACAAGTTGTTTTATGGATTTCATAAAGTATCTGATAATTTTGGAAAGTTATCTGTGAAGTTCAGATCTATCTACACTGCATTCAACTGCTTCTTTTCACCAAGGGGATCTTTTGTGAAGCACAAAACCAAGTGGGCTTCACCAAATAGAAATATTTTACAACGAGTCTCTGTAAATCTCTATAAAAACTAAGCTTGTTTCTCACCATGATTCTATGCCATAAACAGTACGTAATACGATGGGCAACACAAATTTTGACTGGAAACATTGATAAGCAGCTATCTCTATGGTCATTCACAAGTCAGTGTGTCAAATTGTCGACAAGTGCAAAAAAAATGAAGTGTTATCTATCACCAATGTAGCTAGTCATATGGATCACATGTAATCTATCACCACTGTAACTAGCTAAGCATACTACGATTAATTGCTAGATCATTATCTCAGCATAACTAAAGAATAGTCCTTGAAGTGTTTTTTTACTTTACCCCTTGATAATTTGGGATGTAGACTTACCTCTATGCGTTCATCATCAATTAGGTGCCCAACCCCCTGCCATGCAATAGATAATGCATACGGTACAAGTGGGTTTATGTACATGTGGAACAATGTCAGTATGAAAAAAAAACATAAATATTTGCAGCATGTCAAATTCTGTCTTGGTCTCTCTCCTTATCACATACCTATTATAAACCTTGAGTCAGAAAAATCTGCAATCTACAGCTTATAAATTGTTCCATTTTAACCACCCAGTAGATCCCAACCCAATATTTTGTAAGATAAGAATGAAACCCAATGAATAGACACTTAATGGGAAAGTAGCTATAATTTCATTTTAATTGCATCCAAAATAGGCAAGATTTTAATTGCATCCAAAATAGGAAATATTTTATGGCTCAAGAAATAAATATGACAGCGGCTGCTAATAATATACAAAATTAAACAAGTAGGTTTTAGGTGCAAGTTACAGACCTTTACATCATAGATTGGTTCAGCTGATAGATTTGGTTGTACATGAACGACGCCTTGTAAAGCTTGAGGGAAATATGAAGATTGAATAGTTATCGTTTCATTTCTTGTAGGGGACGCATGATATAGCACGATCTACGAAAAATTAAACACAAGATTGGTACTTATTAAACAAGGGGGTTCAAACTAAAACCCAAGCTCATTGAATCCAACAATCGAGGAAACAATATTTCTTGGTACTGTGGTGCAAATGATGGGAATATGGGTAATTTAGTCCCTATTTAAAAAGGATAATCAAAACTTGTTCACTTGCGTGGAATTTGGTTCGCTGACTACGTCAAAAAGGCAAAGTGGAGTCCTAATTTTAGATGTCCCAAAAAGGAACTTACTATTAATTTGGAACAGAGACAGTAATATTATAATGTAACTAGAATAGTAGAATACGCTTTTTCCAAGTGTTACCAGGGCTACTTAGCCCCCAAACCATCCAAGGCTTTAAATATGATATAGAAATAGGAGTTTTTCTTATTGTTGAGTGTAAGTTTTCTTTTGGTATTTTCTATAGTGTGTGATTTACATCTGTATGCTTAATATAAAAGTTTTGCAATTATTTTTCCACAATATCTAGATGAAACATAAAAAGTCACAAAGGAGTGGCACTTGAAACGTAGAAAGACCAAAAACCCAGCCTCTTGCTGAACGAGATTATCATTCGATGTTATCTCTACCCAGAGGTGAGTTAGAGCTGGAAGTCCTCGTCCCTCTCTTTGTGTTAGTGTGCGGAGGGTCAGCGGGTGCATACTGGGAATGGCCATCCCTATCTGAGTGCGTGTCAAGTCAACCTACTAGGAAGGACACTGTGGAATCATTAAAATCTGCATAATCAGCTAATTGACTTGGTCCCATTACTTTAGGTATTTGATTACAAAACCAACTGTTGCCACACATCTATCTACAAAGAAAGACAGAAGACATTGATTGGTTCACGCACCTTTTGTCATTTCACTTCAGCTAGAGGATGGGGACTGATTCAATATTTCTAAACAAACATACTTCAACTTTTCAACTCCATTTAACGAAATTTTTTCCTAATAATTATTTAGGGTCGGTTATATGAATCCTTCTGTTATGTTGCAATGTCCTCAGTTTAAACCACGTCATAGCATGTCATTTTTCACAATATCCCACCAAATTATACCTCAACCCCTAGCATTGCAATCAATTAACTAATCACACTTCATTACGGGGACATTTATTGGTCCACGTTTGACGTGTCCAAGTCATCTAATCGATTTTCTCTAAATTTATCTACTATAGGAGTGACTTTTCTTGTTTACAAATAAATTCATTTTCAATCTTATCTTTTTGAATTTTACCATACATCCATCTTAATACCAGAATTTTCACCATGCTCTTTTTCTGCACATTTTGTTTCTTAGTTGCCCAACATTCCTTCACATGTAGCATGGTTGGTCTAAAGGTCGCCCTATAGAACTTTTCCTTTAGCTTTACAAGCTTACACGATCACATAAGGGTTGATAGCACTTCTCCATATCTTAGGATAATCGAGCCTAAATAACAAAAAATGAACTCTCAAGTTTCACCACGTTCCCATATGTGCCCCTGCTATTATTAAAAATCCACTCTCTATATATTCAATTTCCGTCGTACTTAATTTTAAAACACACCTTTAATCTGGCTTTCATCCTTACTCTAGTTTCATGCAGAAAAACAATATCATATGTAACTAACACACATTGCGAAAACTTATCTTATATTTCTCCAATCAGTTCATCCAAGAGCAAAAAAGAGGACTCAGGGTTGAACCTTTGTGTAAACCTAGAGTAATTGAAAATTCAGTATTTTCTCCTATTGGTCTTGCTATAGTCGGGTCCCCATCGTACGTATCCTTAATCACATTAATATATCAACTAGTCACTACTTTTTAAATTAAAATTCACCATACCATATAACCATGTACTCTCTATCATACACCTTAAAATCTATAATATATATATATATATATATATATATATATCTTCTTCTCCTTATGCCATTCCATATATCACCTCAATAAATAGATAGTTGTCATTGTTGAGCTCCCATGCCCAAACTGATTCTCAGTACGTGTTATTTTCCAATATCAATCTATGTTCCATCATTCTCACCCAAAGTTTCATTGTTTGAGTCACTAACTTAATATCATGTGTTGTTACATAAAAGGTTATTTTCACTTTGGGGTCCAATATAATCTTTTGGGTAGTTTTTTAAGTTGGGGTGTGAAGATTTGGACATGTGCACTTTGATGTCCTTTTCACTGTTTGAGACACTTCTGAGAGAAAAAGTGTCCCAAAGATGAGCCAAAAGCATCGCAAAAAGTGAAAATAAGCCCTAAAGTCACAATATGGGAAACTTTAGACCCCTACCCATAACTACTTAACCCCAAAATGCAAATAACCCTTAAATAAAAAATGCAGAAAGGATTTATATTATCCAATACAGAGGGTATGGAATACCTTTGGAGTTGCGCGGTCCACAGCAATCACGAAACCTTTGAGCTCATGTGTTTCTGACATAAGCTGGTCAACTGAGCCTACATTTATGCCAGGTAATATTTGAGGGACAAAAAAATAAAACTCAAATAGACTCCATAAAGGATGCGGTTGGTTAAGTTTTGGAATACAAAAATTCTATTTTGCCCAAATTTGTGACTGAATTTTTGCCGATAAACTGACGTGTAGGCTTAAAACCAACCAATAGCATGACGAGACCTCAGTGTGTCGGCCAAAATTAAGTCAAATGTTCAGGCTCTATAGAATTACTCTTTGTAATAGTATATTGAGAGAGAGAGAGAGAGAGAGATTCTAATGACATACCACTCCCCCTCACCTCAACAAGCTATTATGTAGGGTTTACATCAAATAGCGGAAGTAAAAGTATACACCTAAATAACCTGTAGCACACCAAGTCCCTGTGGAACAAAGACCTTTTGACCCAAGACTGGTATAGAGCCCGAAGTCACCTACTATGAAGCATTGTATTATCATGCTTATTTGGCATATTTTTCTTACTATTCATGTATTTTCAAATAGTAGGAGATTTTAACTTTTTAAATACATGGTAGCCCGAGTCTTCTTGAAACATCGTGAATTTATACTTAAAAGCAGCCTTTGTTTTCTTTACACCAGCAATCTTGATATTTTTTTTTCGAGCTTCTGTCTTTTTATGGAATCCGAAATGTAATTTATATACCCTTTGTTGGGACAATGCAAAGATAGTCTCACAGCTTATGTGTTGGTTTTATAGCTTCAAAATGAAGAACTCTTATTGATAAGAACAATTTTTTCTAATGGAAGAGGAATGAAACACCCCAAAAAATTATATATTAAAATAGGAAGAACAACCCCCAAGGTGGCATGTCCAAGAAGTTTGGAAAGTTGGCTTTACAAAAAGGCCAAAAAAAAAATAAATCAAAAACTAACTACCCAAAATTTGAGACAGGACCAAACAACATGTCAATCCCCTCTTTTAATCATGATGTTGGGAAGACCAAGCAAGTCCAATTTGGCATATCCTCTGGACATATTAAGAAACCCCATGTAATGGTCATAAGACCTATTTGTCAAAGTAGAGGTGATCTCATTTACCATTGAGTTGATGACAATTTGTTTCTCTAAAGCAATGTAAATATATTAGCTTGAACAAAGAATCCCAATGTTTAATATCATCCAAGTCGGCTTTAATAATCCAAGGTGGTTTGCCCCCATTACTAGTGAGATTGATGAGGGTAAGGGAATCAGATTCCACAACAAATTATGTAACCCCCTCTGCGTGGCGTACTTGATACCCACTTGGATAGCCTTAGCCTCAGCTTTAAACATTACTGCCTTCTCCAAAAGTGACTAAAACCAAATAAGATTTTACAACAAGAGGATTTTTGCTAACTTAATACCCACTTGAATAGCCTTAGCCTCAGTGCTTTCTCCAAAAATGTGACTGAAACAAAACAAGGATTTAACATTTTGGACTCTACAAATACCACCACCAAACCCATCGGACCAGGTTTCCCTTTGCTACAACCATCCACATTGATTTTACAACAAGACGATTTTTTCTAGGTAACAGACTAACACCACAAAGAATTTACATGTTGCTGAAATGCGAGAAAGAATCTGTTATGTCAGTATCAACAGAGGAAAATTGAACTTCGGTCTTAAGACACGACGCAATGTATGATAATTGTAAATTTGCCTGACCAATGCTATCTGTACATACCATATCTACACACTCATATCTGATTTGTTACAATGTCCAAATTTCCCAACACACCATGGCAGGGATAAGCCTACATTAAAAAGCTGTAAGAGAATTACGCCTACCTTTTAACCACCAAGAGAATAAGACTGATTTACATGAAGAAAAAACAATACTGAGGCTCAAAAATGCAGCAAAATGGTTCCAAAACCCCTTGGTCAGTACTTAATGTTGATAAATGTTGAATTGTTTCAAATGTTGAATGGCTTCAAATTTTGAATGGTTTCCACACCATTGAAACTTTCCACATAAAGATTGAAACTTTGAGAGGGATATCTTTAAGACAAAATTGTGAGAAAACAAAGAGAGATGGTAGTTTTTCTCTTATTAGAGCCCAAGCAGAGGCAGTAGAGAAATAACCATCCTCTGTGGGTTTCCATATGAGATTACCTTGTAAACATTCAACATTTTCTTCTACATCTCCCCTATATTGAAGCATCAATCTCCAATCTTTAGTATCTGAGGGCTTAGAATGAACTAATTTGAGGGGCTGTCTTTTCAAATATTTGTTTTTCATAAATTGGACCCAAAAGAGAATTCGAAGCTCTAGGCTTTCACCATCTTTTCATAAACATGGTATGAGATAGGTCAGCCATAGATTGATATGATACCTAGTCCTCCTTCTTCCACTGGATAACATTGCTCATCCCAGGCAATCCAGTGATGTTTACTGACCTCCTTCCTTTCTCCCCAGGAGAAATTGGCAAGAATATTTTCAATATTTATTAGCACCGCTTTAAGGGGATTTAGGATAGCCAGAGCATGCAAAGACATGGATTGCAAGACATATTCATTCAAAACCGATTTGCCCCCAGCTGATAAGAGTTTGGCACTCCAAACATTCACTTTATTTCTAATTTTTTCTACCAACTCATTATAATATCTTATCTTATGCCTACCAATTATAAAAGGACAACCCAAATACTTGATAGAGAAAATTTTTAGGTTGAACCCTGAGAATCAAGTTACTTCTCCTATGGTAATAATTATTGCCCACAACGAAGACACTTTTACTCCTGTTAATGAGCTGCCCTGAGCTTTCTTCATAACCTTTTAAAAATTTGATAAGAAAAGTTTGAGGTTGAACCCTGTGACTTGGTGGATTAAGTTCCTTCTCCTATGGGAGCCATTATTGGCCACAAAGAAGACACTTCTACTCGTGTTAATAAGCTGAGTTGAGCTTTCTTCATAAGCTTTTAAAATTTCATAAGATTTTCAAGAGATTTCTTTTCCCCATTAGAGAAAATGACAATATTATCAACAAAGAATAAATAACTCACCATTGCGCTCCCTATGGGCATAAAAGATTTTGGCCAATCCTGCCTTATTCCTTCAAATTGATCAGCCCCCTATTTAAAACTTCAGCAGTAAGAAATAAAAGAGCGGATGATATCCTTTGGTACATTTAAAGTAATACACAATTTCTCCATTGATTGACACGGGAATATAACAATTTGATATCAATCTCCACACCAACTCTATGAAAATTTCTGAAAATTCAAAGGATCAAACATCTTAATTAAAAAGAGCCAAAAAAGTCTATGTTCATAAAGACAACATTGTTACCCCTAACCTTCAAACCCATCTTTGGCTAATATGATACCAAGTAGGATCTTGGACCTGAATCTCGTGGAAGAGGCTCGAAACTCTGCATAGGTGTCAAATAAGAAGTCTATAACCTCAGCCTTTTCTACCATGACTCTAACGGAGTGGCCAACCCCACAATCCAACTAAGGGAATCCTGAGGGCTCCCCAAAAATCTGTCAAAGGAATAAAGCTTGTCCCGGACCTTGGCTTCCAACACCAAAGTCTACATTGCAGAACAAGGACCTCCTTACAACACTTAAAACTGCTGCACGAAGATCAATGAGGAATACATAGTCATCACTAGAGGTCTCATACCTCAAACAAACTCAACAAAGCCTCACCAAGGCAAAAACCCACTAAGGCATGCTATTTTCGCGACATCTCTAGAACCTCACAGGTTCAATATTGACAGTAAACAGATAAGAGAAGACTCTTCTTTAGATGATGGTAAAAAAATTACGCTCACTATTTTACCAACCCTCACTCACCGTGTGCAGTTTGTCCTAAGGCATTAAATAACATTTAATGCTCCCATCCCAACAACCACCACTATTGGCCTGCAACACCTTCCACCAAAACTCCACTATAGTGACAGGGCTGCTCAGGGAAAGGTTACCCATGCCATAAATGTCCCATCTAACCGGTCGAAGGCAACTGGTTAGATATTGGACAGTTGGGGAAGGCAACAAGAATTGAATTGAAGTTATTTTCATGCAGAGTATTGAGTAGAGCTATTATCTTTCATATTTGTGGAGGGATTGGACCACTTCCTACACTTATATTGTATTCTAAGGGTTACACTTGATTGCCTTAAAGTTATCTCAGTCTTATGAATCCCAAGTGGGTTGCAAGTGCTTTGAAAATTTAATTGGTTACGACTTAAGAGCACCTTACCCATTATAAAGACCTCAAAAAACTTCAGATCACCTTAGCCAAAGCCCAAGGGTGGTCACATTTGTATTTATTCATTATTACATGGAATATAGGAGACAGACCACCGTCAAACGTAGATACCTCATCGAAGGTACTAAACCATGGTACATATTTTTTCTTTGGCTTTACTAACATAAGAATACCAGAGAATCATTTGGTGAAGTTGAGGTCTTAACCAATTTCATCCCTATTAGATTGACACCATATGCGGGAATGTTTATTCTCTAAACCTATTTTACCAACAAGCTCTTTTTTATGGTCTACATCAAACACCATGACAACTAATGCCCGTTGACTAAAAGCATGAAAGACATGGAGGCTTATCAAAAAGATCTCCCAAAATAGTTGACAACTGTACCAAAAAGGTCGCGTCTTGCACCTACACCTACTGCCTCCCCATCCGTTGATGGGGGAACTAGGACCAAGGATTTAAGGAACAAGGAGAAGAAATTAGTGCTGAGGGGAAGTGCGAAGCTCTCCCTCGACCACAGAGGTCATTCCAGCAAGGGAAGGACTTTCTTCCCAGTCCCATGAAGGCTGCAAGGCTCCATAGTTGTCAAGCTCTGGAACGATGAGATAAAGGAGATGCAATAACGATTAGGTAACTTTCTTAACAGTATCAAGCTAACACCCCCAACTCCATTGTATTAGCTCTGTAAAAGACCCTCTCTCCTTTTTCTAATGAAGTACAACACTATGTCCTTCCTCCTAAGTGAAAAATGCCCACAATATAACCTTTTTTGCGCAAACACTTGTCAATGGTACCCAAAAGAATAGACAAATAAGTCAAATCTCTAAAATAAAGCGTATTGAATGCCTTTCCTCAATGGGGTATACATTATATATATATATATATATATATATATATATATATATATATATATATATATATATATATATATATATATATATATATATATATATATATATAGGGGTGAGGGAATGTTTATCCTAACCCTAAAGGGAATATCTTCACATCCATGTGATGTCATGGGTTACATCACAAAAGGATCGCCCCCTCCATGACACAACATGGCCTACAACGTTCTTATTTAAAATATGACTAAAATATCCCTTAACCCCAAAAAAACTATTATATTAAAAGTGGGAATAATAATAGGTAATGTCTAACGCCCTCGACACATGATTTGCATCACTCACCCCCTTAGAAAGAGTTCGTGCTCGAATTCAAAGGGTCTCTCCAATGATGTAGGGGTGGACGACATGAGTGATGAGGGTTTGGTTCTCAATGGATGTACCGTCGATCTCTTCAGCCTCTATATCTATATCTACGATCATCTTCTTCTTTGGATACATAACTGCCTTGTGCCCCATTTGACCACACTCATAGCATTTAATCATAACATGTGGAGGTAGTGGATCCATTGCTCTAGTTGGATCGACATTTGTCTGGGGAGTAGGGAGCATTTTGTCATGCCGGTAGTACTCTTCCACACATCGTATACTCATTGGTACACTGAAGAGTGGGGATATCTTTAAGCCCAAGTTCATGTCGAATGCGGGGTTAAAACCCATGGAAATAGCGGCCTATACGCTGCTATTCACTCTCGTAGAAGGCAAAATTGGTCCGTGTATTCTCGCATGGAGGAAGTGGATTGCCGAAGCCCTTGAACGCATGCGAACAAATCATGCTCATAAGATGTGGGCAAAAATTAAGTGCATATCTTGCGCCATGAACAACTCGCGTCTTTCCCTTATCGGCTTGTTGTCACACTATGTCGTTCCACTAAACCTTGGCTAACCCTCGTAACTTAATAACCACCAACTATACGCACTTATACCCGGAGATGTTCTTGTATTCAAAAATCTATGTATTGCGTCGAGTCGGTTAACAAATGCGTTTGGATCCATATGACCATCAAATACGGGGGCATCGACACGAATGTCACGACTAAGGCTCTTTTCAAGGAGCCTAAGCACATGGCTCAGGTGGTTAGGACCAAATTTGGACACCTCCTCCTCAATGATGTATCCATCATCCTCAGAAGACACTTACACCTCCCCTAATGCACACGGTCGGCGGCCACCCAGTGACTCTCGTGTCTCTTGCCCCTAGTTGCCTTTTTTCATATGGGTGCTTCTTTCTCCAATCATTCATGAGGTACCCCTTCTCGTAACAAATGAAACAATATCGATGCTCTAGAGGGTCGTAGGGGTACCTTTGGACTAGCATAACCCGTCAGGGTAGTATCGGAGTCCTGACCTGTGTTGAACAATTACACATTTTCATCATAGGATTGTCGAAGAAAATCCCAAAAATGGTAGGACTAGCAGTCGGAGGTGATCGTTGAACCAATTGTTGGACTCAGCCACCTATGTCCCGTTCCCTCTGTCGTGGATCTTTGGGGATAAGATGGTGAAGTGGGTATCCAATGTAACTCTTGGCAACTTGAGTGGTGAGTGGCCCTCAACAAGGACAATATATGTGCCAGGAGTATTGAAAGCCCTCCGGTGTCGATCGCGATTAGGGGCGTAAGACCCTTACGACATTAGTGGTTTTCGTGGACAATGGGGGTGGATCAAGAAGGCCTTTACCTTTGTCGGTAGGAAGAGTTATGGTCTATTTTGGGGCTAGTTGAATTTCACTTGGTCAGAAGGTGGGTGTTCGAAGGGTTTTGGTCTGGTGTAGTGGGCTTTGAATTGATTCAAGTAGTTCCCCACATTTTGTGACAATAATGAGGACTGGGGTAGGGTTGGTTTGGGAGTGTGAGGGTTTTTGCTTGGGTCGAGGCTGGTAGTTTGAGATGGATGAAGCAGTAGCAGGTGATTGTCCTGCGAAAGTGAGGTTTGGCGAAGTTACTGCCTGTCGTGTGGAGAGGGCGAAGGTGCGGATCTCATCGACCACTTGACTCAGTGTGTCTCTAATCAATGAAACTCATTTTTCCATCCTAGATGATTGAGAAATCAACTTGGGACCCATTGATGAGTTAGTACGATTTTTTTTAGGGTTCCTACACAATAACGGGTGGAGTGACTATGTTCTTATGCCAATTGAAGTAAACACTTGTCAACTGTACCAAAAAAGAATAGACAAATAAGTCAAATCTCTAAAATAAATTGTATTGAATGCTCTAGAGACAACTAGTTAAACCCTAAAGGGAACATTCTAGTGTCCATGTGATGTCATGGATGGCACGGCGAAGGTGCGGATCTCATCGGCCACTTGGCTCAGTGTGTCTCTAATCAATGAAACTCGTTTTTCCATCCTAGATGCTTGAGAAATCAACTTGGGACCCATTGATGAGTTAGTACTATTTTTGTTAGGGTTCCTACACAACAACGGGTGGGGTGACTATGTTCTTATACCAATTGACGTAAACACTTGTCAACAGTACCCAAAAAGAAGAGACAAATAAGTCAAATCTCTAAAATAAAGTTTATTGAATGCTCTAGAGACAACTAGTCAAACCCTAAAGGGAACATCTAGCATCCATGTGATGTCATGGATGGCAGGGCGAAGGTGAGGATCTCATCGGCCACTTGGCTCAGTGTGTCTCTAATCAATGAAACTCGTTTTTCCATCCTAGATGCTTGAGAAATCAACTTGGGACCCATTGATGAGTTAGTACGATTTTTGTTAGGGTTCCTACACAACAACGGGTGGAGTGACTATGTTCTTATACCAATTGACGTAAACACTTGTCAACAGTACCCAAAAAGAATAGACAAATAAGTCAAATTTCAAAAATAAAATTTATTGAATGCTCTAGAGACATCTAGTCAAACCTTAAAGGGAACATTCTAGCATCCATGTGATGTCATGGATGGCATCACAAAGGGATAGCCCCCTCCATGACACAACATGGCCTAAAACATTCTTATTTATAATATGACTAAAATATCCCTTAACAAACCCCAAAACAACTATCAAAATTAAAAGTAGGATTAATAATAGGAAATGCCTAAAACACCCTGACATTGATTTGCATCATTTTTAAAGGGACTAAAGATCCCATTGATCATCTTGAAACCTAAAGGTCTCTCATTGATACAAGATATACTCCTGATGAGGTATTGTGCAGAGTAATTCCAGCCACTATGCAGAGTTTTCCAAACTCAAATCTGGGACCCGCAAAAGCTTTACTGAATTGGTTAGGTATTTTATGGGTCACTTCAATAGGCTCTGAAGTTGTACAAGTTGGCAGCCTATCTCCTTAACTTCATGTAGGAGAGACCCTCAGAGAATACACAAAGAGGTTCAATCTTAAAGCCCTAGAGATGGATGACCTCAATGATACTATGTGTGAGACGTTTTCATTTCATTACAGCCTTACAAGGCTTAGCTCAGAAGCATTGTCAGATCTTTTAGAAAAAGGACACCTCCATCTATGACTGAGCTGCTTGCTTAAGAGAGCTTAGAAATGCATTAATGTCAGAGAAGTGAAATCGACGAGATTATACCTCTCCCCTTCCTTCCAACCTTAACAGGGGAATAGGAAAGATGTATTCTCTATCCTAGACATCATTTGAAAGTTGAGTCTAAAGGAAAGAAAGATAAGAAGAGTGAAGCTCTTAAATCCAATCACTTTACCCTTCTTACAGCAACGATCGAAAAGGCTTTCTTAGGTGTGGAATTGCAAATATCCTGCCAGAGCCCACAAATATCAAGTATTTTCGATTCCGCAATGATTATAGCCATAACACCAATGATTGCTCTTGCCTAAAAGTGGCCAATAAAGAAGTCATCAAACAGGGTTACGTTAAACAGATTGAGGCCAAACCCGATGGAGCTCAGAATGAAGGTAAAAAAAAACTAATTTTAGTTGGTGTTAATAAAATTTTAAAAGTAATTTTTGGAGGTGGGACCACCTCAGCATGAAAAACCCACTCGAGGGAAGTCAACCAGGTTTGTCTCATGAGCAATCCCACCAGGGTGGAGGTCCCAATGGTGACTTCTCCATACCTTACCACGACAGGGGGCCTCGTAATAACCCTCTGGTCATCACCATGGGGAATGCCAAGATGCACATAATTCTCATTAATACAGACATCCTCTTTATGAATGCTTACAAAGATGTGGGTCTCTCACTATGAAAGTCCTACTAGCTATCATAACACTAATTGCAGCTTTCAATGGCGAAAGAACCTTTTTTATCACATAGGGACGAAAATTATTGCATCACCGTCTGAAACAAGTTCCTGGGTGTTAGACCTACCCTCATCATACAACGTCGTCATGGGCGGGCCTTTCCTGAATGAGATGGATGTAGTAATCTGTACAAAAAGTATGTTGATGTGTTTCCCCACCCCTTTGGCGTAGGATAAGTCCATGAAGACAAAAAAAAATCTCGAGAATTCAATAATGAACCATGTATGATAGGCTCCACAAGCACTTACCATTCCTCTAAAAAGCTTAACCAAAGCATCAAACCAAGCGACATATGCAACTGAAGTCCTCACCCATAGCTCATAATCCTCAGCAGAGGTAGGATAGAGCAAGGGATGAAAAGCCATGATTTTGAGAGAATGTTTTGTAAACATTGAATGTAATAAAATGAAAAGAATGTGTTTTTGTCCAGATTACTATGTTTGAAGTTCTTCGTCTCCATGGAATTGCAAGACCTTAATCGTTGGTTCTAACAATTCGAGGGTTTAAGAACCCTTGCTTCAAATTTTTTGAAGAGTGGTAAGGATTCAATCCTAATTTTTACATGTTCTAAGGTCCGATGATCCTGAAGTTATAACCCTAAAAAATTTCAACTGGCCTAGTCGTGAGGTCCAATGACCCAAACTAAAGGCTCTGATATCCCATGATACTAAACTTTAACAAATTTATAGTTTTAAGACTCTTATCCTTGTCTAAAAAGATTCTGAGGTCCCATGACCCTGAACTTAAGTTTATATAGAGTTTTAAACTTCATAATTAGTTCAAAAGGTTTTGAGGTATAATAATCAAGAACTTAAATTTTTTTAGAGTTTAAGGCTTTCATCCTTAGCACAAAATGTTATGAGGTCTAATGACTTGAACCTAGGCATTTATTAAAAATTCTAAGGCTCTCATCCTTGGTTCTAATTAATCAAGAGTTTTGTATGAGTTGGGAAAGGTAAAAATAACTGATTTGACAAAAAGAAATGGCATTAGGTAATAATGTACAAATGTAATGACCCTAACTCGAGATAAATAAGTTATGCTAATTTTATCTTTGGAAATAACGTGTTAAACACATTTGCGCTATGACTAAGATAATTATTTGAATAATCAAATAAATAGATACATGTTGATAGTGTTTAGCATTTAATAAGTTGTGCCTTATGGGAATAAATGTATATTATTTTTTATTTTTCATTTGGGAACTCAAATGTAATAAGAACAAATGAAGTATGAGATATGGAAGTGTAATTAGTAAGAAAAATATAAATTTTGTTTTTCCTTTGTTGATAGTTTTGTTATAAATCGGGGTGTAACCTAACAAACTATGAGTTATCAAATGAACATCAATCCACCATTTCGTAACACATATATACATATAGTTCACATTCTCATCTATTAACTTTCCCATGAGTACAATACTATTTGAGTTAAATAAATATATTTCACATTCCCATTATTAACTTTCCCTCAAGTACAATATTATATGAGTTCAACATTATTTAAGAAAATAAAACCTAAGGGTGTGGTGCTTGTTTTTTTCCAGCCTCCCAAATAGACACCTAACAAACCTTCAAGTTCTTGCTATCCCGATCCTGAAAAAAATGTGTGCATAGCATCATAAATAACGCGGCCGGTGAGAAAACCTTTTACTCAAAACTAGTATCTAAACATAACAATAGCAATTATTTACAACAAAAATTTATCACACATTCAAAATATCAATTTATTATGAAATACTCTCCCTTTTTGTATATTTATGCCTCCACTTGACACCTACAATAAGAACAATAAAATGACGGCTCCTCGACAACGAGACAAGTACACTAACCACCTGTTAGTTATCATGTCCCTTGACCATAGCACGTACTACCACCTGAAAAATGAGTACAACCATTACCACTGGCGGAGCCACAGTATACATGGGGTGGGCAAGTGCCCCACCCATTTTTTTTAAATAAATGCATATACCGAATGTTTGTCCATATAACTCCACACATTGACCAACCTATTCCAAAATCTATTTTGATGTTGGTATCTCCACTGGATCAGGAGAGTTCCAATAATATTTGTATGTGATCGACAGTTTTTGATATTGACGTGAATAACTCCCTAAAAAAAAGCTTATCCCTCTAATATCCCAACTGCCCTTTGTAGATTGCAAATGAATAACAAAAAGAAATTGAGTAAAAGCCAAACAATGTGTACATTGCAAGAATTTATATGTTTTTTTGTAGGGTACAAGAATTTAATCCTATTTTCAAAGATACATTTGTAATCATTCCATGTCGTTATTTTTTAGTTGTTGGTCCTGTTTTAATAAATACGGACATGCGTCATGCTCTACGAAAATGAAGGTGGGAAGTTAGAGGCAGTTACATGGCGATTTTGAGTAGTTATGAGGTGGTTTGGGATGGTTATGGGACTTTTACAATTTAAAAAATATACAGCATGGGATCCCTCTAAATCATTTGAAATGGGACTAAAGCCTAAATCTTTATTTTTTAACTTACAGGTTTATAGTAAATTTTCAATTAACTAAGGGTTAAAAAAGCTACTAAATACCATATTTTATTTGCACAAATTTCTTTTGTGAATTTATTATGTTTTAGTTTTGTATTTTCATCCATTTATATTATACCTTACAATTACCCAAATTTATGGTATTGTGAATTAAGATTTGTGATCTTGTGGTTGTAATTAAAGATTTTTTTTGTTGAATCCCACACTTTGAAATTTTATTACGATATTGATTGAGTTGATTATATATAACTGAATAATTTTGAAAATTCAAAAACAACCCTAAACATTTTGCCACTGGGCAACGTGAGCTTTTCAAAAAATTTGTACCCGCAAATTCTTTAAGTTCCCCACCCAAATACATTTCTTGGCTCCGCCGCTCACCATAAACACCAACACCTTTGGTAGATACAACTATATTAGTATACTAACTATAGGATGAATCAATCCGGCCAACTAACCACCAATGTTGTTAGTATTACATATATATAAATCAATTAATGATTCACATATCATCCTTAACACAAACACCTCATACTTGCATATTAACGTTTCTCACATAAAATAGATAAATAAATTGTTCATAATCATTAAATAATCAATGTATAAGTATTGCATCGTGAAGCACTTGTTGAAAGCTCTTAAACAGTGTTCCTTCAATAGAAGCTCAAATATAATTAAAATAAGTGAAGTATAAAAATATAAAAGTGTAATAAGTACACAAAATGTTGGTGCTTTATGATGATAATAAAACAATTAAAGCTACAATCTAATATGAAATAAGGTGAAGATGGGTTCATAAGTAGAATGGTTATGTTCACGTATGTGTATGTAAAGGAGAGATGTGCAAAGAAGTGGTTTATTTGTGTGTGTGTTTGTTGGTGTGTGTGTGTATGTGTGTGTGCATGTGTGTGCACGCGTGCACGCATGTGTATATAATTTTATAGTATGTATGTTTTCATATGATTAAATTTTAATTTAATAAGATATGGTAGTATCTTGGGAGACAAATTTCTCAAGCGTGTTGCTATTGACACCCCAAAAATGGCAGGTGCTGCTATTGAATCCTGAAAAATAACTTCATAATACCACACTAAAAATTAACTTGATAATTTCTCATTGATATTTACCACCACATCATATATAATGTTTTTTAAAACAAACAAAGGGCCCCACATTCATTTTTTTAGCATATTAACCCATATAAATCATGGAAAGTGATCAACAAAATGGTGTTGATTTAGGGCTTCAACATCTCATCAAAACAGTCTCGAAGGTTAACAAAATGTATACAACTATTCTTTTGTACTCATTATGGTGTTTTGTTGATGTAAAAGTAGTTGCAAAAAAACAAATGGCAATAAAATAAGTACAGGACCATTAGGTATTGGGATACGAAAAACGAAGAGTTTTTTCATTATCTCGATACCGACCCAGCTATATTATTTATTTGATATAAGTGTTCATTCGTCACCTCCAACCCGAAAATGGTCACCTTCATTCATCGCACGTTCCCCAAAATTGGTCCTTAAGTTTCATCATCTCAATACCGACTTGGAATTTTTTTTATTTTTTACGTAAGTGTTCATTTGTCACCTACTCCTTGAAAATGGTCACCTTCATTCGTCAAAAAATTCTTATATTTTTTTGGACTAGTTTCCATTTACCACCTCATCCTCGAAACAGGCAAGGGACATTCATTCTTTAGACCCCGACTGAAATTAAACTTGTGATATTATGAAGCAAATATATTTGGAGTGTGGTATTATGAAACAATCGGGGGGGGGGGGATCAGGTGCCAAGCATTTATCCATTATTCATCAAATGAATCCCAAATTGACATTTGTAACACATGTCAATATTTATTTGTTATATTTTTTTTGACCAATTTCCTATTTTATTATATACTTTGTATTTCGTTATCTATATCCTAATTATAATTTAATCGCGTGTTGATATTTTCCTGGATCCATGGATGGAGTTCAACTCAGTTCTTTTTTATGAGGCAATTGTTGAAGGAGACGAAGACAAAAAGGATGAGATTGCCCTAAGTATGGATGTCAACAAACACTTTTTACCGGTTAGGTTTTTTAAAAAGTTGTATGTTTTTTCATTATACAGTTAATTGTTTTATTATACACTTAATACAAGTTATTGTATGTTGTTTAAGGTATTTGCTACCCGACACGCATTCGTTGATTGAGATCAAAATCAGGGTAGATTGGTACGAAACCAAGTCAGAGGCTTCATCGATTTCACGGAAGGGTCGTCTTCACTTAGGATGTGAGAAATGAGGAGTTTATAGGGATCATAAAAAGACAAATGATGATGGGAAGAAACCATAAATAAATTCTTCCACCAAGAAGTACAATTGTTCATTTTGTTGAAGGGAATTCCATTGGAAGATGGTGGGTGGATGCTTCATGTTTGTAATGATGTCAACAACCACTCTTTCCCCATGACTCTTGTTGGCCATCCATTTGTTGGTAGTTTAACCACTGAAGAGTGGAAAATTGTTGAGGAGATGTGCAGTGTGAACCCAACCACAATTTTAACCACTCTAAAATGTCTATATGAATCTAACGCGTCAATCATGAAGAAAATTTATAATGCGAAATCTAAATTGAAGACAAATGAGAGGCATGGTAGAAGTGCAATGCAACATTTGATGAAGTTGTTGAGTGACAAGCATTATGTGTACTGGTATAAGAATAATGAGAATACTGGGAAAGTGGAAGATATATTTTGGGCCCATCCCAAGTCCGTTCAATTAGCGAAGCCATCTGTTGTGATTGTGGATTGTACGTACAAGACTTACTATTATAAGATGCCACTTTTTGAGATCGTTGGGATGACACCATGCAGTCGAACTTTCTCCATTGCATTTGCCTTCTTAGTTTTAGAGAAGGTAGATTATTATCGATCGACTCTAGGACGGCTAAAGACGTCATTGACTCGCGGTATCAGGAAATATGCAAAGATAAGCTATTTAAAATGCGCAAAAAATAGGAGAAAAATATTAAAAAAAAAATTAAAAAATAAGATTAACAACGTGGACTAATCAGCCACGTTCAAAACCATCATTTAATATGCATTGCATTGTACAATTGGTTATACTGAAGCGCGACGGACTTGTAAAATGCAATATTTCATAATAAATTAAAATTAATATAAAAAACAATCTAATGACACATATTAATTGATTAAAAAGTTACATTGAAGATAAATAGAAATGATTACAATGTTACGTCGTTTTCAACTACCTATGTAGTCGTAATATCGATCAGGCGAATGTGAGTTAACTCGGTCGATTCTTAAAACCATGGGTTTGAGGGTATTTATAAAATGTTAGAAAGATAAGCTTTAAAATAGGAACATATACACAAGAGAGTTGTTGAAGTGCATATATGAAAAGAGAAAAAAAAAAGATCTTCTCTGTTTTAGCAGATTATGAATGCTAGTACTGCAAATAATTTTTTTAAAGATTTTTTGAACTCCCCTGTAATAATAGCAATATCTGAGATGCCTTCATAAAATAATATATTCGACTTAATTTCAATGACCTAAGAAATTTCTAACACCATTAAAAGAGGACCTATAAATGATAATTAGACTTCCCCTTCTAATGCCCCTCCCTCCATCATTTCACCTTGTTTACCAAAAGAAAAATAATCATAATTTTGACCAAAACTAAACTAGTTCTCCCTCTTCATAAATTCAAGTAATACACCATATATAAATCTAACCAACACAAATCTATTATCACAAAAAAAGGAGACAGAGATTCATTTACTATATGAAATGATTCATTCTCCAGTTAAGGACTTTTAGTTCATAATATTATTCTTCAATTGCGTAAGTGCTTTAAGATGTTAGTGGATTGATATATCTTACACTCATCCAAAATCATCAACCCACCCTTAGCTCAACACCTCAAAACGTCTCATTTCAGCGAAAAACCACCCCCTGCTCTGACACCTCCACAATTTCTGTCCTAGAATATTTATAAATATTGAATTATATATATATCTTTATATATGCATGTTTACCAGAAACAAATTTAGGTCGCCAGTATCTCGTTGGAACATATATGTGAATAAATTTGGAACAAAAATGTAGACACTCAAATCAAATATGGGCGTGAATTAATTTACACGGTTGGTGGGCTTACTGTGTAGTAGAACATCGAATATTTACATTACAATATTACACCAACCTCCTTCCTCGTCTATAATATGAATCAATTTATGATGCGGCAAAATAATATATGGTACTTACATAATCATTTATATATAGATAAGTCAATGTCATCTGCATATATATATATATAAGGAGTAGAATGTTTTTACTATTCCATAAGATGATAACTTAATTACGGGTCCTGATTGAGCCACCTTGCCATAGATCCAACGGTTCAAAGGGCTTTGTTTTCTGACCATGTAAATTTCTTAGCCTTTCTATGATCCAATGATTGTGTAGAGAGAAGATAACGATGGTATTTTCCTTCACACGCCACCCTTCGACACTCGCATCAATCTCAAAGTACTGAACCTAAAAGAAGTTTCGCCCTCTCATATTTCAAACTTCATCTCTCTCTCTCTCTCTCTCTCTCTCTCTCTCTCTATATATATATATATATATATATATATATATATATATATATCGATTGTGGTTTTTATTTTCTTGAAGAACCTTGAGGTAATCGGTTGTGGTTTTATTTTCTTCTACATATGTTTTATTTTCTAGATATGTTTTTATTTACATATGTGACACTTTTTTTCTTTGTATTTTATCTTTGTGTGGGTAGGAGACAATAGCGTCCTATTTCACTTGATTGTTTCGAGGAGAATTTTTTGTGTTACTTAAGAGTCTCAAAAGTTGTGTTTAATAAGTGCCCATGAATGTCTAGGGTTTTAATCTTATACTTGGTGTATTTAATAGTTAGGAATAATATATATATATTTTTTTTGTGCATGTCATTTAGCAAAAAAAAAAATATATAACTCTTATCACTCACACTCAAAGGTATACCTATCCATTTTTTTTCCTTAATTAATTTATGTACGGCATAGAAAGTGTTCGATGAAATAACCCTATGACCATTGTTGTCTTCACAAGTTCATGAGTTGTATTCTAACGTAATGTTAGTATGTTTGAAATAATTCCTTTGATTTCCGTTTGTTTTATTAGTTTTATTCTAATGTCATGTTAGTATTTTAGAAATGCCATGTTTTGTTATTTTGATTATAATTTATTTGTTATATTAAGGCCTTATATTGATTTCACCCATAACACCACTTGTAGTTGGGTTTGATTTTGCCAAAGGTAGTAGAACAAAAGAGAGGAAAACACGCTTGGGTTTGGTTTTGCTGCCTCGATTTTGTTCCACCCATGATGGGTTTGATTGTGTTTGTATTTTAACTTTGTTCTTGGTTGAGTTTCAAAAGCTTGGATGCGTTCATAGTTCAAAAGCTTGGCACTTGCTGAAGAGTAAGAAATATGGATTGAATTCAACAAAGTTTATATTTGTTTGTTATAATGTTTGTTCAAATGTTTTTTACAGTATCTGTTTGCATGAATATGGTTTCCAACTTTCGAAGTGTGAAACAATTTGCATATATTATGTGTGTTCAAATGTCCGAGTTCAATTCAATAAATTACGGAGTAATTCTAATGTGTATCATATGTCTGAGTTCAAATGTTGTATTGCATCCTTTGGTGGTGGTAGTGTACTTAGTATATATTACAATCAACATTTACCCTAGAATGGTGGTGTCAATGTGGTGTCGTTTAAATAATTGCATGTTGTTATGTTTAATTAAGGCGCGTGGGTGTCTCGGTTCAATTTTCTCTCTTTAAAAATATTATGGGTCTCTCACTATGTATTTTATGAGTTTGAAACACAAGATATTATTTCACATCAAGTGATCATTATGGAGTGCATCTATTTTGAGTGTTGTAAGGACATGTAGTCTGTTGTTGTTGTGGTGCAGAATCGACAGTGGAAAATAGTCCCATATATTTTGTTGTGTAGATTTAAGGATGAAATAAAAGTGCGTGAAGAAGCTATGTGATGACGGTCCTTGCTTTAACTCCTCTACCTCAACTTTTGATGATATGAATTGTACTACTTTGTAAAGACTACGAAATTGTTCCCCGTCACTGTACTTCTTTTTAATATAAAATTTTATGTTATGTTTGTTCAATTCAATACTTTGATACCTAATAAAATATAATTTCGTAGGTATCAAAGTATTAGGTATTAAAATACTATCCAACAAAACTAATTATGTTTCTTTATTTTCTTTATTTATCACATTTTAACATGGTACCACCACCTATTTTCTGGTGAGCAAGACACGTTTCATGGTAGTCCGAATATGGAGGAATCTAATAGAAGTGGGCAAACATGGGGGTAGTGGCAGGATGTCTCCATGGATTTCATCGTTAGTCTACCCCAAGCGTCTCACAAGCAAGACTCCATCCATAGTCATCGCAGGCGAAAGGCACACCAAGACACCAAAGTCACTGTGGAGCCTAGGTGCATGGCACAAAGCGAGGCACGCGCCTGATCGAAGTGAGGCACAAAGTCTATAAAATCATGAAAAGTTTTATATTTATAATAATAAGATCATTTAAGATCTAAAATTTTAAATACATAGCATATATTACTATTCTACACAGTTATGAAGTGGAAGATAAAATTCATACCACGATATGAAAATATATATTTTTAAATTTTAAATTTATTTAAAGATTTAATTATACAATAATAAACAAAAGAAAATGATGTACATAACGTCAAATAAGAAAGGAGGAGGGTTACGTTAGGTAGCTGATAGCAAACGTAAAACTTTGTCAAGTCTTTATGAACATGAATCCTATGAATATACGCCCTAATACTAGAGCATTCCCCTTAAGCGATGCATTGCACCTACCACCAAGTGTCTCGAAAAATAAGTAAGGGGTTGCGCCTGCCACCAGGTGTCTCAAAAAATAGGCAAGTGGCATCGCATCGGCACCCAAATCCGATGAGAAATACGTAAGGGTTCTTGCAACTATCTGAACGTGTGCGAGTAAAGAAGCTAGTTTAGGATAGTAGACTCGGGTTAGAGACTTGGAAGACAGGGACTATGACAGGGAAATTGATGAAGTTAGTAGATACCATGATAAGAAGAAAAGTTAACATAATTTGTTTACAAGAAACTAAATGGTCGGGTGAGAAAGATAAAGAAATAGAAAAGACAAAGGTTTAATTATATTATACAAGAAAACATATAAATAGGAACGGAGTTGGAATAATAGTAGATAAGAACCTTAAGGATGATATTGTAACCATTATTAGGAAAGGTGATAGACTTATACTTGTAAAGTTGGTATAAGGTGAAAATATAATTAATATTGTTAGTGCTTATGCACCCCAAATAGGTGATAGACGCTTGGGGTAGACTAACGATTTTCTTCTACATGGCCATTAAAATCTCCCTTATATGGATGAACTGATTCAAGAAATACCAGTAGGTGAAAAAATCTATATAGGGGAGATTTTAATGGCCATGTAGAAGAAAATCATGTAGAATATGAGATAGTGTGTGGATGATATGGTTTTGGAGATAGGAACGACGACGGAGAGTTTATCTTAGATTTTGTGATGGCTTATGATTTTGTATTAGTAAATACATATTTTAAAAAGAGGCTTGAACACTTAATAACTTATAAAAGTGGAACGCATAGGAGCCAAATAGATTTTTTCATTAACAGAAAAGGAGACCGATTAACATGTAAAGACTGTAAGGTTATCCCGAGAGAGCTTAACCTCCCAACATAGGATAATGGTGTTGGATATAAATATTAAAAATTAATCCCGTGTGCGAAAAGAGAAGATTAACCCACGAACTAGGTGGTGGAACCTAAAAGGAGAGAAATTAGAACTATTTAAAGATAAAGTATTAAATGAAGCATCAAGGAATATCGAATAAGAGAGATTTGGAAGTGCTTAGGGGAGGAAGGAGTATCTTGTCTTAAAAAACTATTTAATAGAATTATAATGACTAATAGGAATTCAGATGAATGGAGAAAGAGTGTTTTAGTACCTATTTATAAAAATAAAGGGAACATACAAAGTTGTTCAAATTATCGTGATATTAAGTTAATGAGTCATACAATAAAACTTTGGGAGAGAGTAATTAAATATAGATTGAGATTGAAATAAACAGTATGTCAGAATCAATTTGGGTTTATGCCTGAGAGGTTAACAATTAAAGAAATTTATTTATTAAGGAGATTAATGGAGAGGTATAGGGAGAAAAATAAGGATATTCATATGATTTTTATAGATTTGGAGAAGGCGTGTGATGGGATACCCAGAGATATAATATGATGGTGTCTACATAAAAAAGAGTGACTCGTAGATGTATTGATGTGATTAAGGATATGTATGATGGGACCATGACTACAGTAAGAACATGAACTAGAGAAAGTAGTGAATTTTCAATTACTCTAGGCCTACACTAACATTCAACACTAAGTCCTTATCTCTTTGCTTTTGTTATGGATGAGTTGACTAGGTAAATACAAGATGAGGTGTCGTGGTGCATGCTATTTGTCGATTATATTATTTTAGTGGATGCGATTAAGACAAGGATTAATGCTACATTGGAATTATGAAGAGAAACTTTAGAAACAAGAGGATTTAAAATAAGCAGGACTAAAACAAAATTTTTTTAGTGCAATTTTAGTAGTAATAGAAGGATAAACGGGGATGTGGTGAAATTGGAGGGTCAAGAGATACCTAGAATTGATCATTTTTGTTATTTAGTCTCGATTATAAAAAAAGATGGAGATATTAGTGACGATGTTACTCATAGGATTAAAGCAGGCTGGATAAAGTGGAGAAGTGTTACCGACGTATTGTGTGATAGGTGTAAACCTTTAAAGTTAAAAGGAAAATTTTATAGGATAGGCATTAGACCCGCCAGGTTATATGGGACAGAGTGTTGGGAAATCAAGACCCAAAATGTGCATAAAATGAGTGTGGCGGAGATGCAAATGCTAATATGGATTTGTGGTAAAACTCGAAAGGATAAAATTAGAAATGAACAAATTCGTGAAACAATAAAAGTAGCTCTTATAAAAGATAAATTGAGAGAAAAATGACTTAGATGGTTTGGACACAACAAGCGTAGACCAATCAATGCTCCCATAATGAAGTGTGATTTAGTTAGTATTAATGTCAATGCAAGGGGTAAAGGTAGACCTAAATTAAATTAGGGGAATATTACAAAAAAGGACATGATATCGTGATTTAATCGAAGATATTGCACATGACAGAATGGAATGGAAAAATAGGATTCATGTAGCTAACCCCAAATAATTGGGAAAAGGCTTTGTTGAGATGAGTTGCGTTGGGAAATAAGATGGAGATATTTAATGCCTTAACTCTCTCTTATAAATCTCAAAATGATATAATGCCCCAAATGATGCTACAAGAGGGGTATTTGTGGAGGGGAAAGTAACTTAGTGATGCGAGGGAAACCGAGTGTTCGTGTAGGGACACTATCGTTGATTTCGGCTCCCGCTCGACATGCAAAAGAACCTAAGCTACAGCTACACTTGACAAGCAAGTAGAGCGGTAAGTCGAGTATCGAGAATCCACAGGGAGTTATTGAATCTTAGATGTTAATTGTTTAATTACTTCAAGAATAAAAGTGTAAAAGGTGATGTGTGGTTATGGTGACAAAAGAAAAGAGAAGTTAACGCTAAATTAAAGGAAAGCGAGAATCGGGATCGCATTCTACCAAACGGATCGAAACAACTACTAACTAGAGTTAAGGCTCGAAAGCAATCTAATCGAGCATTTTCAATTAAGCATAAACATCACGCAAGAAGGAATTTAACCCAAAGTTGCGAGATAAAACATTTAACTGAAAAATCATCACACGCGGATTAAATTCGGATTGTCGCTATAAACTCTAACGTTACGTGACAAAGAAAGATAAACGCTTAGCAATCCAACTTTGATACGCGCGGTTTCAATTAAACGCGATTTTGCACTAAACCTAGTTTTCGGAGCTCGGGGCCCGAAAATGGCGGAAATGAAATCCCGACCCTATTTACCTAAGGGTGCATGGTGAGTTAAACTAAATTATGCTAATTAAACTAAGAAAGCAAGAATTAAAACATGTAAACTAGTTAGAAAGCATTGAAACTAAATTACAAGGCAAGAGAAGAAGAAGAACAAACTATATAAATGGAGAGGAAGTGAATAGTTCAATCTTACAAACCCATGGGTTGTCAATCCAAGAAGAAGAAGAAATGAAATCTCCACACCAAACCCTAACTAAACTATCTAATTCAGAATATCTCTAAGTATATCTGGTCTCCCAACAAAAACCAACTTATATAGTAAGTTGGAATAAAAGAAAGAAAATATCTGCAGGGGAAAACAGGGGATCGATCGATCGACCCCTTTGGTCGATCGATCGACCGTTGTAATCGTGGAAAAAATAAGAAGGGTCGATCGATCGACCCTTATGGTCGATCGATCGATCAAACAGGCAGTATGCAGAATCCCCTGTTTTGGCATACAATCCAATGTCGCTCAAATCGACGTAACTTTGTCGTTATCCATCGGAATCGCGCACCGTTCACTGCCACGTGAAGCTAGCGAGGAGGGATACAACTTCCGTGTAGATGTCGGGCCAGGTGCCCAAGATGTCAAAAGACTAAAATGCCCTTGCGCGTGCGATTGTGTACGGAAATCGAGCGAAACGCATCCGGACTTCACACTTAGCATCCAAATACCTACAAAAGCTCAATTAACCCCTGCAAAACATGTTAACATAGAAATTCGAGGGTTGCCTGGTTAACGAGCATAAATATAGGGAATAAAATACCCGAGGGGGCTAATAACACGTTTGTTAACGGGTGAAATACGCAATATTTGCGTCGTATCACACCCCCTAACTTACACATTGCTAGTCCCTAGCAATGAAATAAGATGCAACAAGAAGAACTAGTAAACCAACACAGGAGAGAGTACAAAAGTATGGTATAAAAGCAATAAAAAAGATAAGGCCACTTTCGCGGGCGATTCGATTGCATTTAGCGTATGAAATAAGCCGTTAAACCCCTAGGTTACCCTAGTGGACGAGTGTCGTCTCGTGAGGGTTTTCAGGGATGAAACCCACAAACATCATAAAGTTTCCTCAAAATATGCCCAATCAAGTAAGACAAACTCATCAGTGCGAACAAGATTTCAACATGTTATTAGCATAGCAAACGAATTCGCATGAGAAGTCCGTAGTTATTAACATTATCGAATGCACCTCAATGAATCGAAACTCTAGCATGTGGAAGGGGAGTGAGCATATGCAAGGTATGATTTGGCGAAAAACTTAAATAATTCGGATACTAAACATCAAAGCATGCATACATTCAATCCCCACGGGCATTACGCTCAACAAATGAATTCACTATGAAAAGGGAGGTAATACACGGGACATGCGGCATAAAGAGTAAATGTAAATGGAAACTAGGCCGCGCACATGTCACAAAAGAAGAACGCTATATAGGAAATAAAAATTGCAATCTCAGTGAAAGGATATCGCACACTAAAAGAGGCGAAATGCATTTTTACAGATTATCAACACCATTTAAACATTTGAATTACATCTACTTAAGATCACATAGGACTTGTAATAGGGTTGTAATGTATGGCTAGGTTAAGGTACGAAATGAAAGGGATGTATATACGGATTCAAAGTGTTTGGGGATGAAACTCAGAATAATGGAAAAATGCGGACAATATCAAAAATGGAAAGTAACTTCCAAATAAGCATTAGATATAACAACTGGGAGAGTAATCAAAGCTTATTGAACTATATACAACATTTACAACATTTTCTTTTTCTTTTCTTCCTTTTCTCATTTTTTTCTTTTGTTTTCTTTTTCTTTTTGCTTTCTCTTTTTCTTCACTTTTTTTCACATCACTTTTCTTTACTTTTCAAACTCTCATATGCTTAAATTGCAACCGACATCATAAAAACATCATTCAATCCCAAGTAACATTCCAAACAAAGGTATGGAAAGTGTATGTATGGTTTATAACTCCAATTTGGAGTTGGATATGGGATTTTGGGTAATGAAAAGAAAGGCTAGTATATAGGCTCAAGTGGGTTGACTAGGGAACATATAAAGGTGAGGTCAAGGTCATATGGGTGATATATCAAAGAGGGCCTATGATCATTTCACAAAGTATACGCAATTCGCGAGTCAAAACAACATATGAAAATCATGCTCAAGTAACACATTTCAATGATGAACTCAATTAATGAACGGTCAATGAAAGAATAAAGAGATTACCAACGACTGTAACGTTTTCAATGAGAAAAGAATAGTGTATACACTCACAAATGAAGATAAGTCTCTAATCTCACTCGGTGTAAGTATATACAATGCAGCAAAAGCATACCGAGTTATAAAAATCTTAAGCCAATTCAATATAACAAGAATGGTGCATATGTTCACGGATAAAGTTTAATTCATGAAGTTATTCATAATATTAATGATTTAGGGACTAGAATCTAATAACTTCTAAAATCGAGAACATTCATAGTTGAATTGTCTATTTGATCGGGCAATTATTAAAATTTATCATCGGAAACAAGGGAAAAATGCCCAACAAAGGAGAAAAAAGAAAGAAAATATTTTTGAAAATTTTCAAATTTTAACAAAAACATGCTTTGTAACTAAATTGTAATCCAATCTAAGGACTAAACAGCAAAATGGATAGACTATCCTACACCCCCTAACTTAAATGCTGCATTGTCCCCAATGCGTCCATTAAAGAACACAACACAAAGCTAGGAAAAGAATGATATTACCCACACGTGGAGCGATCTCCATAAGTACAAGTACAAATGAAGCTGCAAAACAAGTTAGTACAAAGCATATGAAGAATATGTACCGATGTATCAAGTGAAGAGAATCTATGTCACAAGTCACAATAATATAGAGGGGCTGAAGTGCAAATACAAGATAAATTGATGGTGAACTTTTTCATTTTATAAAATGGAAGGTCACACACATCAAAAGCCAATAAACAACCACAAACTACATTTTCATTTCTCATTTCATAAGTTCAATACAAAATAACTTAATACATTACAACTTCTGAAATAAAAGAAATACAAATAAAAAAATAAAAGAAAAAAAAAATACAACATACTATCCGATCCCAAAATACAAAAATGAAACCCAACACAACAACAGCCTAGTGCCCAGAACCACTAGGATCGGAGGGGTCCTAAAAATGAGGAGGCACTGGTGCGTCGGAATCACTGCGCTGCAGATAAAGATCTCTCATCATCCGCTGCATCATCCGGTACTCCTGTCTGCTCTGTGCCCTGGCCTGCCTCTGCACTGACCACTCCTGCCGCTGCTCGGCCTGAAACTGCTCCTGATGAGCCTGCTGCTGTAACCAATGCTGCCGCTGCTCGGCCTACAACTGGTCCAGGCGCGACTCCCAAGTTGCCCACCTGAGCTGGGTCTCCTCCTAGCGCTGGTCCTGCACAACCTGAAATGCCACAAAGCGGGCATCATCCTCTGTGTGTGGCATGCCAGAACCCTCACCAGTCTCCATCTCTCTGATCTCATCCTCCTCGGCCATATCGTCAGCAACCTTTGCCCTCTGCCTCTTCGTCGTCGGTTGCCCCCACTCGTGCTTGAGCATCTTAGTAATGTTGGCCTTTGTTAGAAGCCCGAGTGGATCATGTTTGCGGTCGGCGTTGAACTCTGGGCAACCGTGTGATAAACATATCTTCGTGATGAGGGAAGGAAAAGGGAGGGAAAATGTCTTGGCTCTCTCCTTGGCCGTTGCGCACATCATATCTAGAAATATGTTGGGCAAACTGATATTGCCCAAATTATTAATCAGCGCGTAGATAAATGCGGCGTGCTTGTGACGCACCTCAGATCGGTTGCTCGTCACCATAAAGGAGTGGACATTGATGTAGTGAAGTAGCCTCGGTAGGTCCTCCATTGCAGCCGAACGAAAAGCCATTCTTTTCCATTCTTCACCCGGTGCAAGGCTCTCTATCAATGTCGTTAACCCAAAAACATCCCCATCAGTAAAACTGACAGCATTCTCGGGGTTCGGTACATTCATGAAGTCGGCCAAATCGGATAAGCGGAAAGGTACCCTCACCCCTCGAACCATGGCCTCGTAATTGATCGGTCCATCACCTTTCACCACCACTAATGTCGCATAAAAGATTCTGACCAATTCTTCATTGATGCGCCCATTAATGGCGAGAAAAGGCTCCCATCCCTGGCGCCTCAAAATAACACGCGCCTCTCCCGGCAAATCCTCAAGCTTCCAGGCAAGATTGTAGGCCAACGGCCTCTGAGCAGTCTCAGAATAAGCCTGAAACCATTCCCGTTCCTTCTTGCAATGGAAACCCTCAAAACCCAGGGTGGGCACGCACACAGTGGAATCATATTTCTTTGATTGTTCCATTTCAACCTACAAAACAAGAATTAAGCAATACAAAAAATTGTAAGCGCAATTAATGGTTAGTTTAGTGTACGAGTTGAAATGGGGTGCGAGTGCGGAAAACCGAGGTAACAAAGTGCAACATTGCGATAAAATATGTCGGAATACGACAACGAGTAAAAATCACCCAAGTGTGCGCCAAAAAATGCATTGAAAACTATTTTGGGCATTTTAGCGAACACTTGGCGTGCGCAATGTGCGTCAAGGGTGCGAAATGTGCCAATGAACCAACAAAAAGCCCCACTCATGAACAAAACAACAATGCAACAATTTACATGTGTTCATGAGTGGATATATAACACTAATCACAACAAAAATCAGTTGGAATAAGGGAAAAAACCATACACATTCAACATGTGTCAATAAAGGGTTTAAACATGTAAATTGCGACAAAAATCAACCCTAATCTACAAAAACATAAGTAAGTGGGAAGAATTATACCTTTAAAATGTAGAGAATGGAAGAAAAATGATGAAATGTGATGTAGTGAAAACTAGGGCACGATATCGTATAGAGAGGAGAAGAGAGAAATAAGAAGAAAGGGGAAAATAAAGAGGCAGATTCGGTTTTACTGGTCGATCGATCGATCGACCAAACAGGAAAACCTCACTGCATAGCTGTTTGGAAATGAGGGGGGGGGGGGGGGAATTGAATTAGGGGCAATATGGGGGGCTTTAATGTAATATAAATATATATAGAGTATATATAAGTATATATATATAAAAATATGAAATAAAAATATAAAAATAAAAATAAAAATAAAAATAAAATTATATAGATATAGGCTAAAATATACACATACATAGGCCTAAGCTAACCAAAAAAAAATGTTTTTGTGATTTTCGTGAATTTTCTTAATAAAAGTGCGTGCCGGGGCGCGTAATCTCTGCAAATTCAAGTCCGTTGAACCTACAAAAGAGTTAGAACCAAGCATGCAAAAAGAAATAAAAAGAGATTAAGTAATTACACTATGCTAAAATTAAGAAAAACAAAAATAAAGAAGTTAGTATATACAACCTACACTTGGGATGTGCAATTAACTATTCACTAAAAGTCGAAATTTTTGAGGGTCCATCCAAAACACGATTTGACTTTGGAGGATCAACGGTGGACCCTACCGAGCATGCATGCCTCCCGGAAAATAGGAATTCCGTTTGAACAACGGAAGGCATGTGGGCAGTGAACGAAATGAACCATCGCCAATTTGAAATTCTAGGCGGACGATGGGGGATTTGGATAACAAGGGGGAAAAGTACACTTGAGGTCCAAGAAAAATCGATTCATCTCCCAAAGGTTTTTCAAAGGGAATGGGTGATGGTGCACACATCGGGATAACATCCATCGAAAACAAGTCCGGTAAAGAGTCCTCGTCGGCAAGAAGTGTAGAAATTTTAAAAGTTTCTACCGACTCATAGGAATCGACTGGTAATTCTAATGGTTCGATCACGAAAAACGAATATGGTGATGAAACAAATTCAATCTCAATCGACTCATCGTCGGAAGGAGATCGAATTTCGAGGGAGAAAGATTCACATTCGATGAGAAATTCTTTGACAAATTGAGGCGAAACACAAGTTTCCACCTCCTCGTTGTTTTGTGCATAAGAATTCATCTCATCGCAAAGTGAACCAAGTCTCATTCCAGCATCATTTAAGCCTTCCAAACCTTGGGAATAAAGAAGAAAAGTCTCTTCCAAAGTAGGCTTCCTCGGCTCAAGAGCCTCGGACTCCTCATTTGTTTGAAACTCGTCTTCGAAAGTAATGAGATGAAGATCGTCATTGGATTCGAATAATGAATCCAACTCAAGCTCCCAATAACGATTTTCATTCCGATAAATGTTTTCAAGTCTTTCATTTTCAGGAAAATCTTCAAAATGGAAAACTTGAAAACTATCCCCAAAGTAAGAATCATTAGAATAACCGTAATAACTATAAAAGAAAGACATGGCTACCTCGTTGTTGAAAGATGGAGAATCCAAGAAATAAAGTGAGCAACCGCGAATAGAAGTTTCTTAGCGCTCAAAGTATGCAAATCCTGCAAGAAAGGTTAAAAGAAAGAATACAAATAGAAGAGAAAAAAATACTACGAAATCAGAAAACAATTACTATCTAAAACAATAATTCCCCGGCAACGGCGCCATTTTGATGCGAGGGAAACCGAGTGTTCGTGTAGGGACACTATCGTTGATTTCGACTCCCGCTCGACATGCAAAAGAACCTAAGCTACAGCTACACTTGACAAGCAAGTAGAGAGGTAAATCGGGTATCGAGAATCCACAGGGAGTTATTGAATCTTAGATGTTAATTGTTTAATTACTTCAAGAATAAAAGTGTAAAAGGTGATGTGTGGTTATGGTGACAAAAGAAAAGAGAAGTTAACGCTAAATTAAAGGAAAGCGAGAATCGGGATCACATTCTACCAAATGGATCGAAACAACTAATAACTAGAGTTAAGGCTCGAAAGCAATCTAATCGAGCATTTTCAATTAAGCATAAACATCACGCAAGAAGGAATTTAACCCAAAGTTGCGAGATAAAACATTTAACTGAAAAATCATCACACGCGGATTAAATTCGAATTGTCGCTATAAACTCTAACGTTGCGTGACAAAGAAAGATAAATGCTTAGCAATCCAACTTTGATACGCGCGGTTTCAATTAAACGCGATTTTGCACTAAACCTAGTTTTCGGAGCTCGGGGCCCGAAAATGGCGGAAATGAAATCCCGACCCTATTTATCTAAGGGTGCATGGTGAGTTAAACTAAATTATGCTAATTAAACTAAGAAAGCAAGAATTAAAACATGTAAACTAGTTAGAAATCATTGAAACTAAATTACAAGGCAAGAGAAGAAGAAGAACAAACTATATAAATGGAGAGGAAGTGAATAGTTCAATCTTACAAACCCATGGGTTGTCAATCCAAGAAGAAGAAGAAATGAAATCTCCACACCAAACCCTAACTAAACTATCTAATTCAGAATATCTCTAAGTATATCTGGTCTCCCAACAAAAACCAACTTATATAGTAAGTTGGAATAAAAGAAAGAAAATATCTGCAGGGGAAAACAGGGGATCGATCGATCGACGCCTTTGGTCGATCGATCGACCGTTGTAATCGTGGCAAAAATAAGAAGGGTCGATCGATCGACCCTTATGGTCGATCGATCGATCAAACAGGCAGTATGCAGAATCCCCTGTTTTGGCATACAATCCAACGTCGCTCAAATCGACGTAACTTTGTCGTTATGCATCGGAATCGCGCACCGTTCGCGGCCACGCGAAGCTAGCGAGGAGGGCTACAACTTCCGTGTAGATTTTGGGCCAGGTGCCCAAGCAGTCAAAAGACTAAAATGCCCTTGCGCGTGCGATTGTGTACGAAAATCGAGCGAAACGCATCCGGACTTCACACTTAGCATCCAAATACCTACAAAAGCTCAATTAACCCCTGCAAAACATGTTAACATAGAAATTCGAGGGTTGTCTGGTTAACGAGCATAAATATAGGGAATAAGATACCCGAGGGGGCTAATAACGCGTATGTTAACGGGTGAAATACGCAATATTTGCGTCGTATCACTTAGGCTCTAAGCAAAAGATTTAATAACAAATATACCCCTAAAAGAATTTACTACTACCGAAGCTATATACTAAAGCAAAAGAAAATACGACATAACAAAAATAAAAGAAAATAACAAAAAGAAAACAAAAATACTATAAGACCCAAAATTGATGAAAATGACCACAATCCCTGTCATTCTCCCCCTGAAAAGAGTTCATCTTCGAACTCAAAGGGGAAGACCCTAGGTGTCACCCTCCAAGATGGTGATAAGATTATGCAATGGTGCGATCTCCTCTGTCTCATCCAAGTACTCAGATCCTCCAGAAGAAAGCAAAGCTCGGCACAGTAACAAGGAACAATATGAAGCTCGATGTCCAACCACTCCACAATTGTAGAACGTAAAGGTCATCGAGTATGAAGATGAAGGAGGTTGGGTTGTAATAGCCGGTGTTGCTGACGTAGTGAGAGGAGCAGGAGTACTAAAGGGTGTCGGTGGAGCAGGAGTGATAGTGGGTCACGAACGATCATGGAGCGCGGTCTAATGGAATACATCCGCCTTTGTGGCATACTCCACCACCTTCACAAAGGTGGTAATGTCACACAAAGAAAGGTCTCTCTAAATGTAACCTTGGAGGCCAAGGATGTAGCGGTTAATCCTCTGCTCCTTTGTCTCTCCCCTAGTCAATCGCGAGTACATAATCTGAAATCACTCCGTATAGTCCAAAACAAAGGAATCCTCTTTGAGTGCTTGTACATGGAGAAAGAGATCTCCCTCATCTATAGCAAGAACAAAAGTAACCTTCATCTCGGTACGCAACATTGCCCACGACTGAACGGGCGGTTATCCCTCAATGGTCTTGCGCTGATCTAAATCAGGCCACCACACACTAGCATAACCCTGGAATTTGGTCGTCGCGAAAAAGACACAACGTGAACCGCTTAACCGCTTGTACTCAAAGATGCGCTCAATCATAGCGAGTTAGTCAATCATCGCATCCGACTGAAGATGATAATCAAACATCGGCACATCGATGCGAATGTCTCCTTGCATGCTCCGATAAAGCATCTTTAAGGCCATGCGAGCAATATAATCGCCTCCCTAAAAGGCTAAGCCATCCATGTCAACCTCGTCATCACCTAGAAAAGGATCCTCAATCGGGGCCCTACGGTGCTGCTTCCTAGACGGTGGATGGATAGGAACTAGAGAAGGAGGTGGACCCTCAAATGGTGCTGAAGGTGGCACATATGGTGATATCGTAGTAATAGATGGAGAAGGTGGTGGTGTTGAAATCAAAGGTTATCTCATGGGGCACTAATCCATCTGATGTCCCCTATGATAGCAAAGAAAATAGTACCAATGAGAAATAGGAACATAAGGGGTGACCATTGGATCAAAGAGTCGAAAGGTGACATGTCCGTGTTCCAATTCGTCGGTGGAGGGGGTTCAAACTCTAGTAAGGACTGGGGTCGAGGAGAAAGGGGTTCATCGTGATGTGGGTGATCGAGTCAATCCTGCACTCGCTCAAGGGTCTCAACGGGAGCAGAGTGTATCGAATGGGCATCCCAAACTGAGAGAGGACGGGGGATGAGTCCCCGATGTCTAAGAAGGGGAAGGGATGTTTGTAGTAGCGGTTGGGGCTAAAGTGTGATGAAGGAAGTATGGGGGTGGGGGTCGATAAAGGTGAGTAGGGCTGGGGGAATAGAGGAAAATAATGGGGGTGGTATGACTCATGGAGCCTTCGGGAGTGGTGACAAGGGTATGTAGAGACATAGTAGAGGTGTGGGTCATAGTGGGAGGGAATAGGAATGGAATTTAGGGTTTGTTCAGACAAATGGAAGGGGGAGAGGACTCGGGGTGATGGGAGGTGGGGTGATGGCGGTTGATGGTCACATCAATGCGGGTCGACTGGTAGAGAAGGGTCTTGTGTGGTTGGAGGCTAGGGTTTGGAATTTATGGGGGGGAAAGGGGTTGGGAGGAAAAACCCTAGGGGTGGGCTGTCTTCAAAGGGGAAGGAGACTGCTATGACCCTGTGGCAGTGATTCTAGGACTTAGAGGCCACCCTTAGGACCCCACAAAGTGTGTTTGTTGTGCCTTGAGGGTTTTCAGGTTGGATCGGGGGACGGGGAGGTTGGACCGGTGGCTAAAAACTCGATCGGGTTCTTAACGGTTTGGGGTTGGGTATTGGCGGCCCCTCTGGCCAATTCTGGTGATGGCAGCATGGGGGTTTTGGCGACGGGGTGGTCCAAGAGTTGAGCGTCACTGTTTGGGGAAGTTTTTGTGGATCGTTGTGACCCTGAGTGGTTATAAACCACTGGGTGGTGGCCTAGGGTGTTGGACGGCGATGCCTAATGGTCCAAAGGGTATTCCAACAGGTGTATTCCACTTCTGGAACCATCAGGCATGGCTGGGTAAAGAGATGTAAGTCTAGGGTTTGCTAGAAATACTTTTTTTGGGAATGGGGGTTAAATGAATGGAGGTAGATGTGTTACGGTTAGGGTTTTGAGTGGGAGTGGGAGTGGGAACGGTGTGAGGGCGGCTCGTGGTAGAATTCGGTGGTGGGAGGCGGGCGTCGAAGGCATCCATTCGGGCCACTAGGCAGTTCAAAATCTCCTCAAATCGGTTGGTGCGAGTTTCCATGGGATCTATTTCCTTATAGGACCCATTTACCAATTGACATAAATTACATCAAATGGGAAATAAGATGAAGATATCTTATGTCACAACTCTCTTTAATAAATCTCAAAATGATAGAATGTCCCAAATTAGGCTACAAGAGGGGTATTTATAGGGGGGAGGTAGCTTAGGCTCTAAGTAAAAGATCTAATTACAAATTTACCCCTACGAGCCATTACTACTCCCACCTCTAAATACTAAAGAAAAAGGAAAATACGACATAATAAAAATAAAACAAAATAACAAAAAGAAAACAAAAATACTATAAGACCCAATATTAACAAAAATGCCCATGATCCACATCAAAAAATATATTAATATATATATGAAAAAAGATACTCCAATGTGTGAAAGAAAAATCAAAATCAACATATAAATTGTTCTATGATGCAACACTCTTGAAGTTTCAATTTGTTTGTTTCTTGCCTAAGTAGGGAATAGTGAGAAATGTAAAGTTTCACTAGGAATCAATGACTTACTTTGATTAGTTTTGGGTTGGGGAATCGTCTAATCTTCCATATTCCATTGGAAAATATGTAAAATCACCATATCAATTGGTTCCATTATTGTATTGGAGGCATTATCCAAAAAAATTTAATGAGCCGCGCTTGAGCCGTGCCTTGAGCCTGGAGCCTAGGCGCACAAGGCGTACGCCTTATTGAAGGATCCTTGCCTAAGTGAGGCAAGGAGCCGATGCCGAGCCTAGGGAGCTTGTAGAGTAGGCGCACCTTTAAGACCTTATTTATTGAGGTGGACCACTTCTTGAAGATGGTCCATTTAATACCATGTGCTCGGACGTTTGATGCCTCCCATGCAACCACCATGTATTTTCAGGAAGTCGTTTGACTTCACGGGGTTCCTCGCAGCATCAACTCAGACAGAGACGTTCGTTTCACTGATCACTTCTGGTGCACCCTATGGAGTTTACTCCATTGTTCATTGTAGTTCTCCACCGCGTTTCATCCCCAAACTGAGGTCATCAACATGAGTTTTTGTGAGATCTTCTTTGCTGCCTTACCTCAGAGTCTTCAAAACGTTGGGACATAGTTGTCCCCCAAAATGAATTTACATAGAATTATGTGATTAATTGTTCTACTGGTTTGTCCCAGTTTTAGATAGTGCTTGGTACTTCACTCACCATCCTAGTGGATCTTGCGGAGCTTCCCCCCACGATCCCAGTTAGCCCATCTGCAGCCGAGTTTGCTTCCCGTTTGACAGTCATACAGTCCGATGTTCGAACTCGCTTACAGAAGGTCTATGCCTCCTATAAATATCATGCAGATGCACACCATCATTTTGTAGCATACATGGGATCTTGTCATGGCTTCCCTCCAGAAGTTACGGGGGCAAAGCAAGGCATAAGTTACAAATGTGTTATTTTGGGCCCTTTTTGATTATTCTTAGTTGTGGAAACAACTCGTACGAGGTTGATCTCCTTGATGAGTTCTGGACACGTTCAATGTGGTTGATCTATCTCTATTTCAGGGTACGCATGTTCCGTCGATCCCGCTCCCTCCAACTTAAAGGGCATCATGTTCGTTCGCATGTGGACCGCATTGAGGGCGTCCTTGCATCAAAGTACATTCTGATACTAGAAGACTATACCCGTTTCTTAGTTCGCTAGTAGTGTATCCCCATGGCCAAGGACTCCTGGATTACATAGTCCACCCTTCAAAACATTGACCCAAATTTCTATCGCCAATATACGGAGTACATGGCGACTTCTCAAGAGGAGGAGAATGATGCAGGAGCATAGTATTTTGGAGTCTTTTGTCTTTTTATTTCCTTATTTGTTTTAGTCTTTTAACTTTTAGGGCTAGCTTAGCTAGGAAGAAAACCTCCCCCCTATTAAAAGGGTCTTAGACTCTCATTTGTACTCACTCCTTATTTTGAGAATGCTACTCTAGAGAGAGGAAATCCCTTTTATTTTTATTACGATGGTGGTGGTGGTGGTGTGTAGTTAGTAATTAAATCCCTTCCGCTCTCCTAGTTATGCATCATTTATTGTAAAGAAAAAGATAAAATGATTCAACACCAGACTGAGACTCTTACCTACTTATGCTCCCCTGTTCCACCAAACTCTCAAATATAAAGAAGAAAAAAAGGTCAAGTTCAAAAATAATCAACATGCTTATAATCAAGCAAGTCTTTATTCAAGCTCTAGAAGCTCAGTTATAATAGACTCGACATTCTCCAATGATGTGGAATTAATCTTTCTAACGAGATACAAACTTATTAATAAAATAACATGTAAATTACAAAATCGGGGACGAGAAGTCCTGTAAAAGTACAACATAAAGAATAAGAGAAAAAAAAAGAGAAGCTACAATATAACAATTCCAGAACTCATAGAATCAATAGGAACAAGCCAGTGATTAACAAGCCCACGAAAATGAGGAAATATAAGATCATTAAAAATATTGACAATAAAGACTTGGTGAGAAGCCAATTTTTTCTTTAAAAAATAATGAAGAAAACTTAGTGTAACCAAACAATTAAATTGAAAATTTTTAGGGACTTTTTGAAAACCTCGAGAAAATATACCTTCATCAATAGGACATGGTCCAAATTACCAAACTGGCTCATGTACTTCCTTAAGTCTTCGGAATCAACATCCCAGGGAATACCCAGCACCTATTATATAAACCAGCATTAAAAAAGGTTTTTGAAATTTAATGTGTGGAAGAAATTCTAGGGTTTTAGACAAACATACCACCAACTTCTTGGCTTCAACATACATTGTTACTTGCAAATCCAAAATGTGGATGAGAAAAACTAACTTCAATTTGATATCCTAAATCACCACATGCATCTCAAAAGAAACAAATAGATTTAGGGCATAAGATCAGATATAAAGAGTAAATATGATAGGATAGATCTCCAGATTCGATTATGGTAATATCTTTTTATATTACCATAATCCAAAAAATCTCATTTTACAATTTTTAAAAGACATTTCATTCCAGTGTGCTAATTGATTGAAATTAAATGTAATAATTTTTTACTCTATAGATCACCGCAACATGCACAATGTATTATATGTAACGAAACATGCACAGTGTATTATATGTAACGAGGTACCATATCATTTACATTTAAGCTTATAAGTTACAACTTTAAGTTCTTAATGTTCAGCCTTAATTGAATTTACTTGTATCCCTACTTGTAAAATTTCTTTCAAAATAAATAAGTAAATGCTCTCTTTAATTAAAAATCTTCATTGTAAACAATAGATAATAGTTTATCGAAACATATGTTTAATATTTCTAAAATTGAATTTTTCAGAAATGCCAAAAGAAATTTTAAGTGTAAACATATCGTACATTTCATATATCACGTGTATCATTTGCATATGTGGTTAAGATGAAATACATATTAAAGATAATAATGATTCATATTTTAAAACGTATCAAGTTGTATGTACAGTATTGTGTTCCAAACCTGTGACGTTATCCATACATATAAACTGTGAAATTCCTACTGAAAATTTGGTTTATAGAAATATCCAAAAAGTGTCAATTGCATTGCTAGGAGTGTCCAAAAAGCATTGGCATCTGGCATAAACTCAAACTAAAACGTTCCCTGCCAAACGCACGCTAGTGTGTAATAAAGCTAAAAATGCCAAAAACTAATATACAAAGCTTAAGAAAATTCGTTCTCACCCTTTCTTACTTTCTTCGCATACAATATCAAAAAGAGTCAAAACTTAAAAAGATAATTTATTATAAGCTAGTTGAAAATATGGGCACAATCTCAAGAACAAATTGAGAACCACAAAGAAGACAGTGACTAGGGGTTTGTTCTTATAGCAGTTAAGGGAAAATGTGTGTTTTCCAGAGAAGTAATAAAGTGGTTATATAACTAAACGTTCATTTAAGGTAATTGATGTTAAATCTTTGCTTTTGTACATATTCAAGATTGCCCTCAAACTAGTTCAACCCCTAGTACAAAATATCAACAACATATGCATTTTCTATCCGCCCTATCCAACAAATGTTCAAAATAGCTTTCCAGGCTATAGTCACAAGGCTAGCCTCGAAGCCAAGTAATGAGTTGGCATGGCGAAACTATAGAAATAAGGGCCAAAGTTAGAACCTATGCCTTGAAACTTGGAAGCTTTAGCAACAAATCTATAAAGCCTTGGGGCCCTACGACTCAGCTTACACTTTTATACTTACACTGTGATCTATAATATGTATATTTAAATTAAACACACGTGCTATATACTCGCATATTTACTGATTTTATTATGACGGTTGATTTTTTTGATGGGATATTGGGAGATGATAAACTATGTATATCACTTTGATTATAGATCTTTTGTGATAATATAATTTATACTACCCTTTTTTTTGGGGGGGGGGGGGGGGGGGGATTTTTTTTAATAATTAAGTATACGTCATATAAAAAAAACCCGCCTACCCTTATACATGAAGGATGCAATGAATAGACAAAGACGCAAAAATCTTACGAAAATGCCATGAACAAAGAATATGAAAACCTCCCTATGGTTAATTCGTCAAAAAAAATAGGACGAGGCATTCTGGGTTCTGTCGTATAACAATGATGAAAAGAGCTCAAAAACAGATGCCGAGTCTATGAGAGGGGCTATTTTGACTTTACCCACCACGTAGTTATCTATGTTTGACTTTCACCACTGTTTTGTTTTCTCTACACTTTACCAATCATTTCACTTTCAGGGATGAAAAAAGCATTGCAAAAAGTTGAAAAAAGGTGTCGCAAAACATTTTAGGCCTTTTTTTTACTTTAACCCCTACTTTTTAATGTGATTTTTGACTTAACCCTACTTTACTGATCTCTTTGATATAACCCCCGCATGAGGATGCTATCTCAAAATATTGAATAAATATAAGGGTTTAAGTCAAAAGATTTATTGGACTTTGACCCTCTTTATAATGTCAAATTAGACTTAACTCCCTATGTTTGGGGCAAAGTCAAAGGATTATGAGAACTAGGGGAGGCAAGTCAAATTTTTCATTAAAAATTGGGGGTTAAGTCAAAATGACACAACATTTTATTAATACAGGGGTTAAAGTCAAAATAACACTTTTAGCTATCTCAAACATTGATCAAAACCCTTTTTTATCATTTATCCATGGAATTTTACACTTCATTTCATGCCTAGATACAGAATTTTGATTGTCCCCTTTTATTGATATGTTTTGCATTGCATCTATTTAGTCCAAAACAACTTATAATACCAAAACCCTACCATCATCTATGACAATGGCATACAAAAAAATTACATTTAAACATTGATTAAAACGTGTATATAAATAATTATTTATGTATATATGAAAAGTCCCAATATAAACGTAACTTGCAAAAAAGTAACACTTGTAAAGATAATCAAATGTACAAAAATATGTAAAGGAGGAAAATGATCTTGCTCACTTATCATATATGTTATCAAAAACAGAGATGTCACCGGGAAGTGTAAAGACCTAAATTTGTTCTGTTCTTTGGTCTTACAAGTTTACAACATTTTTTACTTATATAATGTGGGTAACAAAGAAAATGATACTAAAATCTACTAACTTTTTTTTCAAACACTAATTTTAGATAGTGCTCAGGTCATGCTGATTTTAGAGAGCTTTCGAGATTAGTTAAGAAAGAATTAGTTTGTGGAAAATAAATTAGGAGTCTCTCAGTAAAAAGTTCCATAATATTGCTAATCTCTTATTATGGGTTCAATGCGCACCGGGAGTGTTGGTGGTAAGAAATATATTTTGGTGATGGACAATAACTTTTCAATTTCTTAGGGAAAAGTCTGATGGTTGTGAGTTCCTTACAACCAAGTGTTGTTTACTTAAAAATCAATATAATATTTTCATCAATAGATTGAGAAGTGTCAAGGTCACGGAGTTTATCGACTCTGGTGTGGTGCATATTATGATGGTATAGGCATCAAACACGAGTTTTTGGTGAAAGGCACACCTTCACAAAATGGGGTTGTTGAAAAACAAAATAGGACTGTCCAGGAGGTGGTGCAATCCATGCTCCTTGATAGGAATGCGCCTGGATGATTTTGGGCAGAAACGGTTAATACTGCATTCCCACGGTGGTGAATAGTGTTCATCTCCATCCACAAACACTTCAAACTCCATATGAGTTGTGGATCGGTAAGAAACCCAATTGTGACAATCCCGATTTTCCATGCCCGGTTGATTAGGCTACACATGAAATATTGGGGATGCTAAACAATCTATATCATTCTCGATATCAAGAATAAACTAAAACTACACTGAATAAAAAAAAATCCACAATAAAACTCTATAAAATATTATAAAAAGGATAACGAAAATAAATTAATTTGAACTCCAATAAATGAATCCACTAAAGAAAATCTCTTATTATAATTTATTTAACTGAATAAGATAGAGTACAATCAAAAACTCCTTTGAATGCACCCCAAATACATATGAACAACTACTCCATCTCTACAAATACCAAGCTGGATTGCCATAACTGCAAGTCTTATCGCTCAACCCTATTAACATGTTTATACAATAATAATGCTTGTGGGGGGAAATATTTTATAACTTTGGTTCAGCGCCCTAAAGTTGCAAGAATATCGCCAACACAACAATAAAAATCATGCGACTAATTTGCAATAAATATTCAAACCTTCGACACTCACATGCAATGAATACCTCACCTTTCACCTAGTGCAAATACTACATGAATGTCCTAACCCAAAGAATAACTATATTACAAGACTCTATCTCTAGACTATTAAGTACTATCACGTAATGAACAACTAACATGGACCGCTACCAATTACTCAAATAGCATTTCACCCTAAGACCCACACATATATTTTTCATTAACATTTTCGGAGTCTCATAAAAATAATGTTCTAATTATTTTAATATCTTTCTAATTAAATGAGTTATTATCCAAACTACCATAAAGGATAAACAGCAACTACGTATCCTGGAAAAAAGGATGTAACTAGCTACACGTGTAAGAATGTAACCCAAGTACCAACCCCCATAATGTCACTCAAAAGAAAAATACAAGTAACTCACATAAAGAATTTAACTTGACAACTATAATAAATGTATATATATATATGTATATATATAATCACACGAAGGCCCCTACCTTTGGTGTCTATCCCGTGCCTCTATCAGTATGTCCGTAGAAAGCCATCACCTAACGGGCATAAGCAAAACACAAATAAAGCGGGTTGATCTCTATGTAGTGACACCACCTACGGTCCATACCCAGACTATATAGATGGATCAGGTTATCTTGCTCCTTTCATCATGAAGTGGTGACCGTTGATCGTATGATCTAAACTAATGACCTCCACTACGTCCTAGCACATCTTAGTCAGCATGTGGTACATGGTCCCAATGTCAACGCAATCCCCAACCGATAGATTCACATGAGTAAAGTAATGTTTACATAATCCACAATATATATATATACACACAGTATATATAAATATAGGATAACACATACACTCAAGTGTACCCAAACATCTAAATTCCGATACCGTTGGATCCTCATCTCAATTAGGTTTACTAACTCTCAAAACCAAGTCAAACATATATAAATAAGTAGGATATCATGTACACTCAAACATACCCTAAATCATCTAATTCCCTAAACACTAGATTATTCGTTATGTTCTTAAATTTATCAACTTTAATCCGTATTAAATTCGACTCCTAGTTTATTCCATCTCCAAACTACGAGAACATCTATCTGTATCTATATACACACTATCTCGTAAAGTATAAGTGTTTCCTCATTTAATTTTTAAATTAATTGCATATCATATAATCTCTCGATACCTGAACTAATGTCCCAAACACTTTAACTCATTACTCTATAAGCTCAATGCATACACAAGACCATAGGATGCTGCTCTCTCGTGCATCCACTTAATCCAAACCAATCCCGAGTGTCGGATGGTAAAATTAATTAGAGTCTTAGCCATTTTTCTGCCTTAATTAAAATTACATAATTTACCTTTTGGTTTATACACTAATAAACTCAACTTCCAAATTTAGCCAACCATCTCGCACATGGATGACCTCTCATATACTTGAATCAACTCAGGATAAACCCACGATCCATTTCTCAACCTTAACCCATCCTGACTTAGGGATCGAATCAATTCTTCCGAGGGCCGAATTGATTCGCATCTGGTAGAAGGCTCAGGTTTGCGTTTACCCATTTTAACCCAATCCTAATAGTGGATGCTAATACAATAGTACAAGGGTCATACCTTTGACCTACATAACTATCCTCAATATTTACCAAATTTGACCTCTTAATAAAAAAGGTGGGCAATCCTAAAAGAAAGTCCAACAAAAAATTACAAATCCAAAATTTCGATCTCGCGTACCGTTTAGTAGAAAATTCATAACAAATTCAAAAAAATTAAAAAAATGTATATAAAATTAACACTCAACCATTCTTAATAAAAATATCTACAATTTCATATTCTGAATCGATTTGCCCTTAGGCGGAATCAATTTGGTTCTGGTCAGAATCCAAAACATCATAAGGCCGAAGATGAAGTCTCCAAACCTCCATTAATGCCCAAACCAATCTCCAAAAATAGTATCCAATCAATACCTTAACCAAATATAAGTATAGGGACATGTTTCTAAACCTTTTTTACAGAATCATGTGAGTCTAATAACATCAAATTCAAGATCCAAACCTAAAGATCCAAACTTTGTAACTTAACTCATCTTCAAATCATCTCAATATTTGCTCATCACTAATTTCATAAATTAAATGTAAATTAACATGGGGAAACTTCATAATAATGGATCATTATCCTAAATCATTGATTAATTCTAAATTATACAATATTTAGCCCAATAATTTCATGATTTATTCATCTAAGTACAAGTATTTAATGCACAACATATTAGTATTTCTTCTAATTTACCCACATCCTTAATATATTCAATCATAAAAAAATTAATCCCTAAACATGATTCAATATTCATATTTGAAAAAGGTAAAATATGTATTCTAAATCAGGTACATATTTATAATGAAGATTACAAGATATTCTTGACTGAAAATCGAAGAACACGTAGTGTAGGCTTGAATCCCCATGGTTTATTCCCCTTGGACTTTCTCTGCTTCTCCCAAATAGTCATGGTTGATAGGATTTTCTTCTCTCTTGAGAATAATTGTAACGCCCCGTATTTTTTAGTATTTAAAATTTAAATAATTTGGGTAATTTTAAATTACACGCGTCACGTAATTTAATGGAATTAAATATTATGTGTTGATTAAAATATAATCGGGGAGAAAATAATTAGTGTTTATTCAATATAATTACTAAGTGAATGGTGATTTAATATCTTACGTCATACCGAGTAATAGTGACGCGACGGTAGTATATCCCAACCGGGTGTCGAGTGTAGACTATATGAGGTCGAGATAGAAAATTATTTTAAAGTGACTCGAATGGTGATTTCGAGGTCACGAATGATTCCGAAAGGGTTGAAATAGTTAGAATACTGTACCCAGGGTAGTAATAGGGTCCCAGGGCCTTTTTAGTCATAACCAAGCCCACACGGGGGTGTTCAGGTCATTTAGGTTTGGCCCATTAGCCTAATTTCATGATTAGGGATTATAAACCTAAGTTTAATTAGATATGGCATCAGCTAAAAACATTGTAAACCCTAAGGAATCAAGAGGAGTCCATTAGAGAAGAAAAAGAGAGAGTTCTTGGAGATTTATCACTTTCTTGCATCACCTTTACCACCTGAGTGCAATCAAAAGAAAAAGGAAGGCATCCTCATCACACACAACATGAAATAAGGCATGCTACTGAATAGAAAAGTGTTTATCTTTCATGTTTTAAAGAGGTTATAATACACTTGGCAGAATTGATGAAATCTAACATGAACACGTGTTTTGTGATAAAATGGATTAATTGGAATAAACAGTAGAGATTTGATTTCAAGGTTAAGAAATACGAAATCTAATAATTGACATGATATGAGAAAACTATTTTTGGGTTTTATGAAAGACATACATGAAAAGATAAAACTAGGGTTTGTGTAGAAAAGCTTTGAAGAATTCTTGAGAATTATGGATTTAATGATGTTTTAATGATAGAGATTTGTTAGAATTTGTTTATATACTCATATTTGCTGTTGGGATAAATTATATGGGTGGTTGGGTACGATTCATGGAGGTTGTGTTGGTTAAAAAAGGTGACAAAAGTAACAACTTAACGAAGAAGATGACCTGATCCATTTCGAATCGATTCGGCTCAAAGAGCGAATCGATTCGATCTTTTCACCAAATCGATTTGGTTACGAGAGACTTTTGGGTTATTCTTAAACTTTAGTGAGGTACATAGTGAATTTTAGCAGACCGATGATGGAGTTTAGGCTTAGACAAAATGAGAGGATCAAGTCTAGGACCTATCGGGCATAACGTAAAACTTAATGAAATTACAAGAATTAGAATGGGTATGGAGAGCATGCGTGAAACTAATATCAGACCAGTGGTAGAGTGACATTATAACTACTGAAATAACTTAAGGGGTAACTAGGACCCTTCGGATAGCGTGTGATACTCGGGAATATATTAAAAGAGGTTATAATTTGTACGTTTATTATTTGAGAGATATATACTACGTACGGGTTCATATGATGAATTGTGTATACCTACTGAATAATATGTATATATAGGTTGAGTGAATACCTATTGTTGTAATTTGAATATGTATGTGAACATACCTACACTACCTGCTATCACGGGAGGTTCCGCATAGAGGGCGATCCCACCTTGATGATTCTAGTGAGGTCTGGATGTGTGCCTCAGAACATAGAATTAGGGAGGCTCACTATATGCAGTGTATGAGTAGAACTGGCAGGTCATTTGGGTGCATTAGGTATATGCGTATCCCAAAGGCTTAGAACTATTCTCGTCTCGATTGTGTGTTGTTTGATTAAGGGTTCGATGAGACATTCCAAACCGATAGTCCGTGATTTGATACGAGAGGTACATAGACAGGATAACAAAGTATGCCGGCATCACGGGGGTCATTCCAGGGGATGCTATAGTTGTATATATTATATGTGTGTTAAATATATACAATGGTGATTAATCTACTTATGTGTGATGGTAGAAACGATATGATTGTGTATATCTAAATGAAATTTAAGTAGAGAAACTTAAATAAATTATTAAATAATAAGATGCGATGAATATTAATCGTTGACAGTACAATTTTGGTTTGTATAAATGGTATCGGGGATCTAAACCTTTTGTGGTTAGTTAGATACATGGTCTAGTTAGGTTGGGTTGTATATCTAGGTAGGATGTGTTAGGCGTGCACTTTAGATGATAGGTGAGGAACTCAAGGGAGTGTACGTGGAACTAACGGGTGTATTTAATAACTGATTTAAACTATGATTTAAATACTTGCAAAATATTTTCAAAAGGTTTTTGGGCTCTGACCCTTGTCAAATCTATTTTCCAAAACATTTTTGGTGTCCAGCCACAGGGATGCCCAACTTGATGATTCATTCAAGGGATGCATAGCTGCAACATTTGTGGAGGCTTGCAAAAGTTGATGTAGACGCTTAAATTATTCATTCCTATTTTAGTAATTTCATTCAGTATTTCTTTTGGACGTGTTGCCCTTTCACACTAATTGGTACTTAAGTTTATGTATTAGACTTTGTGGATTCAGTTTATTATTATTCCAGACTTGTATTTGGATTTTTTACTGGAACCGATGGTTTATTCGGTATTATTGATTTAGTTATTTATCGTGTGTTGGATTCAGATATTTATATTGTGGATGATTTTTTACTCTATTTATTTTTTGCATGTTGCTATAATGAAAGATAAAATTCGACATCGACTTATTTAACATATGTGGTTAGTAAATTTAAAAAGTTTTCGACAGTGATGCTAAGAATGAATTATTGAGATTCCTGATTATTTTAATAAAGAATTGATCACCCATGGTTAAAATAATCGGGGTGTCACAATAATGATAATTAATAATTATGAATCCTATTTAAAACTTTAAATTCTCGAAACTTATCATAAATGCCTATTTCTGAGTCCTTAAAGAAACTCGAAATATTGCCTGAATTGGCTCAAACTCCCCCTACGGTATACCTACCCTCCAGAACCAATTTAAAGCGATAAAAATACGTAAATAGACATCCGTGTCATCCTAGAGTCCAGTCTAAAGTATACTACGCACAATCCATGAGAATACCTCATGGAGTCAATAAACTATTCATTTAATTATTCTACACGTACACACGGTCTACAATCATGTAATTAATATCACTAATTAATTATTGCGAACACATGTTACAAAAATCATACCGCATGCAAAATTTAATTATCATTTAAATTATGAAAATTTATTATTATCAAACCACACAAGTAATAATTAGTCCCATTTAATAATTTATTTCTCACTTAATAAATAATAAATATAGTCCACGAAAATACGGGGCATTACACCAACCTATCATATTTTCGAGCATTGGGGAGTCCTTACTATATTCTTAGAGATAGAGAGAATCCTGGGAAATTTGACTCTAGAAGCAATGAGGGAATACTTTTATGATATTCATCGACTAGTAGAGCTTATAGGGCATAAAACCTTAAAATTTATAAGGTCATAGAATCGATAAACATCACGATTAGAGATGATGCACTAACTACGTTTATTGATCGTGATCTTGCGTGTGAGAACAATGCACCCTCAGGTGATGATCCCATTGTTCCCAACACCACCACGGTGGACCCAACTCTTGAAAAAGAGGATCCACCCTCTTAGGTTCGAAAGAGCCATAACCCTACTGACATACTTGGTGATCCCACACTAGGTGTCAAGACTCGTTCTCAACTAGAGAATTTGGTTAGCTACTTTTGCTACACTTCCATAGTAGAACCTAAGAATGTGAATGAAGCACTTAAGGATAAGTATTAGATAAGGGTTATGCAAGAGGAGTTTTTTCAATTTCGAAGAACGGAGTTTGGAAATTAGTCCCACGACCTAGCAAGACTAATATGATTGGTACCAAGTGCGTGTACAGAAACAAAATAGATGAGAATGCTACCATTATTCGCAATAAGGCTAGGTTGATGGCTCAAGGTTACACAAAAATTGAAGGTTTAGACTTTAATGAGACATTTTCTCCTATTTCTAGGCTTGATTTTGTCCATTTACTTCTCGCCATAACATAACATCTACGGTTTAAGCTATACCAAATGGATGTCAATAGTGGCTTTCTCAACGAAATTCATCAGGAGGAGGTTTATGTGGAACAACTAAAGGGGGTGAATACCCAAAGCACTCAGAATAAATATTTTATCCAAAGAAGGACTTGTATGGTTTGAAGTAAGCACACCATTCTTTGTACGAAAGGCTCACTTCTTTTTGCTTAGCTCGTGGATTTAAGAGAGACGGAGTTGATATGATGTTGTTCATTAGGAAAGAGGGTGTAACTATCTTGGTTGCCCATGTCTATGTGGACGACATATTTGTTGGATCCATGCGTTCTCAGCATACTGATACTTTTGAGGAGGAGATGAAGAGCGACTTTGAGATGAGTACGCTTGCTGAATTTACTTTCTTCATAGATCTCCAAGTGCATCAACTCAAGAATGGCATATTTATATATCAGTCTAAATATGCTAGGGATCTGGTGAAAATTTTTATTTGGACTCTGCTAAGCACTATTGCACGCCCAAAAGTTCCTTTATAAAGCTTCACAGAGACGATTTAGGTAATGACATGGGGAAAACACTTTATAGAATATAAGATAAGTAGTATCCTCTACTTGACTGCTAGCCATCTTGATATCGCCGTTAATGTTGGATTTTTTGCACGGTACCAAGAATACTCAAAAGAGTCACACTTGATTGCACTTAAACGTATCATCAAATACATGAGTGACACTTTTTCTTATGGCATTTGGTATTCATTTGATACCGGTAATCATTTATCAGATTATTCGTGTGCTGATTGGTCCGGGGATGTTGATGGTTGTACAAGCACATCGGATGGATGCTTTTACTTTGGGAGTGCTTTTGTATCGTGGTTGAGAAAAAAGAAAAACTCCATTTATTTTTCCACGGCAGAGGCCGAGTACATCACCGATGGGAGTTGTTGCACACAACTCTTATGGATGGAGAAAATGATGGACGATTATGAGATTAATTAATACATGATGACAATATCTTTCCATAATACGAGTGCAATCCAAATTTCTCGTAATCATGTATAACATTCTTATGTGAAGCACATTAGTATTCGTGAGAACTTTATTCATGATGTTGTTGAGGAGAAGATCATTTTCTTGATCTTATTAAACCTTTAGATGCACTTAGATTTTAGGATGTTAGGAAGTCTTTGGGTATTTACTCTATTGACTGAATTCGAGTATTGGCTCTAATTTAGGGTGATCTTTATATTTTTATCATTTTTCCTTATAACTAGATTGTATTCCTATGTTTATAAGTTGATTAAAAAAAATCTTCTAGTTAAATTTCACAAAATTCAAAAATAATTTTTTTTGACAAAAAATTACAAAAATATTCTTTATATCTTGTTTTACAATGTATATCAATGTGCATTTATGATGTTCGAATCACCATTTCATTCCATCCATTCCCGTGACTTAATCATGGTGTCATGAGACTTGGCTACATTTTTATGGTTCTTAATAATGCATGTTTAGCATTGCGTTGTTCATTGTTGATTACTACCTTAATGCTATACTCATTATTGAATATGATGTTTTCATCTCAATCGTGTATAATAACAAACCAAATGTACTAGGAACTAATTGTGCATGTAAAAACCATTGCCCATGTTTAAGCAATGGAAATGGGCTACGAAATAAGAAATCTTTTTTGCGTTAAAATTAACCATTAGAAAGAGCCTAAAAGATATATTTGGCACATAAAAACAGAAGTTCCAAGGCCAATTTTTCTTCATTAAAAATGAATAATATGATTCCTTCAAAAAAATTGAGAATTTATGCTTAAAATATGAGATTTTGAGGGTGATATAAGTTGGAGATCAATGCATTTGCACAATAAAACTACTTGAAAAACATTAAATAGTTTGTCATTATTAATTTGAGAAGCATTGAAATTCGAGGCATTTTGTATGTGTTGAATGAATTTCACTTTGTTCAACATTTTATACACAAAAGGTTTAAATTTCTTTCTTTCTTTAGGAATGTCTCTTTGACTTTGTGCATCGTCGCTACATATGCCTCTGTAGACCTTTTCGTGCATTAAGTCCACACACATTCATTCAATGGTGTGTTTGTTTGTATTTATCTGTATATTTTTTGTATACTAGAAAATTTCAAAAATTCTAAAAAAATAGCTTATTGGTTTGTTGAAGTTTAATCGCATATGCTTAATTGTCTATACTTTGTGATGATATTTAAATTTGTATACTCGTAATGATAAAATTCCAGGTTTAGATTATAACCCTTTGTGTATTACGGACAAAAGTGGGAGAACATATCATGGGGAATTTTTTTTAAACTCCATGCTTCATGATATTTTGTTTGCTTCATGTGTGTAGATTTTTTTCCGCATTGATGATATCATGGACTACTCAATGAAGATCTTCAATAGGGATAAAGTTGCAAGTGTTTTTTCCTTTTTGAGTTTGGACCTGATGATGTAAAAAAGTAGACTAGATCTAATCCTTCAATCACAGAAAAAATAAGTAAAAGAGAGACAAAAGATTTTTAAAGTGGTTCAACTATAAGGGAAAACCTATGTCCACTGTGACTTGTATTAGTTTTTGCCTATTTTGGATATAGCATCCTGGTGATGCTTATGATTTGTGAACTCTCTCTTGCCCTGAGTGGAGGGATTACAATGTATTTATAGCATTTTTAAGATGTAGTGTGAATGGATGCAATACATTTATAAATGGGTATTTACATCAGTACACCACAGTGGTAATGTTTCTAGCTATTATAAGATTCATCATGTATATAGTTGTTGACTATTTAGTCACCAGGTTGGTCGGCATTCTGTAAGTTGCTCGACGCTTCTTTGGAGTTGGCCAGCTACTACGTCTTGCTGACTTGGACTTCTGCCATGCGTTCACTTACGATTGGTCCACGTAGATGATTAATTTTTTGTATTAACAGAAGCTCCCATTGTTTTCATGCTTGATGCGTGAGTGAAAGTATGGAACATTCAGTCCTGGTACTAGATCGGGCTATATCCTTGATGCTTATTTAATTGTCGACTTCCCACACTTGTAAAATTATTTATTTTGTTAAAAACATATTTTGCTGATGGCACTTTTGTAAATATTCAGAAATACTGCAAACTGCCCTGGGGTAAATATATATTTTTTGAACCTGTCAGAATGCCCATCGTTGGAGCTTTGAATCATTATGTTTGCTATTTTCAAGGCAACATATAAAAGTGGTAAACTTTTATGGTTTCATTACATTTCTAATCTTTAGAACTGTAGCATGTATTTTTTAGTTCTCGATCATTCGTTTGTCATTGTTCTTCTTCTCTCTTGACAATTTTTGTTGAATCCTTAAGTTATGTAAGAATTCTTTCTCTTTTTTTCTTCATCTCTTCTTGAATCATGATTTATTTAGTTCATATTGACACTCTAGAAGAGTTTAACAGAGAATGGAGCATTCTAGATTGGGTAGAGTTAGGGTTTCCTATGCCACCTTTTGATGTTCTTTCTTTACCTGAGGGTCATTGGATTCCATATTTGTTCATAGCAGAGTGTGGATTTAGCTTTCCCCAAATCATTTATGTTTAGAGTTTTGTCAATATTTTGACGTTGTACCTTTAAGATTAGCTCTGAACATTTGGAGACTAGTAAATGGTGTACATAGACTTAATCAAATTCATGGGGACCCGTATCGGTATCCATAAAATTATGTTTTGTTACAAGTGGGTCATTAGTGATAGCACATATTGTTTGAATACTAGGTTTGTTAATGGAACATTAGTAGTTAATTTGCCAGATTCTAATAGGGATTATTTTGATCATGGAGTAATTGCTAAAAACTCGTAATATGCTCCTCTTAGAGGATATGAAGTATATGAAGGACCAAGATGACCTCAAGAGGGTAGTGGCCTAGGTTGCAATTTATATATTTTATATATTCACATTGATAGGCTTTTTGATAATGCAATATTTAACCTTTGCTATTTTGTATGCTTGTAGTTTATAGGAAGAGAAAGTGCCCCAAAGATAGTGAAATTAAGCTTGAAGAGCTTAAATTTATCTGGTCCATTCATCAAAGGATTGGAGAGGAGCATACTAGGTCGGCTTCCTATTTTATGAACTATAGAAGTTTAGTTACTTTTTTTGTTGCTCGACCGATAACTGAGGTTCCATCAATAGTGAACGATTTGGATAAGGAACCTGTACCTACTTCCTCTGCCACTACATCTAGTGGTGACGAAGCTGCTGGTCCATCCTCTTTGTCTGAGTCAGAGATTTATCTCACAGTGATTATGGGGAAGAGGAAATTTCCCAACCTTCAAAGAGGCAGTGTTGCTGGTGCCCCTAAGCCCGTGGATGGGTCCCAAAAGAAAGATGATGCTAGGAAGAAGCCCCCAACCATCAAGGGAGATCAATCTCCTTTAAAAATGCTGGAAAAGGTCTTCCTGCTAGGCTATCTAAAGGAACTATTTTTGCTACTCAACAAACCTGGGTTGAAATTACTCTTGTTGGATTTCTATAGCCTTGGATCGTGGTTTTTCCATGAAGTTAATTAAGTTTGGTACTCTTCTAGACCATAGGAGTGGTGATACTTCTATGCCCTCTATAAAGCTTTCTGAAATGGCTGCCCAAAACCTTGCTCTGGTGAAACTTCTTTCTTCTTTACTTTTACTTCATATTTTTGTCTTCTTATACTAACTTTGCTTTTCTTCATGCACAGTTCTTAGTTGATTTTAACCAAATGTTAGACAAGGACGATGTTATTCTCTCTTCTTCGGGCGATATTTAAGAGGCCTTTGAAGGTCTAAGGAAATATTTCCTGGATTCTCAACAAGTCCTAGAGACAGAGAAAAAGGTTTGGGAAAGAAAAATCAAGATGGTCGAAGAAGCTCGATAAAAATTTGAATCAATTTCCCTTAAAGCTGGGCGTAGGGAAAATTCTACTGAGGGACAAGTAGCTGAATTAACCAAGGGTCTTTCTGCTGAAAAGGATAAGAGGAAGAAAGCTAGGGAGGATGCTTTAAATAAAGGCTGGGATAAGGCCATCACTACTTCCTTTGCTCAAATTGAGTATGCAAAGAAAAAGTTTTTCAAGGATGGTTAGTCGACTGCATTGAAGGAGGTCAGAATAGTAGAAGACTCGAAGCTCTTTCAAAGACATGAGCCTGACTCTCCTCCTAACTTGGATGATGAAGTTGATGATGATGTTGGCTATGTAGAATCTTCTTTAGTAGTTGAATCTTCAATCGACTAATGCAGGAATATTTTTGAACCAACTCTGCCAGCTTCTTTCAAGCAAGTCACTCCAGCTACCCCTGCTTCTGACGAACCCGGGGTTGATACTGATACAGAGAAGGTGTAGATTTTCTTGGCAATCAACCTTTTCCTTTTCCTTTATGTATTTTTCTTTACATCAGTTGTACTTGTAATTTCCCTTTATACTAATGAAAAGACTTTTTCTTCATCTTGTTGACATTTATTTGGTTGTTGTTGATAAATATTCTTCTTCTATTATTGATTGGTCATTGTTTGATCTATATAGTTCAATACTAGTTTGGAGCATCTTGTTTTCACTGATTTAGATTTTCTCAAACACCGCAACCATTTATTCAAAACTGGTCACCTAGACTTATCAAATGAAGATTTAATAAACTTGCTCGGTGTTGATGCTTCTGAACATACCAAGGATGCTTATACTCATCTGAAATTTCTTCTTGATTGGGTTGTTTCCACTAATGTGGACTATTTTGAAATGATTGAAGATCTTCAAGAGAAGCATAATGAAGCCAAAGCTCTTCTCCATGCTGACTACGAAACTAAATATCAATCTTTAAGTGAGGGTTGAGGCTTTGGAGAAAAGTTAGAGAAATATGCCTTCACTTTTAGGAAGAAATAATTCCTAATCAAATGTGAGCTTGATGAGGCTAGAGCCATTTCCAAGTTATTAGAGGAAGAGAATAATAAACTGAGGAATGAAGTGAACTTATTGAAGACTCCTTGTTCCACTTCAACTACTGATTAATGGGTATCATTCTAGGAAATTGAGAATGATAAGATGAGAGAAGAAGTAATGTCCCTCAAGAAATCCTAACGTGCTTCCTTCTCTCGATTAAGATCTTCTACCTGACTAGGATCCAAACCTAGCCGACCTACAACTGATGAGGCTAGAATTTAGTAAACACTTTTAAATTAAGTTGTTCGGATAAAGGCCAAGAACTCAGCTATTATGGATATGTCTCTGAAGCTTCAAATTTAAGATGATAAACTTTCCCATCAGTCCTCTCAATTACAGACCAAAGATAACGTGTTGAAGAAGATGCAACATCAAGTTGAGAGATTCACTTTATAGTTTCATAAGCAACCCATTGAGGTTTTGATGGATGGTTATAATGAAGCTTTAGGACATTTAGACGGTCATCTCTCCCAAGTTAGGAATAAAGGATATAAGTGGGTTTGGACTAAATATTTAACAGTTACAAAAGTTGATCAGAACAACACACTCTGGCATTGGAATAACCCTAGTCTTTTAAATTGTCAAGATCCTCCTTTCAGATTGGATGTCAGCTGAATTCATGTTGAATCGGTCCCTTAATGCTTGATATCTAAATATTTAGGGGACTATAGACTGCAAGATGATCTAGAGATAGTTCGACCACCTCATCTGTTGAACACCCCGAGTAGTAGTAATAGAAGAATTGTTTAAGATTTTAATTTCATCAACTCTCCATACACATTGGATGATCCTGCAACTGGAATGGAGCCTCCACCGAGCTCCTCAAAGGATGAAGGAAAACGTCCAGTTGAAGAATAATTGTCCTGTATTTAATTTGTAAATAATATCTCCATATAATCATTATTCATATAAATGAAATGCAATTTATTAACTTATCATTGTTGATTTTTGTATATCTGGATGTTGTGTCGTTAGTTCTACTGATAGACTTAGACATTTGCCTAAATTTAGTACTAGTTACCAACGATGTAGCCATAGGTTCTACTAGTGCACCTAAATTTTTAGATTTAGCACTAGTGACCAGTGGTATTGATACAGGTTCTACTAATGCACCTAAATTTTTAGGTTTAGTATTAGTTACCAATGGTGACCAAGAGTATGTGGAATATGTGTCTACATTCCTATTTAGGAATCTTCACAACATTCTTCATCAATTTTGCTCAGTTCGAATAAAACTTGTTTATTTTTATATAGAGTTTTATCCCTGATTTCTTCCTATTTAGGAATTATTCTAGACCAAGAAGTATTGAGGATTTAAAATCTTGCTTTGACTTAGTTGTTGATCAAGTATTGCAAATTGCTGACTAAGTATTGTATCTGCCGACCAAGTATAATGTCTACCGACTAAGTGGTGATATATATATTCTGGATAAATGAATTCTGTAATGAAATATTCCACAACTTGTCCCTTTAATATGGACCTTGGCTCATATACAATATCATACTCCCATAATTCAACTGCCTAGTACATCAATCTTCCAGACCTCTCTGGTTTATGAAGTGCCTACCGAAGAGGAATGTCAGTGTACATCACAATATTATGCGATTAGAAATACGACTTCATACATCTAGATGCCTCGATAAGCGCTAAAGCAAAAAATTCTCCAGTAGTGGGTACCTAATTTTTGCTCCTCAGAAGGATTTGCTGATGTAGTAGAGTGGCTTCGAAACTCCATTATCTTCTCGTATCAAAGCCGAACTTATAGCTGATTCAGAAACAACTAAGTACAAATAAAATTTCTCTCTTAAAACTAGTCGGGAGAGTAATGGGGGTGATCCCAAATATTTCTTTAACCCCGAAAAATATTTCTTGCATTCATCATTCCATTTGAATGTCTTCCTCAACACTTTAAAGAATATCAGACATCTCTCTATAGCTCGGGATACAAATTTGTTCAGAGCAGCAACTCGTCTAGTAAGACTTTGAACTTCCTTCTTGTTGAACGGTGATTGCATCTCAGGTAATGCCTTTATTTTATCTGGGTTTGCTTTAATTCCACTCTATTTTACTATATACACGAGGAACATTCCCTCATTTATGCCGAATACACATTTGGTCGGATTCAGCCTCATATAATATTTTCCCAATTGATAAAAGGTTTAGCTGAGGTTGGCAATATGGTTAGAGGCTTTGTTGTTCTTCGTCAGGACGTCCTGCACCTATACTTCCATATTTTTGCGTATGTTCTACTCAAATACTTTGTTCACCAACTTTTGATAGGTAGCACCTGCATTTTTTAAACCAAAAGGCATAACATTATAATAGTAAGTTCCTCTACGAGTAATGAAAGAAGTACATGCTCTATCTTTTGGCTTCATTTTGATCTGGATATAACCATAACATGCGTCCATAAAACTCAGTAGCTCATGTCCTGAGGTAGCATCAACAGGTTGATCAATCAGGGGCAAAGGAAAATGATCCTTTAGGCAAGCTTTTTTTAGGCCTGTAAAATTTATGCACATTCTCCACTTGTTATTCTTCTTTTTGACCATCACGACATTGGCTAGCCAAACTGGATATTTCATATCTTCTATGAATGAATCTTTTTGGATCTTCTCTACCTCCTCTTGAATAGCCTAGTTCTTCTCGAGGCTAAACACCCTACGCCTGTGATACGGATCCAATTAACTGATCTTTAAGTCTAACTTCTCAAAGAAGGGATAAAACATGATGTCCATCAAGCTTCTATTATCAACCATCACTCTTGCCATAATTGCATCTTCCGTTCTAAATTTGACCACTAAGGAATCGTCATGGGGATAAAGGACACCTGATAGATCATTCTTAGAAAAACTAATCACTAACTTGTCCTTGTTCACCTTCCTCAGCTGATCTTCCTCTGCCAGATTGATTCTTTGGATGAAATAACAAGCTCAAGCCACATTGAGGTAAGATTTTCTCTCAACAGTATGATCTCCTCCTCAAGCATCTCCACCTTTAATCATTTGATAGTCAGAAGAACTAAAACTAAGCATAAATACCTCACGTTTGAGTTGCCTGGGTTTCTTCGGTAGGTCGGGATCATCTTCCTGATCATCTTTGTGAGTTCGCCTTTTCTCTTCCTTAGGCTTATATGGAGATTTTGACCTCTGTTGAGCTTCTCCATTATCCTATCGATCTAAATATTTGTTAAGCTTTCCTTAACGGATGAGGGTTTCTATCTTATTTTTTAAATAAATACAAAGATCTATAGTATGTCCATGGTCTCTATGAAACTCATAATATTTAGACGTGCCTCTCTTCCCTGCAAGTGCTCTTAACTTCTCAGGCCAACGTGTATCCTTATGGTTTTTAATTTCCTCTAAAACATGTTGGATGCCCATCATTAATGTGGTGTAATTATTGTATTTCTTGAGCTTGTCAAAATTCATCTTGTGCTTTGACTCCTTCTGTTATTATTCTCCATTTGTCCTCAGGATTTGGGTTTGAGCTTCGCTTTGCTGCCATTGCTTCTTTAGCGTTCATGATCTTGGGTTCCTTAGCCATTAATTCTTCCATTGTCCTTGGAGGGTCTTTAGCAAGAGTGTAGTAGAGCTTCTTGGGAAGCAATCCACTTATGAGAACTTCTCATTATTGAAGTGAGAAATATAATCTCGTGTACTTTATCCTAATCGCTATCTCACATTTAACAAGTGAGCTACCCTCTTCACCGACTTAGTACCAAAGAAAAAATTACTAATGGACAACTCGACTAACTAGTTGAAATCTGCAATTTGCCCCTGAGGAAGGCTGTTGTACCAGATCTAAGCAGAACCTGTTATAGTATCTGAAAATTCCCTACACTTGCTGCCACTTAATATTGTTCAATGTAAACAACATGATTAGTTTTTCCATCATACTTGGGAGTAATAACATGAGATGGAGTAATAAAATCCACAATAGCTTCAATAAAAGTAGACCCTTTAACAAAATTTCTTTATAAATGATTCTTTGCCTTCACCATCTCTCCTAACCTATCTTCCAATCTTTGAATAGAAACCTTCCATGAATTATTTCCATCATTAGATCTATGTGTCACAGCTCGGCTATTCCAACCAACTGTTTGTGCTTAACTCTCCTCTTATGAGTTTTTCTCGGCATGGACAGTTCGTCGATCATATGATCTTGATTGGGCTAAGGCCTCATGTTGATCAGATGGTCATTGAGTATTTGTCGATAATGCCCTGGGAATATTTCTATTCCCCCTGGTTCTCAATGACTAAAGGGTGATGCTGGGCTAAGTCTTCCCAAGGCACTTGGTTTTTCAGTAGAAAAATACCTTTCGTCATAAGATTATGAAGTCCAGAGGAATGAACTTTCTCCTGCACGATAAGATGTATCTCTATCGGTCCTAGATTAATTACGTTTGCTAGTTCCTGGAGGCGGTGGTGGCATACATCTATGATTGGACAAAGCAGGTGATTTTACTTGTAGAGTTTGAGACAATTATCGCATTATATTTTGTATAGACTCTTGTCCTTTAGCCAAACTAGCCAAAATTCTAGTAAGATCATTATTTATGGCAGGAGCACAAGGATTGGGTGGATTACTCTCGTTTCTAGCACTCGGTTCCAAAATATTAGTCATCTTTGGTAAAAGAATGAGTGAAACGTTCAGAAATACATTCCCACAGACGATGCCAATCTGTTGATGTAAAAAACTAGACTAGATCTAATCATTCAATCACAGATAAAATAAGTAAAAGAGAGATACAATATCTTTAAAGTGGTTCAACTATAAGGGAAAGTGTACGTTCACTCTGCCTAGTATTAGGTTTTGCCTCTTTTGGATATAGTAGTCTGGTGATGCTTATGCTTTGTGATCTATCTTATGCCCTTAGTGGAGGGATTACAATATATTTATAGCATATTTAGGATGTAGTGTGAAAGGATGGAATACCTTTATAAATAGGTATTTACATCAATACAACATGCTGGTAATGTTTCTGGGTCTTATAAGATTCATCATATATATAGTTGTTGATGTTTTAGTGACCAGGTTGGTTGGCATTTTGTAAGTTGCTCGACACTTCTTTGGAGTTGGTATGATACTGCGCCTTGTTGACTAGGACCGCTGCCACATGTTCACTTATGATTGGTCCACGTAGATGATTAATTTTTTGTATCAACAGAAGGGATATTAGTTGAACTTTTCTTTGGGGTTATTTTTTTAATTTTGTGTTTTGTACCTAAATACCCAAGTGCAGATATTTCTAATAGAAAAATTTATGATTTCTCATTATCTTTATAGTTTGGAATATTCCGTTACCTTGCTAAACCATTATGTACATTCTCAAGGCTTTAATTGAAGACAAGCTAGTGATCGAATGCGACAATCAATGATCGAAGAGTTAATTTCGTCACTGCAACATACGGAGAAGGAATTTGAGTTTGATTTTGTGTAAACATTATGTTTAGGGGTATTTTGCAAGTGTTTGAAAGATAAATATTTTTCAAAAGTTTTTCTAAATGAAAAATCATTTTTAAGGCATCTCGTTAGAACGCGATATTGACGGTAATTCAAACGAGTTTCTTGAACCCCTTGGATATCAACCATTCGAATGAAAATTCAATCAATATTTTTTTTCTTATCGTTCTGGAATATCATTCGATTTCTTGTTCTACGTCGTTCGAACAAGTTTGCATAGATCTTTCGAATGAGGTACAGTTCATTCGAATGAGGCTGAGAAAAAATATTTTTTACTTGGTTTCAAACGCAATCTTTTCAAGTCTATCTCTTGAACATTTCTCCTCCTATTTAAAATTAATGAACCTACACTGCTTTGTAAGCCTTTTTCACCTAAAACACTTTGGTTTTTTTAAATCCAAACCTCTTTGATATTTTATGATCACTTTATCAAACTTGGAAGAACACATCTCTTGTTCAAGTCCTTATGGAGTTCATTCTTCACTGTTGAGGCTAGGAAATGAGTTTCTTGGAGCTGATCGATGGACACCAAGGTAAGTGGAGCATGTTTTCGGTCATTACTGAATCAAAACCATTTTCTGTTATTAAAAAAAGGGCCATAAATGCGATACTTAGTGGAGTCTAAGTCTGTAATTCTGTTTGTGTCGTCTGTAATACCTTCGTTATAACAATGTTGAAAAATGTTTTTTCCCTAAAGGGTTTTTCCTCATATCCCGTGTTATATTTATTGTGTTCAATTTAATTTTTCATGCTTTTTTTCACCTAATTAATCAAGATAAAATTGGATACAAAAGAACTTGTCCTATTTGTGACCTAATTTACGGATTCTACCTTTGGACGACTTTACACGTTGGATCCCCAACAACTCTCTCACATGTGCCTTATGTGAGAGATGTGATTTTCGACCTCACATTGGGAATGGGTAAACCAATTTGTGTGTTTTTTCTTATAAAAACCATTATTGCTCCTAATTTAAAAAAATATCTCATCAAGTTTTTAAGAGCAATTTTTCCAAAAAACTTTGCATGTTCTTCATCTTCTTCCTATCTAAGAAGATAAGAAAGCACCTTTAAAAAAGAGGGAACATAATATATAAATCTAGTTCATATTTTTTTCCCTTTTCTCTTCTTTGCATTTAATCATCTTTCTTTCTTGAGTTTTATTAATATCAAATGAGACAAAGATTTTACAAAGAGTACTTTTACCAAAATCATCTTATTTCACACACTTTAGGTCTGTTCTCCCAATGAGAGTATTGTGATCTTTATGTATATTTTTCGAGTTTCAAAAACATATGAATTCCAAAGCTTGAATAATATGTGTTTTGCAACATTGTTCACACATGTCGAGATATAAGAGATCTTGAAAAATTTTGGTAATTTCCCTTGCCCAAGCTATGGTTGGTCTCGGGGTCGAGACATGGGAACAACCTCTCCATATATGGGGAAAAGTCCAACCGACATCCGCCTCTCTCATATCCTGCAGTTAATCAGAATCTCATGCACTAGGTACGACTTTTTTTTGAAGATCTTCGGCTTAATACAGATTTGTGGCAAAATTATAAGGTGTGAGTTAGTGCAGAAGGAGTGTTAGTCATTAGTCCCCTTTGTGAGTATTTACTAGATTTTTAATGAGATTGTTGCATTGGCCAGAGATTTTTCCTATTAATGGGTTTTTCTCCTCGTACATCTGGTGTTATGTTTTTTATTTACCTTTTTCTCATCTTTTATCACCCACATGTTCAAACAAGATTAATATTTTATTTGGTTGATAAATAATTGGTGAATATAGTAACATAGATTTTTTATTGTGCTAAAATAATTTTTAGAGAGTCTCTTTTTTTGTAAGAAGTGTGCACTCTTAACTGGTATCAGGCATTGGTCCTCTTGTTACTATGATTGAATGAACTAAATGAAAATTGCGTATTTGTGTTTATATGGAGAATAATGTGATGTTGAGAGGTGTTGATATTTTTTAAGACATTGTTCTACCTACCCATATTTTTTGCTCTTTTAATGGTGCTGCATTAAATGATAAAGGGTTATGTCAATCTTCGTCTATTGATGATGAATGTTCAACTAAAATTAATACTTTGTCTTCCTCCAGTTATTCTAGTGACGATTCTTTTAGTAAAGAAGATTATGACCTACAACTTTCTTATGATAATTTTTCTATTGAAAATGCTAAACTTAAGAAAAGCGTATTGAAGACTTCCATCGAACTTAATAAATGATCTAATGACTCTTTGAATGAGAAAATAACCTCTCTTAAAAATAAATTACACTCCTCTATGAATGTGAAATATTACTTTGAAGGTAGATTAAAAAATGGGGCAAATGATTTATCTCAAACCCAATCTTTCAATGACAAACACGATATTAGTTTTGTAAAATATAACGTGTTACCTAAATCTGAGAACAAAACCATTTTTATGAAACCTTCTCATAAGACTTGTGTGCCTAAAGAGTCTTATTCATTGCTTGAGAAGAAAATGTTTCAAAGCATTTTAAGAAGAATGACTAACATTTTGTGTATTATTTAACTTTTTGTAATCAAAATGGTCATTTAAAAGATTCTTGATATAGGCTTAGGAAAAACTCCATGGTGATTAATAAACTCGCCTGAATGAAGTTTCTTCATTAAGGCATGATATTAATTCCCTTTCCAAAATATCAAAAAGTATTTTATCAAATATTGAGAAGATTTCTAAATCTAAAAATGTTGATGTTGGTTCGAAAGATTTTGGTAGCAATACCAATACTAAGACTATTTGTGCAAAAAAGTAAAATGTCAATTGTCTTATTATTCACATGACCTTTGATGCTCAAGATGAATCGTGATGGTATTTTGATAGTGGGTGCTCTAGGCATATGATTGGGAACAAAGCCTTGTTTTTTAAATTTGTTAAGAAAGAATCTTGGTTGGTCACATTTGGAGATGGGAACAAATAAAATATCATAGGAAAAGGTACCATATAGATTGTTTTTTTTCCTATAATAGATAATTTTCTTTTAGTTAATGGCTTGAAGGCTAACTTGCTTAGCATAAGTCAAATGTGCAACGATTATCAAAATATGATTTTTACGAATAAGGAATGTAATGTTATTGATCCAAAAGGTAATTGTATTTTGAAGGGAACTAAAACCACGATCACTTTCTATATCATAAATGTCTCTCCAAGTGTTCTTTGAAATAGTGCTAAAGGGGATGTGACAGATCATTGACATAAGATGTTAGGTCACATGAACTTTAGAGATCTTATTAAACTTGCTATGAATATACTTGTTCATGATTTACCTACTTTTTAGTCAGTTTATTCTCATGTGTGTGGTACATGTAAAATGGGTAAACAAATTCATAATTAACATAATAAATTGAACGTTAATCAACAAGAAAAACCCCATATTCTTGTTAATACAAAAACTCTCCAAGAATTCTTTCCAAGAAACCTCCAAGATTCTAGGGTGAACCCTCATTCTCCCTTACCACGATAGCCATGGCTAACATGGATGATCCTCCTCTTGCAATAATGATTCTACCTAAACCTCCAGACCTAGAAAACATTTGGACAAAATCTTTTACAAGTGTCCTCATGAATAACACCACAAAAAATAAAAATTAAAGACTCCATCTATACACAAAGGTAAACCAACTGTTATTTTCTCTAAAGAAGACATATCAGATCTAGTTGAACCATTAAAACATTCAATAGTAGGAAAATTCTCATGTAGTAGACCATAAATTGAGATCATTGAAAAAACATTCCTTACTTTTTCTCTAAAAGCAGCCTACTCAATAGGTTTTTTGGATTCCAAGCACATTCTCATCAGGCTTAATTGTGAGGAAGATTATGTTCGATTGTGACTAAGAGACCAATGATATGTAAGAAAGTACCCAATGCGCACTTTCAAGTGGACTTAAAAATTCAAACCAGATGAAGAAAGTCCGATAGTTCCTATTTGGATAAACATACCAAAATTGCCAATTCATTTCTATGCCATATCATCTCTTTACTCAATTGCTTAACTTATAGTGAAACCATTAAAAATGGATGCTTTTACTCAATTGCTTAACTTGTAGTGAAACCATTAAAAATGGATGATTCAATAGCTTCAATTATAAGACCAAGTATTGATGGAGTGTGTGTTGAAATTAATCTCCTCCAAGAAAGACTTCATAGAATTTGGATAGGATGTGGATCAAAAGGATTTTGGAAACAAATTTCATATGAAAACATCCCACCCTTTTGTTAATTTTGTATGAAAAAGGGTATGATGAATCCAAGTGTATGTTTAAACATCCAAACTCTAATAAACCACTAAAGAAAATTGAAAAGAAAGCTAATCCAGTTAAAAATGATGTTGCCAATCAGTCAGAAATCATCAAGATTAATCAAGATCCAAAAGACAATAAAAAACAAGAATCCAAAAATGAAGATCCCAAAAAAATCTGCAAAAGATAATGGATTTGAAATACTTCAATAATGTTCATCTGACTCATAAGAGGATCAAGCAGAGGAAAATTCAATAAATAATCTCAAGCCAGTCAATACATCCTTAGTTGTATTTAAACGACCTAAAGATCAAATAAATAATCAGATTTAAAAGATTTAACCTGGAGAGTACTCCTCAGAAGAAACAATAATTGTGGATCAATATAACATATCTCCAAAATGTCCAAATCTCCTAAAAAATGACAAGAATTCATCTTATGATAAAGACTACCATTCAGACAAAGACGAAGGCTATGTAGCAATTCCAATGATTGAAGATCTTTAAAAAAAATTCTTCTTAGTTAGACTTTAGATGGAGGAATCATCAAGAGAAGAAGTAATCCAGGAACAAACATAGCAAAGTAGGTGGTGCAACCGTTCCTACTACACAATCTCAAAAGTCAAGTAAGCCTTCAAAATCAGTTCCTTAAGATCCTCTATTTAGAAGGTTTATAAGATCATCAGGTAAATCAAATTTCTCCGGCTCCTCAAACTCTTCATAAATGTTAAACTTTATATGTTGGAATGTTAGGGGAGTGACAAATAAATCCACAAATAGAAGAATTGAAAGACTGATTTAATCATATCACCTTCCTGCTGTAGCTTTATTAGAACCTAAAGTAGAAGCACCCTCTATAACTAAATACCAAATAAAATGGAAATCTTCAAATAGAATCAACAATAAGTCCAACAAGATTTGGTTCTTATGGAACAAAGAATTTTAAATAAAGGTTGTTCATGATTTTGATCAACTAATGTGTTTGCAAATTGACATTGAATTTTTAAATAAATCAGTTTTGTTGGTTATTATTTATGCAAAGTGAAGTGTAATAGAGTGAAGGGATCTATGAACTGACCTAGAGAACTTAACTGCAAATTCTTTAAATTAATATTGGCTAATTATTTGAGACTTCAATGCGGGCTCTAATGAAGAAGAAAAGTTAGGAGGAAATCAAATATAATTTCATGCAATAGAAGACTTTAAAGATATGATATCCTCATGTGATTTGGTAAATTTAGGTTACTCGGGCTCTAGGTTTAATTGGACCAATAATATAATAAATGGTATAATTTTATATAGACTTAATAGAGGGTTAGTAAATCAATAATGGCAACTATAATTCCCAAACTCAAATATAACTCAACTATATAGAGCATTTTTGTTTATCATAGTCTTCTCTTGTTATCTATAAAAGTAATTTAGATAATTGTCCTAAGTCTTTTAAGTTCATCTCTATGTGGTGCACTAACTCCAATGTTAAAGAGGTAATAGAAGAAGCATGGTCTTCTAATGTTCAAGCACCACCATTGATCTCATTTGCTTTTAAACTGAAAAACTTAAAAGTAAAATTGAGAAACTAGAATAAGGACAATTTCAAAAATGTTTTTCAATCAGCCAAGGATCTAGACGATTTAATTTTGATTAACAAAAATGCATTTGAAATATCTCCCAATGCTAATACTAGAAATGATTTATTGGAAACTAGAGCCAAATTAAATATAGCCTTACACAGAGCGGAAAGCCACTGGCACCAAAAAGAGCCATTTAAAATGGCTCAAATTGGGTGACATCAACACAAAATATTTGCATGCTTCAGTCAGAGCTAGAAAAAGAAAACCATCGATTACTAAAATCAGGAATTACCAAGACCAATGGGATGAATCTAGTTAAAAGATAGACAAAATATTCCTCAATCATTTTCAAATTTTATGGATAGAAGACTTCAAAATATTGAATAATGTATTTTTTGAAGTGATAGACAAAGTAATCACTGAAGATATGAATCAAAATATATCAGCCTATCCTTCAAAGGAAGAAATCTTTTCTGCCATTATTAAGCTTGATCCAATTAGTGCCCATGTTCCTAATGGATTTGGGGGAGATTTCGATGTAAAATTTTGGGATATTATCTAGTCTGACCTAATGAAAGCCCTTAATTCATTCATTTTTTCCTGGAGCAATATTTCCTAGAATTTGTTATTCAACCTCTATTTCCCTTATTCCTAAGATAACCAATCCCAAATATTGTTACCAATTTAGACCTATAAGCTTATGTAACGTTTCCAATAAAATAATTTAAAATTTTTTAAGTGAGATAATACCAATTATACTTCCATTAATAATATCTCAAAATCAAAGTTGTTTTGATAAAGGTAGGAGTATCCAAGATAATATTTTACTAGCTCAATAAATTTTCCAATCAATGGGTAAGAAAGCTCATGGGAACAATTTCATAATAAAATTGAATATAGAAAAAATATATGACAAAGTCTACTAGCCTTGTTTATGTGAATTGCTCAAGAAGTTTGGTTTCAATCAACATCTAATAGGCATGGTGTGGAGATTTATATTCAATAATTGGAATTCTTTGATATTAAATGGTCAAAGCTTTAAATCTTCAAGGGGTTTGAGACAAGGAGATCCACTATCTCCAAGTCTATTCATCACAACTGTTGAAACCTTAAGTAGAAACATAGATAAAATATTCAACGTGAAAAAGGCTATTCCTTTTCCTCATCCTCAAAATAGTCAATTGATCTCTCATCTAGGGTTTTCAGATTATATAATCATCTTCACAAATGGATGCAGTCATAGTTTCAAAGCAATAATCAAACTTCTCAAAATCTATGAACAAACATCAGGTCAGCAAGTTAATTACTCCAAGAGCTCTTTCTATGTGGATGATAAAATCAGTCCCTCTAGGAAAAAAGCTATAGCATTAAACATAAGCTTATCAAGCAAACAACTTCCTATGAAATTTTTAGCCTGCTACCTTAATAAAGGTATAAATAAATTAATTCAATTTTTAGAGATAATATCTAAAATTAGAGACAAACTTAACATATGATCTTCCAAATTAATATCTCAAGCAGGTAGATCTACTGTCATAAGTCATGTTCTTCAATCAATGCCAGTTTACACATTATCAGTAACGAATCCTCCCAATATTATCATTAAAAGATTAAATAATATATTCAGCAAATTTTACTGGGGAGGATGCCAAAAAGAGAACCCTTACCAGTGGTCTAAATGGTATGAAGCTTGTTTCCCATTTGAAGAAGGTGGTTTAAATCTTAGAAATTTAGAAGATGTTTTAAAAGCCTTAAGTATTAAACTCTAGAAGAAATTCAAGTTGGACAAAGGACTATGGGCTACTTTCATCAGAAACAAACACTCTAAAGGTTTGTCAATAAGTCAAGGCTACGAAGTTGTGAACAGAATAACAAGAATTAAAGATTGGACTGGAAAATTCATCATTGAAGATAAACAATTTTGTCCTCTTTCCACGACAGTGCAATTTTCATTCAAATCAGCATATAATGTCTGTAGGTAATCTAAACCTATATCATTAAGTTGGAAAATAAATTGGATTCAAGAATGTCCAACGAAATTATCAAATTTCATCTGGAAACTGTTTGATAAATCAGTTTGGTTTGAAATTGACATCTAAAGACCACGTATTATGATGGCTTCAATATGTAGAGGCTGCTTCTCAAATGAAGGTAATAGTCAACATGTTTTTCTTGAATGTTACATTTCTAGAGAGGTCTAAAATTTTTCTCTAATATTTTTGGTTTGAATATTACCTTAAGTTCTTACAGTCCATGCTTACTCTCTTGGTGGATTTCATATCCTAAAAGAGACTACAATAAAATGTTGTTCTAAATACTCCCTAGAACTGTTTTTAGGAACTTTGGAAAGCCGAAAACAATAAGCTATATAAGAATTGTAATTCATCTTCTATCATTATCATAAAAAATGTTATTTCTCTAGCTTATAACATTCTACAAAATTATAAGTTTTTGATAAAATATGTCATGACGATCTTCAAGTCATAAATACATTCAATATCAAAATTTGTCAAAAGAAAATCCATATTTTCCAATGTGCATGGATCAAGCCCCATGTTTGCTACTTTAAACTTAATATAGGTGGTGCTTATAAAGGCAATCTAGGTTCAAGTGGCATTAGAGGAGTCATTAGAGATTCTAACAAACTTTTCATAGCTAGTTTTCAAAAGTCTATTGGATATAAAAACTCTTTTAATGCAGAGGCTATAGCTATGGTAGAGGCTCTAAAGCTTTTATCTCAACTTCACATCAATAATGTGATCATTGAATCAGATTGCAAAGCCCTTGTTGATGTTTTTTTTAAAGAAATTAAAAACACAGTGGCCTTCCATGGAAATTATAGATAACTTTATTTTTCCAAGTCAACACCAAATCCAACATATTTGGAGAGAAAAGAACACAGTGGAAAATTTCTTTGCATCAAGTGAAGCTATGAGTCCAATAGATTTAACCTACTGGACCTTCAATTCTCTTCTAACTCTAGTAAAAGACCACCTCAATAGGGATAGGAAGAAGCTCCCTTAACTTAGAATAAAAGTAAAAAATTGTAATGGGGATATATAATAAATCCCAAGTTTCATTTTTTGAACTTTATTCTATAATTATAATGGGGATATATATAAATCCCCATATTTAAGTTTTCATTCTAGTGTATTGGGCCCAACCACTAGATATATGCAAGTAAGGGCTTGTATGCCACTGGAGATGGCTTTTTTCTATTTTTAAAAATTAATAAAATTTGTGGGGGTACTGTCCCTCTTTGATAAAAAAAAATTGAATGTTATTTCTGCCTCTCGTGTGCTAGATATTTTACCCATAGACCTTATAGTTCCAATGCACACGAAAATCATAGGTGGTAGAAGACATGTCCTTATGATTGTAGACGACTACTTTATATTCACTTTTGTAGGATTTTTTCTTAGTAAGTCTCACGCCAAGGACTCTTTATTTTCAAGTGCAAACAACTTCAAAAGTAAAAATCATGCACCATCATTCGAATATGTAGTGATTAAGGGAGAGAGTTTGAAGGAACAGGTACACTGGAGCGGTGTAGTGGAGTTAGACATTACGATAAGTTTTTGGCCCCAAAATGCCTTAATAAAATAGGATAATTTAAAACTAGAATCGAATCATTTAAGATATGGCTAGACCAATGTTGATAGTAAAAAATGTTCCTAAAAGGTTTTGAGAATAATCTTGTAACACAACTTGTCATATTGTTAATTAAGTTTATAGCAGGTATGGTACCAAGCAAACCCCTTATGAGATTTGGAAAGGGAAAAAAACCACACTCAAGAACTTTAGAGTCATTGGAAATAAATGATATATACTCAAAGATAGACAATACTTGATTAAGCTTAACTCTAGGAGTGATGTTGGCATTTTTCTTGGCTATTCCATTAATAGTCATGTCTATCGTATTTACAATTGCATTTCTCCCAAAATTATGGAGTACATTAACGTCGTCATCGATGATAGTGATTCCTATGAATTTAATGAGGATGATTGTGAAATACCAAACTTTCATGTTTCCTTATGTTGAAAAAAAAGGGAGGAAGAAGCGGATGAGTGTGATGAGGTAGCCCAACCACCTCGTGAGGTTATCAATTTGGGAGACACACCTCATTGGGTTAGGCAAAACCATGATATTTTCAAAATCATTGGCAGTCCTAGTGTTGGAGTAAAGACACATTCTCAACTCCATAGATAAGTTAACTTTTTTTAGTTACACTTCCACTATTGAACCCAATAATTTGAAAGAAGCCATGTTAGATGGATATTGGGTCAATTCTAGGTAAGATAAATTATAACAATTCTACAAACAATAAGTTTGGAATCTAGTCTTGTTGCTACAAATTGTTCATGTTATCGGTACTAAGTGGATCTTGAAGAATAAGTGTGATGAATATGGTGTCATTTTAAGGTGCAAGGAAAGCCTAGTGGATGTTTGGAATCTGGTCCCGTTACTACAAATTGTTCATGTTATCGGTACTAAGTGGATCGTGGAGAATAAGTGTGATGAATATGGTGTCGTTTTAAGGGACGAGTCCAACCTGGTGGATCAAATATACACATACGTTAAAAGTGTAAACTTTGATTGGTCTTTTTCCCCCACTGACAAGCTTGAATCGATTCATTTACTCTTGTCCATAGCATGTTCCTTAGAATTTAAGCTCCATCAAATGGACGAGAATAGTTCCTTTATCAATGTCAATCTCCAAGAGGAAGTTAATGTCTCCCAGGAATACCAATACTTATTTGTAGGCTTATTCGAATGATGATTGGGAGAGTTATGTCGAAGGGAGAAATATAAATTCCTGTGGGTGCTTCCATCTTAAAAGTTCTTTGATTTCTTCGCTCTCCAAGATGCAAAACTGCGTCTCACTTTCCACGACCAAAGAGAAGTATATTGCGGCGGGAAGTTGTTGTGCTCAATTATTATGGATGAAAGAAATGTTGAAATATTATAGTATTGATCAAGAATGTAAAAATTATTGATCGTGACAAAGCTAGTGTTGTTAATATTTCAAAGAATCCCATTCAACATTTTGGAACTAAACATATAGACACACGACATCATTTCATTATAGATCTTGTTGAAAAAAAGGTTATGTCTATAAGCTATGTTTTTATTGATCTTCAATTAAATGATATTTTAACCAAACCTTTTGATTAGACTAGATTTGAATTTCTTAGATCATTTTTGGGTATTTGAATTATTGATTGAATGATTTTGTAACTTGTTTAGGATTTTTGCTTCTTTGTATGGTTGCATATTTATATCCTATACCATGTTGTCTTTTGATAATAGTAGGTTGTATTTCATGCCATAAAAATATTTGTTAGATAGAATCATTCATATGATTTTTAGATGATATTCTCCTTGTCATATATTGTATATGAAATGATTATTTTTTTTTTTATTTTTCCTTTTGTTTGGATAATGTGATCTCGTGCTTCATAAGATAAGTTTCAATTTTCTTTTAAAGTCTTGTAAACTTTGAGAAAAAAATTATTGGGAGCACATTCTCATATCTTATTGCACTTTACACTGCACTACATATTGCTTTGATGCCACTTTATAGGGATGGTAAAGTTGTACGATCTTTTACAAACAATTCAAAACTTCAAATATTTTTTTGAGAGAGTCCATTATTCTAAAAATATTATGTGTGATATTTTTCGTGATTTGAAGTAGTTGAAAATCTAGATGCTAATTCAAAATCATGAGAGATGACATGGTTACGAATGCGATATTAGGAAGAGAAAGAAACCTTTATTGGATAAAGCTTCCTGCCTTTTGTTGAGAGAAAAATCCGCCACTTGCAAAAATAATTAAAAAAATGACATTTTAAATATTAATATCCATCCAAAATTGAGTAACATCAAGGATGTGAGACAAAAGGTTTTAACCAATTCCCTCATCGAGGAAGAAAAAAGTGGTAGTTAAAAATATCTTAAATTATGTTGAGAATTTTACTTCTGCTGAGATTTTGAGTCATTTGTTCTATGAATCATTATTCTTAATTAACCTCAAGCTTGGTTTAATCTTTTGATGATGTTCTTTTTTTTCATGTATTAGATATGGTGTTATGTTCTTGGTTAATAAATCTCATCATATTATTAGCCATTGGGACAGTTTTTTCTGGATTATGAACAATTGTTATACATCTTGTCTTGATCTTTATTTTTCCTTATCCAAATCAAGGTTTTGGAGTTTGTTCACTATATATTGCATATCTATATGTGAATGGAAAAATCTATTTATAAAGTGTGCTACCTTGACTCCATTTATTGAATTCAAGTGCACTTTTAACTCTCACATTTTATTTATTGTTTCTTTCCATTGTCGGCTTCCTTGGGAAATTGGGGAGACGTTATGGTGGAGAACTTTTTATAGTAAGGGTGATAGTTACTTACTTTATAGTATCATATATAGGGCGAGACTTGAAAGTTATGCTAGTTAGAATAAAAATGTGATTTTTTCCGTTATCTATGTAAGAGTGTGCATAATGCTCAAAGTGCCCCATATGACTAGGTTGCCTTATCCCGTTAACCAAAACCCACTTTGTGTCTTTAGTCTAAGAAGTCATTTCGAAAAGCTTCAAGTCAAGACATATTCACTGGATGTCATCAACTTTATCTTGACATTCTTCAACTCCACATCTATGAGAATACCACTTTAGGAAATGTAATGGACTGAGATGATATAGTACACTCATGGTTTAATATAATTAAAATTGGATTTTCTTAAAGTGAAAAGGTGTTAAACTTGTGTGTGTGCGCTTTTGGGAAGTTTGTAAATTTGGTTAACACATATGACATACACCTTTTTATATCAATATATTTTAAATGGGAATTGTGTATTTTTTTAGAAGATCTTTCAAAATATAAATAACTCCTTTTATGTTTTGTATTCGTACAAAATGAGTGAATTTATTGTTTAGTGTAATACCCCGTACTTTTATTGATATTTATTTATGGGATTAATTAAAATAAAGGTCAATTAATTGAGAATTAATCCGGATAAAATACTAATGAGATGTGAGTTGGTATTTGATTATAATGTGTATATATGACAATATATGAATTTTGAAAATATTGAAATTGTCACGAGACTGAAATACGACACTTTGAGAAATTTAGTTGGGACGCGTGTGTCAGTCGCGTCAAGAATATAATTATTTAAATTAAAAAAAAAGCAAATTTTATTTTTATCAACCGAATGATCATTTTGAGTGCGCCAACGTGTTCGGAAGGGTGGAAATAGTCAGAAAATAATAGCCAGGGGTTTACTTTGGGTCCCGGGGCATTTTTGGGCCATACCGGCAACATAAAAGGGTATTTTGGTAATTTTGAAAATTTGGGAATTATCACCAACGAATTTTGGGAATTAAATATAGGTTATTTAGTAACCCACTAAACCATTACCAGCACTTAACTAATTAGAGGGCTACGAGAGTTATAGGAAGAAGTTAGAAGAGGTTCCCAAAGAGAAAACCATAACCCCCATCTTCAACCTTCAACCTTGGAAGAAATCTGAAGAGAGAGAGAGAGAGAGCAACCTTCAACATTCAACATCAAATTCAGAGAATTATCTAAGGCAAGTGGTTTAATTACATTAATTTCAAATGAATGTTTCTTCCATGCATAGAATTGATAAAATTGCTTTAATTTGGGTATTTGATGAAAACACTTGAAATTTGATATAGAAATTCATAATTTGTTATAGGGATTGCATGTAGAATGTTAGTTGATGATTGTCCTACAAGAAATACAACTTTTGATGATGAAAAAAAGGATTTATAAGGATAACATTGAAGACATGAAATTCTGGGTTCATACCCATAGGGTTTGGGGTAAAATTGGGGATTGATGATAATTTTATGTTATTTAGGAAGATTGGAACCCCAATAATATGTTAAGATACGATCTACGAAAGTTTAGTGACGTTTAGAAACCTTAAAACACTATTTGGGATTATTTTAGGATGAGTTTAGAGATTAAGAAAATTGAGAAAAACGAAGTAGAATTTCTGGGCTTGAAACTGCCATCTCGTTAGAAGACCTGCCCAGGTCGTTCGAACGAACTTCTAACGAGGTGACAGTCTGCCTTCTAACGAGTTGGTAGTTCGTTCGATGCCTTTCGTTCGAACGAACTCTCTTTCGATGCCCTCTCGTTCGAACAACCTCTCGTTCGAACGAGGCTTCTAACGAGTTGACAGAATGGCCTTTTTGGTCTGAGTTGATTTTTAGTGTCCCGTAACCTTGTTTAATTGACGAGATAACTTTCCCTTGTTAACTAATTGGTATAGTTGGGAGATTTGGGATATATTTAGGAGTAAAATATAGAAGAGTGGCTTGAACCAAAGGATATTTGTGGATTAGGACACGAGTGACTAATCACGACGCGAGAATAATTGATGACTTAAATTACTATAAACCGGGGACATATGATTTGTGTAATACTAAAAGTTGGTATAAGAACGAGAAGTATACCACTAATAAAATATGGTAATTACTAAGATGTGTGCATTCTTAGTATATATGATTTTTTGTGTATGACATACCTACCATACTTGCTATCACGGGAGGTTTGCGTTCGTTTAGGGCCATCTAATCTTTGTGTGCCTACGGGGGGGATATTGATTGGTACCTCGAGGACATAGGTCAGAGAAAGACTTATTGAGAAGTTAATAGGTCTGCTGATCATGGGAGCGTAGGTATGTGCGTGACCTATGTGATGTGAACTATGTTCGCCTCCATTGTTTGTGATTTGCTATTATCTGAGAACGATTCCCGAGAGATTCGGAATGCGTGATCCTTATGTACGTGATGTACCGGGATGGGATAGCAGAGTATGTGTGCACTGCAGCTTAGTCTCGGGGTGCTAGTATTGTATATTTCTGATGTGAATAATATACGGTTAAATGAAAAGAATTGTCATGTTTAAATTGTGAAGTGTACTTATCGTAATGATCGCTAAAGATAAAAAGGGATAACCTGTAGTGAATTGTATTGCTAATAATTGAGGATCCGAGAATTTAAGTAAAACTCTCTATTTAATTGATGAAGTTGGAATTAAAGCGCGAATCGAGTAGAAAGGTTATAATTTAATTGGTCTAGATAGATATGAGAATCACTTGAATGGGTACGGTACGTTAGTAGTGCACAATTAGTCGAGAGGTGAGTATTTCATGCGAGAGCACGTCCTAACATGTATTTTGCATTCATTGTTTTAATGTTATTAAATCACCTGCTGTTTTTAAACTATTCTCCACAATTGGCCTCTGACCCGTTTGATTTCAAATCTATTTTTGTAAAAACCTTTTTAGGTCCCCAGCCACAAAGACACCATGCATATGAATTCTAGTAAGGTGATGAGCTGTACCTATTGTGGAAGTTACAGGGCCTTGACAGTAGACGCCTCCTTTTCTAGTCTTGACTCCATGTTTAGTTTATCAGTTGTTGGGCATCTAGCCCCATTTCCTTAGAGACATTTTACATTTCAGTTATTCAGACTTTGGTTTGTAATTAATTTAGGATGCAGACTTGTTTTATTATTTCAGTATTGGGATTGTTGTGAGGAGTATTTCCTCCGGATTCATTATTATTTGATGGTTACTCTATTGAGACTTTATTGTGTGTGGTTATGTTAACTTTTATAATTTCACTTATTGCATGTTAATCAGATTTAATTTGAAATTTGACAACTCAATTTTAAATACTAGGTGGTTAGTAATTATTAAAATGTTTTCGACAGTGATGTTATTAACTGAACCAACTTGATATTTTGTATTAATTTAATAATGGAGTAGCTACCCGGTATTTAATTTGTCGGGGTGTCACAGGTGGTATCAGAGCATCAGCTTCTAGTGTCCTTAGGATCTGTACGACCTATTATGTTTCCGCTGACCTTTCTTTGATGTAGAGCCCTATATTTTAGGACTGTTGTATTCTTTTGTGTATGTGTTATTCTTCAGCTATTTTGAGTTAATAACTGCGAACTTATAGACTTTACTCTTATTTCAGATGCCTCCACGATGCGCGCAACGGGTTCCTAGGGATGCACATTCAGAACCACAGCCTGCACCAATACAGGGCACCATGAATGCCGCTGAGGTTGCAACTATTGTAGCCCAAGCGGTAAATGCCGCCCTAGCCATTGTACAGCAGGCACCGCCCCAGGAGTCGGTATCCATGCCAATTTAGGCATATGCATTCCCGTCTGCTTGGGAATGCCTTCGTGATGCTTTTCAAAAAGCACACCCTCCGGAGTTTGCAGGTAGCTCCGATGTTGTGGTATCCAGTCAGTGGAGGAAAGATATTCAGAGGCACTTGAGGATGTATGAGTGCACTAATGTTCAGAAGGAGATACTAACTACTTTCAAGCTAGTGGGATCTGCATTGCAGTGGTGGGAGTCCATTTCCACCGCAGAGGAGAGGGATACTCTCACTATTCAGGAGTTTTGGGTGCTGTTCGACCGCAAATATTTTTCGTCACCTGTTCACACGGAGATGAGGAGGAAACTGATGAACCTCAATCAGGAGAGAAAGACTGTGGCTGAGTATGAGGCCGAATTCACTAATCTATTGAACATTGTTTCGGATGAAATACATACTGAGGAGAAAAAGATTCAGAACTTCACAGATGGATTAACTTGGAGGATCCGTCAGCATTTATTGGGGAATCTCTCGTTGGCCACTTATTCTGACATGGTTAACGCTGCACTGCTACACTGCCAGGATCACCGCTTTCATATGTCTGAGAGAAAGAGATCAGGAGAGTCCATCCATCAGGGTAGGACTGGGGGAAATGGTTCCAGCGGGGCACAATCTGCTCAGGGACAGTACAGGCAGGGTGACCAGGGTTCCCAGCAGGGGGATTCTAAGAGGTTCAGATCGGGGAATTTCAGAAGTGGACAGGGAGGTTTTAGGAAGGACCATCAGGGTTCGAACGGCCATCAGGGCCAGGAGGGTGAGAATGGTCAATAGCAGCAGTTTCAGCAGGGCCAACATAGCAAGGGGAGGAATGGTAACGGCCACCAGGGCCGAGGGCAGCAGGGGCAGCGAGGGGGAAACTTCTTGGGGAAGTGTTATGTTTGTGGCATGACTGGCCATAAAGGCCAGGATTGTCCTGATAGGGGTAGGGCCCCATAGCAGCAGCATCAGGGTGCTCGACAGGAGCCACAGAGGCCTATGTTTCCCGCCACCCTCCCAGCACCACCACAGATGGCAGCAGTACCACCCGTGCCAGCGATCCCAGTTCAGGAGGGACAACTTCCGTATGGGAGAGTGTATCAGCTCCAGCATGCCACAACCCCACAGGATCCACCGGCCATTGAGGGTATGTTCTCTATTCAGGGGACTATGGGGCGTATTTTATTTGACACGGGGGCCACACATTATTTCATTGCTATGAGATTTGCACGCACCATTGGGTTGTTAGACACCGCCGAGAGCACGGTTACTTGTGTAGATTCACCATTGAGTAGGGGATCCGTGATTTCCCTTATATGTAGAGGCGTGAGTATAGAGATCGGGAGGTTTACTTTACCCACAGATATGTTAGTATTAGAGATGAACGAGTATGATGCCATTATTGGTATGGATTGACTAGTTGCGTACCGAGCCATGATTGACTGTTTTAGTAAGATTATTATCTTTGCCATTCCTGGGCAGGTGATGTTTTTAGTGGCGATGCCTCACCCTGAGGGAGGATCGTCCACTCACTTGTACTATATAGAGGAGGAGACCTCTAAGGAAGTGGTGATACCACTTAATTCGATTCCGGTTGTTTGAGAGTTTGCCGATGTATTTTAGGATATACCTAGATTACCTCCGAGGAGGGAGATAGATTTTGTGATCGACTTGACGCCGGACACTCGGCCTATTTCCCGCGCACCTTACCGTATGGCTCCAGCCGAGATGAGAGAGTTACGGGATCAGATTGAGCAGTTATTGGGTCAAGGGTTTATCCGGAGGAGTACTTCACCGTGGGGTTCTCCTGTGTTGTTCGTAAAGAAGAGGTATGGATCATTGATCTTGTGTGTAGATTACCGGGAGTTGAATAAGGTCATGATACGGAATAAGTATCTGTTGCCCCGAATGGATGACTTATTCGACCAACTGAGAGGATCTTCTTTCTTCTCAAAGATTGATTTGCGATCAGGATACCATCAGTTGTGTATCAGGGAAGAGGACGTCTCTGAGACAGCGTTCTTAACGAGATATGGTTCCTACGAGTTTCGGGTTTTGCCTTTTGGCTTGACCAACACTCCAGCTGTGTTTATGGACTTGATGAATAGGGTGTTCAGAGAGTTCCTAGACCAGTTCGTTATTGTCTTCATTGATGACATTCTGGTCTACTCCCAAACAAAAGAAGAGCACGCTGAGCATTTGAGACAGGTTTTGCAGAGGCTACGCCAGAATGAGCTTTATGCAAAGTATGAGAAGTGTGGGTTTTGGCTGAAGGAGGTTCAGTTTTTGGGTAATATCATCTCAGACCGAGGGATATCTGTTGATCCGGGGAAGGTATCCGTGGTAAGGGAGTGGGGACAACCTACGACACCGACTGAGATCCGTAGTTTCTTGGGCCTAGCAGGATACTACAGGAGATTTATTCGGGGTTTCTCAAAGAAAGCGGGTCCTTTGAGACATCTGACTCGTAAGGGTGTGCCATCCATTTGGAATGATGCCTGTCAGTTGGCATTCGATGAGTTGAAGGATAAGTTAACCTCAGCACCTGTGTTACCATTGCCGATACCGGGAGTTGAGTATCTAGTCTACACAGATGCATCCTTACAAGGACTTGGAAGTGTATTGCAGCAGGAGAGTCAGGCCATAGCTTATGCTTCCCGTAAGCTTAAGCCTCACGAGAAGAATTACCCCACCCATGAGTTGGATTTAGCGGTAGTTGTATTTTCACTTCGGATTTGGGGACACTATCTCCTGGGGGAGAAATTTTGGTTATTCACGAACCACAAATCTCTACAGTACCTATTCATGCAGAAGGAGTTGAATATGCGGAAACGGAGGTGGCTTGAGTTTGTGAAGGATTATCAGTTCGATATCCAATATCACCCAGGGAAGGATAACGTGGTAGCAGACGCGTTGAGCCCTAGGCCAGTAGATGAAGTGGCCGAGGTGTGGAAGGAGTTGGGACACCAGGATGCAGTGGCCCGATCGTTCATGTCTGTGATGACAGTTACACCTCAGATTGTCACGAAGGTGGTAAAGGCACAGGCAAATGACTCATTCTGTTAAGAGCAGATAGTTCGATTGCTAGCAGAGGGAGTAGAGTCCTATACCGTTAGCTCAAAAGGGGGATTATGCTTCAATGGGAGACTAGTCGTTCCAGAAGGGGAAGACTTACGACACAAGGTGATGGAAGAGTCGCACGGCTCACGGTTCGCGGTACACCCCGGTGGGGATAAAATGTACCAAGACATGAGACGTCAGTATTGATGGAGCGGGATGAAGAGAGATATTGCCCTATTTGTTTCTAAATGTGCCACTTGTCAGCTGGTAAAAGTGGATCATCAGAGACCGGGAGGACTTCTACCGCCATTAGAGGTCCCGATGTGGATGTGGGAGAGCATCTCCATGGACTTTATCATGGGGTTACCTACGTCACAGAGGGGTCACGAATCCATTTGGGTAATTGTGGACAGGTTGACTAAAGTTGCTCATTTTCTACCCGTAAGGACATACAACACTATGGGACAGTATGCCCATATTTTTATTGCAGAAATAGTGAGACTTCACGGAGTGCCCCTAAACATCGTGTCTGACCGAGACAAGATATTTGTGAGAGTTTTCAGGAGGCCATGGGCACGGAATTGCGGTTGAGTACGGCTTATCACCCGGAGACCGATGGGCAAACCGAGCGTATAAATCATATGTTAGAGGACGTGTTGCGTATGTGCATCATAGACTCTGGGGGTGGATAGGAGCAGTATCTTCCACTGGTGGAATTTTCTTACAATAACTCCTACCAGTTCACCATTGGCATGGATCCATTTGAGGCATTGTACGGTAGACCTTTTCGTTCCCCAACATGTTGGTTAGAGGTGGGGGACAACAAACTACTTGGGCCGGAAGTGATTCTGGATACTTCGGCAAGGATAAAATTGATACGGAGTCACATTCGGGTAGCTCAGGATCGGCAGAAGAGCTATGGTGATGCAAAGAGGTTCTTCAGGGAGTTCAAAGTGGGGGACCAGGTTTTACTCAGAGTATCTCCTATGAAGGATATTATGCGTTTTGGGAAGAAGGGGAAACTGTCGCCGATATATGTGGGGCCATTTCCTATCATCGAGCGGATTGGGTCCGTTGCATATAGACTTGGGTTACCGGAGCATTTGCACATGATTCATGATGTGTTTCATATTTCCTCGCTAAGGAAATATCTTAGGGACGATTTGGCTCATTCTCACATTGCTTTGGAGGACATCGATCTCCATCCTGATAGCTCCTATGAGGAGGGGCCGATTACTATTTTGGACTGAAACGAGCGGAAACAGGGGTCAAAGATAGTACTGTTGGTACGTGTTCAGTGGCGGCATCATAATGTCGAGGAGTCCACATGGGAGCCCGAGGATGAGATGCACGAACGTTATCCAGAGTTGATTTTACCCGGTACTTTCTAGTTCTGAATTTCGGGACGAAATTCTGTTATAGGGGGGAAGTATGTAATACCCCGTACTTTTATTGATATTTATTTATGGGATTAATTAAATTAAATGTGAATTAATTGAGAATTAATCCGGATAAAATACTAACGAGATGTGAGTTGGTATTTGATTATAATGTGTATATATGACAATATATGAATTTTGAAAATATTGAAATTGTCGCGAGACTGAAATACGGCAATTTGGGAAATTTAGTTCGGACGCGCGTGTCAGTCGCGTCAAGAATATAATTATTTAAATTAAAAAAAAGTGAATTTTATTTTTATCAACCGAATGATCATTTTGAGTGCGCCAACGTGTCCGGAAGGGTCGAAATAGTCAGAAAACACTAGCCGGGGGTTTAGTTTGGGTCCCGGGGCATTTTTGGGCCATACCGGCAACTTAAAAGGGTATTTTGGTAATTTTGAAATTTTGGGAATTATAACCAACGAATTTTTGGAATTAAATATAGTTTATTTAGTAACCCACTAAACCATTACCATCACTTAACTAATTAGAGGGCTACGGGAGTTATAGGAAGAAGTTAGAAGAGGTTCCCAAAGAGAAAACCATAACCACCATCTTCAACCTTCAACCTTGGAAGAAATATGAAGAGAGAGAGAGAGAGAGAGAAACCTTCAACATTCAACATCAAATTCAGAGAATTATCTAAGCAAGTGGTTTAATTACGTTAATTTCAAGCGAATGTTTCTTCCATGCTTAGAATTGATAAAATTGCTTTAATTTGGGTATTTGATGAAAACCCTTGAAATTTGATATAGAAATTCATAATTTGTTATAGGGATTGCATGTAGAATGGTAGTTGATGATTTTCCTACAAGAAATACAACTTTTGATGATGAAAAAATGGATTTATAAGGATAACATTGAAGACATGAAATTCTGGGTTCATACCCATAGGGTTTGGGGTAAAATTGAGGATTGATGATAATTTTATGTTATTTAGGAAGATTGGAACCCCAATAATATGTTAAGATACGATCTACGAAAGTTTAGTGGAGTTTAGAAACCTTAAAACACTATTTGGGATGATTTTAGGATGAGTTTAGAGATGAAGAAAATTGAGAAAAACGAAGTAGAATTTTTGGGCTTGAAGCTGCCATCTCGTTAGAAGACCTGCCCAGGTCATTCGAATTAGCTCGTACGAACGAGCTTCTAACTAGGTGACAGTCTTCCTTCTAACGAGTTGGTAGTTCATTCGATGCCTTTCGTTCGAACGAACTCTAGTTCGATGCCCTCTCGTTCGAACGACCTCTTGTTCGAACGACCTCGTTCGAATGAGGCTTCTAACGAGTTGACATAATGGCCTTTTTGGCCTGATTTGATTTTTAGTGTCCCGTAACCTTGTTTAATTGATGAGATAACTTTCCCTTGTTAACTAATTGGTATAGTTAGGAGATTTGGGATATATTGAGGAGTAAAATATAGAAGAGTGGCTTGAACCAAAGGATATTTGTGGATTAGGACGCGAGTGACCAATCACGATGCGAGGATAATTGATGACTTAAATACATATAAACCGGGGACATGTGATTTGTGTAATACTAAAAGTTGGTATAAGAACGATAAGTATACCACTAATAAAATATGGTAATTATTAAGATGTGTGCATGCTTAGTATATATGATTTTATGTGTATGACGTACCTACCATACTTGCTATCACGGGAGGTTTGCGTTCGTTTAGGGCCATCTAATCTTTGTGTGCCTACGAGGGGGATATAGATTGGTACCTCGAGGAAATAGGTCAGAGAAGGACTTATTGAGAAGTTAATAGGTCTGCTGATCATGGGAGCATAGGTATGTGCATTACCCATGTGATGTGAACTATGTTCGCCTCCATTGTTTGTGATTTGCTATTATCTGAGAACGATTCCTGAGAGATTCAGAATGCGCGATCCTTATGTACGTGATGTACCGGGATGGGATAGCAGAGTATGTGTGCACCGCAGCTTAGTCTCGGGGTGCTAGTATTGTATATTTCTGATGTGAATAATATACGGTTAAATGAAAAGAATTGTCATGTTTAAATTGTGAAGTGTAATTATCGTAATGATCGCTAAAGATAAAAAGGGATAACCTGTAGTGAATTGTATTGCTAATAATTGAGGATCCGAGAATTTAAGTAAAACTCTCTATTTAATTGATGAAGTTGGAATTAAAGCACGAATCGAGTAGAAAGGTTAGAATTTAATTGGTCTAGATAGATATGAGAATCACTTGAATGGGTATGGTACGTTAGGAGTGCACAATTAGTCGAGAGGTGAGTATTTCATGCGAGAGCACGTCCTAACATGTTTTTGCATTCATTGTTTTAATGTTATTAAATCACTTGCTATTTTTAAACTATTATCCACAATCGGGCTCTGACCCGTTTGCTTTCAAATCTATTTTTGTAAAAACCTTTTTAGGTGCCCAACCACAAGGACACCATGCATAGGAATTCTATTCAGGTGACGAGCTGTAGCTATTGTGGAAGTTATAGGGCCTTAACAGTAGACGCCTCCTTTTCTAGTCTTGACTCCATGTTCAGTTTATCAGTTGTTGGGCATGTCGCCCAATTTCCTTAGAGACATTTTACATTTAAATTATTCAGACTTTGGTTTGTAATTAATTTAGGATGCAGACTTGTTTTATTATTTCAGTATTGGGATTGCTGTGAGGAGTATTTCCTCCGGATTCATTATTATTTGATGGTTACTCTATTGAGACTTTATTGTGTGTGGTTATGTTAACTTTTATAATTTCACTTATTGCATGTTAATCAGATTTAATTTGAAATTTGACAACTCACTTTTTAAATACTAGGTGGTTAGTAATTATTAAAATGTTTTCGACAATGATGCTATTAAATGAACAAACTTGACATTTTGTATTAATTTAATACAGGAGTAGCTACCCAGTATTTAATTAGTCGGGGTGTCACATTTAGTTCAACGATTTTCTCTATTGTAGGCTTTGCTGACAGCATTTCTCCAGTAAGGAATATTTTCACTACAACAAAGATTTTCCTCCCTATAGCAACATGGGTTATCAAAACACCAAAATTATTTGGAACTTCCCGTGACCTGGATCGATGTAGGTTCATTTCAGTGACACATTTCCTAACTCTAGTGAAGGTATTATCTAGCGCAAAAAGTAGATTTTTTTTAATAGATTACTTTGAAAAATGTGTAAATCCTATTTTACTGCCATATCGGTTGGTGAGTTGGGGAAGAAACTTATTTGTGTGGACTAGAATAACTTAGGGCCTCTTAGACTTGTGGTCAAATGTTCGAAATGGATATTTATCTCTTTTTCTTCCCACAAACAAGTTACAGTTTTTGAAAGATTTTTGCCTAAATATTTTATCATAATATTCTCTAGAGAGAAAAAACATTCTTTGTATTTTTGAGATATTGAAGTTTTTAAACTTTGATCTAAAATCTTTTTGAAGTTTCATTATTTCTCCATTAAGCTTGAACAAATCTCTTTCTAATGTGTTCTTTTATAATTTTTAGATTGTTGATATCTCAAAAATATTTTGCAAGTTTATTTTGAGATGCCAAACATTTTTATACACTTCCATCAAACTTTAATAATCTTACAATGTAAGATGTAGATATACACATTCATAGATTTTTATCCTTGTTCCAAGATTCGGAAGACAAATTTATTTTCAAACTTTAAATGAAGTAGTTTGTTGGTGTGAGATTTGATGACATTGATCGTGGATCCAAATCGGTGGTAATTGTGTAGTTTTCTTCAGCTGTCGGTCCTCTGCTTAGATGATATGGTGGGAAAGAGTTTCTAGTCGCTCATATCACCATGTGTTAATAAGTTTGTCTTTTAGTTGCAATACTCTGCCATAGTACATTTATTGTTCTGTCGGCCCTAGGTTTTTGCCTGTTGTGGGTTTTTCCTCGTACGCCCAAGTGTTGTGCTATATTGTTTACCGTCTAGCACTTAGATTAAATCACCTAATATTGAAGATAAAATTTAGTGTAATCTATTTGGTGAATAATATGTCACATAAACTTTAGGTGTTGTTTTTTACCCATAACAAAAAATTGAAGAAAAACCTTGTCTACTTTTACAAGAAATTTTAATTGTGTATTCTTCATCCATCTTGGTTTTGAGCACATGCACATGCACTCTCAATCTATATCTCTTATTGCTATTTTTAACCATTGAATATTCTGCATTTCTTCACATATTGGTATTTTAAGGAGTTTGATAGTGTGTTTTGGGAAATCATGCTCTTAGTACTTCATACAAAGTCTTTGAATAAGTATCTTGTAGTTTTTTTATTCTGAGCATTTGTAATTTCTATCTTGTTATGCCTTTGGCCAGGCCTTGTGTCACAATTGATAGACTTTTCATTTTTGTCGCTTCTAATCTTTTGGTTGTTGTGTTTTGTCAGGGAATAGACAAAGGGGGAGACTGTAAGAGTATTTACATAATCATTTGTGCCCTCATATGCGATTGTCTTATTTCGATTTCCAAAACGCACTTTGGGTTCTTGACTTTACCTATGCGGAAAGATTCATGAACATTTTAAAGTCATTTTTCTCATCCTCATGACTCATTAATCACAATTTGTATGAAAGGTAAATGTTTGGATGACCCCTACACTCACTCCACTTGTCTTTTACAAAAATTAGCTGGCCCCAAATAATTGGGAAAAAACTTTGTTGAGTGTAGTTGAGTTTTTTACAAAACTCTCGGATCATGGTAAAAAAATTCATGTGTGTAAAACTTATGATTTTCCTCTTTGATTTTTCCTTATTTCAAAAACATTGAAAATAAAAGGCTAAAATTTAAGTAAGCCATGTAGCTTCGTTGTAGTAAAGGTTTCCTAGATGCTAGCAAACTCTGAGACTTGTCTCGATAAAAACTTTAGCAAACTCCTCTGACATTTTCACTCATTGATCATCGCAACTATGCATTATTTCGCTGGTTGCTTTGTCTCACTTGAAGATGGTTTAAAAATCCGTGGAAATATGCGCGCCTTGCTTCGTCACTAAATCTCTTTAGCAAAGAATTCCTTCGTTATAGCAAACCCGTCAACGAAGAGACCCGAGCGAGGGTAAATTTGTATATCCTTGAAGATATTTTTTGTGTAAAAAGTGACTTCTTATGTTTTTTTGGTTGATGATTAGACATTAGAACCCCCAATAACTCTCTCACACATGCCTTGTGTAAGATATGTGACTTTCTGCCTCACCTTAGTAATGTGTAAACCCATTTTTGTTGGCTTTCTTATAAAAATCATTATTGCTCTTCATTTCAAAATATCTCTCATCAAACTTTTAAGAACAATTTTTCAAGAGAGCTTTGTGTCTTCTTCATTTTCTTCCTTTCTATGAAGATACGAATAATCCTTTAAAAAGAGGGAACCTAATATCTAATTCTAGTTCATCTTTTTTCTTCTTCCTTTATTTGCATTTAATCATCTTTGTTTTTTGAGTCTGATTAATATCAAATAATATAAAGATTTTACCAAGAGCATTTTCACAAAACTGACCTGGTTTCATACATTTTAGGGATCTCCTCCCAATAAGATTATTGCGATCTTTGTGTCTTTTTTTGGATTCCAAACACTTATGAACTCTAAGGCTTAAAGACGAAGGCTTGCGCAACATTATTGATGTGTATCAAGACATACGAGATGTTGAGAAATTCTATCAAAGTATATAGATCTCAGGCTTACTACGTATTAGTTGAAAAAGTGTGAGGTGTGACGTAGGGTGGAAGGATTATTAAGTGTTAGTCCCCTCTGTGAGTCTTTACTAAGTTTTTTATGAGATTATTGCATTGACCCGAGGCTTTTTCCCATTATTGGGTTTTTTTCCTCGTACATCTAGTGCTTTGTTTCTATTTACCTTTTTTGCATGAAAACCCACATGTTTAAATAAGATTCAACCTTATTTGAATAATAAAACTTTAGTGAATATTATAACATATACTTTTAGGTATGCTAAAATAAATTTTGGTGGGTCTCCATTTCGGTATGCAATATGCACTCTCAGAAAATACTTAATATGATTCCCCGTGTAAATCATATAATACCCACTTGGTGAAATTAAATTTGTTGCTAATTAATGTTCACCGACTTCTTATTTATTCTTTGGTCTCTAACTTAACTTATTTGATATACTACCTAATTAAAAATAATGCACTGATCTGGTACACTGTTAGAATAAAAATTTATAAGTTAATCAAGGGAGTATCACAATCTAGGATATCTCCCAAACGTGGATTCCTCAGGAATACGATCTCAAACGTGTACACACAACTATTTCCCAACTTGCGAAGATTTAGAACCAATAAATTGGTTTTCACCCATAATAATTAAAGCAATATCTAAGGGGATATTCCGATTTTGGTAATCCTCGGGATTGAGAATGTATGCATCCTTTGCAAACTTTGTGATATTGGGAAAATCTGATCTAATCAGTTTAACACCCCTTATTTTTTCACATACCGATTGGCTATTCCGATACGCCGAAGACAGGGCGCGTTAATCAATTTACTCAACATTAAACAATTATTATTATTATTATTATTATTTATTTATTATTAGTATTAGTATTATTATTGTACTAAATTTTAATCATCCACAACGTGAGAGAAAATACATATAAATACTAAAATAACAAAATGTCTCATCATCTAACGTAAATAAATAATATAGTCTCAACTCCCACAAATAAATTCAACTGAATAAATAAACCAGAACCAATATGGCCCGTACAATCTCTGAAATCGACGAGTCTGAACTGAAAGGACCGATATTGAAATGATCGATTGGATGATGAAGTGGCGAGTCTAAAATCCTCATCCATTCAACTCCAGTCTATAATTGAATGGGAAATATTTTAGATATTTTGTGTCAGTGCCCCGAAAGTTGCGAGAAAATCTGACTATATCTATGCATTAATAATCACGCGACTCATTTACATAATCATGCCAACCCATCGACACTTACATGAAAAATATACCTCACCCCTCTACATAAGTGATATAACTAAATGAGTGTCCCAAGCCAAGGTATAACCGATACAATAAGTCTCAATCGCTAGACTAATAAGTAAATTGTCATATATTCTTATACCACATTAGGATGCAACTAACTACTTACGTAAAGAGTAAAGCCTAAAACAAATCCCACTCATGTGACATGAACAATAAGATACTCATGATATATTAACATGACACATTTGAAGCACCTTATAACTTTGACTCACTTGAGTCCATATTATATAGGTGCTCACCTAGTTTGGAAATAGTGACAAAATTGAGTCATATCCTTGCTTGACCAAAAAACCTTCAGACTCTTCATTTGATTTCCACAAAATGTTCTTTAAGGTGGAAGAGCAACACCTCACCTAGGTTTGCATTCATGTGTTGCATTCTTTATGTTTGCATGTGTGTGAGTTAAATCACAATAAATAATTTTTTCCATAATTTTTGGGATATTTTAAATAATTTCTAAGAATTTTTAAATAATTTTTAGAGATTTAAAATTGGCTTATATAAATGTTATGGGATGTTTTGTAATTAGTAAAACCTGCTAAAACTTGGCTTGGGTAGAAACTGAAAGCGCTAGATCAATTTGTATTTCTGAAAGAACTAAAACACGCGTTTTTCAAGTGATCTCAACCTTAGATGTGGTGGACTTATAACGGCTAGATCTGCGTTTCTTTACACTCTCAAACCAGAGATTGATTGATAGCCCTTGGATCATTTTAATCTATGGTTTGTATGCATTATTACTTCATCTCTGTGTTAGCTTTTAAACCAATCAAAGCGTTTATAAATGCGGTGCCTTGGTATCCATTGGATTTCCTTCGATCAAATCTTTATCGTTCATTTACATTAAACTTTCTAGATCCGTCTTCTCTTTGTAGAAAAAGAGACTTCGTCTTCGATTTTGCAACTTTTTTTCACCTCATTTTTGAGAGAAAAAAGAGAGAAGAGAGAGAGAGAAAGAAAAGAAAAAGAGAGAAAATAAAAAAACCTAACCATTCTCCGGCAAAATTTTTTCCAGAAATCGTATTTGAGAGTTATGTTAGTTGGAGTTTTTTTTAGTTTGATCCTCTCTTGTTCTTAATCTCTTGTCCAACTAAGTCACATTTTACAAATCTAATTTTACTTCATTGAAAACTGAGATTTGTGAGTCTGTGATACACTTCACGTTTTATCTCACTGGCTTTGATTTCTTATTTTGAGAAATCTCATTTTTGTTGGTTCTTTTAAAACTGTTATGTTGCTTTCAAACCCTAAACCAACAAAATCATTTCTGATTTCAGTTTTTGAGGGTACTCAGACTTAGATCTAGTTAAGATCTTGATTAGGGTTTTCACTTTCATAAATTCCACATTTTATGAAATAAGTTTACATATTTTCAAATAAAAAAAAGTGCATAGGATCTTAGCTCGTATATATAGCAAGATTCCCTCTTAATCCATGGTTAAATTGAAAGGTTCAAAGTCTGAGTTTTCGATCTAAATGATTTGAGAAATGTTCTTTGTATTTTAGAATTTGTTTGTAATTTGTTATTCATCTTGTCTGTAATAAGTATGTGTGGGTTGCATGCATCTGATTTAGAGCACATCACCACTTACACTTTCAAACTACAACTCTTAAAGGTGTTGGTAGAGAGATTATGAACATTTGAGTCGACGTAAAGCTTGAAAAAGTGTTGCAAAGCTAAAAGGAGTGGAGTTACAAAGCTTAGAGAACATCAACAACATCAAAACCTTGGGAGAAGTCAGAAAATGCAAGTGGAGTTGGTATAATTTCTGAACTTAGAATATGTTTGATTGTGTGTCTTAATTGTTATATAGCTTGTAACCTGTTACTCTTATTTTAGTGGATTTTTACTTTTGAGGTGTAGAGACCTCCATGGATGTTTCCCCAATTGGGTGAGGTTTTACCACGTTAAAAATTGTACTTGCATGCTTCCTCTTTATCTTATACCTTTCTTGAGGATGTGTTTATTTTAAGTTTTGTTTTTCAAAACTGGTAACCTATACCTTAAATAACTCATTCATACTGTTTTAAATACACCTTCTGTTATAGTATTTTTTTTTCGAATTAAAGAGTTTCTTGAACAAAATGTTTGGAGCCATTTGGATAGTTTAATCTGGAATTAAATGACTTAAGTGGCACTTTTTTCAATATTAATCTGACATAGTGTATTTTAATTAAAGTGCCCATCAATAGACTATATCATACTTTATTGTAACTCTTATACTACCGCATGAAGGCATCTACCTTTGGGGACCTTCTTGTGCCTCTATTAATAAACCCGTAGAAACCCCTCACCTAATGGATTTAAAACATGCACAGACAAAATAATGGAGGATCACCACATAGCCACACCATCGACTAGTCCCATATAGAACTCTTATGATGGATCCAGTTATCCACAAGTTTTAACCAACTTAACGCATTATCTACTATATTGAGCTCTACCAAACTTTATCATCATCCAAGAGTGTAGTACATGGTTTCAAATTCATTTAAATCAAACCCCGACCAATAGATTTCCCAAGATTCAAATACGATATATTCACAACACACACACACACACACACACACACACACACACACACACACACACCATCCATACATATATACCAAGATGGTTATTTCCTCTTAACTGTGTGAAACTCGTAGTTACACCTCACTAACCTACCAAACAGAGTTATGTGAACCAAAATAAGTCCTCTATCTCTCGACTTAGATTCTCATTATAACTCAGTAATATTTTACCCCCAAGTGTCCCAATCAAAGCCTTTAGTGAAATCCTAAAGGAAACATCACGCCATAAACTAATACATCACATCTTAACTTTCTATTGATATATGTGCGCATGGGGATAATATGATATTATGTGCACGATGAAAACCTACTCAAATTGTTATCCATATCCATGTGAACATAGAGACTACTCAGTCATGGATAGAAACCTCGCACGCAGCCGAGACAGGAAATGTCAGTGCTGAAAACTTAAAAATCATCCAAAACATACTAAACATGATCCTTTTTGCCCAAGATTTCCCACACATTATTCTAAACTTAAAGAGAACATAAAGCCCATCAAACATAATCTCTATTTGAATTTAAACATGATTTTAACAATGTAATCATTATTAAGGTTAAAACATAAAAATAAGGTGTAAAACATCACTTTTATCATGGAGGTAATTATGTTTCATAATGATTTCGGGTTTTGATCAATAAATTTCTCTCAAGTCATTAAGATCCATTTAATACATATGATTCACCAATACTACTCAGATTTGATATGAATTGAAACAAGTTCTAAGCATAAAAGCATGATTTCGACTAAGGAATAAAATATAAGCAATTTACATATTAAACCATGGTAAAGTAAGATATTGTTTGCCTCTTCATGGTAGTTGGAGATTCTAACTTGATTCACCCTCTTTAGATATTTAAGTTCATCTCCAAAGGTTTTCCTTAGGTCTCCCAAAACACTTTGGATTATAGGGATTATGTTGTGTGTAAAGTAATTAATTAATTAGGGTTAACACCATTTAAATACCCTTAATCCCACAAGTTTAAAAAAGGCCTAATTTTGTGCCTCCATATGTGCCCAAAACACTACCCAAACTATTTCAAAACTTATCCAAAAGGTATGACTACCACTGGCACAATTTAAATTATTAAAAATGCATTCCGACCCTCTGTATCACTCTAGAGTCCCGTATACACAGTAATACCTCACAACACACGATATTACCTCACAAATTAAATAAAATACACAACATAATTATATTACGAGTAAATGTACACAGTCAAAACTCATATAATTAATATCACTAATTAGTTATTTATAACATGCGACAAAAAATCACATAACATGCAAAATTTAATCAGCATATAAATTATGCATTTTATTATTACCATTTCACACAAGTAATAATTAATCTAACTTATTAATTTAATTCCACAGTTAATAAATAATAAATAAATAGCCCAAAAATATGAGGTATTACAGTTAATCCCTAGACTTGAATCTCATGTATGGTCATATTCAATACAATCCTGATGTACCGGTACGGTCGTCTTTCAGACAAGTTCCCGAACCATCATATAGGTTCCCGTAGTCAAGATAAACTACTAAGATCGTACTCACAACTTTATCAATAGGATGTCAACTCCCTATCTAGGCTATGAACTATTTAACTGAGCTATTATCATAATTTTGATATTCCATGATCAGGCCGAATACTTCTTACGAGGATTTTGACTAGTCTCAATCGATCGAGATTAATAAAATATATTTAAATAATATAAGGAATTCTTAAAAACATGATTCTTATTTCAAAATGAAATTAACATGTCTTTATTAATAAAAAAAATAAATGATCTTAAGAATATCCCCCACCCAGCAATCTCCCATTTAGTCTTAAACTGATGTGCATAACTATCGAAAGCCTTAGCTTGTAAGATCTTTGTAAATAGATCTACCAAGTTGTCATGAGATGCAATTTCAATCACGATGATGTTGCATCTTCACACGATCTCATCTATCAAATGATATTTGCGCTTAATGTGCTTAACCCTCTTATAAGTCCTTAGTTATTTCGAGTTAGAAACCACTTCGTTATTGTCAAAATATAGTGTTATAACCAACTGCACCGAAGGAGCCACACACAAATAACTTATGAAGTTCCAAAGTTAAACAATATCCTTTGATGCCTCCGAAGAGTAGCATATTCAACTTTTATGGTCGAATAAAAAATACATGATTTCTTGATACTCCTACAACTTATGGATCCACCTCCTTGGGTAAACACAAGTCCTATGGTTAATTTTATGGAATCCTTATTTGATAAAAAATCCAAGTCTATCTACCCTAAATGTACAAGACTGTCTAATGAGTAAACATGCAGATAATCTCTAATCCTTTTCAAGTTTTTGAGAATGTGCTTTACTGCAGTCTAGTGTGCCTCACATAGGTTAGAATATAATCTGATGATCAAGTTAACGATAAAGTAGATGTTTGAAAACATAGCATACATGAGGCTTCCTGAAGAGGGTCTCGATATTTATGTGTTTAAACAAAACTAATTTTTCTTCGAAAAAGATCCAACTTTTAATAATTCACCAAACCAAGTTGTGAAATCCCAATTCTGACTTTAAACTAATTTTATCTTGATTAATGCTAAACATGCATCTAGTGATTAAAGCAAGTAAAGTAAAGTAAAGAATACTCACAACGCCGGATGTACGAGGAAAAAACCCAAAACGGGAAAACAACCTCGGACGACCCAAACCAGACAATCACTATGAATAATGGTTTTACAAAGACAGATTAGCCTTACACTAAGACGCGATCCCCACGGGTCTTGACGCTCCTTCTGATCTTCAACCGTTTTTCATTAGTGCCCACGCAGAAATTCCATATTCCACGATCTCTGTCAACAAAACACGCCTCCACGTATGTCTCGGTGTCCACCGATATGGCTTTGATACGTCTACGATGTCGAACACGATGTCCGTCGCTTCTTAACCGCAAAACCCTTTGTGTTCAATATGTAGAACAAACAACTTTGGTGCAGAAAGATCACGTAAACGTATAAGAATGATAACTCAGATCTTTGCAAACTCTAAGGATGTGTTTATGCTTTGTAAACCATAGAAAACATGTGCAAACAAGGTTCTGGTTCGTAAATTTTTTTCCAGAAAGCACAGTAACGAAATTTTGATGCAAACACTATTTAAATAGGATTTAAACACCGCCTCGAAAAACTTGTCATTCGAACGACTTAGCATGTCATTCGAGTGACATTGTATCTCGTTTGAACGAGATCCAATGTCGTTCGCCCAACATTGTATCTCCTTCGAACGAGATCCAATGTCGTTCGAGCGACCTCGCGAAAGTTTGACTTTCTTTGACTTTTGAATAAGAACGTCTCTTAACAGAGAGATTCAAATTAGTCAAACTCTCTTTCGAGCTTATCATCATAAAACGAAGTATAAACCTTTTGAAATACTATAAACCATTTAAATACATTTTTCTTTATAAAAATTACATCCTTATCTTTTATAAAATAATTCCAAGCACCATTAATTATACGCATTCATACCTGAGTGATCTCGGAATGAAATTAACTTTGAAGACGAGTAAACTTGCACCAAACAAACATCGGCATGATTATTTCTTTGAAGCTTTGCCGCAACATCTTCAATTTCTTCAATACGTCATAGACCAAGTGGGATCGTGACAAAATAAACATCTCCCTATGACATATTACAAACAAAGTTTTGTTCACGGAATTAAGTCAAAACAATACAGGGACTCAATTGGAAATTTTTGTCCTTACAAATCTCCCCCTTTGACTATTCCGGGACAAAACTAAACTAGTGAAATGCCTAACCGGGCCGTCAAGCCGTACGACGTCTAAATCCCATCCCATAAACCCAAAATCAAAAATAGAGGATATAGACTAGAATATGTAGCATCGGCAAGCATGAACTGTCTGAATGTGATGTAGACTTGAAATCTCAAATCACTGAAGCATACCTACACACAAGAAACAGACAAACTAAAACCAAGTGAAGTATGGAGGAACAAATGAAACCAATTTATATATTCAATAAGAACAAATCATTTGAAACACGTGAGCAAATATTAGATACCAATTTGTTACCAATTTGAAACAAATATAAGCGCTCAAAAAATCTCCCCCTACATCACATACAAAAATCTCTCCCCCTTTTTGCCTCGAATAGACAAGCCGGTGAAAAGATAAACCAATAAGAAATTTCTAGCATGAGAATATGATACCAAATAGAATCAAGTTGATACCAATTTTGAAAAATGAAAACCACTAGAAAATCATGAAACAACCAGCTAATAAAGATACCAATAACAACTCAGTAGCTAGTAAACCAAGGAATCACACATAGAGAATACCAATCAAATCAAGTGTAATAAATGGGCATATATGCGAAATATCAAATTGGAACATAAAAGAACCAACATATAAGTAAACAGTCCAAAAATGCTTCCCGCAGTACCAAAAAATATACCAAATTAAACCAAAGAACTGCAAACCAATGAGAAGACATTTTTCAACCTGTCGTTCGAACAAGCCAGGGACTTCGCTCAAACGAGATGAGAAAGTAGCTCGAGCAAAGACATAAGTCGTTCGCGCGAGATGCAATGTCGTTTGAACGACTTCGCGAGACCTGCCAAAATTCCCCAGTTTCCCATAAATATTATAAAGTATTACCCAGTGAAAAAATTTCCACCAAAATATTCCAGGAAGGGACTGAAAGATGCAAAACAGTGCTAAAACAGTAAGCTTTTCGCACAAAATGCAAAAACTCATAAAAACTTAAAATGTGAGTTACATGAAAACATAGTATCGATGTGCTCAAACATGGATATGGAATGAATGGGCGTGAAACTACAACAAATGAGACATAATTCCAACACATCGAAACGGTCAAGAAGCTCTAATTGATAGAGATAAATCATCAAACTTTATCATAGCCATATGACAATTAAAGTGTGAGCTTAATGAACTAAACATACTACATGCACACAAATCCATAATTTTGACGATTCTACAAACAATAACGTCAAATTGCAATGTTTCAACATCAAGATTAGATGTGGAAACCCGTTTAAATTTTCTCCAACCAAACACCCTCATATAGACATTTTTTTTCAAGTTCTTTTGAGATTTCTAGGATTCTCAACTTAGAGAAAATCTTATTGACCCTTTTCTTAGCATATTGCATTTTCTTTTGGGCTCTTTTAAATGGTGGCTTTCATGACGAGTAAATTTTGAACTCTCGCAACCCTTTCCCATGAATCACTCATCATTTTTACCAATTTTAAATCCTCATGGAAAACGGTTATTACATGCACACTTCTCCTTAAGTTTACTTACGGGTAGATGATAAGATTGAGATAAGAACGCCTCAGCAAATTCAAATATGCAAGAGAAGTCAATGATCCATTTAAACTCGTGCATGTGTGCAATGTTGGCATATATACAAAGTCGAATCAAGATGCATATCAACTTCGAAACAACCCCATATAAATAATGGTTAAGATCATTCTAAGCATCGATAATAATGACCAAATGTCGTAGCCACATGGATAATGAAATGATGGGGGGGGGGGGGGGGGTCCAAGCACACCAATATGCCATATCAAACATGTAAACTAAAAAAAACTGAAAATCTTTTTGGCTTTTCAAACATATATTGACTCAAGGAAAAGCAAAATCTTTTTGGATTTTCAAAATTTTTCTCAAAAAACAAAATCTTTTTGTATTTTTCAAGTATAACTCAAACAAATGAAAACTATAATACAAAATGAGACACATGTCATAATACTAGCAATGAATATATCATGAAGCAAACTAGCATATGACAAACATGGCAACACTATCATCCTTTAGATTTAGCATGGGAAGAATCAAGTGCACCCAAACGAGAATCCTGAAGTTTAATTACTAAAGCCACTAAATCCGATTTCCTAACCCAAGTAGGTGTAAAACAACGCATGGGGGCATGGGTAACCGGGGAAACTTTATTCTTAAACATCCTAGGAGATTGTCTAAGGTCGTAACAATAACGCGTTAGATGACCTTTCCTACCACAAAACGTGCAAGAGTAGCGGTGGTGGGAATGATTACCTTTATGTGGACCTTTTCTAACCATCCTAGTTTTTCCCACACGTGCGGGGGGAATGGGAATAATTATCTCACCAAAACCTATACCTCCCCTATCTCCCTTAATTTGGACGGTGCCTAAGATCTTATCTAACTTCTCCGACCTAGCCTCCAAATCAAACGTGACTCTAGACGAGTCTTTCAACCTTTCCTCCAACTCAAGAATCCTAGACACGAGAAAACGCCTAGACTCCTCAAACTCTAAAATCTCCTTTTTCAAGGATTCCATCAAACCACGGAGATTATCTCTCTCTTTCTCCACAGACTCTGGTTTCTCCCTAAACTTCTTTTCTCGTGCCCTAAGATCCTTAATCAAAATATCATTATTTTCTATGGCACGCTCATTCAACTTAGATTGCGATTTTGAGTTAGCCTTTTTCACCTTTACCGTTTCGGCATACAACTCATTAAACGCATTTTGCAATTCTCTCACATCTATCTCCTCCTCGTCACTCTCTTCTCCCTGACTAATATGGGATACACTCAAAACCTCCTCAGAAGTGTCATTCGCATTAGTATTTTCGTCGTCGCTCACATGACATGCCATAAATGCAGTAAAGTTACGTTCAATGGGTGAACTATCTCCTTCTTCCGGTTCACTATCACTTAAGGTGGCACTATAGACAATGGGTTACTTCCCCTCTTTCTTAAGTCTAGTGGAACACTCCTTAACCTTGTGACCGTACCCCTCACACCCAAAACACTTATCCGAATCATCTCTCTTAGGCTTCTCAAACTTATCCTTAGAGGTGGGATCCACTTTGTTGTTCTTGAATTTTTCAAATTTCTTGGCATCTTTAGATTGCTTTTGAAACTTAATAAATTTTTTAAATTTCTTTGCCAACAAAGCAACATCCTCAAAATCGAAATCGAAATCGGAATCTGAAACTTTAATTTCCTCCTTCGGAGTTTTCAAAGCAATACCCTTTTCTTTCTTAGGCACTTACTTGGAGGTAATCATGTTTGTAAGTCACCTACAATCTCTTCTAGTTTCGTTGACTCTAACCTACCCAAGGAGTATAAAATGGTCACTTTCGCATCAAACCTACTAGGCGACGACCTAATGATTTTCTTAATGACACGGTTGTCGGGAATTTTCTCACCTGGGTTAAACGACGAGTTGACAATATTGGAAAACGTAGCATAAAACTCATCAAAGGTCTCACTCTCTAACATCCTAATGGTCTCAAACTGAGTAGTGAGTTTTGAAGTTTTGACGCCCTAACCGTGCTAGTGCCCTCGTGAGTAAGTGCCAAAATATCCCAAGCCTCTTTTAATGTTTTACAACTCATAATTATATTATATTCTACCTGTGTGACATGTGAAGAAATAACGTGCAGACCCTTAGAATTATCGTGTGCAAGTCTTTGTTCAGTTTCGGTCCATGACTCAATAGGCTTTAAACTAGTGACCTCACCTACAATAGTGACAGGTGGTGTCCAACCTTTCTCAACAGCAAGCCAAACACGCTCATTAATAGATTTTAAAGCACATCTCATTCTCATCTTCCAATAAGTGTAATTAGTGCCATAAAAAACCGGAGTTCGAGAAAATTCACTATATTCCGAATTCATCTTTGAAAACACACGGGATCACAAAAAAAATAAAAATGTTTTCTAGCTCTGATACCAATTTGAAGAGGGTCCTGATATTTGTGTGTTTCAACAAAACCAATTTTTCTTCAAAAAAGATCCAACTATTAATAATGCACCAAACCAAGTTGTGAAATCCCAATTCTTACTTTAAACCAATTTTATCTTGATTAATCCTAAACATGCATCTAGTGATTGAAGCAAGTAAAGTAAAGTAAAGAATACTCACAACGCCGGATGTACGAGGAAAAAACCCAAAATGGGAAAACAACCTCGGACGGCCAAAGCCAGAAAATCACTATGAATAATGGTTTTACAAAGACAGATTAGCCTTACACTAAGACTCGATCCCCACGGGTCTTGATGCTCCTTCTGATTTTCAACCGTTCTTCATTAGAGCCCACGTAGAAATTCCGTCATCCACGATCTCTGTCAACAACACGCCTCCACGTATGTCTCGGTGTCCACCGATATGGCTTTGATATGGCTATGATGTCGAACACGATGTCCGTCTCTTCTTCACCGCAAAACCCTTTGTGTTCAATATGTAGAACAAATAACTTTTGTGCAGAAAGATCACGTAAACATATAAGAAGGATAACTCAGATCTTTGCAAACTCTAAGGATGTGTTTATTCATTGTAAACCTAAGAAAACATGCGCAAACAAGGTTCTGGTTCGTAAAACTTTTTCCAGAAAGCACACTTACGAAATTATGATGCAAACACTGTTTAAATAGGATTTAAACATCGCCTCGAAAAATGTGTCATTTGAACGACTTAGCATATCGTTCGAGCGACATTGTATCTCATTTGAACGAGATCCAATGTCGTTCGCGCGACATTATATCTCGTTCGAACAAAATCCAATGTCGTTCGAGCGACCTCGCGAAAGTTTGACTTTCTTTGACTTTCAGATAAGAACGTCTCTTAATAGAGAGATTCAATTTAGTCAAACTCTCTTTCGAGCTTATCATCATAAAATGAAGCATAAACCTTTTAAAATACTATACACTATTTAAAAACATTTTTCTTTATAAAAATTACATCCTTATCTTTTATAAAATAATTCCGACCTGAGTGATCTCGGAATGAAATTAACTTTGAAGACGAGTAAACTTGCACCAAATAAACATCGGCATGATTATTTCTTTGAAGCTTTGCCGCAACGTCTTCAATTTCTTCAATACGTCATAGACCAAGTGGGATCGTGACAAAATAAACATCTCCCTATGACATATTACAAACAAAGTTTTGTTCACGGAATTAAGTCAAAACAATATAGGGACTCAATTGGAAATTTATGTCCTTACACTTCCCATCGACGAAGCATAATGTATTTTTCTCGACGAAGCATTTATATCAAAACAATACAGGGACTCAATTGGAAATTTATGTCCTTACACTTCCCATCGATGAATCATAATGTATTTTCCTCATCATCTTTAACTAATCAGGTGTTTAAGGACATTGATCCTTATATAGAGAGATTACATGCCCTAAATGAGTAAATCTTTTCTTGGAATCTTACATGCTAAAATTTATGAGAACATTATTAATATAAGTGGTGTAGGATAATCCTATTATCTTATTTTTTGGATCATGCCAAATCTTGATCCCAAGGATGTGATTGACTTCTCCTAAGTCCTTCACATGGAATTGTCTAAATAATAATGGACAACACACCCACATTTTCATCATGATTCTTATACACATAAATTTTCTCATGACATTGATTAAAATCAAAAGATTTGATTGCCTAATCCAATCGTATATTCCAAGACCTTGATGCTTTTTTAAGTCCGTAAATAGATCTCTTAAACTTACACATCTTGCTTAATTAACTTCTTGTTATGAATCCTTTAGTCTACACCCTATAGTTGCACTCGTCAAGACCATTGTTCAGGAACGCAGTCTTCACATCAATTTGACAAATCTTGTGGATAAGTCACAATGGATAATATAATCCGAATAGACTTTGACATGTCCCCCAACAATAAGTTTTCCTTATAGTCTGTGACGCCCCGAACCGGATTTAAGGGTTATTATAAGATGGACCCTTATCCGATTTGAGTATCAGGTGTGGGGTGCAATGAAAAACCTAATTAATGTTACTATTCCTATTTTATTATTAAAAAAGATTACGCTTTTCTTAGCATGCGATTCCAATATAAAATAAACTACGTGCGGGACCCAAGGGAAGTGCCCCCAAGGCCAAGTAAACAGAGATACTAACGTAGTGCAAGTAAATATTACCTGTATAACGCTCTCAAAGTATGGAACCGCATACAAACTGTCGTAACAAAGAGGAGGGAGTGAGCGAAAGGCTTAGTGGGATTTATACAAATGCAACATAGAAACGAACGGCAAAAGAGAATACTCACTCACTATATCCTTATGAATATATATATATATATATCTACATATATACTTTTGAAAATACATGCTCCGATGTATTAAATCATTTTATTCCAAAAATATAATTTATCCCTGTTCATCCTCTTTTTCTTTCCAAAAATAGTCATTTTGGATAATCTTTCTTTAAAATCACATTCTTTCCCATTAACGCACACGATTAATCATTTATAGGAAAAATATTTCTTTTCTTGAAAATATTCATCTATTCAACGTTTATTAACTCACGCTAGAATTACTTTGCCATTATTTTAATATTCTCATTAAAACGATCTTTATGATACGCACACCTCGTGTTTGGAAAATATTCATTTTCATTGAGAAACTTATACTCCACACGACACAAAAAAAAATATTATTTCATGAAAACTTTGGTTATTTCCATCTTTCAACCTTTTGCAAATCAAAAAGATTTATTTGCATTAATTTTTAAGAATATTCTCATTCTTCATTTCTTATTACAAGAATTATCAATCTTTGCCTTGGAGTCTAGCCATTATTCCTGAATTTCATGGGTTCTGCACCATTGGTCTCCAGTCGCCATATGCTCATCTGTACAGGCTTTGGGGTCTTTCACCACTAGGGATGTCATGCCCTCCTTAATTCTTGGCATCATACAAGTATCCTTTCTTATCTTTTTTTTTTCATGTGTTTCAACATTATTCACAATGTTCACATTTATTTTCATTTGGAAAATCAATTCTTTCCTTTTTCTTCCAAACTATTCATTGGCATTTTTATTTCATAAAAATGTTCTGCTTTACGTCAATTTAAGAAATTTATCAATTTCTTATCAAATACGCATTTAGCCATTTAACAAGTGTTGTTCCCAAAATAGTTACTAACTTTCTAACTTAATTCTCAAAACACTTTTAACCAATTAACACTTGGCAAAAACTATATTTTTTCTCATATTTCATACTTATCATTTTAGTGATACTCATTACTTTCACTTAGTAAAAATATATCATTAATCTCCTTTTATGAAACTTAATTAATACATTTAATTGCGAAATATTTTCTTGACAGCACACTATTCACTGTATTTACGACAATGCCACTACTATTTGTTTCACACAAATATTATACTTTTAAATCGGTTTAAACATACTAATTTTGCCAAAACCCAATTTATAACTTCTCAAAGTGTATTTATGATATTTCCAACATAATTTCAGTAATATATTCCAAATTTTATAAAAAGACTTTATTTCCATTTATGTTTCCAAAATAAGTTGTACACACTTTAAATACCCGTTTGACCACTATCAACACATTTGGCCTTCTTTTATTTCTTTAATTACACTTAAGCATCAATTTAAAAGTAAGCATTTTATACTTTCATTATTTACATATCAACCCAAATATTTATTATTATGAGTTTATGCATCTCAAAAAACACCCATCTAAGTAAAAGTCCAATTTCTTCTTCTACTTCATCACTTTGGTAAGAAAGTCCCATTTTTATTTCATAAAAATGGACTATACTAACCCAATATATTTCTAAGCATGAAATTACATTATTTACCTTTTAAACATCATTTTGACACATTTTATTTCATAAAATGTTCAAGGCTAATATCTTGGAATTTATCCACCTTTTGAACCTATCAAAATTACTTCTTAAAAACTCATTTCTATACACCAAATGATGATATGATGACTAAACAACATGAAGTTGTAAATTATCTAAAATACTACATATATCAAGTGTAATATATGTAAATATCATTCTAAAAATTATCAAACTCTAAGCCCTCCATTAGAGCTTCCTTCCAAGCTCTTCTTTCTCTTCCTTTTTTAAGTCTCCAAATAGTTCTATAATCTTCCATAAATCTCCAAGAATAACATCTCCAACAATCCATCATCCTTCCTATGGTTATACATGGTGAAAAATTGTGTTTCTAGGCTAAAACATGGTGGTTTCATGGTGGTTTATGGGTGGGGTAAGGACACCTAGGAATTTGAGAATGGTATCTGACTTAGAAAAGCTTAAGGGAATGAGAGAAATGGGATAAATCTGATGGGGATGTGAATGATTAAGCCCATGTCACTCCTTTCTCATTTATAACTCAATTCCAACTCGTACCACTCATATAACCCATGTGAAAATTCTCAACCACCCTCACATGCTAGTCTTTACAAACCATGACTTAAAAGGGGTAAGATGAAGTGGGAGGGTGATTACAAGAATCAATGAAACAAAAGGAAGTGGAAAACAACCTAAAATTATACAATCTGGTTGAGTAAAAAATTGCCAAAAAAAGTTATTAGATTAATTATTTTGGAGATGTTAAAGAAGGGAAAGTTGCTCAAAATTAAATTCTAACTCGGTATGGTGATTTTCAGAATTTTCTGAGCACTTTTATTTCTTTAACGAAAAATAATTTTTAATAATTTTTTATTTATTTTTTGACTTTTGACCTCATGGTATTTTTATATGTATTTTTAGGGTCCCAAATATGTAGTCATACTATTTTTATCCTTCTCCAATTATCCTACAAAAATCGCGCAAGTCCGCGTCCGAGTTGTGAAAATATTTAGCAAGTTCATAAATGCTTTATTTAAAAAAATAGTTTTATCTCATATTTAAATTTGGTATCTCACTCCCATGAGATACCCCTCACCTCTCCTCTAATAGTGCACACCTAACGCATCCCCCCTAAACATCCTAGTCAAGCTATGCTACCTAACTAATCCGTCACCCAAGTACTAAGGGCTAAACTTCTCCCCAGTCACCACACTATGCCATGTTCGTCCGTGGGGTGTCTAGTAGAGCGAAATCCAAACAAGGAACCCCCCGATACACTACTACGCGGCAAGGTCGGTCGTCGGGATCCATTAAACCCTCATCACATGACTAATATATATATGCTCATAATTAAATACACATAACATACTCATCTTTTATATACGTATCATGTTATACTTCCGGATATATCTCCCGGAATGAGAATTCATTTACATAATGTTTACCAATTCAATTTTCATTTTTTTATCTCAAAACATTCCATTTCCTTTCTTCTATCCAGTAAATGTATTTAAAAGCCAATTTTATTATTATAAAAATGCTTTTTAATCTCATATGCGCCCATTTCCCTTCTTCCATCCAAGAAATGTATATAAAGGCAATTCATTTATCCCATTTCCCTTCTTCCATCCAGGAAATGTATTTAAGGCCAATTCATTATCATAAATTGCTTTAACATCAATAATGTCCCACATAATTAAGAATAGTTATATTACATATCATATAACGTTTCTAAGACCGCCCTTCCGGGTTTCCCCACTGTGCGCCCCCTAAATGGCTATAATCTTCCAGGGCCTATAAATCAAGTCAATCTGGGATCCTACAACGCAAGACATCGGGAAGTGGCCATATGCATGCGGGTGAGTCATTACCACACCCATAATTACCTCACCATCGCATAAAAACATATAATAATCGCTCATATGGACGAGGACTATATTCACCCTACATTCATTAGCTAGGGGACTTCACCTCATGCACGCAACTTCCCTTATGATAGCGATTTAGAGAGGTGTGTTTACGTAAATTATCATTTACGAAAATGATTTATTTTTCTAATTTGAAAACATTCATATTTTACATTCTCAAAATCATTTATTCTCAATGATTAAGTACCAACTTTATAATGTGCATTTCTTATTCTCATACTCATATTTTATTAATGACCTAGGACCTGAAGTGTAATTGTCCTCACACTAGTCTCCATGAGTTCAAAGCAATACCATCAATCAACAAAGCGAGTCTCCCTCAGTAATCCAAAACATCACCATTCTACCTTCTATTAATTCTAGGTTAACATCCTATATCATATGGAACTTTAACCTATATAAAACATCCTTAGAATAAACCCAATTAACCCCATGCCAGTCTAGGATATTTGAATCCCTAACATAAGCCCACAATCCCCTAAAATTAAATAGATTGTGTATTTCCTTCCCGCAAACCCAAGGACTACATCTCGTCCAAACAATCATTTAGAGGTCCCCACCCTATTTTAGGAACCCCAACCTCCTAATTTATCAATTATTCTATTTTCGTCAAAAATATAGTTTTAGTGTCACCCACATAAAACACTCACTTAATTCCCAAAATTTCCTTCCATTGGATGACTATTCACTCTTAAAAGATTACTTATTTCCTTTCTTAAATAATCTAGAATGTATCAAAATAGGAATTCATCCCATCCAATTAACCCTAGGAAAAATTGTCAAAATTCCTTAAGGGTCGATCGATCGATCCATGGCCCTCGATCGATCGATGGTTCGATCGATCGATCGATCATGATGGAAAACTTCTTCTCCGAGAAGGTGTTTCCGCCATTAAAGCTTCCCCCAAGATTTTGTCTCTTCTCCCAACATCCAACAACCTCAACCAACTACATACACGTATATAAATTGCTTCTAAACATCCTAGAACCCAAAACCAATAATTAATTTCGATTAAATCCTAAGTTCCTCGAATTGAAATATTATTGGGGTTTATTCGTTTTAACTCTCGAAAACCCATTTTATCCACGAAAACCCAACCCAAAATCTTTAGGGTTTGTTTTTACCAAACTACGATATGAGATTTATGCTCAAAAGTAAATAAAGCTAGTAAACACTTGCCTCGTGGATAAAATTCGACGATCTCGAGTCGAGTCCGGTGGAGTTTGGCCCGAAATCTCCTTTTTCTCCTTTTTTTCTTCCTTCATCTCTATCTTCTCTCTTTTCTTTCTCTTTTCTCCCCCTCTCCCTCCTTATGTAAGGAGAAAAGGTCTTATACCCCTTTAAACCCAAAAATGACTGTTTTACTCAATTACGGGCCCTTTTAACTCTAAAATTTCCCGAAACTCAATTTCGACCATCGAACACTCTTTTTTGACCATCTCGGCCATTCCGAGACTCACGGCACAACCTAAATTTCCATCCGAGGTACTTGACCGCAATTCACTATTTTAACCCATTGCATCTCACAGCGGGTTTTCCAATTAAAATCTTACCTTTTGTCGCTTTACTCAACGACGACATATAATTAAAATACTTTAACATATTTAATCCCAAAAGTAATTACAACATCCATCGAAAATGATCTAATCCTTGAAAATCCCAAAAATCACTATTCAGAGAAATTCCTTAAATTTCCAATTTATACCCAATTATGGAATTTAATTATCCCCCAAAAAGACGGGTTGTTACATACTCCACCCCTTACAAAGAAATTTCGTCCTTGAAATTCAGATACAACCGATGCTACCCATACTAACCTGGGATCTCTCCAAATCCATTCATGACTGCCTCACGTCATAAACTTCAACTTTATATACTACGCTCCTTCTATTTCAGGCGGTATATAAACCAACTTATTAAGGTGACCATACAACTTTTCAACTCGTGCACATCTGCACCACCACTGCAAATGTTCGACACGTCACACTCTCTCAAAATAAGGACCTCTTTCCTCGGTGTAATACTCTTACATGGGTCCTCCCAACCCATGAAATTCAATTCTCATTACATCGTTGCCACTAACTCTATTGAACTTACATCCAAATAATGCTACGGTCTATGCGTTACCCTACCTACGTGAAACGAGTACAATCCTAAGTATATCCCTAGTGCCCAAGGCCTCTCTCAACTTCCCACATTTGCTTGGTTTCATGCGTGGGATGTCTCCCAAAGCGAAATCCAGACAAGGAACCCTCCTGTTACACTACTCCCTCCCGTTGTCGGTCATCGAGATATAGCAACCTAAGGCACACCAGCGGGACATCCTAAATCCTACCTCGCTAACCTACAAACACCTTTCTACTATTCTATCCTCCCACCTGAGCTAAAAGGAAAGTCTAACTAATCGAGGTGTCCGCTCTCTACAAAAGCGTTACAAACATCATACCGAAAACATATTTCCTCAAAATTTGCCTTTTTTTTATTAAGTCCTGACTATAATCCTCGAATCAATTTCTCTAAGTCCTACTTCACCCACCCACTTGTGGTGAGAGTACCACTTTAGTTCTTTTCCATAGCACAATATTTCCATAAGCATACTGTCATCATACGAATAATAGTCTATAGTGTTTCATCCAGACTATATGACTTTTTTACAAAACCAACATCCTCGCATCCTATAACATCTCTCTAGTCCCGACGTCGTTAAGGTTCATGCGCGGAGCGTCTCGCAAAGCGAAATCCAAACAAGGAACCCCTCCAATTACACTACTACTTAACTTTGTCGGTCGTGGAGGTCCATCAACTTCAAATATGCAACCGGGATAACCTCATCCCCTCTTTTAATCAAATGAGGTATGAACTCCCATCACTATCTAGGAGCCATACCACCCAATGCTCGTACTAACTATAAATCCTTACGAAAACAGTCATGGGCTTAAACTCACAGCTCAACAATAATCCTCGCATACCTTAAATCACATCTATAAGGTCTCCACGCACTCACATCATGATAATGAAACATATTCTCATCGAAGTTCCATATATGCACATAATAAAGGCGAACTCAGCCTGTATCCAGGTGAGATATCGCAACAATAACCTGTTCCACCCTAGAACCATGGACACGATAGTCTTGCCATCATTAGACTGCTATCGCTCCGAACAACGAAGAATATAATATACACATAATGTTACCATACTCGTATAAACATATAAAACGAGTATCATAAGCCAGATAAATATATTCAAAATATCAACACCTGCCTTTATAGGGAATGAAGGAAAATAAAACTCCGCTGGCGTGGAAAATACATAGGCCTACCTTATATAATGTTATCGACACCACCACAAAGCTCAAATTACACACACGAGTCTAGGGCTAACGAACACTGCGACTTTATCTGGCCATGCCAATTATACCTCTTCCTTCCGAAGTGAAACTCATAACAACAATTTTGCCTTTATCTACTACAAATGGTTCTTGGACCTGGTACACTTCTCCTAACTGAACCAAAATTTCTTAACTCTATGCCCCAACTAGGCACCCTAACTTGTCCTTTATTCCTATCGAAGAAGGACTACCCATGCGGCTCCGCACTCCACATTACAACACTCCCCATCTCGGGTCACCCTGACACTTTCAAGGTTATCAGTATCTTGGACTCCATTGCCAGGATCCTGACAATCACTTCACCAATTCCCCCTAACTTCTTCTTCGTTAGAAGGAGATTCCACTAACGACCTCAATAACCTCGTTTTAACAAATTCCACGGGTGGATGTCCACTAATGGGGTCCTCGAATATACACATTCTCCATAAGTGTTAACAACACTTCTCTAGTGATCCTATCATCCCTCGAAAGGACTCATTATTCATTGCACCTAACTCACCTCGGTACAAGGTTCACTCCTCCATATTACTCTTTATTCATTGTCGGCGTCTGGCCGATCCTTATATGAATAATTCAGAAACTGCATTCTTCTCATTCCTACTAAATAATGGGGACTCACGGTTAAAACTATCCATAAGATCCCTTTCAAAACCTTACTTCACTGGAAAATTCAACTTTAGTACCACTTTCTACTATGGTGGTACAACGGCACTCATAACTACTATACTTTAGTAGTCATTGTAACAATCCTTAGCAAACACCACAAAGGAATTGACCTCTACTACGGTCCACTTCCCCAACTTATACCAGCTGCTCCGGTTTAGCCCCGCCTCCTACTGCCATCCAAGTCTCGCACACGAATCTCAAACGAGTGCACAAAATATTTACATTATATTATACTATGGCAGGAGAACGAAATCTCACAAGAGAAATCAACAATCCTAACCCTAAGGCTCTATATCAAATCGAGAGCAACGCTGAAAGCGTAGTACGTCCGCACAGATTCCTAAGGACACTAGAACCTGATGCTCTGATACCATATGTGATAACCCACCTAATAAAATACCGGGCGATCACTCCTATATCAAATTAAAACAGGAGTCGCATATGGATCATCCTTAGCATCACTGTCAAAAATCCATTAAAAATTATAATAACCTATTAGGCTAGCGTCAAAATTTTACTTAACTACTCTTTTTAAACAACTACTAAATTAAAACATCCACACAGTTTATAGGAATGAAACTAAAATGAAATAAAATAACCGAACACTCGGTTCAAATATGATACAACCAAATCGAATGCAGCACTAAAAGGCGATAAAAGAGTAAATAAATACAATTGGGTGATTAGCCCGAATATTTATATAGTACCTCCTATCTAGAGTACAAGGATAGAAGCGTCTATCGAGAACCTGCATGCATCCACAACTGCTGCAACAGACGTCTGACTCGAAAGAAGTGTCAGCCAGGCGTTCCTATGCCTGGACACCTATATAATATATATATATATATATATATATATATATATAGCAAGAGAGGGAAAAGTAGATAAATGAGTCAGAGCCCGAGTTGTGAAAATATTTAGCAAGTGCATAAATGCTTTATTTCAAAAAATATTTTTATATCATATTTAAATTTGGTATCGCACTCCCATGAGATACCCCTCACCTCTCTTCTAATAATGCACACCTAGTGCATCCCTCTAAACATCCTAGTCAAGCTACACTTCCTAACTAATCCGTCACCCAACTTCTAACCACCCTATTTATTCAAAGTACTAAGGGCTAAACTTCTCCCCAGTCTCAACACTATGCCATATTCGTGCGTGGGGTGTCTCATAGAGAGAAATCCAAACAAGGAACCCCCCCGATACACTACAACGCGACAAGGTCGGTAATCGGGATCCATTACACCCTCAGCATATGAGTAATATATATATGCTCATAATTAAATGCATATAACATACTCATCCTTTATATACGTATCATGTTATACTTCCAGATATATCTCCCGGAATGAGAATTCATTTACAAAATGTTTACCAATTTAATTTTCATTTTTTATCTCAAAACTTTACATTTCCTTTCTTCTATTTAAAAGCCAATTTTATTATCATAAAAACGCTTTTTCATCTCATATGCTCCCATTTCCCTTCTTCCATCCAAGAAATGTATATAAAGCCAATTCATTTATCCCATTTCCCTTCTTCCACTCAGGAAATGTATTTAAAGCCAATTCATTATCATAAATTTCTTTAACAACAATAATGTCCCACATTATTAAGAATAGTTATATTACATATAATATAATGTTTCTAAGACCTCCCGTCTGGATTTCCCCACTATGCGCGCCCCTAAATGTCTATCATCTTCTAGGGCCTATCAATCAAGACAACCTGGGATCCTACAATGCAAGACGTTGGGAAGTGGCCATATGCCTGGGGGTGAGTCATAACCACACCGAGAATTACCTCACCATCGCAGAAAAACATATAATAATCGCTCATATGGCAGAGGACTATATCCACTCTGCATTCATTAGTCAGGGGACTTCACCTCACGTGCGCAACTTCCCTTATGATAGCAATTTAGAGAGGTGTGTTTACGTAAATTATCATTTACGAAAATCATTTCTTTTTCCAATTTGAAAACATTCATATTTTACATTCTCAAAATCATTTATTCTCAATGATTAAGTATCAACTTTATAATGTGCATTTCTTATTCTCATACTCATATTTTATTAATGACCTAGGACCCGAATTGTAATTGTCCTCACACTAGTCTCCAAGAGTTCAAAGCAATACTATCAATCAACAGAGGCGAGTCTCCCTCAATAATCCAAAATATCACCATTCTACCTTCTATTAATTCTAGGTTAACTTCGTATACCATATGGAACTTTAACCTCTATAAAACATTGTTAATATAAACCCAATTAACCCCATGCTAGTCTAGGATATTTGAATCCCTAACATAAGCCCACAATACCCTAAAATTAAATAGATTGTGGAGTTCCTTCCCACAAACCCAAGGACTACATCTCGTCCTAACAATCATTTAAAGGTCCCCACCCTATTTTAGGAAACCCAACCTCCTAATTTATCAATTATTCTATTTTCCTCGAAAATATAGTTTTAGTGTCCCCCACATAAAACACTCACTTAATTCCCAAAATTTCCCTCCATTGGATGACTATTCACTCTTAAAAGATTACTTATTTCCTTTCTTAAATAATCTAGAATCAATAAAAATAGGAATTCATCCCATCCAATTAACCCTATGAAAAATTGTCAAAATTCCTTGAGGGTCGATCGATCGACCCATGGCCCTCGATCGATCGATGGTTCGATCGATCGGTCCCCCGCATTCGATCAATCGATCATGACGGACAGCTTCTTCTCCGAGAAGCTGTTTCAGGCATTAAAGCTTCCCCCAAGCTTTTGTCTCCGCTCCCAACATCCTACAAACTCAACCAACTACATACACGTATATAAAATGGGTTCTAAACATCCTAGAACCCAAAACCAACAATTAATTTCGATTAAATCCTAAGTTCCTCGAATTGAAATATTATTGGGGTTTATTCGTTTTAACTCTCGAAAACCCATTTTTTCCATGAAAACCCAACCCAAAATCTTTAGGGTTTGTTTTTACCAAACTACGATATGAGATTTATCCTCAAAAGTAAATAAAGCAAGTAAACACTTGCCTCGTGGATAAAATCCGACGATCTCGAGTTGAGTTCGGTGGAGTTTGGCCCGAAATCTCCTTTTTCTCCTCTTTTTCTTCCTTCCTCTCTCTCTTCTCTCTTTTCTTTCTCTTTTCTCCCCCTCTCCCTCCTTATATACGGAGAAAAGGGCTTATACCCCTTAAAACCCAAAAATGACTCGTTTACTCAATTACGATCCCTTTTAACTCTAAAATTTCTCGAAACTCAATTTCGACCATCGGACACTCTTTTCTGACTATCTCGGCCATTCTGAGACTCACGGCGCAACCTATATTTCCATCTGAGGTACTTGACCACAATTCATTATTTTAATCCATTGCATCTCACGACGAGTTTTCCAATTAAAATTTTACCTTTTGTCGCTTTACTCAACGACGACATATAATTAAAATACTTTGACATATTTAATCCCAAAAGTAATTACAACATCCATAAAAAATCATCTAATCCTTGAAAATCCCAAAAATCACTATTTGATAAATTCCGCAAATTTCCAATTTATACCCAATTATGGAATTTATTTATCCCCCAAAAGGACGGGTTGTTACAATCCTTTGCAATCCTGAGTATCAAACTTTAGTTGAAGCTAGCGCTTCTAATCTCATAGGTAGGATATTTGTTCACCTTGTACTATCACTAAGGGTTATGCTAGGCGAATAATGATTTCTTTTTACTAGGGTAATCCCCAGCGTATTGGTAGAACAAGTTATGATCAATCCAAGAGTTATGATCAATCCTAACACTTCATTCTGTTATGATCAATCCTAACACTTCATTCCAAGAGTTATTAGTTAAATATTGATACGACATCAAGTTACTCTAAGTTCTCCCAAGAGAACAACGTAGTACTTACCATCATGTTTACGACACAATCCTCAAAGATCATATTAAGACAAGTTTTACGATTCATGGTGTTAATATACAAGGTTTTTCCACAAGTCGACATGTATGAATGACTCATCAACACCTAAAAAATCCCTAATACTCATATTCTCCAAGGCTTTATGGATAACTTCCGTAAACTTATATTTTTTTGAGATGTATACACAATCAAATGTAAGATTCGTCTATCACACTAAAATCTTGTCATGCTCGATGTCCTAGAGATAAATAATAAGTAAGCCCATCCAAGTGCTTGTCACGAAATTCAGATATAATTTCCTACTTATATTTCTCCAAGAGTTATATCAAGATACGTGTTCATAATCTAAACGAATTCATCATATTGTCACCAATTCTAAGGAATTTTCTCCACGTCAACATGATTTAGTCACTAATAACCTATTATTATTTTATGAAATCCTCAACGCAATAATTCTCCCAAGCTTGAAGGTAACAACATAAAATTTAGCCATTTCCCGAAGCTAACACATACGACCAAGTTCAATTATTATTTCATCACGACAGAAGCATATCATAATAATGTCCCAAAAACACTTTCCTCAAGTCAACTCAATTATTTATCATAACGATTTGATTAAGGCCACTAATCTTCAATACCTTTATGTGATAATAATTGATTTGATTCTCCTAACGTCCCACCAATTGTCTCCTATCATATACTAGGGGATCACCCAGGACATATTCTTGTGTCACCTTAATATGTCATTTCTACGCAAGTAAATACCATGCCTATCATCGAGGAACACTAATCAACCTTAGTTTTATCTAAGATATACAACACTAAAGGTATCACCTTGAAATGCTAATTACTTACATTACTGCTTTTCTCAAATAACCTTAGCACTTACTCCTAAGAGCAACTATCGTGGAATTACCAGCTTATCAAATTACTAGTCCGTAGTAAAAATCACTAGACTATGTCATATAAACCTCAATTTGTGTCTGATCATAGATTTATCTTATCTCCAATATGTTATCATCACACCACGTGGTAAATCATTTGTTGTTATTGTGACAACCCGCAATCCGAGATAAGGGGTGGCCAGCCCGATACTCAAACGTAACACGAATCATGGATGGATATCATTCTCAGCATCACAATAATAAACTGAGTATAAGGGAAAACCACCCAATAAATCAAAAAACGGGTTGCCAAAAAGTGTAAAAAGTTTAAAATGCGGTTATGAAAATTTAAACTAACAACCCAATCTGACGAGCAAGTGGAATTCCAAAAGATAACATATAATATAACCAAAACGAATGTACACAAATGGACCGAATAAGCTGTCGGTCCACAGCTACACAAGACAACGTACAACAATATAAAATATCTTACATAGTACAATCATTAATCAAATACAAATGTTTGGGCCACACGCCCGAGGGACAAGACCCGATTATATCTAGAATAACAAGAATGAAAGCGTCTAAAACAACCTCCTGTAATAACCCGCAAAATCTTACAGCTCGTCGAAAGTGCAGGGAACTTGGGAAGTCAAGTCGGGTGTCCTTGCGGTGGAGCACCTGAGCGGATACGGTAATAATATATATACAACAAGGAAAGTAAACCGGTCAGGGACGGGTTCTATATGATTTCTAGAAGAATAAAAAAGCATGATAGGTATGAATAGTTACACATGAATGATGAGGATGATAAAATGACATACTATCTACAATTACAAGCAAGAATTGAAAGTAAGGCACTTTGATTTAAAACCCTTCCTTAATAATACAATTTCCATTTCCTTCTAACATTCCTTATTAGGAATAAAACCATTTTCAGTTTAATCAAGGAGTTATAACTTCTATGCATTAATTAAAACTTCCCATATTATCTTTCCATTCCTTATTAGGAATATCATTTACATCAAGTGCTCTATATGGCACACATATTATTTTCGTGCTCTTCATGGAACATATCTATGCTCTTTATGGCATTTATCATACGCTCTTTGTGGCGTTTATCAACCATCAAGTCCAACTTGATGAAAATATAGTTATATTCATATACATATAACGATATCTAAGACCGCTCGTCCGGGTTTCCCCACTGTGCGCGCCCCTAAATGACCATCATCTTCCAGGGCCTAACATAAGACAACCTGGGCACCTATCGAAATACGTCGGGAAGCGGCCATGAGCCTGCGGGGTAGTCAAGACCACACCCGGAATCTCCTACCCATCGCAGAAAAATGTAACAATAAGCGCTCCCATGGCCTAGGACTATATCCACCCTGCATTCATTAGCCAGGGGGCTTCACCTCACGAGCGAACTTCCCTTATGATGTCATTTAGAGCGGTGTGTAACAGTAAATTAACATTTACATTTTATCATCATTTTCATTTCCAATTCCATTTCCATTAATCATGAGGTTGGTTCTTTTTATTTAAACCTAACATCATTAAACAACGGGGTTCATTCTAGTTGAACCTATCATCTTTAAACACCTATGGGTTCATTTTATGCGAGCCTAATTCCCATCGAACATTATCATTTATTTTACCTCAAATTACAATTCCAGGCTAGGTCTCTAAATGATCATTATGATCCTAGAAATTCCCAAAGTTCATGTAAATTGATAAGCCCATAAGTCTCCAAGTTAGGGCATTTAACTTCCTAACCTCTAAAAGTTGAATAAAAGAAGTAATGCCTTAACATTACTTTAAACCTCCCCAAAATAAACCCCAGATGAACCCATTTCTAATCCAGGGAAACGACCAAACTCCATAACTACTCTAGGACTCTAAGTTTACTTCCTTAAAGAAGTTTCCTAGGTCCTAATCCTAAAGAATAAGGATGAAAATTAAAAGGAAAAAGACCCCAAAACTGCTGGAACCGAATCGATTCGCCCCTAGGGCCGAATCGATTCGCACCAGCGAATCGATTCGCTCTGAAAGCGAATCGGTTCGGACAACAAAATTAAGTTTAATCCGAATCGATTCGGACAACAAGACCTGGGATTCTGCATCTATGAGAATCGATTCACCCAAGGGGCAGAATAGATTCGCCCCTGCGAAAATGCCATGAATGGCTATGGAGTCTTGAACTCCAAAATTTATCCAACTCCAAAATCAAGCCCAACCGAAATCATTGGCTTCAATTTGTACATCCTAAATCCATCTATCTACCAACCTTAAATATCATTTATCATCCAAATCCATTTTTAGTGGTCAATACCCAAAAATCCAATCAAAACCCTAACAATTCTAAATCATAACAAATTCATAAATATCAAGACTAATTATTCTACTTAAATCATAAATTTGCAAGTAGATTACTTGCCTCAAGTGTAAGAATCTGATTTGATGAAGAAGGAAGCAACAATCCAAGCTCCAATCTCTCTTTTTCTCCAAAGCTTTCTTCCTCTCTCTCTTTCTCTCTAAGTTAACAAATTGGGGCATAAAAGGAATAGTAAGTCATAGCAAGACTAAATCGGGCCATAAGTCTAAAATTTCCAACTCTAATAACTAATGCGCGATAAAATAATACGCGATATCACTATTTAAGCCAAAACCAGTCAAAAGTGCTCGAAATGCCAAAATACAATATGACACTTATTTTAACTGTCTCACACCTACCGGGACTAACTACACTATCCAAATTATCATTTGGAAATTTTTTAACTCATTTTACTTCCGGTTTCATAATAAACCAAAATGTCATTTTAAATCCTTATGACATTAAAAATCACCACATGAACATTTTATTCACTCACGGGGTAACTATGCAACATTTTACTAAATATTGTTCTTGTCATAACAAATTAATATTTACTCAACATCTATCATTTTAAAATTAATTACTACACCTTGTAAATAAATATAAAGTGGGCTATCAGAAGAGAGGGTTATTACAGTTATTTACTAAAGACTAAGGTAGGATACATGACGATGAGTATTGCTTATAAACATCCAAGACCATACTGCAAATGCTATAAGAGATCCTATTCCTCAATACGGTATTATTATAATCTCCCAAAATTATCAATTTGATATCATCATTAACAATGTGCCACAAGGACTATTTAATTTAACTCTTAGGTCATCTTAAGTCATCACGATTATCTAAGTCTATATTATAACAAAAATATATACATCACGGTATAATAAACCCCAGTCCTCAACTAAGGGACCTATTAATTTCTCATCACAATATGAATACTCATAAATATGCTACCCAAGATCTACACCCAAATACATTAATTCGAGTTTTGAATTTAATACACTATCACTGCGAAGTCAACACTTATAATGTACACTCAAGTCAACTAATCTCCAAAGTTAAACCCAACAAATCTTTCTAGCTACAATTTAGCTCACACTAGTTGGTGCATTAACTTATCTTATTCTTTGTTACCATTAAAATTAACACACAATATATCTCTTATAAAATGGAATTACGATGTTGCCGATATTAGCTCATGCTGACGCCCGTAATTAATAACATATCTACATCAGAAATGCGGAAGCTATTTATAACTATCAACCAGATCGTGTGCCACTTGGCACCAATTTACTTGTCATGCTAATCTCTTTGACTTTATTGACGAGGATACAAACTATCACCAAACTCACGTAACCGGCCCAAACCAACATTGACGTCGAAAGATCCACTACCGACCTCACCACGTCACACCCGAAAGAAACATTGAACCTAAAGCTCCCTGAACCGGATTTAAGGGTTATTATAGGATGGACCCTGATTCGATTCGAGTGTCAGGTGTGGGGTGCAATGAACAACCTAAATAATGTTACTATTCCAGTTTTATTATTAAAACAGATTACGCTTTTCTTAGTATGTGATTCCAATATAAAATAAACTACGTGCGGGACCCAAGGGAAGTGCCACCAAGGCCAAGTAAACAGAGATACTAACGTAGTGCAAGTAAATATTACCTGTATAACGCTCTCAAAGTACGAAATCGCATACAACCTGCCGTAACAAAGAGGAGGGAGTGAGCGAAAGGCTCAGTGGGATTTATACAAATCCAACATAGAAACGAACGGCAGAAAAGAATACTCACTCACTATAGGCTTATGAAAATATGTATATATCTACATATATAATTTTGAAAATACATGCTCCGATGTATTAAATCATTTTATTCCGAAAATATAATTTATCCATGTTCATCCTCTTTTTCTTTCCCAAAATAGTCATTTTGGATAATCTTGCTTTAAAATCACATTCTTTCCCATTAACGCACACGGTTAATCATTTATAGGAAAAACCTTTCTTTTCTTGAAAATATTCATCTATTCAACGTTTATTAACTCACACTAGAATTACTTTTCCATTATTTTAATATTCTCATTAAAATAATCTTTATGACACGCACACCTCGTGTTCGGAAAATATTCATTTTCATTGAGAAACTTATACTCCACACAACACAAAATATTTATTATTTCATGAAAACTTTGGTTATTTCCATCTTTAACCTTTTGCAAATCTCAAAGATTTATTTGCATTAATTTTTAAGAATATTCTCATTCTTCATTTCTTATTACTAGAATTATCAATCTTTGCATTAGAGTCTAGCCATTATTCCTGGATTTCACGGCCTCTACACCATCGGTCTCCAGTCGCCATATGCTCATTTGTACAGGCTTTGGGGTCTTTCACCACTAGGGACGTCATGGCCTCCTTAATTCTTGGCATCATGCAAGTATCCTTTCTTATCTTTTTTTTTCATGTGTTTCAACATTATTCTCAATGTTCACATTTATTTTCACTTGGAAAATCAATTCTCTCCTTTTTCTTCCAAACTATTCATTGAGATTTTTATTTCAGAAAAATGTTCCGCTTTACGTGAATTTACCAATTTACCAATTTCTTATCAAATACGCATTTAGCCATTTAACAAGTGTTGTTCCCAAAATTGTTACTAACTTTCTAACTTAATTCTCAAAACACTTTTAACCAATTAACACTTGTCAAAAACTATATTTTTACCCATATTTCACACTTATCATTTTAGTGAAACTCATTATTTTCACTTAGCAAAAATATATCATTAATCTCCTTTTATCAAACATAATTAATACATTTAATTGCCAAATATTTTCTTGAAAGCACACTATTCACTGTATTTACGACAATGCCACTACTATTTGTTTCACACAAATATTATACTTTTAAATCGGTTTAAACATACTAATTTTGCCAAAAATCAATTTATAAATTCTCAAAGTGTATTTCTAATATTTCCAACATAATTTTGGTAATAAATTCCAAATTTTATAAAAATACTTTATTTCCATTTATGTTTTCAAAATAAGTTGTACACACTTTAAATACCCATTTGACCACTATCATCACATTTGGCCATCTTTTCTTTCTTTAATTACACTTAAGCATCAATTTAAAAGTAAGAATTTTATACTTTTATTATTTACATATCAACCCAAATATTTTTTATTATGAGTTTATGCATCTCAAAAAGACCCATCTAAGTAGAAGTCCAATTTCTCCTTCTACTTCATCATTTTGGTAAAAAAGTCCGATTTTTATATCATAAAAATGACCTATATTAGCCCAATTTTTTTCTAAACATGAAATTACAATATTTAAATTTTAAACATCATTTTGACACATTCTATTTCATAAAATGTTCAAGGCTAATATCTTGGAAATTATCCACCTTTTTAACCTATCAAAATTACTTCTTAAAAACTCATTTCTACACACCAAATGATGATATGATGACTAAAGAAAATGAAGTTGTAAATTAGCTAAAATATTACATGTATCAAGTCTAATATACGTAAATACCATTCTAAAAATTATCAAACTCTTAACCTCAATCAAATTAAGATTTTCCCACCTCTTAAGACTCCAATATGGTGGTTGAATGGTGGTGTAGGAGGAGTAACCCCCACCTCCAAAGGTGGCCTCAAAGGGGTTACAATAAAATACCTCCATTAGATCTTCCTTACAAGATCTTCTTTCTCTTCCTCTTTTAAGTCTCCAAATAGCTCTATAATCTTCCATAAATTTCCAAGAATAACATCTTCAACAACCCATCATCCTTCCTATGGTTATACATGGTGAAAAATTGTGTTTCTAGGCTAAAATATGGTGGTTTCATCGTGGTTTATGGGTGGGGTAAGGACACCTACCAATTTGAGAATGGTATATGACTTAGAGAAGCTTAAGGGAATGAGAGAAATGGGATAAATCTGATGGGGATGTGAATGATTAAGCCCATGTCCCTCCTTTCTCATTTATAACTCAATTCCAACTCGTACCACTCTTAGAACCCCTGTGAAAATTCTCCACCACCCTCACATGCTAGTCTTTACAACCCATGTCTGAAAAGGGGTGGGATGAAGTGGTAGGATGATTACAAGAATCTAAAAAACAAAAGGAAGTGGAAAACAACCTAAAATTATACAATGTGGCCGAGTAAAAAATTGCCAAAAAAGGCATTAGATGAATTATTTTGGAGATGTTAAAAAAGGGAAAGTTTCTCAAAATTAAATTCTAAGTCGGTATGGGGATTTTTAGGAATTTTCTGAGAAATTTTATTTTTTTGGCGAAAAATAATTTTTAATTATTTTTTATTTATTTTTTGACTTTTGACCTCATGGTATTTTTATATGCATTTTTAGGTTCCCAAATATGTAGTCATACTATTTTTATCCTTCTCTAATTGTCCTACAAGAATCGCGCAAGTCCGCGTCCTGCGCGACACGTACTCATAAAAACTGTGTTTTATTAACCACGACCGTGTCACAATCTTTCATTGGAATTTTTGCATCAAACTTAACCAACATACTTACTAGGACTATTAGGACTTAAATACGCATCCATGTGAACCATGAAACTTGGAGATTCTCTTTTTTTCTCGTTAATTACTGTTCATGCTAGATTGACGTAATTCCCTTATATATTTATTTCTAAAAATTTTCGTTCGAATAAAATCAATAATTTATTATTAAATATTTATTTTCTAGGGCGGGATATCACATAGCCAATCTCATCTTTTTGAGTAAGCCCTTTTCACAACAAGCTTTGCCTTGAAGGGGTTCACCTTCCCATCTGCCCCTATTTTCTTCTTGTAGATCCACTTGCATTTGATGTATTTTATGCCTTCTGCTATGTCTAAAAGTTCCCAAACTTGATTTAATACATTAAATCCATGTTGGTGGTCACGACCTTGAGCCAAATTCTTGTCTTAAAGTGATTCATTGTAGTTCTTGGGATCTGGTTCGTGTTCCCATATGATCTCACTGAAGTGTTCACCTAAATATACTAACCTATCACGACAATGCCTGACCCTCCCACTACGACGTGTCTTCACTTTTGGTCCAATATAAGTGGCATGTGTATCTAGGTCATTGGTAATACTACCACCACGAGGAGGTAGTGTAATGTTGGTATCATGTTGTATATCATCTTGTTTCATCTTATATACGCATGGTTCAGGAGAAATTAAATGTCTTTCTATGTTAGCTCTTATAAGATAAACTTACTCTTGGTATTATGGTCTATTATATAATCTTCCTCTAAATACCGAGCATTTTTTCTAATAAATACACTTTTGCCCTTAGTATCATAAAATTGACAGTATTTAGTTCCTTTTAGGTAATGTACAAAGAGACATACATCTTTCTTTAATTATAACTTCCCTTGCTCCTTCCTTAGCACATGTGTTAGTCAACTCCAGATCCAAATGTATTATGGACATGGCTCGTACCCAGTCTATATCTTAATGGGAGTCATCCGAATAGCTCACCATGGACCTTTCCATATCTACGAGAGTCTTATTACTGTTTTTTGCTTTACCATTTTGGTATGGACAGACCGATGCAAATGATTGGGATATAATCCCCACATTTAATAAATGATTCCTAAAATCTCTCAAGAGGTACTCCCACGACCAGATTATTGAGTTTCAATTAATTTACTATGCCTATGCTCCACCTTATCCCTGTACACTTTGAACTAATAAAATGATTTGAAATCGTGGTTAATAATCTTAACATATCTATACCTTGAATAATCATTAATAGAATTAATGAAGTACTCATAACCACCTCTTTCCCGAAAAGTCATTGGATCACGTAAATTGAAATGAACTAATTCTAACACATATTTGGCTCTATAGTGTTTGGTCCTAAAAGGCCGCATGGTCATTTTACCTTCTAAATAGGATTCATAAACTAGAAGTGCCTCTATTTCCACTAAACTCAATTTTCCATTTCATCGATCTTTGAATTCAATTTTAATTAAAATGACTTAACGGTAAGTGCATGTGTTTGATTTAACTAAGAAGGAAATTTTATCTTTAATAGTTTTCCATTTGAATTATTCACTTTAGCATTTAGTAGTATGGATGAGATAATCCTTATAATGCATGAGTAATTTTCTAATGTATTAGAACAGATAAACAAACATCTAATTTTGATAAAAGATATTATATTAAAATAATCAAATATATTTTCAAAACCAGCTTAGAAATTGAAAATAAAATTTCTTCTAAAATCAGGAACATGAAATTATTCTCCAAGCTTTATTATTAATCAAAATATAAAACTGAATGGAATATTGATAATATTGTTGCCTTAATCTTATTACCCATTATTAGGAACATATCTCATTTAAGTAGTTTCCTAATTACCTGAAACCTCTGCAAAGAGTTGCAAACCTGATTTCTGACTCCCGAATTTACACACATGGTTCCTATAGATCGGACCACAAATCATGCTTCTATCTTGGATAGAAATGACCATTACATTTTATTCCTAATAGTGTTTGGAAAATGGAACACCACTACTACTAAAGTTCTAACCATTTTCATTGAAAACACATGCCTTTAGGATTTATCCTCGCTCATTGAGGATTATGAACTTTCTAAGCTGCACATTGTTCCACTTGAGACTTAGCCTTATCTTTTTTCCTCCCTTTCGAGAAATAAGTAGAGGGCTTCTCTATAACCAACACCATGTTTTGGCTTACAATGATTCCTAATATTACCTCAACACCTTAATTAGTTATGTCACCAAAATTTTCTAACTATTAATATAATAATTCAGACGAAATTTCTAAAAGGATTCAAGTAGCGATTGCATCATGGAATTCATGTAGATTTCCGCATCAATTTCTAACCCAAAGGTCCCACAGTTCAACCAAGATAAACCCATATTAAGAATATGATCCCTAACTGAATTGTCATCATCTAACATTGGTGTTTACTGACTCTAAAATAGGTTCCAATTCATATAAAGATTGTAAACCCTTTTATGAGTCCGTTTCTTTGTCTTGTTAGGGGTTTCACATTTTAAAACAAGTTTTTGATATTCTGCGGTTAGAATAATGTCCAAAATCATATTTTAAACATTGAAATTTATTCCAATTAAACTTTTACATTAAGATTAAAATAAGTGTTTTGAAAGTTGAACCCATATGAAAATCTAGGAATCGTCGTTGAAAAATATTTTCCATTAGGAATTAAATTTTAATAAAATTTAAATTTACTTCCCTCTACTGCTAATTAAACATAATCTCACCGAGCATCCTAATTCCCCCATGAAATAAAATTTCTTGTTGGGATCTTAAATTATTCTCACTGAATTAAGTACACATTATATATGTTAATTATGTTTTTCAGACTGTTCAAGGAACATCTCTCTAACATAAAAAAATAACCAACGTTTGTGGGTGTCATAACTAATGACGGTGATTTTGTTGGGGAGGATATCATTAGCTGTGTTTAATTTTATGTCATCGGTTCATTTTATTGAATTAATTCCACTCGCATTTAACTTTCCCATTGGAGAGATCGAACATGCTCACATATAATCTCAAACAACTTTCACTTAAAAATTTTAAAATCATGTGATACCATAATTAGTTCCCTCAATTGGGAAGAAAAATCAAGATAACATGAGGAATTAAAATCACCACCATTTAAAATATTGATGGAAACCGTGAGGTTTATTTTCAAACCCCTCTTCCATTTTATATTTTGAACTTGAGTATTATATTAAAACATAATCGCTTCTAATTCCTCGAATAAAATCAATGATAATATCTAGTGGGTGTTGAAATCATGTGACACCTGAGACCCAACATGTTCTTACCATAGGGCCTCAAACAGGTTAGGGGAGGTGTGCTAAAGTGATAAATAAGTATATAAAATGGTTCAGACGTTATCTTAAGATATTATGTCCATTGTAAAGGGTGTTTCACTGTATATTATATCATAAGTGCTTATAATCTAAGAGATCTATTGATATTTGGTCTAGAGGAAGTAACTGATGGGCTTGTCTAGGGGTTCTTAATTCTTAGTTTAGGACACAACAGGGTATACAATAAACAAATTGGTTGGAAATGATCCAATCTATGGTTGCTCGCTAATAATAGTGGGTTGGAAGCGTATGTAACAATGAGTATATACTTGTTTTTAGTTGTTTTACTCTTTTTTCTTCTTGTGTGTGATGATTTGAACATGTCTTCCACTATTTACAAGCCTCCTCAATATATGCATTACCCTAGAGAGAGAACGATTGACCTACAATAACATGGTAATGCTCCCTTTGAGGTCTGATAACTTGATTAACAAGGTGGAGTGTGGGAGAATGGCTTGTAGGCATTGTGAGGTCCTTTGTGGGTTAATTTAATGAATATGGGAGTCATTAATGCTAGGGAACTTGAATGATGGCAGTAGGTGAAATATTGTCATCATTTTCACCTGCCTGATAAACAAACTACAGGGGCTTAGTCTAATGTATGGGTGGGGTTTAGAATCTTCAAAGGTTCGTTATTAGGTGATCCTAAGGTATGTTGTAACAATACCTTTATGGAAGAATAGCCACGGGACCTCTGGAGGCCATTTCTCTTTAAACAGAGGTCTATTGTGCACATTAGATACGGGGGGACATTGATGGTGAGGTCTATGAGCTTGGTTGCTAGGATGTGTTGGAATGACTGATTATTTTGGAGGAGTAATGAGGTGGATGAGGCTTATGACACTATTGTGGTTCATTCTGAAGATAATTGTGGTCTTGAGAGCTTGGTTATGGTCTATAAAAGGTCAGAGGTTGACCTTAGGACCGCTTCTTTTTCGTAAATGAAGTTGAAGGGGTTAAGAAGCCTCATAGTCCCAATGGTAAAATATGGTATCATCAGTAGCCCTTTGTTTCTGTATGCAATAATTTCAAGGGGAAACACTTATAAATTTAATCAAGTTAGGGGTAGCTTCATAAATAACAACCGAGATTCTCATCATAATGAGATTGCATTGGGAAGGAACTCACATTGAGTGTTCACGGGGACAAGAGTACTAATGCGATAGGCCTTGGAATCTATATAGGATACCTTTGGGATGGGTGGGACACTTCACCATTATCACCATCAATTATCTCTTTCTCTAAATATTTCGGCCCAACCAACTATTCATTATCTTTATCCTCATAGAAAATGTCTTCTGAAAACATTCACCCATCAAAGGTCTTGAACCCCCACCTATTTATATTATAGGACCCCACATTTCTCTGTCTCAGCCATGGATTAAGAGGTTGGATCTTGAGCCCGACTTCCAGCTATATCGTTCCTTTTGGATCCCTGATGATCAATTATGTGGGGGCTTATCCGGCAGAACCCTGATGGCTTTACGGATTACTAATCAAGGTCTAGTGGAGATTTTGGAGATATATCAAATCCTTGAGTACGTTACTCTGAGGGTTACAAAGCCTGAAGAAAGGGTGTGCTCTTTGGTTTCTAATCACGCCTACTTCAATGAGTGTTTCTTGCTATATGGAGCCAGGTTTTGACTACCTCGACTGGTGGTGGAGATTTTAGGCAATAGGGGTAGCCCCTTCTCAACTTGTGTAGAACTCTTGGAGGATCCTCATAGACACAATCTTGGACTTTCATGAGTCTAGTTGGGAGATATACGATGTCATTCTAGCCCATATTTTCTAACTCTATAAGGTTTACGGGAAAACTAAACCCTATAATAAAATCCTAAAGTATTTTGTTCCCAGGGCTCCAATGGTGTTTGCCAAGGACAAACACAATGCCTCTAAGAAATGGAAAGTGAGATTATGCTTTTTGTTGGTGGAGTGGGGGGGGGGGGGGGGTGAGGTAGGGGAGGAGCTTGGTCCACCCCTGACCCACTGGAGAAGATAGGTTACTGAAACTTCTGGTGTTGTCCTCCAGTTATAAATAAAATATCACTTATCTCTAAACTTTTTCTTTTGACCTATAATTGAAATTTTGGTGAAATTTTTCCTTTTATGGTACTAACTCAGCCCATAAAAGAGGAAAATAATAGGCTGGTGTAGGCTCTAAAGTTTCCCCCATTCCTTTCAAGCCATTTATTACCCCCAACCATCTCTTAGATAATGGCCTTTATTCCAAACCCAAGGTCGCGGTGCCTTGAGGGGTGCTTGAGTCCCCTAAGATAGTGGTTGAGGAGTCTTTGGGGACTCAGCCCTTTGCCCAGGTTCCTGAGAAGTGGAAGGTTATTGTTATTAGCACCTCTAGGTTCCTGAGGCCTCTGATGGTGAGTATACCATCCAGAATAATATGTTGATATTTGTTGTTATCCAGAATAATATATTCTAACGTCTGAGGTCCAAAAATTGTAAAGGAAGCACTCGAATGTCGAAGTAAAGTATCTTGAGCTTCAGGGGAGGAGTAATATTATAGTGAACAATCAACTGGATGCATACCTCTACTTTAAAAGCCTATCATAAGTCACTATTATATAAATATTATTTAGGTTTTGAGGCTTTCAAATCCAAAGTACATGTTGGTTTTCCTTATGTCAATGTCTATAATCTTTTCCCCGAGGACCCGCATTCTGATGCAGAAAGCTCTAACATTGAGGAAAGTAATGGCGTGAAGCTATCGAGGTCTCTGATTATGTTGTTAAGGAAGAAAAAGACAAGTGTGAATCCCATCCCTTCCGTGCCCAATATTGAATCCCCTACTCCATTGGTTGTACCAATCCCCTTGGTGATGGAATCTGTAGCCCCAATAAAGAACTTGTTGTGAATCCCCAGACTTGAAAAGGCTTTTATGTATTTTTTGTTGTTCTTGACCATAGGTCATTTGGTGTAACCCCTAATTCTCAAGTTTTTAATAGAAATAGATTTTGTTTTGTAATTTTCACGTCTTTCTTTACTGTTGTTTTTTCTATTTTTCTTTGCCAAGAAATGTTTTCATTTTCATATGTTTGTGTGAGGGCTGCTGTGTAGGTGATATCCCCTTAGCCTCCCAATATTTCTTTATAAACCAAAACATAAGTAACAACCCTTATGAGGATGATATAAGGGCCCATATATCTTTGTTGACATTAGAATCAATAAATCCTTGGGTTTTTTAGGACTTGTACTTTTTGAGACTAAATGCCTAAAATCTTTTACACACAAACACTTAGCCCCCTATTTTTTTGAGAATGGAAGTCAAAAAGTAAATCCGTTAAGGGTCCAAAGACCTTAGATTCATGTTTAACCTATGGGTAAGAGCTTTTGAATTAAAAATTTGGTCCATAAATGATCCTAAGACATCTGAAACATGTTTCACTAAGGATGAAAGCCGTAAGACAAAAATTCGAAGCCCCATAAAAGTTACTAAAACCTCTAGACTTAATTGATTAAGGATGAGAGCCCTAGAAGTTTTAAAATTTGAAGTTCATATTGGTCCTAAGACCTCCGAACTATAGTCCACTAGGATAAAAGATTTGTAGTATAAAATATGAGATTTCACAATGTTTCCTAAGATCTCTGAACCATAGTCAACTAGGATGAAGCCCTGTGGTATAAAACTGAGGTTCCATAATGGGTCATAAAACCTTTCAACCATAGTTCACCAGGATGAAAGCCTTGTGGTATATATTATGAGGTTCCAGAATGGGTCCTAAGACCTATGACAATTTTTAACTATGGATAAAAGCCTTAGAGAGTTGGGACCTTGCACATTTTTTTTAAACTGGAATTTTTATTTATTTTTGAATATGAACACTTAGCCCCCCCCCCCCCCCCCCCCCCCCCCCCCAACAAAAAAAAAGATTGAAAATTGAAGTTTTTCTAAGTCTTAGCATTTTTAGTAGTGATCTTTTAAACCTTTGTTTGATCTTGCTGGACTTCTCCAAAAAATGAGGTTCAAACAATATAGTTGCTAAGGTTTCTGCATTTTTGTATACTTTTGTTCTTTTAAAAATATTTTTAGGTGCGAAAAAGGTTCGTTAGGCTAACTCTGTTAGGTCTTTGGTACTTAGTCAATTTAGACAGAATTAAGGATGTAAGCCTTGGTAATTCCTTTAGTCTTTAGGAATCTTTATACCTATGATTGTTTTATTCGAGCTTTAGTCTGCATGTTATATTGAAATGTTACATCATGGTTGTCGACGAAAAATGTATGTATGATCATAATGGCATCTGGTAAAACCTATTAAGATATTCTCCTCACTGAATCTGCGGAACCATTCCCATAGTTACTGCTATAGGGCATAAAGAGACTTTTTAATCTTACATACTTTCCATCATACTCCTACTAATCCCGAAAACTAGGAGGATCTATATATGTATGGCCTCAAATAGATCTCCATGAAGAAAATCCTTATTCACATCCAACTAATGTAAGGGTTGAGAGTCGGATGCTGCGAGAGAGATAAGAAGTCGCATGAAAATAATCTTTGCAAACAGGGCAAAAGTAGCGCCAAAATATTTCCCTGAAACTTGAGTGAATCCTTAAGAAACCAGTCTTTCCATATAACGATAAATGGATCCATCGACTAAACAATCACACTTAAGACTCATTTTCATCCAGTGACCATTTCTGTCCAAACCACTCATCTCTGATTTCATTGCATCCACCCATTTAAGATTTTGAAGAGCCTCAACCACAGATTGAGGAATGAAGATGGAGTCAAGTTGGCCGAGGTAGGCTCCATAGGGTCTTGGAAGACCATAATAGGAAATATGTTTAGATATAATGTGGTCGGTGCTACAATTATGACCATATCGGAAAGGGGTAAAATAACACATGATGGATAACGTAATTTAAAATTAGAAATATGAGATGGTAAAGGAGAATTTAGGATACTTGTGTGACTAGAGGGAACTATTAACGATAGCCGATGGAGAAAGGCATATACCTGTAAACTAGTCTATAGAGGATCAAAAGTAGGACCCAAGTCAAATAATGGAATGGGACGAGCTAGAGGAGAGGGGGAACTTATAAAGTGATATCCCCCCCGCCATAAAATAGGACATCGTTAGGAAAAGAAACATCAAGACAATGATACATATGATTAAATCAGGAATCATAACAATAATATCCACAGAACATAATAGAGTATCCAACAAATATGGACTAAATAGCCTTATCATCAAGTCTGTTACAGGAAAGACTCCGTTTATATACAAAATTTGTACATCCAAAAACTTGAGTAGAGATGTGAAATAATGTTCTATCCGGTTGGAGGCATTGAAGAGGTACCCTCCCTCCTAAAACAAGGCTCAAAGTCC